>JAWWES010000171.1:12042505-12084089 GCA_035583135.1 Lophotriccus pileatus
CGCGCGCCGCCGCCGCCGGGGAAGCCTGGGCCGAGAGCGCCCCCTCTGGGCCGCGCGGGGCAGCGGCGGCGGGGCCGGGCGGGGTCACCGCGGCGGGACCGGGGTGGCGGCACAGGGGACAGCGGGGTAAGGGGCAGCGGGATAAGGGGCAGCCGGCACCACGGGCAGGGGCCGGGCCGAAGCGCGGAGGACCGGGCGGTGGGGAAGTTACGACGCTTCCCGCCGGGTGTTGTGTCCCGCAGAGGCGGGGGCTGGGGCTGGGCGGCGGGTGGAGCGCGCTGGAGCCCGAGCTCTGCGCTGGGCGAAGGAGCACCTTGGGATGAGCCTCCCCCGGCCCGTCGCGGGCAGCAGAGCTGCCGGCCATTCTAATCGCATTTGCTTCTTCCTTTTTTTTTTTTTCTTTTTCCTTTTTTTTTTTTTTTTTAGAAGAGAAAAATCTACCTTCAAGAACGAAAGCAGTTCTCAAGACCTTCATCCTTTTCACCGAACCAGATTGGTGTTTTTCAATGGACAGATGTGGGACACACAAATTTCGAACACAACATCAAAGAAGTCCCTTCTGCTCATTTTGTTTTGTAGAAGAAGAGAAGAATAAAACTTCTCATATCTCCCTGGACTGCATAAGCCTGAGCGCTGTTAGTTGTCACTCACACAAGCAACACAGGAGCATAAAGAGGGTCAGCTGGAGGATCAGCTCATTACTGTGATTTAGGAATAGAGGGGACAAAAGCGGTTCTCATCATAAATATTTTCTTTCTTGTTCTGTACTGCAAAAGGAAAGACAATTAATGCTGTACTTCAAAGTCATAATTGCAATCCCAATCTTACTATTCATGTTGCGTTTAATATAAACAAAGTCTAATTGCATATATGGCTTTGTAAATCCTCAGCATCAGTGGAGGTACCCTGGTGGGAGATCAGAATTAGGTACAGTATTTCCTCCCTGCCAGTAACAGGTTTTGAATGGAAAGCCTGGAATGTAAAAAAAGAAATAATGCTAAAAATCCAATCACTCTGACATCCTGTGAGCTAATAAGAGCACGTGAATGCAACAAGCTTAGTACTTCACAGTAATTAATTTGACAGCAAAGACCTAACAAGAAAACAACAGGCAGAGCAGTGATGACTGGTTCATAGAGGTCACTGTCAAACAAGAAATAGGTGCAAACACAGCCCCTCTCCCTTTGGAAACAACTGTTTCATTGCCCCAGTGAGAATGAAATGCCAAAGAGGGAAAATATCCTGGGTTTGGTGGGGATATCAAATCTGAGAAGGTATTTCTACTAGTAAAACAAGGTAGAGGTTTTCTTTTTTACATATGGTGATTTTTAATCATCCCTGTTACTGCAGTGGCATGTTTTGGCTTTTGCTCCCCCCCCCCTTCTCAGTTAGCCAAAGCCATTTTGCATATTCAAATATTGGGAAGACTTATCTTCTCTCACAATTACTAACAAACTAATACACTAATAACTTTTATTGTTATTTAAAGTGTGTCCAACACAGCGTTCTGGAGGCAGTTCTCACACAGTGGACTCTCTCTGGCTTCCTCCTAGAGAAGAACTTAATCAAACCTCAGATGCTTTCAGGCAGAAGAGCCTTCAGGGAGACCAAACAGGGTTAACAGAAAGAAATGTGCCATCTGATTTCTAATCTTGCTCAGGGAGCATGGCCTATTGATTGAGCCATAAAGCTCTGTTAATTTTAAGATATCCTCAGCTTTCAGTTCTTTCCCTTGGGCATAAACTTGTTGCTTACACACAGCGGCTGAACTATCAGGGAAGGGGTAGCTTCATCTTCCCCCCCTCTGCTCTCCTCCCCTCCTCCCCTCTATTCTATTTGTTCTGAGCTCATCTGCGTGAGGATACATTTTCACACACACCTTCTCAAACCGGCTGCTATTCATCTGATTCAGGGTCATGCTTTTCCATACATTAAATGCAGGGGAAAACTGGGAAGGAAATGGCTGGGATTTGTGCTTGACGGGCAAGCACACGATTAGCCAGGGAGCCCTGCTGTGAGAAAGTACTGCGTCGGAGGGTATTTTCTGTGGAATCATCAAGTCTCATGACTGGAATCTGATGCTTATAAAAAGCTACTAGTATAATGAAAACAGTATACACTGAGATCCTCAGCCAGTGGGAATCAGCTTGTTTCCGAGACATCAAACAGCTACAGAATCACAGAGCGGGTGGGGTTGGAAAGGACAACCCGTGGGGTCATCTGATCCCACCTCTCTGCTCAAGCAGGGTCTTCCTAGCTATAATTCTTCCTCTATAACCTAGATATTTGCTTATGAACATTTTTCTGGTGGATGCAGAAGTCACACTTTTGGAGAGGCCAGTTAGTGCAGCCCTGCACCTTCCTGAGTTGGTGGGAAGCTCTGGAAACTGAGCAGACAGCGATAGCACGAGGCAGCTCCCTCACTGTTATGTGTTTCCATTATGTCCTCAGTGGGACCACAAACAATTTACATTAGCAAAGAATCTAGCCCCTCATCTATTGCTAAAGCACCTTTTGTGCTCTTAAACCATTAATAATATCTATTAGGTAACCCTACTAATCCCTTTGAGGAAGGATTTTCTTTAGTGTACTGGTGGGTGAACTGAATAAAAGCTTCACATATAAGAGGCCTGGTTTGCACTAGAAATGCTTCTCCTTTGATAACCAGCAAATACAAGTTTTACTAGCACAAGCATCTTTTTCTGCAAGCGTTTCCCAAATAAAATAGGCTATACTGGCAAAAGCACTTTTTTTTTTTTTGCTCATATAGCTGCATCTATATGGGGGATTTTTGCACGTAGTGAAATGCAATCTGTTTTAAATGGCACTTCAGAAGAGCATTGCTATCCCACAGAAGTTTCAAGGCTAGACCTTGAAGTGTATACTTCTGCCTCATATCTAAAAGAGCTTTTTACAAGGTGGCCATTGTCATCTTGCAGGAAATATAGAGAAACTGAGACACAGTTACCCGGGCAGGCTGGGAACGTTGTGCTCTATCTGGAATTTGTATTCATTACATTCTTTAGCTTCAGATGAAATTTTGTATCTGTAATCAGACTCATTCCTCACTACACAAAATTACTTCAATGACCGTGACAAAAACAGTGGCTGTTTCAAAAGCACCGTAATTCTGTAGAAAGGAAAGTCCTATTGAAAATCAAATAGGTAAATGCCATTCTAAATGACTTTGATGTTTTCTGAACTGGCAGAGGTAGACCTAACTCATGAAAAAAAACCACTAAAAGGTTAATCTGGCTCCTTTGCCCATGCTTCTTTAACTGAAAACTGTCCATTAGCAGAGATTTGTTCTCTCTAAAAGAAAGGGCCCTACTCTAAAGAGTGCTTGGGAAAAGGGGGTTTATCAGACAGAAACAAAGGACCTGACCAAACTGGGAACTCCTCATCTAAAGCAGCTGCACCAAGAATCTGGAAGATGAGTCGCAGAGAAGTAAAATAGAGCCCTTAACAGGTTTTGAAGAGCACCTATTGAATGCCAGCTCTCAGCACAAGTGTCAGACAGGCTGGGGGCATGGGGAAGAGAGCAGGACAAGGTTGCAGGGATATACTCACAGCCTCAGCCTCCTGCTCCCACTGCACCTGCTTCAGCACAGCTGTTGTCCCTCTTCCTTCAGCTCAGCTACCTCGTGTTGTTTCATGGGCAACATGTTGGCCGGATGATCTTCTTCAGTGACCCCTCCATGCTCTAGGAAGGTTTGCAGCCAAGCTCCCAGGCTCACTTGGGGAATGAAGCGCAGGTGAATCTCGCGCCCCGACGCAATGAGTCAGGTACCTCACCTCAGGCAGGTCTCCATGCAAAGCAGCGTGCCCTTTGGCAAAGGGGCTGAGTTCAGCGATCAACTTCAAATTCTAAAGCAAAGGGACCAAACACCATCAGGTAGATACCCCATGTAATATTCAAAAGCTATCCACTGCTTGTTGACAGCCCAGAAGTGTTCTTGTTTTCCTCGCCCAGTCTGTCCTCTGCAGTCCAAAGCCGTAGCCTTATAACCAGGCAGTGACTTACTCTGAAGTTGCTTGTATTGACCTAAATAGGTTGGGGCGGGTGAGGACACATAGAGAACATGAAAAAGCTGTGCTGGTTGCCCAACAAAGAAGTGTCTGCTTTGTGGTGAGCACTTTTAACATATAAGCACTTTTAACATACTGTTAAAGAACATGATTTTCATGTTTGTTTAAGTTCACACCAAAAGGCTTGCAAAGTAGCAAAGTGGGTAAAAATAAAATCTGCATTTAAGTGGTAAACAAAATAGTTAAAACTTGACTTCTTGTAATTTGAACAGTACTTACTGAGGCAATGTGTTTAGAAGTCCAGAGGTGCATTTCTTCTATATATCCACCTGTGATTCATATATCTACTAGATCTAGAAAATGAACATTAGGATGGAGCAATGTTAAAATCAGCTGTCCTGAGAAAAGTAGTGATTATCAGGGAGTGGTGACAAGATGGAGAGGTTTCTCTCCGATTTTAAATGGAGATCAGAAGCAAAGAAATGGCTGGTACCTTTACAATGCTAGGAGAGAAATGGAATACAGAAGCTTGAGTCATCTCATGATTAGCACTCAGAACTTGATGAGTACCTGAACATAAGCTACCTTTTCTTTTCTATAGGCAAGTACCACAATGTAGAGGAAGTGTCTACACCTGCTGCCTGTAGCACAGACAGGCTGCAGCCAGAAGACCTGTGCTTAGGCCTCAAATTCTTCCTCTTCACCTCGTTTTCACTAGCTAAGTTGCTTTGAAATGAAGAAAAGCAGCATACAGGAATTCATCTTTTGCATGGAGCTTGACACAAACGGCATGGCCTTGGTGCTGTATGTCAAAAGTAATTTTTAATCTGTTCATACTTAAATCACCTGGTTTTGTTTCCATGAATCTTATTATATTAAACCAAAACCGTTGTTCCATTTGGCTGTTTGCACAAGAACATCAGAGTGAGAATTGAAAGAGGATTTTGATATGGTTGACTGATGCACTCACTACTAGGGCCAGGAGCAAGGGGCTGCTGTAGCGCACCGAAGTCCCCTAGTTCAAGCAAGGAGGATCTTCCACTGGGGCAGAACAGGAGCACTGTCAGTGAAGCTGAGAGCTGGCCCACAATTCACAGTCTGCCCAGTGCTATTTAGCCATTGCAGCCATTTGCTGCTTGGGCATTAGCTCCAAGCAAGGTCCTCTGCTACCACCCATTGCTGATGTTTCAGTACTACTAAATCATATGAGAGGGTTATTAACAAGAATTTCTGAGTCACCCTCTGCCCTGCTCAGTATCTGTCTGTTAAAAGCTGGCGCTTGAATAACTGGAATATGCTACGGGATTAAAATAAAATGGACCTCAAACTCTCTAAAACGTGGGTCTAACGTCTGCCATTTCTTCCAAAACACCTGAAAAAGCACTTACACTGTGACAGCTTTTCACGCTCCAGGTTACAAGCAGGTCTTCTTGTTATGTTATTTCCCTGCCACGATCTCCTCAGAAGTGTGGCAGTTTATTAACAAGGAATAACCCTGAAACTTCTCCGCAGCCCTTTGCCATATCTGAGTAAAATCTTGCCCCCACAATGCTTATTGCTGTGGTTGAGATCCTTACTGAGAATATTATTACAAATAAATCAAAATATGTGGAAATATTACCGTGAAATACACTGGTGCTATTATACAAGGATAAGAAAACAAACCACCAGTTCAGAGACAGCAAGAACAGAAGCACATGGGTCATATTCAGCAGACATTGGGTCTACCAAACCTGCACAGGTACTGAAGCATTAGGAGGGTGCAGAGCTACAACAGGAAGGCGCGTTGTTCTAGGTTTTTTTGCTTAAAAGATGAGAGAGAGGGCCTAGGGGAGGGGAATGCATGAAAAAGAAAAGGATGAACTTTTTTTTTTTTGGCTACTCCAGATGGGGTTTTCCTCTGTTTAAATGCTGAAGGACAGAAAGATTTTAAATTAAAATCTTAATAAATATAGCCCTGAGGCTAGTAACATTATTACATCCAAGATGATTACAGCAACCAAGCCACAAAATATATATATATATATATATATATATTTATTTGAAGCATAATAAGCCTCAGTATTTAGTTAGAAGAAAGCTAGGCAGCTGACTTCCAAACTAGTGAATTTTCCAGTCCACTCTACCAAAAGAATAAACCAACACAGCACGTAGGTTGCAGAACTTGGTTTAATTTCTGAAGAAGATAGCACTGTAACTGCTTATACATTATATCCCTTTATATATTTGTATAAAAAATTACTATTTCTCCGATTATGTGCATGAAAGTTGACAGGAAGAACCCCAAGTTTGCAATAGGAGACATGGATAATTAATGAGCTTCATTGTGAAAGAGCAATCTAGGTCTCCAAGCCTGCTCAAGTGAGGCCTGTTTTCCTTGACACATTTGCCTTTTTCAGTTGATCCTCATCTCAATACAAGATTCTGCACTCTACTTGTTTGTGTAAAGGGTTGGGGTCCTTTTTAATTATGGAAATTTTTTAATAAAGGATACAGGGAAAATATGGGATACAAAGAAAAGGATACAAGCTGATAAAGATGATTAAATCATAGAGCAACTGCGGAGTGGGTCATGAAGTGTTATAATCCCCAACTCCCCTCTGCTTTCTGCCTCAATGTGTTAATGCATCACACTTTAGTACAGTGACACTTTCAGCCCTAGGTGGAAATTCACACATGATGAAGAGGTGGAGGAGGATTTCCAGATGGTCAGACCTCAGGGAGTGCGAAAAGGTGGGGGGAGGAAGAGAGAAACTGCTGAAAGGAATCGGACTTTGGTCACATCAGTAATTTCCAGCTGAAAATGGAATATTAAAAAACCCCACCCAAAACACAATCACTAAGGTTCCCATACCAGAGCCAGGTGCATTCAGGTTTGGACATTATGCATGATAAATCCCCACCAATGCTGGTTGTGAAAGATCCCTTGGAAATATTGGTTTATTTGTGTGCAACAGAAAGGTGCGAGCTTCATTTCCTTGGCCAAATTTTAACTTTGGTACTAAAGCATCTTGCTGCAGACCCAACTAGTTGTTTTATTCTCCACAATTCCTATTTGCTAGAGGTTATTGTTAAAGTGTAGTTGCTCTGAATTGTACACAAATTTTCACTCCATCAGAGGCTGTATTTGGCTGCTGCATCCCTTGGGATACTCTTCTACAGAGCCACTTCTACAAGAAAAGTGAAGGGCACTGAGAGAAAATGCAAAACTTGCAGCCAGTTGGTCCCATCACACCCCAAAACAGGCCCCACTTTTCCTTTAGGGGAGCATAAGGCAGCAGCTGCTATCACACAGCTGGACTTCCCTAAGACGACCTCATTTACTGTGGTCTTTCAGGGGAAATGGGGAGGTACTCACGGTCCAGAGTTCGAGGGGTCTGGTCCTTCAGGGTGAGAGGTGTTAGAGCTGTATAAAGAATTAGCAATAGACAGTACTTTGTACAGCCACAGCTTTTTCCAGATGTCAGGGTTAGGGAAAATTTAGGATAATCAGTTATTCAGGCATCACAGTACCCCTATATTGTGTGTTACAGATAGTCTGTTCATAATGACATAAAAAGTGAGCATTAGGTGTGATGGCTCAGACTGCCTTTCTAAGGGCTCTTGCTTAATTTTTGGAGGTGTTCCTTGGGTCAGAGGCATTTCCCCTACTATAAAATGGACACTCAAGATGTCGATGGTGTGCAGTCACAATGGAAATGAATATTTTGTTTAATATCAACAATATGATTACATGCTATTTACGTGTATTTCCTGGATAGCAACTAAGTAAATTGACCACAGCATGACAAAATACTCAAACAAATATCATGAGAAACAAGGCTGTCGCACAGATTTCACTTTGGGGAAACTTTGTTGTATGTCCACTCCCTGTCACTCCCAGTACGAAGCCATGTTGTGTGTGCAGGTCAGGACAAAGCTCAAGGAGACAGAAGACACTGCTTTGCCTTATTCAACTTCTGCTAGTGCAATGTCAAATTTATAAAGTGTGTGGTTTTAAATGATGTCAAACTCCTCCCTACGTCGATTGACTTTCTATGTTAAAATTACTTGTGTCATAGCCAAAATGCAAAATGCAAAATGCAAAGAAGCCCTGAGCATCTAATGTGGTAGTGGACTGCCATGATGATATATTCAAGATGCCGAGGTGCTTGTCACTGGCTTTAGTGGCAAACCAAAGGCCTCCAAGCCTTGTAAAGCCTGCAGCATCCATCTCGGACTTCAGTCCCTTACAATGACTGGATGAACATCTCCGACTTTCTTCCCTAAGGACTCAGTGCAGCAGGTGTTTTCAGTCTGCCCACCTTCCAGATCAGGTGTCCAAAAATGCAGCAATAAATATAATTTTTTTCTTCCCTTTTTCTAAAAGAGCTCAAGGTGGGTGGAGGATATGGGCGTAGGCTATTTTTATTCATACCTTAATTTAGTCAGTAGTCCAACAGTTCATGAAGAAGAGCTAGGCTCAGTCTTCTTCCCTGCCTGACAGGAGTCCCAGAGAGCATGAGGCAGATCTGGTCTTCTCATAAGGATCAGGCTATGGGGTGATGCTGGGACAGAAGCACTCCCCAAGCCTCTAGTTGAGTCAGAGCATGACTGAAGGGAGCATGAACCCACAACTCTTTAAATAAACAGTTCAGAGAACCACAAGCCAGGCCTACCTTCTTCCCACCCTGCTAGCCAAAACATTCGGAACCGCCCAATTCACAAGACCATTTTCAAGAGGACAGAGGCAGTCCCCTCCCTGGCATAAAGCATACCCTGGTAAGCGCACTCTGCTGGGAGAGGAGACATCCACATTCCCTGGGGCAGAAGGGAATTGAGCCATGTGAAATTCCCCATGTTCGGCACTAGCCTTTTGAGTGCTGAGAGTAGTGTATACAAAACACTGCTGGGCTGCCAACCACCCTGCCTTTCCCTTGCAAGAACGGACCCACGCTGTGTTCCTGGAAGAAAGCCAAGGGAGAGCCTAAATTGTGAAGCCCTAGGGATTCTCAGCCCCCAAGCAAGGTAGATTTGAGAGCCTATGTTGCCTGTTACTTGCTCAGGCAGAGGAGCAGCCTCTTGGTTTTGGTGGCTGCCATTTTGAGGTAGAGCATGGCCCAGGAAGCATCACTACAAAAGGCAAAGATCTGGAGTTTGTGGTGGCTGCCAGGAGTAGCATTGCTGCCCTGCACAGTGATGCCCAAGACCTTTTCTAAGTCTGCTTCCCCCAGACCAAAACATCACTGTCACTGCCATGATAGCAGTCCACAAAGCAACAGCAGAGGCAGCTCCCCCAGGGTCCAAACCACTGCACAAAAGGTGCTGTGCAGATCCAGGTCTGCTCACAAAGTAGGCATCACAGGAGAGCAGAGAGATCACTAGAAATTTGCCAACTGACTCTCTCCCCTCTCTAATCAACAAGACACAAACTGGCAGTATTAAGCCTGTATCAAAATTAGTCCTGCTGTAACTTATTTTCTGGTAGCAAGGCTTTGTTTAACAAAACCTGTTAGAGAACAATAAAAGAATACAGGGGTAAGTAAGGGTGGATTTAGAAAAGGAAAACCATTAAGTGTATATATTAAGACTTGAAAGTAACCAAGTGATTGATAGCTGTCAATGAAGACAGTTCTTACAGCAGACGTGGAAGAGCTGAACAAATAGAACAGTAAATTGATAGAGTATTTGCCCATAGCATGACTGACACTGTGAACGATTACAGGAATGTAACAAGGAAAGAGTAAACAGGTTCCCATCCCCACGGCTCAGATGTTTTGTTATTTAGCAGAGACCACCTGGTGCACATCAGAGAAGACTTCATCTTCTCACTATGGACTTGCAGGCTCTAGAGGTTATACTATGGTTTGGGGCTTCTGACACAAACACACATGCAAAGGGCTTCCTAGCAGGAAATTCCTAGCTCCTTTATCTGGGAAGCCAAATTAAGTCTTGCTAAGACACCTTTCCTCCCCTCACCCTTGGATTATCTCCCAAAACAAGAGGAACCGCAAAGGAGCCTGTGACGATGGAAAGGGAGAAGCTGCCAGCAGCAGAGGGAAGCAGGGGTTGCTCTGTGCATGCGTCACTTGCTGCAGCCTGTCTGGGGTGATGGTGCTGTCAGCAGGAAAGGGTTACCAGGAGAGGTGGGGCTGCAGAGCTTTTCACCTTTCACTTCCCTAACTTTTACACAGCTAGGAACAGGCTGCAAGTCCATTCCCATTTCTGCATTTAGGATAGGTCTTCATGGATTTTTTTAACTTGAAGTCCTGGGTTTTGGGTGGTTTCATTTTTTTAAGGAGAAAGAAAGAAAAAGTAAAGCACACATCCCTTTGTTATAGACTTGCATTTCGAATACTCCAAACCTCTTTAATACCTTAGACTTTACATAATTTTTGTCTTATGGAAAAGACTGTTTCCCTGGAATCCATATCCCAATTTCTTTCCAAAAAAGAAGAACAAAAGATAAGTTTTAACTTGGTGTTGATGCAATATTCACCCCACCCAGAACCAACTTTGAAAGCTCATGTAAAAAACATGAAGAGTAATTTTTACTTAGCTCTTGTTATGAACAATTCAGAGATAAGAAACAAGGCAAGACACGTCTCAGCTGCAAGTGTGAACATGATCTCAACACTGCAACATTTTCCTTGCCTGGCTAGAGATGGGTTGGCAGCATGAGGTATATGAAGGTAGGTTACAGGTGACAAGAATGTAAAAAGCCTATTATTAAACTAGATGCAAGCAGTCTTGGAACTTCATTAGGGCCAGAGAACTCAACCCTGGACATTGCACCTGCTTGATTATTCACTATTAAACAAATGCTGTAAACTTAGCTTCAAGTTGGAGAGGATTCAGATGCAGCTCTTCCTGCCCTCTGACTGGGCAGCGGGTGGAAAACAGTGTGTGTCATGGACAAACTCCATGTGCTTTCCTCTTCCAGGAGAGAAGCAAAGTCTTCATCGTAAGTTTTCACCAGGTGCAGAGGACAAGTCATTTGCTGTCCTCCAACTGCAGCTATTAGAAGGGGAGTGAACTGCAGTGTGCTAAAGGTGCGTTTGAGCACTGACCTATTTTTGTTCATCTGCCATGGGAGAGACATGTGGAAACATTGTGGTTTGATGGATTTGATTAAAAATATGCTAATGAATAAAGAAAATTAAGTGCATCCCTTGGGCTCCTGGCAAGCTGCCAAGACAGACACTGGGACCACCAACAGGGGATCCTTATGCTTCAGCTTTTGCAATCCTTCAGATTCCTGCTGTGAAGGATGGTGACCCAGCGGAAATGGGGCTTAAAGTTGAGTGGTTTGCGTGTCCTGCCTCCACTCCTCTCCAAATGCCATAGTATTTTAAAATCTATGCCCCAGGTGCTGGAATCAGCATGCATAAGAACATCTTTGTTTTCATTGAAAAAAAGTACTTCTGCCATCATTGTTGAAGAAAGCAAGTTTGCAAATGTGAAGCAAGGGTACTCAAAACGCTTGGAAACAAAAAGACTGTGAAAGAGAACTCCAAGTTCATTTTCTAAACCAAGTTCATTATTTCTAAACCAAATGCAGTTTTGGAGGCCTGACTTATGGTTTTTCAAGCTCCTGAGGCAAAGCTCCAAATGTGGCCTTTATTCCCACGCAGGAGAATTCCCACTGCCTGCCCTCCTCCCTCCATACTGTTCAGGGAGGGAAAGAGGGAAAAAAAGGCAAATCAAAACAACTCAAACAGGCAGTGTTACCCTCTGCTCCACAAATGTTTACTGCACTACTGTCATCATTCAAATGGATTTACTCAAGGTATAACATAAGAAAGCTCTAACCTGGCTGCAGGAATAGGTGAATCACAAACTCTGCTGCTATTCTTCGGGTAGGAAGCAGCTTTCATTAGCAAAGTCTGAATCGTCCAGTTCTCCTAGTGCTCATAATCCTTCCGTGAATAGTTGTTCTTCCCACAGTGTGATTCATTCTCCGTTGTTCTGCAGTCTTCAGAGCCGGAATGGGGCAGCCAACCATAGCTGGGGATGCAAGTGCCTGTCACCCAGTGGCCCTGCTCAGCACCTAACTGGAGCAGTTGCCAGGTGTGAAAGGAAAGAAGGGCTCATGTTTCATTAAGCTGCCTGAACCCAGGGAGAACCAGGAATATCTGAAACCCTTAAGCAGGCCTATACAGAAAGGAAAACAGAGACCCCAGAGTGAAAGAGATTCTTTCACACCCATGACTAGGGCACTAACTAGAAGAACAGCTGTAATTAAAACCAAATACCTAGTCCACCCTGCAGGCATTTTTTCAGCAACCTAGTAGGTTTTGGTTTTCATAGCACCAGCTTCCAAGGAGAAAACACCTTTAACTTCTGGTTTCTGAAGTCTGTCACTCCAGGAAAGGATTCTTCTGTCAGGGAGGTCTGTGTCTGACCAGGACCATCTCTCTCAGGTTCTCAATAGCCTTTCTAAAACTGAAGAGCCAAACATTTAGGGGTAACACTTCAGGATTTCTTGTGCAATATTGCCATGATGGTTTTCATTTGGAAGAAATACGAAAAAATAGTCAAATTCTAATTACTCCTTCCCCCAGTCCACGGTTGTTTTCCTTGTTTACAGGTATAGAATTGTAATGCCATCATTTTGTGGGGAGTAATCATGTTACAGAGCACTCTTAGAGAGACCACAGATTGAAACACTCATCCAAACAGCAGGTTCAGTTTGTTGTATGTGTTTTCCTCTTGAAAACAAAAACAGAGCACTATTAAACAGTAGGGAGTAACTTTCCTTGTCTCTCCATGCTACATGTGTGCACAAGTTTGCCCTTGAATTCTGGTATTTGACCTATGAAGCCAACATGCATAAAACCTCCGATACCCCAAAATGATAGACTTTAAAAACAAACTCTATAAACTCTGATTATATAAAAAACATGATTCTGCCTCAAAGCCAAGTAACAAATCTCATTGAAAGGAACTTACCGTAAACTCTGGAGATTAATCAGCTTTGTCAGGAAGGCAAGTGCAGAGCATATTATCCCAGTCTCACCTCAACATTTTACTTCCAAACCCCTTTGGAGTTACAATGCTTAAGGGGCCATTTGCTGGTATATCCCCAGTAGATCCTATTCCCATAACAGACACTGAGTAGCTTGGGGGTGGGGAGGAAAGACTGAGGGGGGGGGGAGGGGGCTCTCTGCCCCGCCCCCAAATTAAGCCTTTATATTTCAAAGAAAGCCCAGCATCTGTAGTCACCCTTAGAAACAAAATGTTTTGTGAAGTACTCCAGTCTCATGGAACAATAAGTATTCTTTCTGGCATGCAAATCAGTGCTCAGTGAGCAGAATAAACTTACACTTGCAATGCAAACTGGTTTAATGCCATAGAAAACGTAAATCCACCATCCTCATGAGAAATTGGGTGTTCTGCTGCACAGAAGAATGTTTAGGCAAGATTTAACATTAGCATTTGCATGCAAAAGGAAAATTTAAATTTAGAACAAGGTCTCATGCTGCATGCGAGAATCATACAGCAGAGTAACAAAACCAGAAGAATTTAGCTAGCGTGGATTTCTACATGTAAGTCAGGTGGCAGATAAATAGTAGTGACTTGTACGCTCGTCTGAGCATGTTGAACAGCCCCTCTCCGTGATAGAGCTTCTAACTCCTAAATCCACAAGATGGAGCCAGCAGTTCTCAGGAAGAGCTGACTGTACCATGCCAGGAACTGTCAGAGCACTTCGCTCACAGAACTACACTAAAGTGTTCTAGTTGGGGCACAGCTTAGGCAGGCACAAAGGCAGAAGCCAAGCTATATCGAGCAATCATTCTCCAGCTTCATCCTGCTGCATCTAAAGGCAAGCCTGTTCCTTACAAACATCCACAGGAGATCTGAAGAAAAAGGCACCATTCTGGGCTTTGAGTACAGCTACATAACACAGCTGTGCTCAGGCCCTTTGCCTATCTGACACTTTCCATGCTACCCTTTCTCTCCCACAGAATATTTTAAAAGTTACTTCCCTGGAAAGGAGAGCTACATAAACCACTGTGGCAACCTGAAACACTGGGCAAACACCAGACAAGCACCATGTAAACAAGATTATGTAAATTGCTGTAGTCCTTGGCCAGAAGTCATCAGCTGGGGAACGTTCCACTTCCAACCTGTATAGCAGCGGCAGCAGAAACTGCACCCCAAGTTTCCTGTGAATCCCATTTCTCTGCCACTCCAAATTAAGTGGTATTAGGTTGCAGTGAGTCTCTCCTGAGCTATCCTGCCTCAGAGACATCTCAGCTTCTCTGCTGCAGTTCACTCATCACAACCCTACACGGAGAATGGAGTCTGGCACACTCCGAAGACTAAGGACCAGTTTTCCCATACAGCATTGCTTATTCTGCTATTTGAGCCACAAGACTGAAGAAAAGGGAAAGCAACTCTGTATTTACACAGTCGATACAAGCTGTGTGATCTAATTAGATTGTGGAAAATTAACTGTGAATGAATCAAACTATTATGTCAGTTCAGTCCCGAAAAACATGCATACCATTTCCAGAAAACCAGCGATGAGGGTCTCAGTCACCTCCTCCTCCTTTCCCTTCCCACAGTCTGCAATACAATCTTGTTACATATTTGATAGAAAGGTTAGCTCCAGACACTGAAAGTCAGTGGCTGGCTAGTTGAAGAATTTGGGGATTAGACATGCTTTTAGAATCCTGTAAAAATCAATAACAAACAAAATATGAAGCTCATTTTTTCTTTTTATTATCAATAGTAATACAAATCAGTCGTATTAGCATGATAATGAAAAGTGACCAGTTTTACAGACATTAGAAATGTTTGTGCAAGTTAGAGACAAAGCTCTGAAGCTATGTAAGGAACAAAAATAAGAATTTACATCGTATAGTATAGCATACATAGTTTAGAGGCAGTTTTATTAAGTCTTGCAATCACAATCACTTCCTCTACGTTAAACCTCTCACTTGGTGTTAGAGATAACACCTTCCCCTCCCAAGAGGAACACCTGCCATTTCCATGAAGTGTGGAGATTACAGTGAAAATCAAAGCTTTTTTTGTTCCTCTTCCCTCCTTCTCCCAACTATAAAGTCAACAGGAGGTGAACATTGCAACATATGCTTATAGCAATTAAGGAAAGCTTCTGTCTACATAAGCTCTGAGTTGAACTGATAAACAGTATCCTCTTTTTGAGCAAGAACTGATAGACCTGTTAGGCCCAAATACTGGGTTAATGCTTTGGAAACCTTTAAAGAAAGATCTGAGCGAGCTTTTAGTTAGATGCATTTCCCCCCTACACACCTCTTACTACATTCCAGATTGCAGCTTTGTACCTTAGACCTAGAGTATTCTTAAGCATTATACTTAAGCCAGATGAGATTCAACTGGAACTTCAGATGGTTATAAACATGTTACTTAAGTTTAATGCCCAGTAAACGTATGCACACATCTTTCTCTTCATCAAGCCAAGTGTTCACCTAGAAATTGCAGTAAAGGTGTATTAGTCTGTATAGAACACATGGCACACTTCATGCTGCATCTGTACTCCCACCTGGAGAGATGCTCCTCTAGAAAAAAGAAGAGTCAAATCTGCCATTGCACTCCTGGAGTTTAATCTGCTTTTTTCACATAATGACTTAGCCCTTGTGATAACAGGGGCTTGTCTCAGATGTTTGCTTTGCTCAAACCAGAAGGAAAACTGGAGCACTTGAATATCCACAGCTAAGCCACATATGGAAGATTGCACGTAGCAGTAAACAGTTCCCTGACTTTATGTTAAGCCATTATGCAAGAATAATACTTGAATGCTTAAGTGCAAGTGCATAGTCAAGTCTTGCATGACCTCCAGCTTCAAATATCCAGTTACTTGCCTACAGCCATGCTCCAGAATGATTTAAGAGCACAGTATACCAAGACAAGTCTTATTCTTTAACTACCCAACATGCAAAATGTTGCTAGAATCTTCAGTGTTGATTCTTCAGTTGCCTCAGCTACACACCGTGGCTAGCAGGCAGCCACACACACCCCCTCTTGTCAAAGTCATCCTTATTTGAGGTACCTGACCTGCAGTTATTCATTTCTAGTAGAAGCGAAGGCTCCGTTTACTCTCCTCATAGGAATCCCATTTTATCTCTGTGCTATTTTATATTCACTCCACTCAACCCACCTGATGCTGATGTCCATGGATGTCCAGTGAAGCACACCAGGAAGCCATTCAAGGACCCTCAAGTCATATTGCCACTATTTAGACGGGCATACATTCAGGCACTTCCATTATAGGAGGTGGAGGCAACAGGATTCCAGTCCAGGGGACCCTTGGACCTGGTCCAAGTCAGAATGCTTGTTGCCCACTGTTACAAAAGTAGGCAAGGTAGCTGCCTCATTTATCCTGTTTTCAGCTGTAACTGGAAAGTTAAACTGAAGTTTAGCACAGAAGAGGAATAGTGAAAAGCTGCTTTACTTAGTCTCCAGGCCTGGTTTTTCTGGAGCAGGTGACAAGCACAGGACACTGAAGAGAGGCAGCACCAAGCCATGAAGCAGCAAGCACCTTCTCCCAAGTCCATCTCAGTGGTGTAGCTTTATCAGTTGGAATAAAAAAAAAAAGAAAAATAACCTGAGAGAGAACAGCACATGGACTGTAAGAACGCCAGTGGGAGACCTGCTGTTCTGAGAAGAAATTCATCTGTCCTATCAAATACTGTCAGGTACTTTAAGACTAAAGAGATCAAAGGTCAAGGCATGGAAGTCTCTTGAGCCAATACAGCTGAGCTGCTCATTGTGAGCTTTGAGTTCATTATTCATACACAAGGACAGTTTATTCAGTTTTGTTAAGACATGTTTTCCAATCCACCTCAGAGGGGCTTGACCCAGATAAACTTGTAGTGTTAACTCAACTGTTATTTATCCTTTAGGTTAATTAAGGACTTAACCTTTAAGTCTCAACTAAAACCAAACCTAAGTGAGTTGCCTTGAAGACATTCATTTGCTGTATGCACAACATGCACTCAAAATGGACTTTTGTCCATAGAAGTTCAAGAGGAAACTTTGATAGAAGTGTTACAGCTCCCAGTTTCCTATGAGGTGCTTTGGCTTTAGACACTGGTGATACAGCTCAAGTGCAAGGTCTGCAAACCAGCAGGTTTCCAGCTTCTGCTTCAAAACAGTATTGTCAAGTTGGCAATTAATTACACTGCTCAAAGAGAAGCATTTCCAGAATTGGTTAACCATTCTTTCTGCCCATACAAGATAACAGTAAAAGAGAAGGAATTTAATTTGACAAAAATGAAGATTACAGCACCTTTTATTTAGTACAGTTTCCCCAATCCAACGAGTTGCCTGACAAGTTGAGCTAGTTATGGAAGACAATGAGTTTGTGATAAGTCCCTGTGAAACCTCAGGCCAACAGAGGTTCTGATATCTACCACATCTTACTTTTTTCAGAGTTCAGAGATGGAATGTACAAAAGCAATCTAGTACATGTTAAAAAAAATTTTTAACCTCAAATTACAACACTAAGTACTGAACAGTATTCACTACTCCTTCATCTCAGGAAGAAACACCATTTGTTAATTTAGTGCTGCAGTGTGCTTCATTGAACAACTTGGATTACTTTCACCAAGCAACTGTGTTTTGAGAATCCAGTTACAAGCGAGATACAGTCTCTACTTAAAGTCTCTCTACTCCTTCAAAGCAGAAGACAGCTACAATTCAGTGAGAGACTCTGCAATCAGAAGACTTACTTTTACACGGTGACAGAAGTGTTTTTTGGCAACTGCACTTAATTTAAAGCTCAGCTCAGTCAGCTGACAACAGGACCTGCTAAGTACTGACTTTTCCATTTCTAGACTGTTTTTGATGAACAATACGTGACCACCATTGCATAACTGACAGCAAAACTCACCACGTGCTAGGTTGCTGTGCATCAGAAACACTACATATAAAATTAACAGTGAGTAATAGATGTGGCAACTGCTTAACTTCATTTGCTTTTTGACACCATACAACTCACTAGCCAGCTAATCATTGAGAGGTAGCATGTATGCCTCACCTATTCCAAGACATGACTGTGTGATGGGACCCATCCTTACTCAACATTGTTATCTTCAGCAAGACAAGAGACAGATGCAGATGTTTGCACTTTCCAACATTATCATCACAAGTGTTCCAATATAAACAAAATGATTAAATCAACATTGATTTCCACTATTCCAGTACCAGGGAGGGGAAGGATAGGAGATGTAGAGAGTAATTGACTTTAGACACAATACATGAAAGAAACCAAGGACAACATTTCAAGAAGATGGTGACATTATTCCTTTTGAAGAAAGGCTTATAGTCATTTTCTCACCCCATACCACTAATTTAAGGATGAGAAGATAGACCAGCAGGGAGTGCATATAGCCAGTATTTAAATATCAATTTTTGCATTGCCTAAATAAGTCTGAATTGAGTCCATAGGCTTGATTCATGAATGCTGTATTGACTAAACAGAACACAGGAGAAAGTTTGAGTTGACTGTCAACTGTCAGTTGCTATTTCTTACATGGAGTGTGGGGAGGACGTCAGCAGATCTCAGTGTAAGAAATATCAGTGACAACATAAGATGGAGACTCAAATCCTTTACCAGGTGTCACATCTAGCCTTTCTGCAGTTTGCACCATCAAGGAGGGCAGCAACAGCGGGAAAGAGTGTTTGAACCTGAACAGCTGTGCTTTTTAAGGCCAGTAGAGGTTCAAGAGAAACACAGTCAGAGAAACATTAGAAGGAGTTAATACAAAAGTACACTGTGTAACCAAGCAGAAGGACTGTAGTTCTGAAACTGTTTCTAGTTTTGAAAGACACTGGGAAGGAGGAGCCGATTTCAGTTTAAGTAGGCAAAGGTTTTGTTGGATACCAGAAATCGTCTCAAAGTTCTGTTTTCACATTTTGAAGGTGTGATATGCAAAGCAAAAGATAAGGGAGTCAATACAGACTTCCTTTCATGAATCCAGCCCTATATCCTTAGTGGTATATTATCCATGCCACCTGTAGATAGATATTTACAGTTCCCAAGCATCACAGTAAGCAACATCTTTCTTTAAAGCTTTTCTTGTTCTTGCCACTTTTCTTGCCATTCTTGTCTTTGTTTTCTGACATTTTCTTTGCTCTTATTTCTCTCATTAAATCAAAGAATACCTAGGAAGGAAAAATAAAGAAAGATTAAACAAGATCAGCCAGCAGAAAGCAGATAAAAACTACTGTATTCAGCACCAAATAAAGATGCAGCACCACACTGTACCCAATACAGCTGAAGTGAGTCTAGACACAGATCCCAGTGACAAATTCAACATTAGAATTATGTAGTATGTCAAGCAGGGGCAAAAAAGTTGCACAATCTTACCAGGCTATCAAAAAAATTCAATAGGCCTGTTTTAAGAGCTTTCTATGTGCATTCTTGTACAGAAGTAGCATTCAGAGCTCATGAGAACATTTGTCTGTGCCTAACAAACATTTAGAGGCAAATCACTCTTGTTAACTATGAAAAGCATTTAGTCCAGTCCCTTCCATGTAGTTACACATGCATTCTGCTTTAGTATTCTGCTTGGTTTATAATTACAAAGCTACAGCAGTAAAGTGACAGTGTCAGGCACAAGACACTTTCAGACTATGTTAGAAGAAATATTCAGAGAAAGTCATGCTTTGTTTCACTGTTGCTTTCTCTAAAATTCTAGCTGATTTCAGCCCTGTATGCCTGACATCTGGGTACATACCACTTGAGGTGCAACAGCTCTTCTGCTGTAGAGTTATTGGTAAAATGATTCTTAGGGTTACAGAAAAAGGTTTTAGTGTCACTCTATAGAATTAGGGGGCTTTGTTTTGTTTTCTTTCTTTTTTTTTTTTTTTGTTTCAAATGGGGAACTTTCAAGACTTTGATACTTGGAAACACCATCCTACTGATAAGAAATAGATTATCTTTCAAAACCCTCAGCTTTTTTTTTATTCTGCTACTGCATTAATGCACAATCCTCACAAAGACTGATAACTTGTCCTACTATACACAAAACCGCTCATATAGAGAATAACCAGTATGTCACACGAGCTGGGTAGTGAAGACCTATTACAGCAAGTCTAGATCACCCTGCTAGTATACTGCAGATACACAGCTCCATTGCTGTTAATGCCAACTGAACAGAAAGCCAGTTTAAGTACAAAACAGGCTTGCCATTTGCTAGTAATATGAGATAGACTTGCTTTTGCCTGTGAGCTAAGTATTCATGTTTTACTACATCATTCAGTTTATGCAACTGTGACTTTCTAGTAGAATTCTGCCAGTCAAAATGGTTCTTTACCAAACTGAAATTGTGCTGCATCCTTTATAACCAAAAGGTCTCAATTCAAGAGTTTTTTAATCCAAAGAGAAAACTGCTTAAAATTCATAATTTTTATACAATGCATATTAGCAAGACACCTTCGGAGTCCTCAGGGTGCACAACAGTAATTTCAGACTATCTTCTGTGGACGAGTGAATTAAAAGGGCACCCTTTTCTTCAAGAAGCCCTCACTACACACAAAATCAAGGGGATGACTGAAACTTGTTTTTTTCCCTATACTGGACAAATACTCTATTAGTCATAATTCATCTGTCCTCTGGAACAGCCCACCAACACTGTTTAAGGAAGAAACCAGCCACAGAATAATGGAAAAATATTAATCCTATATCAGCAAGGACAAGTCAAAACAGGACAGAAACACAGAAAGAAGAGTTCTCACAATTCAAAGTAGTCTTGGCAGAAAACAAGTCTTTAAGATTGACCACACATAGCTTTATAGGGAAGTGGGGACAATTTCTAAGCATCCATAGCTTGTTATTTATTGGTGTTATAAACAAAATAACCATACTTCAGGGAATCCTAAGAACTGTTTACCCCCAGTATTATTGAAAAGCTATTGGTTCAGGTACAAACAGCTAAAACAGGACAATAGCATTACCTTGTTCCAGATCTCAGGTTCCTCTAAGCTAGGTATTTGGTCAAGTGTACACATTCTAGTAAATTTACTGATTTTTTCTTTTATTTTACTTTATTTTTTTATAAATTAGGCTTTCAGAAGCCAAACTGTGGATTTGCTCTTGTCCCAGCAAGAATCAGATACTAAACAAGCAGTAATGCTCTAATTGAGCAGATGTCATTTGTCTTACCTTATCTACATTGGCTCTAGTTTTGGCAGAGGTTTCTACATATTGCACACCCCATTCCTCTGCCTTACTTCTGGCCTCTTCTACAGGCACTTGTCTGCGCTCCTCCAAGTCAGATTTGTTTCCCACTACCAGTAAAGGAATTTTATCCTCTTCAGCCTTCACACGCAGGATCTGTTCCCTAATGCATCAGGTATTCAAAATAAAAATATCTGTGTTAGTAGGAGCAACAAAACTCCCACACTTACCAGGAGTGGCTGAAGTCTGCACATTACTGGTGTCTACAATACAGCATTTCCCAACAGTTGGACACACACTTTAAGATTATTCCAAGGTTAACATACTAATGCTATGGGCTTTACACTACTGAAAGCCTAACACTTCAAAGGAAGGCAGTTTTACCATTTAGTTAGTGAGTAATCAGGCTCTAATAAAGAAGAACAGTGAGGCAGAAGAGCTACTGGCAACAGGAGCTCATATTTGAACGAGGAAAGGAGTATACAAGTGCCATGTTTGCCAAGTTCCACCTTGGCATTCAGTCACCATCTTCAGTTCACAGTCTGCATCACATCTCAGTATAGGTTTGGGCAACACAAAGTCTTTGCCAAGGCAATAGGTTGAGAACAGCCTAAGTAGCTGGCAGAGATCATTCCTAAAACAGGTACCTAAACTCTACATAGAGATGAGAGTGCTACTATGTAGTGCTGAACTAAAGTACTAGCAAACCTTCCTGCTTCAAGAGGAAGATTTGAAGAAGAGAAGATTTGAACCATCAGCATTATCTTGCTATCCTCTGTCATGCTAAGAGGACCTATCAGCATCCAGGAAAGGAGATGGAGTGATGTTGCATACCAGTCTAAGTCTGTGCTATTACTGGATTAAAACATAGCTGAGACCAGACTGACATGTGTTGTAGTCCATCTAGGACGCAGGGAAACTCTACCAGTCTACAGCTATTTTTAGATGGCTTCATTTTGTTATGAACAAGAGCCAAACTAGGCAGGAGCATGGTGCTACACCCTCCAATCCTGCTGAGCTACCATACTGCTTCAGATGTCTGCATTTTCCATCCATAAAACAACAATGTATAGAGAGTACATGAGACTCTAAAATAGCATTAATACTGGAGCAGACAATCTGCTGTTGCATTCAACTGCACCTTCACAAATTTTTAGATTACAGAGGCACTGAAAGCAAACACTGAATGCATATCAGCAGGAAAGCTAGGGTTTAAAAACAAGACCATAGTTTGTTCAGTATTCAATTTTTTCATAGTTTTAGAATTCTGGAAGTTAAAGGATCAATAATAGCAACTGTAGTTTGGCCTGTGGTGCTGGTGACTCATACTACCCATTCCCCACTCCTTCCTGGGCCAAGGAGTTGGTTCTTGCATGTCAGCCTAGCTAAGTATTCTATTTAACTAATTTCACTATTTGATTACTTCTGAATCATTGAAAAGTTGGAGATTCTGCATCTCAAAGCTTTTAGGTCCTTCTTGCTCATCTTTAGGACTAGCACTGCTTTTCATTGTTTTGTTGTGCTGGAATCTTGAACTAATACACAGTTAATCTAGTTACAGGAGTCCGACAAAAAAACCAAACTGCTAAGATAAACACTCCCACTCTTTTTCATTCAAAGCCCTAAGCCTTGGGTTTAACCTTATATTTCACTGAGGCACACAAGCCAAAACCCAAGCTGGGTGCTTCCAAGTGTCTAGTTTTCCTTCTGTTCTTCGAGTATTACCTGACCTTTTCTTCCATCTTACACTAGGAAGAGTCACAGTACTCAGTTTTGCAGTCCTACAACAGTTCAACTCTTGGCTTCTTTCAGTGCACCAGTTAGAGCAAACTGAGCAGAACTGCTTTGCTTGGGTGCCCCATGACTGTCAGCCTTCTGAAGCTGAGCAAAGTCGCAGAAGTAGTATGTGATGAAGGAACACTATTTTTATACCTCTTAAAAGATTTTGTGGTCTTCTTGTACTGATATTAAGAACCTGGACCAAAGTCCTGGAGTGCAAGGGGAGTTTGCCATCACTTTATGAAAAACCTAGTTAGGTGTCTACCTTAGTTCCAGCACTTGCATTACCAATTAGTATCTGTTAACCTTGTAGCACTGAAGTAAAGGGAACATAAGGCAGACTGACAGAGAGCTTTTATTCTGGCAAACATAAGGAATCTTTAACACTTTCCCTATGTTTTGGGAAGTTTTCCTTCAAGTTATACAGCTGTCCTAGGTAATTTCCAGATTACCTTCTACACTGAGGCAACAGGTATTATCAAATAAGTTAGAATACTTGCCCTGAAGAACCTGGCTACATGAATTCTAAACCAGAACAATGATTTAAATCCTTTTTTTTACCCCACACTACACAAGTAGTTTTTGCACTCAATCTGGCGTCAATTTTTACATTAGAACTGCTAATCCCAAGAACAAAAATGGAAATGCCTACTACTACCGTGCATCTTTCTAGGAATATGTCTGCCTACAATAGCACATCTTGGCTGCCAACCCTTGTTTGGCACCAATCCATACCTGAGAGTGGAGGCTAATCCTTCCTTTCCTTAGAGCACCTGCTTCTAACAGTAAGCAATACAGTGCCTGAAACCTGGCCAAAAGACAGACTTAATTCCAGAAGTACTGCTCTAAGATAATTAAACTTCACATCCATGAAGACTGAAAATTGGCTTGAATACGTCTGTTTTAGGAGTCCAAGAATCTGTTACTTGCCTCAAGTTGCTGCTGGCATAATGCACTCATAAGTTGTAGGCATGAAGACAACTAGAGCCAGAGGCTGAAAACTGTGGTTTAGGTTACCAGTTACTGAGAGTCAAATGGTCAGGTGTCACTTTTATTGACAGACGGTAACAGACAAAGGATAGAGAGCTGTAGCTTTTAAGCAGAGTTGTCAGAGCAACACAGGAACCAGATATTTTCCTCTTCCTGGGAGAGAAACTACTTACCGAAACTCTGCTGTTGCTGTGAAGGATTCATGCTCTGTTATTGAAAAGACTAGAAGAAACCCTTCCCCGCTGCGGAAATAGTTATCTCTGATAGCTGCATAATCCTCCTGTCCTGCTGTGTCCAGAATGTCTATCTGAACTTCTTCACCATCCAGAACTACTTTCTTTCTATAGCTGTCAGCCTTGGTAGGTTCATAGTCTTCTACAAACTGAGGGTGATAAGAAAAGGATTAGTGTTCAGAATTACTGTCAAACAGTTTCAGTATTTGTCCATATCCCTTCTTTCACTTCAGTGACATTTAAATTCCCCAAAACCTTCTCATAATTCAGCCAGATACTAAGTTCCACCACTTTTTTTTTTTTATTTTAGCTTTACTAAAAAAAAGCAAATTATTTAAGCACTTAATACATCAAAGAGCCAGTTTGCCAAGTCAAGAGAAACTTGCTACACAAAACACTGTTCAGCAACTTTGGTACAATTTAAGAACATAGAGGTGGTATAAGTTATCAGTAACCTGCTGGTATTATCTAGATCTTGCACTTTAGGAACATGCATCTGAATGTACTTCAGGTACAGGTATCTGAAGCTTTAACAGGTGTAGATGAGAGCATCCAGCTGCTGAAAATGAAAACCTGCTCCATAATTGCATAGGCAGCTACTTTAGTCCACTCAATATTGATCACTCCCACAAAGCCACTGCCAGTTCAACTTGTAGTTCTGTGCTGACAGCACACATCCAGCATAGGCTCCTTACCTCTCCACCTCTATTCTCTCAGCCTCAGAGTATAAGAGGCTGTGCCACGAGCCCAGTTAAGCTGGCTGGCCTTCATCAATGACTATATCACCTGTTCAGATACTCACATCACTATAGTATGTGTGAACATCCATAGATAAATGCTAACTTTTGGATTACAGACCATGTATTCCTTCACATACTAGTCAGGACTGTCTAATCTAGTTTCCTGTATGCCAGTATGCTAGAATTCATGCTATGAACATGACTGATTCATCATCTGGCTCAGAATGAGCTACAATGTTTACTTCTGATTTCAGCCTTAACTGACCTAAAAGTAATGCAACAAAATTAAAGTTCAGCTCCAACTGGTAACAGCTTCTGTACATGCAGACAAGAACCTGCATGTTATGCATGGCTTCTGTAGACTGCACTTTCATTAATAAGCAAAAATTTTGTCACCTTTAGCCAAAGATGTTCCCAGAGGGCACACTTCCTACATTCCTACCTTCTGCTCCTGCCAGTCAGGTCATCAGGTTCTTTGCCAATTACATTTAGTTCCCCTTTCCCACTAAAAAAAAACAACTTAGTAAACTGTATGAATTTGTGCTTTATTGAAGCTGAACCAGTGTTACTTACCTCATCATACATAAACTGAAGTGTGAGTGCAGATTTGCCCACACCTCCACTGCCAACCATAATTACTTTATGGAGGGCCAAGGAACTCTGGTTCTTGCTCTTGCTGGCAGCCATTGTCCTGCTTGTCACAGACCAAGTGCCAGGCAACCAATTAGATCTGCAGACAGAAGAAAGACAGTCACCATCCGTGACATTGGTGACATCATGGTAACATGCTGGTAAAGTGTCTCACTGATGCTGAAAGACCAGATTAAAACCCTGCGCAGCAAGTTTGAAGAATGGACCACTTCTACACACTGGCAAGCAAAACACGTCTGAAGTATGAGTAGGACAAGACATTAGAACAAAAACCTTCTATTTGTGACAACAGTACTATTAATAAAAGTGCCAAAGGTTTCTAACAAGCCATTCCTATTCCTAAGCCCATCCTACAAGACTGATGTCTAGAGCAGTTTCCAAGGAAAACCCCACTTTCTCAAACAACATGAAATTAAGCGGTTTTTATTGTTCTTCAAGGCTTTACACCTTTCCAAAATATTTCTTTAATGTTGATACAGCTATACCTTAGATCTGCTTATAGGTAGAAATCTGGCTTTTGATCTCCTCCCCACGTAGGCTCAGAAAAAAGCAGAGATACACACTAAATTGGCAGGAACAAGTTGCAGAAAGCCTTATGACATGGCATTAGCATTTATTTTACACTCTTCCTGCCTTTTGATGCTGCAAATCTATTTGCTTTGGGGGGGAAAAAAAAAATCCTGCTTTAATGCAAGAAATTCTCAGTTCCTATTCTTTCCATGATGTTGCAAAGCCATAAAGGAGTAAGCTTCAATAAACAAGCCCTAGCTAACAAGCCTTTGTTTGTGTGTTATGCAAGCCTAGTAATTAAGTGCTGGAGACTTCTTAAAAATAATACTGCCTTTTTTTGTTTGTTTGTTTTTTTTTTTAAGAGTAGCTGGACACAGTAGTTGTACCAGAAGCACAAGCAGCAGCTGCCACACTGATTAGCACAGAGCAGCATCTCTACGGACAGCGCATTGAGGACAAAAGCAGAAGTAACTGATACAAAAATATGTGACATCAGCCAGGATTCCCACATAGAAAAAATCCCCCAACATGCGTATTTCAGACACACCACAGTATAAGGGAAATTCTGGGGTAGTGACCCTGGTGTCCTCAGAGAACAACAAAGGACCCCAGCTGTTCATATCCTGGTAGATTGTTGCAAGGAAACCAGCAGACTGTTCAGAAAACACTGCTGTACCAAGTGGCTACATCAGCCTTGATTTACAGCTGTACACTTTAATCCAGAAGCACAGAAGCAATGGGCCTACCGGGAGTCTCAGTTTTGCCTGGATACAATTACTCCAGAAAGACACTGGAACTGCCACACCAACACCATCAAGTTCTACTATATGGAAATACAAGGCCTACAGTAGAAGTTATTGAGTACTTCATTGGAAAAAACTTCAGGGCAACCAGCTGCCCTAAACAAAGTTAACCAGAGACTAAAAAATCATCAGCCTACAAATGCACCATAACACTATTTAGCCTGGAAAGAGACCTTCGGAGGCTGTCCAATCCAAACTTCCCCCTTAAAGCAATTTGCTCCAAGCAACCAAGTTCATGTGCCTTGTGTTTTGAGCCTGACAATTGCATGGCCAGCCTGGACAACTTCCCTAAGGTATACTGATGGCAATGATTTTTTTCCCCTTGTCATGACTTGATGTTCTGAAAAGCAACAAATCAAACTAAGTTCTCGTTGACTACTGCATACAAGAACAAACATGCCAACAATCAAGAATTGCCCTCAGGACAGCATTTTCAAACATCTGAGCAGCAGTATTTTTCCATGCAGAGCTTTTTACTCACACCTGTTTGCTACATACATACAGTACAGTAATGCAAGTTAATCATCTTTAAAGATTCATTCAGCAATAAACACCGGTAAGTGATGACAGATATTTTCCCCTGGTAATCTTCTCTATTATGTATACATCAACTCCCTCATCCAGGACACTCCTTAGTACAGAACTGGGATGGGACAACTCTTACTTCCCATTGGTTTTCCCTGTAAACATTTGCTGGGGACAGTGAATTCAGCCTTTGTACAGGCATTCTAAATCAGAAGAAGATTGCAAGATTGATTTTTAATTCTCAGTCACCAGAGAGGAAAAGAACAGAGCTCCCTGCCAGGGCGATGTGGAAAAACCACAATAAGCAGCATCTGAACTCCAGAAGTTGTTGCTGAAAGGCTTGCTTTGCCTATGGTCCCCATGGTAAACCAGAATTCAGCTTGTTTGCATGTACGCACTACTCAAGGCCTAAGAGCTACAGATTGACCACACAATGAGATAGTTTGGAGACTTTCTGTGTTCCCAAAATAACACAGCTTGCTCTTCATATGTTGTAGAGAATTCTGTTTTGTCCTAGTTCAAGAGTAGTCTGTCCTGACAACAGTAGATAAGCTGCTTTCTGGAGAAGCCAAGTGACCCTTAGTTACTCTTCAGTGTAACTGTGACTGGTTTTAACCTGTGAGTGTTCCTTTAACAAGCACCCTATTATTGTTGTAACTGTTGTGCTACCTAACAAAAAGCTTTCAAGTTAAACATTTTCTGTCATCACAAGCTTAGGAATATACAATAAGCAGCAGAAGTAAGTCCACTGTGCTATGCAAGGACAATAAAGAGACTATTTACTAACAGCCAAGAGAGGAGATAGCAAATTTCTCCCTCCTGTGAATACAAATACCACATCTTTATCTGGTCATAATAAAAGAATAGCTGCCTTTTAGGTAAAATAGTGACAAACTTGATTCAGTACGAGCCCATCACAGAGGTAAGTGAATATTTAAATGCTTCCTTCGCCATCCCACCTCAGTTGGCCAGTGGCAACAGCAAGGTCTGTCTTACAGTATTACTTAGCTTGTAACCAAAGTATACTATTAAACAAAACCCAGCCAGTAGCATATAAATTTACAGTTCAGTTGCATCCAAAGCTCTTACAGACCAAGGTACTTGATCTTCCCTGCAGAGCTGTTACAAGTGCCACTTGAATCTTTCAGAGCATCAGTAGTGCATGAACCCTCTGAATGCAGCAGGACACTCACAACACAGCCCCGATGTTGTACACACTCAGTGAGGTCCCTGAAGCTTCACACAAAGCATCTCTTCTTTGGTGGCACCAGAGAGAGCACGGCCCCCTCCAGCCCCAGCGTAGCCAGGCAGTACAGAGGACAAGGCGAGGCTGGAGCAGTGACACAGGATTGATACAGGCAGTGTCAGTGCACAAGCACCAGTGCTTGCAGGACAACAGGCTGATAGCACATCAGTGGTCCAGAAAGGGGCATGGTGAGATTTTAACAGGAATACTCCAATAGAACAAGAGAAGGCATCGGAGCGAACTGTTTGTTTTCTTGTGTTTCCATCTCTGCAGCCTAAGAAACAGTTTACATACCACGGTTCAAAGCTCACATCTAACAGTTCCTTGAGGTTAAAAAAAAATAACTGTTAACACAAGTGGAAGCTCTTTCCTCAGCCATCTTTGAGTAAGGAAGGGTGAATTTTCTTCCTATTCTGCAGACTAAGTATCCTTGAGGCAATCAAGACACTGACAATAACTCATCTGTTCACAGAAAAGCATTTCTTGGGAAATCTGACCACCAAAAATGCAGCAGTGTCTAGAATAATCTGTGACAGCAGCAGTTGCTTTAAACATTACTCAATTCCCTTCAGTTAAGGAGAATGTAAATTTAAGGCAAAGAGTCTTACTACACCTGCCAAAGAGCTCCCACTGAATAAGTGTCCAGACAGAACACTCAATGTTGTGGTAAGTATCCCTCCTCTCTCACACTGCTTTTTACTTATTGTTTGGGTATGGTTTATTTCCAGCAAGATTTACCCTTCTCTGACAGGAAGAGAAGCAATCCAGTCTATGGCAGTAGGTCAATCTATTTAATTGTCATCTGTCATTTTACCCTCAAGTCTAATGACACCATGCTGAACTCCATCAGCTAACTGTCAGAAGCTCTAAAAAAAAAACAACAAAAAAAAAGGCACTGACCTTCTGAAAGGTTATTGGGTTTTTTTTGAGGGGAAGGAAGGGAGCAGAGGGTGGGTGGTTTCTTCTGCTTACAGTTCATCCTGCTTTGAAATAAAGTGCTAGACAGACACCATGTCAGAGAATAAACTTTTTCAGGCAATCTTTCATCTTTAAGAAATCAGAAGTAATTACCTGCTTCATCTGTTTTAACAGATAAGGATTAAGCGATTGACTTGATAACTCTACATTTATTTTATAATAGGTAACACAAAGCCCTATACACAATAGGAGCATTGTGATGCTAAGTGTGAAAGATGCTCTTCAGACCAAGAAAGGAAGGTTACACCAGCCACAGGCTGCCCACATGAAGCAGAGCAGGATCTACAAATCAAACCATAGGAGTTAATAATCAGCTGTTTTGATCTAGACTTCTGAAGATGTGTTCTTGGCCACAGGACTAATACAGCCATGACATCTCCAATGTAAGATATCTAACAAGAGCTCAGCAATTATTTCAGCCTTCCCTTGTCTTATCTGTTTAGATCATAACTTCTCCAGGTTAACTAAGGCCCCCTGCACAGTGTTGTGTCATTCTTGGCTGGTCCCTCGAAACTGAACACTTCAAGGCAATTGTTTATAAACATCTTAATAAACTCCTTTCAAACAACTTTTTCTCCACCCTCTCCTCAATGTAAACAGGTAAACTGCTCTGAACACAGTTTACAAACAGGACTGGTTTACCTAACACCAAGATTCAGAGGCTATGACTGAATAACTCCACAGATTTCAAAACAGACCATGCTTTTACATCCCTTCTTGCTTCACATGCATTAAGACTCCACAGTTATACATCACTTAAAGGAAAAAAGCACTTGTCACTTCACAAGAAAGGAGCCCATGCAAATACATAAAAAAAAAGAAACATGAGAAGCTTCACTAAGGCTACGTGTTTTCAAATAAATATTCTCTTACTAAATAAATTTTAAAAATTCTAGACCCCTGCAAAGGTTTTAATTGGAATTGCTTCCAGTTCTTCCATTCAACTCGAGATTTAAAACTAAAATAAAGCTCTAATCTCAAAATTGCTGAGATCAGCCCTTGTTCTGCTGCTGTGCAGCTGATATCTTTGGACATTTCTTTTCATTGCTATCCTGCCACTGAAAGCAGCCATTCTTTGGATTTTAAAACAGGATTCTAGAAACCCTTAGCCCAATAGCTTGACAGAGAAGCTTTGTTAAACCCTTCAGATACCTACTTTTAAAGGAAAATCTGGGTATTCAACTTTTTATAAAGACTTAAATATGATGTCATCAAAGGCAAGCACAGAAAGAACAAGGTTTTGCAACAGTATTTTAGTGATCCTCATTTATCAGAATACGAATTAGAGGCTTTGAAGTGTTTGGTTCTGTGATATGCCCAAAAGAATGCAGTAATAGAAATTCCCTGAATCACAAAACTAATTAACAATCTCACTGAGCTATGAACTGTGAGAGCTCCTCAGCTGTTCTGAGGTTATCCAGAAAATACTGAAGTACTGAAATTCCATTAGCTTTCAATGGACTGTAAATGCTCCAACTGGTAATTCAAATAAAAAAAATTTTGAGATTAAGTGGCATATTTCATGCAACTGAAAATTTTAGGATATGCAGGCTGAAAAACTAAAAATGCTACTCTACTCTCTCTTGCTGTGCTAGTGTCTTACTTCCTGGCATATATCCAGTTATTGGTTTTCAAGCAAAATAGAGACCATGATGCGCTTGGTAGAAATTCCTGCTTGGGATATCCTTGTATCCTTCCCCACGTACTGCTGGGTCTTTTTACTTTCTCAGTTGAGGTTATAGATTTTTCTGGGCCATGTTTAATTAGATCAAGCAATTCATTCAGCTTGAGATGCCTTGCAGAGCATGCTGGGACAGCAGTTTCACCACCCCCATTTATATCACCCAATGCTGCTCTCATCATCCCCTCTCCCTCAGTCCCGTCTCCCTCGCCCCTGGCTGTTCAGGCCCATCTCCTCCAGGAGAGCACAGCTGACTGGGCCTGCCAGTCACATCTGCAAGGCCACGGTGCCTCAGTGGTGATGTGAAGGAAGAAAAGCAGTTTGTACAACTGAGGCCAAAGAAGATGGAACTACAGCAGCCAAAAGGTGACTTGTACTGCTGCAGAAACGGGGCAGTTCCCTGATCCCATTCTCATTACACTCCTTAGAAAAGGGTGCTGGTGCAGCCACCACCTACTGCAGTGTCCAGGCTGAGCACTGGAGTGAAAACCAAGCCTGAGATTTGCTTTTGTTAATTAGGCATTTTCTCTACCTAAGACCTACTCATAGACTTGCAGTTGCAAAGCTAAGGGCACTGGACAGGAAGCTCAAAATGGATTTTGAAAACATAAGACTTTATAATACCAGGAGAAAAAGTAAGAATTTAAGGCAAAGAACTACTTTACTCTGTACACATACTCTTTATATAGGTTAGATCCTTGTTCAAAGTGGCAACAGCCATACACAGGAAAAAAACACAGAATAAATACATTTACTTCATACACTGAAAGTTACAATTCACAGTGTAACTGCAAGTTTGAAACTAGTGTAATCTATTAATTATTATTAGTTACTAATCCCACCTAAAACTCCAAGAACTGTGTGTACATTTAAAGACACTGGCTGTCACAACTACACTCTAGCAGCAACTACTACACTGCTAGTTAAGACACAAGAAGCAAGACCAAGACTAGTAAATTCACTATGTTACAGCAGTTTAAGCTTAAACCGGAACCGGAGGCCAGATCAAGATTAATCTCTATCTCCTACAAGTCTGGGAAAAGGATAAGCACAGATTGAGGAACTGTTTTAATTCAGAATTGTATTTCATCAAATTAACCAGATTGGAGTATTAGTTTCCACAGTAAGAAAGACTGCAGACTGTGAGATGAACTTGTAATGAAGGAGAGTCCCAAAGACTTGCTGATCTGGAACACATCATAGGCAGTATAAAAGCAGTATTTCTAATGTAGTTGTGATCAGAAATCCTTTCTTCATGCATGAAAAGGACCCAGAAATCATATTAAAATATCCCAACACTATCAACAGCATCAGACATCAAGCCACTGGATGCCAGCCAATTCAGATTAAGAATATCTACTACTGATCCTGGCCTCCATATCATATCTTACTTTTCACTATTCCACACATCTGCATGCAAAGCCATCTTCAGCTCTTCACTTAGATTCAATTTGATTAATAAGATCAAGTGATCTTTAGAAGAGTGGGCTTACTATACAAATTACAGTAAGCTACACTATATACAGTTATGTGCAGCATGAAGAACTGGAGATTCCCAGGTACCTTGCTACTTTAAGTGATCATTATCCTACTAACGTGCAAAGTCTGGCACACTCCCCTTTGTAACAGGTAACAGATGGACTTGGACAACCTCGCCTTTCAAGGCTGTCTTCAGATCTGGTCACACAACAGTGATCCATTTTAAGTATGAAATACCTGTATATACTCAGCACATTTCCCACCTCCCCCTCGATCCTTGCCAAGCACAGCCCAACTCTCCTGAGTTTTCAGGGATGCATCATTACAGCTTGGAAAGCAAATCTGACAGTATTTTACTTACATTCACTTACATCATTCAGTACAGGACAATTCTAGATCACTCATTACAAATAGACAATACCTTACACATTAGCAGGAACCTCGAGCCAATAACCTTGCTAAGAATAATCTTGATGTCTAAGGAAAGGTGGAATTAAATCTTGTCCAGGTCTGTAACAAGGTTGCAACCTTCAAAGATTTAGTCACAGGAAAGACCCAGTCTGGTTAGTTTGAGTATCAGAAGAACAACACTTTAAGGCAACCCTTTAAAACTGGACTCAGATCTTATGCAGAAGTGAAATATAAGCAAGTGCATACATATCCCTGTTCCTAAGGAACTTAAATATCTGAGTTTGTTTCATTTGGGTTTGCTTTTTTATTTTTAGAATTCCCTTAGAGTGAAAGTAACTTGTTTCTGAGCAGTAGCTAAGTGAAGAAGAAAAAGGACTCGCCTTAAGCTGTTTTTAAGGCACTGAAGCATTCTCCCCCACACCCCAAAAAAGAAAATCACATATATTTATGTTTTAGTAAATAAGGTTGCAATGTCGTGATATAAGAGTAATGTTCTTATATCAGGTATCAATTGTATCAAGACATTATCACTCCATGTAGGCAACACAGAGTTATTAGAATTGCCTCACTGTTGCACAGACAGTAAACAAAATCATCATAGTTACATAGAGCATTATGGTGAAAAAACAACAAAAAAAGGAAATTTTCATCCCATTTTCCATATTCTTCAGTGCAGAGCAACTGGCAGATTGTGTGTAGCACCAAGCAGAATATACTCTTTATTTCAGCAAGATAGTGTTACCTGAAGTGAAAATCATATGACAGTAGTGCCATTACAGCTACAACCTGTTCTTCTGTAGGGAGATACCTAACTAGGCCTCTCCAAGGTCTAATATCAACACCCAGAAGGCATATTGCAGTCTATTGAAGAGAAGTATCTATCACATTGCTCCAATCCCAGCAAGAACTTGCTAAGAAACCTGATAGAAATCTTCTACAAGTACAAAGACTGAGTTAACACCATTAACCAGTATTACTGTGCTAAGAGTTTGTCACTGTGGTGGTAACAGACTAGTTGCCTAAATACTTAGGGTGAATTATGACACCACTGTTCACACTCGTCAATTAGGCTCATACCAGAAAAGTGACACTTAGACAACAGACTTGTTGGACAGCCTCACTCCCACAGAATTGCAAAGTGTATTTCAACTAGGTTTCTTTTCAAAGCTCATCCATGCAGAAGCACGGTCACCTTTGCTACGCAGCATACACCGAGTCCACCAAACCACTGCTAAGGGCAGTGATATGCTTCAGATGTTAATCCAATACTGACTTTCAATTGGATGTCCAGGAGCATAACAAACACAACAGACCAATCAAATATCTCACGTTACAATCAGTGTCTTAAGTGACACACCCGAGTTCAAAATAACCTAGATTAAAATCTTACTTCAGGTTACAACATGGTTTCAGTTACTTCAGTGAAAAGCCTGCAACTATATAACCCACAAAGAAGTTGCCATTGACATTGATTTGGCAAATTCCATCGAATGGCAATTCAGTGTGAAGAGTGCTACAGAGTTTCAGGAGCTCTCCTGAATGTTACCCAATTAAATTTCCTCCCCAGCCAGGCCTCGAGAATCCAGCACCAGACACTGCAGACAGGCCACAAGCTGCTACCATTTGCTCCCCCAGAGGATGTATCTCACTAGATCACACTTGCCTTTGGTTTCCCTAGTGAACTGGATGCTTGGGATAAATCAGAAATCTAAACATCATTTAGTTTGGTTTAAGTATTATCAGCAGAAGCAACTGCGTCTGCCCATACAATTACATTCCTTGCTCCTAAACTGAAGTTAATGTCTCATGTTCATATCTCTATAGGGAAAATGTAAGTCACTGTTGAGCTCACATTTGACAAAGGTAGGCAAGTAGCAACCCCCTACCCTGAGTTTACGCTTAACCACGGAGTCCCACCTCCCCGGGGCACTGGGGAATCATCTTCCTGTAGCATCTGAAAGTACTTCCACTATTTAACTGAGAGGTTCACAGATATATAGCATGAGTCACTCAGCTCCCTCAATCAGGAGACTTAACACAAGTGCCAGCCTTTCTCCCATCTTTCAGTCAATGCATTTGCAGTACACAAAGCAACAACAGTGTCATTTAGTACCTCAGATAATTATTAGTTATTCATAATTCAGCTACTGGGTTGTCACCTTTAAGCAGATTTCTTCACTTCAGTTTCCCCAATCAGGCAGAGTGAATACCATACCAAAGGATTCTGCATATACAAGAAGATACCTTTCCACTGGACTAAGAGCAGACGTTTCCAGTAACAGACATGTAGTTTTCCATACTAGTGTACTTTATATCAAAGCCAAAAGCAGTATTTCTATCTTCTAATGGGAACTGTATTATTACACCAGTGCAGGGGTCACATGCTATTTCAGTATAGCTATTCAAAGTTAATAAAACTCAACAGGAGAAGTGTTATCCTTGATCTCTCTCACAGAGCCTTTGTCTACCACTATAAAAGTATTTACAGTCAAACATGATCTCCAAGCAGAGCCTCCAGAGTGCTGCAGAATGAAGAGTGGCACAATATAACATGCTTGTTCATAACTCTCGTTTTGGGTGGCAGACTGTTAACTAAGAACCACTTCAAAACAGAGAATTAGAACACACTTATTTCAGGACACTTCCCTTTATGACCCAATAAGTGACAGGTCACATGAAAATACAAAACCAGTGCAGAATATAAGCTACACATTTATCCTTGTGAGCTCTTGGAGACATTTCCTCTCTCCTCAGCACATATTACCAGAAAAAAAAAAAAGTCTACTATTCTGATACACAGCCAGCTCATCACATATCAGCACAACAGGGTGCTTCTGCACACTGATGCATGCAGCACAGGGATCAGGTGGGAGATGCTGGGGTTATAACCTCCCTGGGATCACAGAGATGAGCTGGAATAGCTCTCATGGTTGGAGTGCTGCTGTGGATGGCTACAGGCCCTCTAGGACAGATCAGCCAATAAGGCAAGGCAGAAGAGTTGCCCTTCCCCTGAGAAAAGCTGGAGTGCACAAAGCTCTACCTACAGATGATAATGAGCCAGTTTATGGGTCAGGAGTAGCACAGTCGGCAGGAGGACTGGACTAGATTGTCTTCAGAAGTGTCTTCCAGCCCCAGCAACTCTATAAGTCAAGTCTGTACCCCAGCAATGCATTGCTACAACTCTTATATGTGAGGAGTCTTTGGAAGTGGAAGGCCTATTTGCCAACTTGCACAAGTAGTACAGCAGAGCTACAAGACTTACAGCCAGTCCATGATGACTAACACATAATTAGAAACCTTAACTAATACTTATTTACAAGAGTATAACAGAGGTTATTACTCTGCTATGACCCCTATTATACTATTGTACTAGATGACAGCTACTATTAGAGGACAGTAGAGAATATTAAGGAGTTGGACAAGAGCACTGCTTGATCCCTGTTTTAGAAGCTAAATGAAGATAAAGATGTACAGTATCACCACCAGTCAGCCTGTCTAATAATTTTAATTAGTTTCCTTCCATTGTAACTTCAGAACAGATTCCACTCATAAAGCCTACTTTGAATTTAGTTTGCATTATAAGACAAATTTAAAAGTAAATTCCTAATGCTTGCAGAATCGTTTAAAATATGAAATTGATTCCTAGACTGTGTTTTGAAACATGATAAAGTAGAAAGAAAAATAGCACCAGTTTCAAGCACACATTCCTGACTTTTGAAAGACCATTTCTTAAATTGCTTGGCTAGTCTATTTTATGACATGGTAGATAAAAGCAGAAAGCTGCCATAAAAGTCAGTCAGTGAGACTTCTTGGTGAGTAAAGTAATGAGAATTCCTTACCTACCCAAAATGAAATCTCACAGTAAGCCAAGAACACTAAATAGCAGAAAAGCACCATCATGGAGAGGAGTTTCTTACCACAGCAGCAGTTTAGTGGAAAGGCTGTATCACAGATCACTATGTACTTTAGGACTGGCTCATTCTAATCAGGGATCAGCTTCCCCAATTAGCAAAACCACCTCTTTTCTGGAAAGCTGAGGCAATTGGCAAGCAACTTGATCTAAAACCACTTCACTTGCTAAATGTCTGCTTTAGAGTGGTGCCCAAGGCAGTGCCCTCCTGAGCAGGGTAGCACTAACCTTACAAAATACCTACTTTTAAAAAAAAAAAAGCCACTTTAGTGTTCTGCAACATGGAGTCCAGAGTTCAGGTAGCTCCTATAAATAATCTTTTAAAGTGCTTCACCATGTTTTCAGTACAATCCTTTAAAGCATTACTCTATAATAGTCTGTAAAGCGGGATTGCTTTCTTTGTTAAACCTGTGATTAAAGCCACTACCTTGCAAAAGAACAACCAAAAACCAAACCCACCAATATTAAATCTAAATTAGAAACATTTTTTAACATGTCCATTTACCATGCCCAAAATGGGGGCTAAGTCTGGGTCTCCAGTATTCTTCTGAAGAATAATCTTTTTCATTACAGGTAAAGATACACACAGAAAGAGCTAGAAACCAGGGATATCACAGCACCTGCTTAATTCAGCATGCTCTCAAGCTTTCCAGTTCTGTGCTTTGACTTCGGATTAGTTCTGACACATTCCAAATTTAAGAAGAACATATTAAAAACTCCAGTTTCATTGCATTATTAGTGACCTGAAATATTTCACACTAATCACTTCAACTGACAGCAACACTAATTCACAAAGTAACAGCTGACAGGATTAAGACTTTAACAAATGCTTATAATCCCAGAACAAATTTTTTCAGTCCTTGACTTGTGATCCTGCAGGGATTCCTAGTCAGAACTGCATTTCCATTAAGACTCACGGTCCTGTAATCAACCATTATTCCTTTGTCAACTACCTCAGCAAGTAGGGCTATGGGCTCAGGGTCCCACAGAAAACAGTTCAAACAGTTCAAAGTGACTGTTCTAAGCAAGCACTAAGCATAAAGATCCAAGTAGCTACTTACACTTCAGCCTAAATAACACTCTCACATTACGTGACTTCATGACTTTCATTTTGACAGGTCTTGAAAAACACATTTGCTCATCTCAAGCAACAAGAGACAAAACAGATCCTCTAATATTACTATTAAAGCAGTATTTGGAAGAACATGAAGAGATAAAGCACGAGTTACACACACTCATCTCGCTTAAGTGACAAGACAACTTGATATTTCTGGGACAGACATTGAGGAAAGTCTGCTTAGTCCTGTTTAATGGGCTAAAAGAGCTACCAACAAAATGACTGCTCTCTAGCAGATATCAAAAAGGGCTTTTAAAATATCTGTTCTTTAGCCTCTTGTCAAGGGACTGTATCATAGAGCAAAAGCCACAAAATTGATTGTTACCACTTGGAGAGCAAAACAGACAAGATTGTTTGCTGACTTTGCTGCTTCACACAATAGCAGGTAACAAGCAATGGAACCTTATCACACTGCTTGACAGTGGTGAGAACAGTTAGCAGAGACATGGGGGTGGAAGATGGATGAAGAGAGAAAAAAAAAAAATCTAAAGAACTGCAGGCTTTCAGCAGCAGGATAGCACTTCCAAGTCAAGACAGAATGAGTTTGAGAACACCGTTGCTATCTAACCTGGCTGATAATTAGGATCAGCACCAGTAAGTCAATCAGGCAAAAGTTACTTGAAGTCAGGTACACAGGGAATGAAAAGCAGCAAGTATCTATGTTTATCTTCTTCGGTGGCCTCCCCAGCTACTGCCTTTCACTCAAACCCCAGAGACCACTACTCCCATCCCAAGCTGTTTGCTACAGGCACAAGACACCTACTGACCTTAGGCACTGTTTGTCTTGATACCACTATGCACTGCATTCCCATGAGTGCCCACTGCCTGCACAGCTGCCATGAGGAACAGGCTCCTTCAGTACCCCAGCTAAGAGAGGCTATTAATTCACAAGAATTCATTGTGTAGTGGAAAGCAATTCACATGGAGTCACATGGAGTTTGAATCTAATCAATAAGAAATTATAAAGTGCAATTATCCACTGCATGGAAAGGGAATAGAGTTTACAAAGCAACACAATAAGAACAAACTACGAACCAGATTCCCAAATCACGATCCCAGAGCTTGTTCTGCTGTATCACATGGCCATTTCTGCTCTGTTCACAGGACAGTTTTGTTCCTTATGAAGTTTGGACACCAACACTTCCCAGAGAAGCAAGCCATTTTATTAAGCATTTGGTCAAATAACCGTAGTGCTCAATCAATTAAGCTGCTGCTGTAAAAACTTAGAGCCCAAAAGAGGCATCAGATCACAGGAACTATAAACCATCCAAGATTTCAGTGTACACATCCAGTGTACACACAGTTGTCTAGGCAGGGTCCCGTCATCACTGACTTGATTTGATCAAAATGTCTCAACTGCTCTTCTACCCAGATTTCCAGTACCATTGCACTGACAATCAGAGACAAGTTTGAGAGTTTTAAAGGAGGGCCAAGAAAGGGTATTGTCTGGTCAAATTAAGCTTCCAGTTAGAGTTTTTGTAAAGCATTTCAGCTAAATCTTCAAACCAAAAATTCCTCTGCAGCATATACATAACACCAGTGAAAACAGGTCAGCTTCACTTCTCTCCAGGCATGCAAAACAGAATCAAGTTGGCCTACTCCAAAAGAGGTGTAAAACAATTTACTACTAAAAGTCTAATACAGGAAACTGATTTACAGGAGCAGTCTGAAGGCTCTTCTATTTCTGGAGTATTTAATACAGGAAATAAATGCAAAAAGTGTTACCATGGTAAGCTGATATAACCTCATCATAAGCACAAACCTAAGCTCAGTGTACAGAAGTGATTGAAGCAGTAGGTAAAATTATTCTAAAAAGTCTACTATATGTGAATAAGTTTAAAGATGCTATTGTCAAGTAAAATTGAGCTGTTACTGTTAAGTTATGGAATCACAGAATATTCTGAGTTGCAAGGGACCCCCAAGGATCAACTGTCTGTAATAAAATTATTTTCAGCCTTCAGGCAAATCACTTTCAAGAACCACTAGTCTGGTTCCCAGTTGTTAGTTCCTACTGTCGCTTTAACGTCAACTGGGAGGAAGGTGTTTAAGGCATCTAAAAAAAGACAGCTTTTCCTGAAAAATCACACCTCTGAGGATGCCCTTGAATAGACAGGCACTTTCTTGTCCCTCACAAGAGAAACCAGGATCTCAGAACTAGAGAAGTGACAATTGGACAGTTAATAAAAAAAAAAAAAAAATCCAACAAAAAAGCAGCTACCTACCCAGACTGCAGGCTAAAGCTTTGAAAAATGCAAGGCAAATGCAAGGCTGAGCCTAGTGCAGGTATAGTCTCCTTGTTCCGTTCCACTATGAAAATACCCAGGGGTACTCAAGACTTAAGTCTCCTGTTCTCAGATCAGAATCGATTCAACAGGGCTCCAGCAGGACGACCGGGTTAGGCCTCCCTCAGCTGTTAAGGCAGCATGACTGGGCTGCTTTGTCTCACCTCTGTCCCTGCCCTTCTCCAGGTAAGGTCACACTCAGGCACCACCCTTCCCTTCCTACAAGATCTACACCCGTAAGGCTGCAGGAAGGATAAAGACCGGCACAGAGAGAACCTGCCCAGATAAAACAAGATCCTTCAGGAACTTCTGGTTAGGCTGAGACCGACAGCACCCAAAACCCCCCTGTTTATCTCGCACAGACAAAACGTTATCACTTATCCGCGGGCAGCCCAGGGAAGGCAGGGCAGCCTGCACGGGAGGAACCCGCCCGAGGAGCTGGGGCTCAAGGCCGGCTCCTCCTCGCCCTCTCCCTCCCCTAGTCCCACTTGTAGATACGAGTCACCGCCGTCCCCCGGCTCCACCTCAGCCCGGCGGCACCGGGAGCCGCAGGAGCGGGGCCTCCCGCCTCCCACTGCGGCCCCGCGCAGGCCCGGCGGTCACCGCCGCTGCCTCCCGCCCGCACCCCGGGGCTCCCCCGCGGCACAGGGGCCGCGTCCCGGGGCAGAACCCGCGGGCTCCCCTCGCCCCCAGCAGGGAGAGGCTGCCCCGCACCCCCAGTGACACCTCCCCTCGCCCTCCGCTGATCGCGGACACAGGGGCGCTCAGCCCATCCCCGGGCAGCGCCAGGACCCGGCGGCTCCGGCCTCGCCTCACCGGGGGCGCGGGGCCGGAACAGCCGAGCTCCCTCCCACAAGCCCGGGGCTGGTATGGGGGGTGGGATCCCGGGGCTGCTCCTCGCTCTCACCTGGGGGTTCCGGCGCGGCTGTGCCCCGCGGCGCGGCTGTGCCCCCCGGCCCGGCTGTGCCCCCCGGCCCGGCTGTGCCCCCCGGCCCGGCTGTGCCCCCCGGCCCGGCTGTGCCCCCCGGCCCGGCTGTGCCCCCCGGCCCGGCTGTGCCCCCCGGCCCGGCT
>JAWWES010000171.1:12084189-12223044 GCA_035583135.1 Lophotriccus pileatus
CAGAGTGACCTTCTCTTAGATGGATTGCCTTACAGGGCTAACGAGCTCCATCTGCCCGGGGAGGTCCCTGACCAGGACAAGCAGTAATGGTATCAAATCCAAATATCCCTGTCTACTTTGAAATGCGAGTATCAAGGCTACATTTGAAATTCTTTTCCCCACTGAAGTCCGTGGGAGATGCCAATGCAGCCAGGACTTCACTCTGGTATCTAATCACAGCTCTGCTGTGACCTGTCCTGTGACCACCAGTGACTCATTTGGCTGTCCTCAGTGTTACCTGCCTCACCAGCCCTGTGGGGGTAGCAATATATCTCTTCCTTTATACATTAGCAAACGAAATCCTGCTCTAGTTCCTCTCTTTCTCTGCAACTAGCACTCATGGGGAGGTTTCATCCCTATTGGTCTGCGAGTACAAGGTGCAATTCCTGCCACTGCATCTCGAACAGCCTGAAGGTGTTTCTGTTGAAATCCAGCCCCTTGCAGAGTGAGTTGTCCCTCAGCAGGACAGATTCACAACAGAGGAAACATTCATGCTTGTAGGTTGAGCTCATTTAGTGAAGGCGTGATATTGTTATTGTTATACTCATATTTCTTCTCATTCATTCAGTGAACTTTGGATACAGGTGAATTTGAAATTTGTTAGTGCCATACCTTGAACTTCCACCATGATCTCATAAAAATTAGCATCTTTCTTTCATTTCTGCAGTGAAGCAACACATAGAAATCAAGGGGTGGGAATTCCGACACTGACACAAGAAGGTAAATATTGATTTTGCATTGACACAGGTAGCCCTAAGTTACACACCCCTTTTGAAACAAAAGATTTTAACTGGCTTGATGTGAAGCATGTGTATTGTGTAGCTCATAGTGTCCTATTGCTTTCATCTCTGTTCTTCAAAATTATCTATCATTTTCTAGCATAGGGATGCCACATTTCTCTTGAAGCTTCCTTGATGCACACTTTTGCAGAAATTTAAGTTTGCACCTTCAAAAAATATGGTATCCTGACAAGGTATTTCATTCATCCTACAAGTAGGACAAGGTACTTCATTCTGACTTAAAAACCAGTGACAGCCCATGCTCACATACTTGTAAATACATGCTCAGAGTCCAGTTTGATCCATGTGGCTGTGTCCTGCTGTACAAATGTCCCATTCCTTTTTCCAGACCTAATCCTGGGCTATCAGCTTTCACTTTTCCTTCCATGAGATCCTTCTCTAAATCCTCTTCTTTGCATTAAAGTCTTTTAAGTGCCAAGTAAAGCTATTACCTGTTTTGAAATAGCACCGTGATGATTAAGACACACAATTATTTTCTCTACATTCAAGGCTTATTCTTGGAAAAGCTTTCTACCTAAGGGTAAAATTATTTCAAAGTATAAACATGTAATTATTCATTTATTTAAATTACTGGGGCTTTTCTGAAGACTTGACCAATCCCACTTTTTTGTAATGCATCAGTGATGGATGTGGGAATAATTCTTTCATCCTGCATCTGGTTATCTAGCCATTTCTGCCAAGTCTGCATAGAAGCTTTCTTCCTATTTGATATAAAACCAGTTGGTCACTAACATTAAATATTTGGAAGGTTTGGGGAGGCGTTTTGGTTTTTTACTTCTACATTACTACTAACCGAGAAATCATGAAAGCACCCAAATTTGTGTGCTTTGTACATATGCTTTTTAAACACAAATCGTTTTTAGAACAAATAATTCAGTAGCTTTGAAACACAATTTTTAAGCCCTCTGAAACTTCAGTTATCCAGCTTTTCATAGTCAAAAGGAGTGCCTCTAATGAGGATCCCCACAACTCTTTTCTTACAACACCAGTAGCTACTTCCCAGGCTGAAAAGCCCAGAAGAATCTCTTATCAGCTGGCTACTCCAAACCTAAAATACTGCTCTCAGCTCTGTAGGAATCATGTTTCTGTACTATACCTGCACGTTTTTCCTGTTAGGAAAAAAATTGCCCAAACCCTTGTATCAGACAGTCTTGGCAGAACCTGCGAGCTCAACTTACCGGAGTTGCTTGAAGTGTCTCCCTCTCTTCTTAGGCCTCCAAGGGTTGGAACAGGAGGGGGCCCCGCACTCCTTAAATGCCCTGTCAGCCCTATAAGCTGGAAGGGGAGGAGAGTGAGAGTTTCAGGGATCTGAGCAATGCCATTGCTATCACCAAGCTGAAAATAACCTCTGACAAAAGCCTGGCATTTTGTTGCCCCATGTCCACTTGTGAGTGGGTGGACAACAATGCAGCCCCTTGGATTACACCTAAAGGACATTCCTGACTGCAGCCTAACAGATCAGAAATAAAGATTAAAGTTTTATAGTTACTTGCCTGCATTGCTTAAATGTGAATCATGAAATAACAGCCCCTTGAAATGAGGATTTAGTTATTAATGGTCAACATTGCCAATATTAAATTGTTAAAAATAATGATGAATCAAAACCTGTTTATAGCACCCCCCGGAAGGTTTGTAACCCAAATAGCATTTCATTCTGCCGTTCATGATTTGATAGATAAAAATGGTTTGCCTTCTAGGATACAGAGAATTATGCTTTTCACTGTAATCTTTCATTTTTTTCCACTGTTTTTAGGCATTAAGGTGGTTTGTTAATATGTATAATATTCAGCCTGTCTGATAACTGCAGTTATATTTGCCATGCCTGACTGAGTCCCTTGGAAGTGGATGATGCTGCAGATGTGTTAGAGAGCTGGGCAGTAAAGCGTGAAGCACTTAAAATTCACTTACTTTTTACAAGGTTTCATTTTACGAGCTTTGAAGTTTTAGATGCTAATTCTGGTTTTCTGTTGGCATGTCCGAATTTAGCAACTTTGTTCGGCATTGTGGACTTTGCAGCAAGTGAAAGGGCCAAGCCCTTACAGCCCAGGGGTTAAACACCAGAGCTCTGAAGCCAAAAGTCTCCACTCGGGGAATTTCATGGGAGCATAAGGAAATGAAACACCAAATCCACGGCAGACTTTAGGACTTTAGGGGTCGGTTTGCTGAGGCTGCTGTGCAAACTCTTAGGGGCTTACAAATCCATTTACTTTTGAGTCTGGCAAGGATTTTATTATGCAGGTCCTGGGTATAAAGTTGAAGGGCTATTTTTTTCCTAAGACCATCTCTTTTTGGTCATTCCTCCTGGATAGTTAATTGGACTCTTCTGCCTGTGTCAGATAATTCCAAATGCAGAAGGGACAGTGCAGTGTGTGTGAGATGGTTTCTTGCAAGAAGGCCGTGAGGAAGGGTTGAGGCAGGACTGAGTTCACTACTGGAGTGCATGGGAAGCACTGAGAAGCTTCTAAAAGGCTTTGCACCCTTGGTGATTCCCGTTAGAGCTGAACCTTCTGTAACCTTCACTCATGTTTTATGGATTGTGCCCTTGGATGGATTTGCGCCGTAACCAGCTGAAGGGAAATCCGCAGAGAAAGGTTTTGCCCCCAAGATATAAGTCTTTTCCCTTTGAATTTGGCAGAGGATTTAAGGGGCAAATGCAGGTGAACAACCTTTTGTTTTCCTGGTGTTGGGTGCTGCTTAATTTCTGGTACTGGTCCAAAAGTAAAAGGGTTGTAGTTTGTTTCCTATGAGTAATGCAAGTTTCTAAAACCTTTGCCTTTATATTTCTAGAATGAAATCAATAGCAGGTGTAAAGATCAACCAGTTATCCCTCTGGAGAAGAAAAATCTGCTCACTGCTGCAGTGAGAATTCCTCCATCTTTCAGCTTTTATTCTCTCCCCCTCATTTAGTATTTCCGTAGTGATCCTATTCTGTCAGGTGTCTTTTGTGTTATAATTTTGCATTATTAAAGAGCAGGCCAGATAGTTTTACTGTGTTAGCTGTTTTAACTATGTTTTTTACCCCTGTCCAAGCCTGAATCTTGGAGCTTTGCTACCATTTCTCCTGTCCCAGTTTGGTCTGCCAGGCACATTTGACCTGGAAAAGCAGATACAGTGTATTTTGATTTGTGAGTTATTCCTCATTAGCTGAGTGTGAACTGAGTGAGGAGTCTTCATCTTTCTTCCTTCAGTGTCGAAGAGATGCTGTATGTATTTAAATTTATCATTCAAGTTAAATGGTCTAACTTAACTTGTTTGAAATTTCTTTGACATTTGGACACACTTTCCATAAAGATACTCAGAATCCCTTAATTCACAACTATGTTTTCCTCTAACTGTTGTTGTTTGGAGCTGTAATATCTAGTGATAAATAACTTGATGTAACTTTTGAACTGTTAAGTCCTGTTCTGACAAAATTCCATTTTCCCCTTCCTTCAGAACACAGAGATGCCCTTGTTTGGCAAAAAAGAATGAAGATATGCTGGTGAATATACAATATATTAATTAACTCAGGTAATCTAATTTGATTAAACAGAAAAAGTCAATGCAGGGTTTTATGTAAGTTTAATCCGAACAAATTGATTTAAAAATACAGTATAAATAATTCTTAACTTATATAAAAATCGATTAAGAAAATTTTGGGGGATTTTTGTGGGTTTCTTTTTTTTTTTTTACTAACTTTACAAAAGAGCATTATTAAACATAGAAGCAAAACATTTTAACTATGGCCTTTTTGTTAAGACATAAAATATGTACACACTCACAGTACTTTTTTTTTTTTGGTGCAAAATAGGTACTGACTGATAGACTGTACCTTTCTGTACAAAGACAATTTCAGCTTACTTTGCATAGAAGAAAATCAACACACACATACAAAAAACCCCCCACTAGATACATAACTTTGTTGTTAAAATACCTCAGGTAAGCCTGTTGGAAAAATTCATTAGGTATTAACTCTCATGAAGAGTCAGTTTTATTTCTAAAGCATTAATTAAGGCTATTCCAGCATTGAGGTTTTGTCCAAAATGTCCATCATACAATGCCAGACGTGTGCAGTGTGTTAGCAGTAATTAGGCCTGGTAACACATTCAGCAATTCCCTATCCCAAAATTAGTCTTCCAAAACTTCAAGTTTTCGTTGAGGAATATAAAGAGTTCCTTGAGAGATTCTCTTGGTACCATCTGAGTTTGTAGATAGTGAAGATCCAGAATTTGGGCCTCCTGGTGTGCGGAAAAAGCTTTCTGTAACTGCCTGAGGCTCCTGAGGTTCCTTTGGAGCAGAAGGCTGAAAAGAAGAGGAAAAAGTTTCTTTCATTTAAGGGGAATAAAGGTGAATTCTAGCTCTAGGTTTCTGCAGGATGTTAGCAAACTCTTTCCCCCCCAACCCCGAAATTTAAAAACCCTAACAACTTTTTACAAAGAATATACCTGTATTCCCTGATATAAATATGTATAAATAAAATAAATAGAAGTATGATTTTTCTAATCCCCTCCTAACTCCTTTTTTAATACAGGTAGATATTAGGCAATACAGTGTTAAACAAAATATACAGGGAAACTTTCTGGAAGAAAAAAGTATTCTTTAAAGTCTTCTACAGTCCTATCCTATAAAAAAAAAAAAGAGCTAATATTAAACACAAGAACTTGTGAATATATTAGGGAAGCAACAAGAAGAAAAAAATAAAGTAACAAAGGGACGATTTGTTAATAAGCATATCTCAGATCTATGCAAAATCCTCCCTCTAAAACAGTTGTCTCTTCACATCTTGTCATCTTCCAGGTGGCTCCACTTCCACAACAAAGAAGTGACTTATCTTCCTTGCTAACCTCTCAGTTCTACCGTACTTAGGCTGGCCTTCACTGCTAGCTCTTTTTGGGCACTGCTGATTTCTAAAGATCAGAAAAAAAAAATGTTTATTTAAAAAAACTTTACCTGCTGTAAAGGAATTGCTGCACTGTACTTCCCCCTCAACCCACCACGCCAAGGTGCGATGTTTTTGTACTTACCTTCCCTTCTTGCACGTTCGTGTTTCCTGAGCTGTGGCTGGTGCTTTCTGCTTGGGAAGAGACTGGCACGTGCTGAAGAACAGGATTTGCAGGAACTTGCACACCAGCAGGTATTAGTCCAATGTGTTGCAGCATAAAGTTCAGAGCTGAAGAACTTGGATTTTGGGCAGAACTGGCGTTGCTCGAAGTGAGACAGGAGTTGCCCAGTACAGGTGCAGCAGCTATGGAATTTGGTGACAGCATTATGTTCAAGGGTGTTATATGAAAAGCGGGAATGTTAACTGTTTTCAGCTCTGAGGCTGTCATTGGAATGACACCTGAAACAGAAACATCAAGTGTTGAAGGGGATCAAGAACTGAAGCTCAGGACATTGTGCTGTGACTTCATTACCTCAGTAGGATGAATCTGGCCCTCGGTTCCTTAAACCAGACAAGTCTCTGCCTGTTTTATTGAACACTCACCAGTAATGGGTGAGCTGTAGGTAGGGTGCTGTAAGGAACACATCCCAGCTTTCTCTTTATTGGAGCAGTCTGCCTTTGTGCCATGAGTGCAGTGAGTAAGAGGAATAAGATAACCAGAGGGAAAAAAAGTCTGAGAAAGAAAAAGACAACACACCTTTAGCTCAAACATGTAATAAACAAAACCCAAATGTGTTTCCCAAAGCTGCATCTCCTTTCCCTACTTATTCTTTATCCTCCACATCTCCAGGATCCTGTATTCTATGCCTCTACTACCTTTTGTCTGAAATGAGACACAACTGACTCAAGGACATGCTCTTAAAAGACCACACAGCCGGCTCCATTTCCAGCTGATATCCTCAGTGATGAACTGAAAATCCACCTGGGATTAACACAGTGCAATTAGACAAGACGAAAGAGAAATCCTGACACTGAATCCTTTTTTCCAGAAGAAATTACTGGACTCGTTAGTCATCATGTCACCTCATTGTTTTATGAAAAACACAATCCAAGAAATATTAGAAGACAAACCTTTTACCTTTACACATTCTGTTTCTGTCAACTGCTCTTTATTCAGGTTTTCCTCAGCAGTTAAGTCTGAACTGCAGAATACTGGATTTTACTGATGAGGAGAGAGTTTTGTGGGACTCTGTTACAAAGTCTATCAAACAAAGGACTGGGGAGGTGAGGGATCTCAACACTGCCCTCAGCCCTTAGTCTCAGTCTTAGGGTGACCTTCATTCCAATTGAAGCCTGAAAGCCACTTTATGTTCTCTTATTTCTGTGCTAATGCAGAAACAGAAGTTCTACATTCCTAAAAAATAAGGTTTTAAACGCACTCTAAAGAGAATCCATCCAAAGACAATCTATATAGATGTAGTTTGTTATAGTTTTGTTTCTTTTGCAAAGACTCCAAGTGGTGTTTTCCCAGGAATGGCAAGACCTGCTGTGGTGTCTGACAAAGCTTACCTCAGGAGTAGGAATGGCAAATGCTACAGGTATGTCTTGTTTAGTTTTGATTTTTTCCTCATCTTCTGGAATATTTTCCTTTTTACATTGGTCACAGCAACTTGCCATGTTTTGATCCACGTTTTGATCTAATGTTTCTGTTTCCTTTTGTTTATTTTCCTGGACATTATCCATTTCATGATTCACTTGTGAGCTATCAGAAGGTGGTTTTTCATTTTTAGTGGATTCTCCCTTTTAAAAAAGTGCACACAAAAAGGCAGATATTGTAAGCTTAACATTCTCAATTACAGCCATACAGTGATATTTATACATTTTTAAAAATTGGAAAGCAAGCTTTCTCCTGTCTCCCAATCCCAAGTTTGTACAATAAAAATGTCTGGTCTCTAAGATAACCAGGTCCATGTTATGCTTTCTTTCTCCTTCACAGCTGGTGGATGTTTGACACCACATGTTGTCACAGCACGATGACAACATACGATGACTTTTGGAAGCACAATTTACAGCAGGGTTATAATTTACAGAGGTGCTAAAACTTTCAGCAGCCAAGGAGTAGAAAGCAATCCAGCCCCAGTTTCTCAATAGGCATCAAGTTTCTCTTAATGTGCTACTTTACTGTGCCTACAACAACCCAACAGTGCACAACATTGGGTGGAAATATTTAGAAGGAATCAAGATTTTGGGACATTCCCCATCCAGTGACTTTTATGTGTCCACTTTCCCTCCTAACACCTCTAAAGCCAAGAATGGGTGCCAGCAAGTTCATAGAGTACTAGAATGGTTTGGGTTGGAAGGGACCTTCTCTCTCAACCACTCTCAACCTGACCTAATCAGGAAAAATTGGTATAAATAGGTATAAATAGGTATAAATAGGTAAAATATAAAGAGGTAAAGTCTTGGCATGTTTGGGCAGTTGTTTTGACTAACATCTGTACCCTCTGACACACGTTCTTAGAGACAAAACCAAGACCTTCAACATAAGCAAGCAGAACAAATGAACATTATCTCTTCAAACATAATGTTATTAAAAACACCTACACACACTGGCAGGCTCCTAAATCACTTTGAAAAGAGTAGGTGGCAACACCATTAAGCTCTAAAATGGCATTTTAAAACTAATTTAACTTACCAAAGAAGCACCAAGGCTCTCCTCATCACCTCTATGCCTTTTAATTAAATTATTCTCTTGTAATGCTTGTGATCTTTTAAGGCACCTCTGTGATGAAGTTTCTGATTTCATCTCTGGTCTTTCTTCAGCTGCCAAAGGCTTTGCTGGCTCAGCCATAGTGATCTGATTGTCCCCTTCCTCAGTGGTTATTTTATTTAATACTTTTGAATTACTGCTCTTAATTCCAGTTACATTGGCACATGGTAGAGGCTGCAACATGAAACCTGGGCTGTAGGTTGTCACAGTGTGGGCTTGAGAAGGATGCAGATATATTGCATATGACACCCCAGAGTGAGGATGAGGTAGGATTACTGGTGAGACTGAGCTGTGGCTTGCAGGGCAGGCCCCCAGGGGCTGGCTGGGAGTTGGCTGCTGAGGGGGTTCAGGCTTGGGGATTGCCTCAGGTGAGGACAGGACACATTTCATTTGCATCTCCTCTGCTGTCCTTAAACAAAACAAAACAAAGAAAAAAAGCCCAAACATATTTTAATTCCTTCAGGCAGAAACCAATGCCCCGACAAGTTATTTTCTGTAGCACAAAGACTTAACGTGACCTTGTACGTCTCAATCTGCTGAACAGAAAGTAAGTGAATAAACAGCCCGCAGTACCAATGGTTAGCTGTTTTTGCAGACCATTGCCCCACTCAAACTGAGCATAACTTTAACTTAATGGCCAGTGGCATCACATCTCACCTTAACACTTGTGCAAACTTACTTGGATTGTCCTTCCTGCTGTGGTTTAGCGATTGCTGGAAGCTGAGTTATGGTACTTGGGAAAACTGGTAAACTTTGATAAGTACCTGGTGGGAGGAGGAAAACCAAATCAAAACTGTTAGTACATCAAATGTAGAAGTTAAAATTTAGCTTTAATTTGAGGAGACTGCTTTATTTAAGGTAGCAAACAAGGCACTAAGACCTATTATCCTCAAACTGCAGCCCAGGCTTGATTTGATCAATTGGATGAATTTTAAAGCCCCCAGAGAGGATCCTTAACAAGAACATCAACATTGATAGGTAATTTCTTGCCAATTTTCTGGAATATAGAAGAACTGTTTAGAGAGTATAGCCCAAAGCAAGCCCACATATTTAATGCAAGACTGGATCTGACTTGAAAACAAACTTAGAAAAAGTTACCTACTTGTACTCATTTTAACTGGGCTGGTTGGAGCAGACTGGATCTTTCTTCTGTCGTTTTCTATACTCTTAACTAACTTTATTAGAGATGAATGTCGGGTGAAGTTTTGCTTTCCTTTTGAAGGAAAAAGGTTTTTTGAGCAGTGCTCTTTGGAAGGGATGGATTCTGAAACAGGTGGGGAACAGGTTGTAGAAGTTGCTTCAAGTTTTGTATCTGAAATGCAGGGAAAAAGGAGAAAATACATATAATGTGAAGATTCAGTAGTTAAAAACAATTATTTGAGCCTGGCTTATAATTACTGAAGTAGCAGCAGCAGCAAACATGGAATTCAAGAGTCTCAGTATGAGAAGATGTGGAAATACATACTGGTGTGCTGTGCTGTCAAGGACTATGCACAGAGCTGTGACAAGCAAAAGACTTTCTGCTTAGTTATTCTGTCTTTTGATCTAGAAATTCTAACAGAGAATACAAAGAAAATATCAAAAATCATCAGCAGAACAAAAGGAAATTACACATACACCTACCCTGAGTGTTTGGCAAGACCTCAGGTCCTGTCCACTTGAATGCTGGTTTTCTACCTCTCTCCTCTGTAACATGAACTTTCTTGATAAGCTTAAGGCTGCTGAGAACATTTGCTATGTCATAAAGTCTCCTAATTTTGGCTGAAATGAAATAAAAATAAATAAATGTAAATTAAGGCAATTCCAATTAACAAGTTAATATATATGAGATGAAAAATGGCAGCTACAAGGAAAAAGCTTTATAGTTTTCTTTGTAAGAACAATTTCGTGAAACAATGAAATAACATATTGTGATACAAAGTTCACATGTAAAATAGAATGACCTAGATGCAGCTCTAGAAAAGAAAGTGCTGCAAAGTTTATTATGCTAAATACAGAAAAAAACCCCCACATTTTCCTGTGCAATGATCAAATCCATACAAATTCTGTAGTAAAAATAAGTAGATTAAAAGGCAGGTACACACATGCAATGGCAAACGTGGGAACTGGAGGGCAGAGAGACTAAAATCCAACAGGATAATCATCCTGCATCTTCTTCACTGTCTCTAGGTTGAGCTACTAGGGAAAAGTTGTAGGCACAAGTCAAATTATAAGTGATTTCTAGAAGGCAAAGCTTCTTGCTACTGAAAATTTAAAAGTCTAGCAAGTCATGGAACTTGGGACTGTGCTTTGTAACCAAGAACATGGTAAAATATGTGATACCTGAAATACAGGCACATGGGTGGCATGTCCTGAAAATGCTTTTATTGTGAGACAGGCTTGATGGAGGAAGACTGAAAACAAACAAAAAACCCTGCTGACTGACCATCCACCCTCTCTGTGTTGCCGTGAGGGAATGAAAAGGAAATGATGAACTCAAACCAGTGAGGATCCGTTTTTGCATAGATACAATTCCACAAAATCCTGATAATCAAGGAAGGTTCTAATTTTCAATGAAATCCACATTTAATTCTCGATCCCTCAAAAGCAGGCACATTTTTAATTATTTTAATTATTATACATGTACAGACCTAGACCTAGAAGTACCTTTCCCTTTGAATGGAGAGGAAGTGTGTAGGGAACTGAGAGCAGGGTAAAAGAATGAAGAAATAACTGGCAGTTAGAGCTTTTGGTTTCACTTCCTGTGACATTTAAGTTACTAGCAGGACTTTTACAGAATCTCTTTATACTCCCACCAAGTTAGTTATATGACCAGAACACAGATTTGAATAATTGTGGGGCATCTTTGGTGAAATGATGCTGAAAACTTCTGACAGGCCTCTTGAGGAAAGAAACTGTTACCAATGAGGAGCCTTGTGGCATTTCTTCAGGAGGGATGATTTAGTGGACTTTTCCTCATGTGGGCATTATGACCATACAAGTGGGTCTCTCTTATAAACAGCACAAGGTGTTTAGTGAGTTTTTGGAGGCTTAAATATGGCAGGAAAAATATGACAGTATTTTACATTATATGAACTAATACTGGAATAATTCATTTAGCTTACACTTTATATTTACTTACTTTTAAACTTGCTTTTATCTAAGTCTTCTAACTGGTCTTCTCCAATCAAAATTTTAGCAGCAACTTCAAGGCTCACGATTTGAGGTGTTGAAACAAGAAACAGCATCACAAATTTCTGACTCATCACTCGTAAAGACTTGTATTTCCTGCCATTTACTGACGCTGCAGCAGACAAGAGAAAAGATTAAAGTATTAAGTGACACACCAGGTACAAACATTTCTAAAATACTGAAAAAAATTTGTCAGTAGTAGTAATTACAAGAGCAAACAACACAGTGACTAGATAGGGCAAATGTGAACTCCAGAATTGTGACAAGATTCAGATAACTGGGTGGATATCAAGTCTAACTACAGAGAAGAGAGTGTGATCTTTACTCTTAAAGATGCTTGAACCTCAATTAAAATTTCTTCCGTGAATCAAACCTAAATTAAAAAAAATTAATTTATGCTTTTTGCTTCTATAACATTCCATGGTAACCTCTGGCTTTATAAGAGTTCAGCAGTAATTGATTATATTTTGGGATATTTGCTACATTTGGTGTATTTTGGGATTGTATGTTGGTATATTTGATAGTTTCACCTGCTGGTCCCTTGTTCTTGCCCTGTAAGAACAAACTACATGTGCAAGAATGGAATGTGTAAGACAAGTGAAAGAGTGCAGGGCACTTTTTCTCCCCACGAGCAGTTGTGGTGCCTTTGGGGCAGTACCATCTCCGACCAACAAATGCTTTTTCCAAGTTTACAGATATTTATCATTACAAGCACATATTATTCTTGGCATTGTAGAGAATTATTACCAGCACGAAATTCCACTCCTGGGAGCTCGACAAAAGACATTTCTGACTGTTCACTCGAGCCAAGAGAACTTGCTGCTTCTTCATTTCTTTCACCGTCAGGATCAAATTCATGCTCATACTCTCTTTTCTTGATCATCTGAATTTGCTGGATGTATTTGTTCTCTTCTCCAACTTTTTTCAGAGCCTGCAGGGTCTGGGGGAGGTTATGTCTGCCGTGCCAAACGTATCTGTTCCTGGCCAGGCGGCTCACCATGTGCAGGCTCTCCAGCACGTTCACAATGTCATAGATGCGCCTGCGTTCAACATCTGGGAAAGCAAGAGATGAACATGACCTCCCTGCTGCACAAAAATAGGTTTAGTCATGCATTTACCTGCAACAGATACCTATCCTTCCTCCTCTCTTATTACACTTCTAAACCAATTTTGCCAATTCCTTGTTACAAAAGTCTGTGGAAATAGCCCTCGTAGGTCTTGACAGCAAGGAAAACAATTCCTGCTTCAAATATGGAAGGACTTGCTGTTCCACAGTTGTACTTGGCTTTCAGCATTCCTTAAGAAATAAAACTTACTGTTGCCAGAAGAGCCATTAGATGGGTTTCAATCCAGCTTTAAAAAAAAACAGAGCATTTTTAATTATTCATTGCATCGATTTTAGATTGTCTCCTTAAATAATCTCGGAAATTTACAGTAGGTAACTGCTTTTTAACTTCTTTTTATACGTTATTCGATCAACACACTGTCCTTTTATCTTTTTTTCTGTTAAATTCTTGGTTTTCAGTAGGTATTTTCTAAAAGAGATGTTCTTTTGTACAAAGTAAAAAAAATATAAATCACAGTGCTTTAAAATTGTTATAACTATTATCAGTGTATAAACTGTAGAATACTGTAACTGAATAGCTTTTTGGCTTACAAAAGCTTCAGCTTAATGTTGGCAACTTAGACTCTCTGAAGATCATTGATGCAATATAAAAATAGTGACAAAAAATGAGAAAGTTAAATTATCATCAAAGGCAGAAAATAGTTTCTTGTTTTGATGTCATGGCTGGACAGGAAGTTGTGGGTTCAGTTTGAGAAATGCAAGTTTCTGCTGCAAAAACCCAACCACTAATCTTAGCTATCATCTCTGATGCATGCAACTGGTTATTCGTGGTATCAGCAATAATTTAGATGTTTAATCTGAAACAGAATTCAGAGTTTCTCTGTTCAGTTCATTGAAGAAACTTCAGCATTTTAAAAGAATTGTTAAAAGAATTGTTCTCAGAATGAGAAGCTTGAAGCCGGACTTAAATAAATTTGAGAGAATACAGTAAGCATTCAACATTTTATGTAGCAAAAATGAATTTACACAAACAGCAAGTTACTGGCACATTTGCACAAAGAAATCTCTAGCAGCATGTACAGCAACTTACGTAGCTCTTCAGTGACTTCATCAAGGCAAATGTAACTCTTCTGTGCAGGGCTGGGGTAGTCGGGATATCGAGCTAAGAATTTGTGACACAGCAAACCCAGGCTTTTCTCTTTGCGACTTGGCTGAGATTTTTCATATTCATCTCCCAATAAGTGCTCCTACATGGGAATGAGAAAAAGAGAAATAGAGATTTTTGACAATATGTAAACACAGATATTTAACAGCTTCGCTGTGAGCGCTGTCAAAGGCCCGGTGTCCTCCCTTTGTCCTCAGCAGCAGAACATTACTTGTTGTATGTAACTAGTCAATATCCTTACTTATGTTTGGTAAACGCTCCAAAATCAAAACTTGAAAAAAGCAGTTTCGTTATGTCAGTGTACAACTTTTTATGCTGAATAAACAGCCTTCAGCTAACTTGAAAAAAAACACATACCTGCAAACAGTGCTTTGCCTGTAGGACCTCAGTTGCACTGTTTGACAGTTGCTTTCTCTGTTCTCTGCTCCTAATCTCAGGACTGGCCGCACTAATCAGCATTTTCAGGTTGGAAGTAGGTGTCCATGGCTCTGCTGGAGAGGTTTCCTGAGGTTTTGGGGGTGTGGTTAGAGGCTGACAGTCAGGCTGTCTCTCTGTCAGTACCACCTGTGAGGTAGCCGCTTGTTTCAACGGGGTTTTCAATACATTTCTGTTTGGCTCAGAAGGCTCATTTTCCTACACACCGTAAAAAAGAACAACGGTGAGATTAAAAACCAGCAATCCATTTATCAGTAGTAGCCAAAGGGGGGCACAGAGATCCATTGCATTTTTTGGGTAGCTCCGAGTCGACGGTTCCAGTCCTGCTCTGAACCAACAAGCCCCGTCCCTGAAAACCATTTCTGTGCCTGGAGCTTAAGGCTCGGGGCCTATGGTATTTATTCCTTAGGCAATTTTCTTTTTCTTTCCCTCTGGGGCAAATACAGTCAGAACGAATGTTAATGCATAGCAGAACTATAAAAGAGTGGCTGAAACACATTTTCAGCTGGTGTGATGTTCCTTATAAATTCTTGTCGGGCTGAACAGACACATACATTCCCTGTATGTGTCAGGGAATTCATCCTTTAATATACAGACGCCTTAACCCCGGCAGCCGGCCCACTATGGAGTCACAGAAGTGTTGGCTAACAAGCCCTTAACTTTTACGAAGAACTTTAGCAATGAGCTTTAACAAGCTCCCAGACCGGTGCGGAGTAAGGGGTGGAATAAGATTGCGGCGTTCGCCTAGAGAAAACAAGAGAGGAGGGAATAAAGACGGAAAAGAGGGAGAATGAAGGATCCCTGGGATCAGGGACCGATCCACTTCCTCGTGCGGTTTCCCCGCTGGAACCCCTTTACTTTTGGCGCCGTACACCCGCGCATGCGCGGTCGGCGCTTTGGAGCCCTCCAAGGACTGGGCCGGGGGTCTCTGGAGTTCCCGGGGGGTCTCCGGAGCTCCTGGAGCCCCTCTCGGGGAGGTTCCCGGGGCTCCAAGCGGGCTCGCAAGCCCGGACCCGCACGGGAAGCGGGCTCAGCCCAGCGCCGCCCCACCTCCGCGGGACCCTCTTCCAGCGGCAACTTCCCTGTCACAGCGCTGCCGAGCGCCGGAGAAGGGCACGACCTGCTTATCGTACCTGCTGCTCCACACAGCTTTCATCAAGGAAAAAGAGAGAAGAAGCAGAGGGGAGCCAGGAAGAAGTGGTGCTCCTTAGGGACTCGGTGGATAAAGGTCGTCAGAGGTGAAGTTTTAGGAACTTTCATCATGGACAGGGATTAAAGTGAAGGTAACACGCGACCGGTTTCTGCCGTCCCGCGGTTTCTACGCGCGATCGCTCAGGGTGAAGTGCCTTCGTCCCCCGAGCGTCCGAGCACAGGTATCGGGGCTGTCACCGCCGCCGCGGGAAGGCGCCCGGGACTTGGGAATTACCTTGTCGCCGGCGCCCATCTCCCCGCCCGCCGGCCGCATCTTCCCGCCGCCTCAGCAGGCGACACCCGCCGGTCCCGCCGCGCCGCTCCGCATCGCAGGTCCCGCCGGCTCTGCAGGGAGGCGCTGCTTGGCGGGGAAGGCGGTGCCGGGCCGGCTCCCGCTGCCCTCGGGCTCGTCCCGTCGCCTCCCGCCTCCCGGCCCGGCCCGCGCGCGCCCGCCCGCCCCGCGGTCACGTGGCGCCGCCCGGACCAATCGGCTTCGGGGAGCGCGGCGGGGGCGGGGCCGGGGGAGGGCGCGGGGCCGTGAGGGCCGGGCCCAGGGAGGGCGGGGAGCGGCCGGTCTCGCCTGAGGGGCAGCCGAGAGCGGCGGGAGGGGTGTCCTTACCCCACTGCTACCTCTGTCTGTTCTCCCCGAGCCCTGTTTGGCTCGGTTTGGCCCAAAAGAAACATAAAATCACAGAATCAGTCGTTTTGGAAAAGGCCTCTGAGATCGAATCCACACTGTGACCGAACACTACAATGTCACTAGATGATGGGCACCAAGCACCACGTCCAGCCATTCCTTAAACACCTCCAGGGACAGTGACTCCACCACCTCCCTGGGCAGCCCATTCCAATGTCTAATTACCCCTTTCTGTGAAGAAATTCCTCCTAATGCGCAACCTAAACCTTTCCTCCTGCAGCTAAGACCATGTCCTCTCGTCCTGTGGCTGGTTGCCTGGAAAAAGAGACTGACTGCCATGGTTGTAGAGATTCATAAGGTCTCCCCTGAGCCTCCTCCTCTCCAGGATAAATAACCGCAGCTCCATCAGTCACTCCGTGCTCCAGACCCTTCACCAGCTCTGTTCCCTTCTCTGGACATGCTCCAGAACCATAATGTCCTTCCAGAATTGAGCAGCCCAGAACTGGACACAGGATTTGAGGTGTGGCCTCACCAGTGCCAGGTACAGGGGGAAGAAAAGAAGTTAGGAAGGGCTCTGTCTGAAGTGCACCACACACTGTAGTGCAAATTCTACCAAGGTATGCAGAAATGAAATTGAAGTCAGAAGGCAAAGGAATGGAAGTGTCCCTGATTTGTTTCATAAGGGTTGGGAGTGCTGAGTGCTTTATTAAATCATTGTGCTGTATTTACTATACTTATTTTTTCATTTTTTTTCAAATCTTTATCAGTTCCCAAATCCAAAATCTCTCTGGCCAACCCTAATGCTGCTAATCAAACAGTCAGGCACTGCTGTCTGGCAAGTTACGAAGTAAAACATACCTTTCATGTCGCTTTAATTTGTTTATTTTTTCTAGATATAAATGTTGACCTACTTGAATTCCACACACTAAATTTAAGAATGAATATGTTGGGTAAAATTATTCCTTTAGAAAAACATGCTTTGCCTGATAACACCCATCTGGGGCAATGATGGAAATGATGATTACCACTGATCTCGGGGAGTTTCGGCTCCTCTGGGACAGAAGTAATGCGCTAAGTAACGGTGTTAACTCCTGCTCTCACACTGGGCCTCTTTGTAGCCTCCTACAGAAAAGAAAGAGAAAGAATTAATTACATTCAACCTCTATCCATTGGTGGCTGGACAAAATTGCATTTTCAAGTTGGAGAGCATAAAAAAGGCCTGTCACTTAAAATAAATGCAAAAAAAGAAAAAGTCCAGCTTTATAGAAGTGATGGGTGGCCTATTACCAAAGCAAAATAAGATGGAGGAGGAATTGGAAGGACATTTACTGTAATCTATAATTTCAGGATTGGCAAAAAATGCCAGGAATTGGAAAAAAGAAGTTACAGAGGCAGGAAAAAAGTAGGTGTGTGGCTCTGAGAAACAACTGAGGACTTCAGGACTGCATAAAAAGGACGTATTTTCTGAATTTCTCCTGTCTTGAAGGAAACCACATTTTCTACATTGTCTGTAAGTTAACAGGATTTACATCATCCTTGCATCATCAGTTTCTCCTTCTAACTCAAACAACTCCAAACCACCAGATTTTAGTTAACCCCTTAGGTGGAAAAGTGAAATTATGAAATTAATGAATTATGAAAGGTCCTGATTGCAGCAATTTTTTTCCTCTGCCTTATAGATGGTATCAGACTAAGAACCACATCAATATTCATCCTGCATTAGAAACTGGCAGACTGAGAGCTCTTTGCTATTTAATGCTACCCATGCAGAGAAGGAATAAGCAGAGAAAGAAATATTGCCAAATGTGAAGGAATGCTGTTTTATAGCTAACATTTAAATTAGCCAAATCTTGGTATTTCTAAGATTAAACATAAGTGGTTTTAATACAGATTTTGTACATTTGTATGTAGTCTTAAAACCAAATCAAACAACTAAAAAAAACCAAACCAACGAGTAAAAATTAATTAGAACTGTTTACTATTTATCCGTAACTATATGTCGCCATGGACATCTTTTGTGCCACGTGGGCAATGTGGGGGGATTCATTGCTCTGATATGACTATTCACAAAAGATAAATATTTTCAGCAAATCATATATCTCTGATTCAAAACTCCCAGGAACCTGAGAAGCTGGGTCTTTTCAAACTGAACACAATACCACTCTGCTGCACTTGCCACAGTGCTGACACTTCCCCTTCCCCCATGCAAAACAGAGGGTTGAGAAATGAACCACATCTATCCTGCTTCTGAAAATTGTTAAGGGGAAACCTACTTCTTTGTAGTAATCCACTCATGACAAAGAACATTTGTGTGATGCCACAGTTTGAATTATTATGCATGTTGCCTGGTATAATCTCCATGGTTACAGATATATTTTTTGCTTCGGTACTTTAGGAAGAAAAATTCTATAGAACAATCTAGGAGAGAAAATTCCTTTTCATTGTCATTTGTATTGCATTTATTTTATTCTATGTGGTTTGCAGGCAAAACATTCACTTTCTAAATAAGTAAAATTTCAGTAGAGATGGAAAAAATTGTCTACAGCTTTTGCTTTATCTTGCCATAACATGTTTTAAACTGCAAATTCCTAGAGCTAGGAACAGTATTTTTCATGCATATATTTAGTTTCTAGCCCACTAAGAATGTAACAGGGCACTGTGTGTCACTGCCACAGTCATAAACAACAGTAAGTGTGGTGGGAAGACTGAACAGTAAATATTATTTCTTTGCAAAGATTAGGACTCATACTTCCCTTCTGAGCAGTTCTATGTTATAAGTAGAAATGTATTCTAGAAAGATGGTTAGCTGGAACAAGGATTAGCCAAAATCAGTTCCAGAAACTGGTGATGGAAAATATGTAAACTCTAGATATACAGCCCTATTCCCACCATTTGCACACACAGTTCTCCTTTGACGGTGTTTCAGCATCTCTGGCCTGGTTTTCTTTGGTTCTTTCTTTTTTTTTTACACAAGTGACTACAACAAGAACAGTGTAAGGAGCCCATTCAGGAGAAATTTATTTGAGGAACTATAAGGCCTAGCAGGCTGCAAATGATGGCCAGAAGGAATCTCCCCTCTACAGAGCTGTTCCTGCAGGGAGCAGTAACAGTAGTCTCAAAAGGTAACCTCAGGAGTAAAAAGAAAGGTATAAAAAGAAAGTGATGAGGAAACCAGAGGGAGATTCTTGAATTGCAAGGGAATTAGTGCTACCTAGAAAGTCAGTCTTTGCTGATTTAGTGATGTAAAATTTGCAGTCTCTAGAAATAAGAGAAATAAGAGGCAGATAATTCTGCCATCTGAATGCTGTCGAGGGACTATGGCACGGCAGGTACCTGATTCACAGCTCCTACCCCAGTCTGAGTTTACAAGGAACTGTAGCCAGTAATAACCACAGAGGAATCAGGGGTCACTGGAGAAAGAAGTGGTCCTGCTTCATCTCCTGCACTGAGGCTGTGCCAGTAACTAAGAACAGGCAGCAGGAAGGTTTTGTCCCTCTCTAAAGCATTTCTTAGTTACACATGACCAGTTCCTTATAACACCTGTGCAGCACAAAGCAATGGTTCAGTGGAGATAACCAGATCCATAAGTTTTTATTAATTTATTCAATCCAAAGCCACTTTAATTTTTTTATTCTATTTTTAAAACCATTTTTCAAGCAAAATGAATGCTAGTGTAAGACTGGGGAGAACAGAAGAAAGCTTGGGGAAACAGAAGAACGACTGAGGAACATGGAAAAACCCCAACCCTATTGTGCTATCTAGAATGCTGTGATGTCTTTTTTGTTCTCAAAATACGTGTTTTTCTATGTGCAGAGTTCAGCTGCCAATCTAGGCTCAGACAACTTGTAAGAAAAGGTACATGTACACAATGTACACTCAAACAGAGTTTGTTCTAAAATAAAAATAGTTTCGTCAAAGGTGATTTTCTCTTTGGGCATAGATAGTCTAAAAAGAAATACATTTTACAAATTATTTGTATACTTCAGAGAATGCAGCTGACCTTATCGTGATTTATGAATTTCTGCATTCAAGAACCATTAAGCAATAAACTAAAGATTATCTGAAAGAAGTGATAGTAAATGAAATATGACTGGTTTTGGCCTTGTAGGAGATTAGGGTGTTTTGACTATATCATTCACTTTATTTTTGTTACAGACAGCCAGAAGTCACCACACTAAAATAAATCTCACTGTCAAATAACCTTTCCATTTCAGATGCAGCTGGGATTTGTCAGGATCATATCACAGGGTCATTCTTAAAGCGATTCTCACTGACATTTTGTGAGGTAAGGGATTTCACATTCCAGTTTTACAAGTGTTACACTTCTCATCGTTGTGGTTATCAACACCATGACAGATTTAGGGCCTGATCTTGGAGCCTTTACAGAAGGAGTTAAGTTTATTGTAAATAACTTCATAGCCAAGAATCAAAAGAAAATAAAAAGTCAACAGAGAGTCATAAGAGGTCAAGTAGTCTCATTCCATGGCCCAAAGGCAAGATCAGTTATAAATATATAATTTTTGGCATGTAGTTTTTTAAACACAGTTAAGGTTTGCTATCATCATAGCAGTTTGTTTAAAATACTGAATTACTTTATCATAAGATAAAAAACAACAACATTTAATTTAAATGTCACTTTCTGCTGTTACAGTGTATTCATTATTTGCATGCTGGACATAGCAGTCAGATTTTTTTTCATTTTTTACATCGATATGCTAAATATTAAAAAAATCCTTATTTTTTTCAATCATCAGAATTCTTTTCCTCCTTTAAATAACACTTTTTTTTGCAGTTGTTTTTTTTGTAGGTCGTGTTTCCTAATTGCCAGTCACTCTCTCTCTTCTTTAGTCTCCCTCCAGCTGGCCCATGTTTTCTGAAGTGTACTGCTGAAGCAGATAGATTAAGTAAAGCTTTGCCAGTTATATGTAGGGTAGAAAGCATGCTTTAGTGTCTTGCAGATCACACTGAAGCCACTTTGGTAAAACATGAATTATTAGGGAAATAGATAAGGCAGGGGATTTCTCTGGAATAACAAGCAGCTGACATTGTTGAGGATTCACCTCCCTGAGTTGAACGGTGCTACCCTGTAGAACAGAGAGTGATTTGAGCATGCTTTAAAAAAATCCATGCTAACAGATCTTACCCCCCTTGTTTTTTAATCAAATTTTTGAGATTAAATTACTGACAAATATATTAAATTAATAATGAAAATTAACAGCTTTTATAGCAACCAGCATTCTAGAGGGGTGGGAAAAATACTTCAGAAAGAAGAATTCTCAGTTAAAGTTATATAATTTTTAAGTACCTACTTCTGTCCACAATCTGTAACTAAGTTGATGTAACTTAGAATGAGATTAAAATGTCCTTCTGCAAATTTAACCAGAGCATTTTTATGCAAACATATTCTGAGGCCATGAAAGCCCTTCATATTTAGTCTCTTATCTTTGTTGTTATCAATGCAATTTTCTCTTTTCCATGTTTAATCACAACATCTTTTGCAAACGTTTGGGAGTTTTGATACCCCTTCACCATTTAAATAGAAATAGATTATTTTTGTTTTTCTCAAGCACCTCACAGTTTAGGAGAGAGTCTTGGGAACTGAATTTTGTAATAGAGTTTTTTTATGATAGTATTTTACCTATTCATGAATGCCATACTTTTTAGAATAAACTCTGATATGACCTGGTGGTTAAAAAATCAGATTCATCTTGCAGCTACAACATAACTGTGCACTATCATGCTGGAAAATGTTAAAATCTGTATGTCAACTTGAATGGAAAATCTCTTTTGGAAGTTCTGCATGAAGTGGTTTTGAAGGTAGAACAAATGGCTACAAATTTTGTCTACTAAAATTCCTCTTCAGCTGTGCTTTGCTACAGAAACTACTCCCTAAACTTACACCACTTCATTGTTCATTAGTTGCTGTATTTCAGTGCAGAGGTGAAAGCTTCAAAAAACTGTATCAAGTGAGTATTGTAGGAAACCTGTAGGAACTTATTGCACCACTACAGTTTATAAGGAAGTTTGTGTCTATGAATCTGTTAATGTAATATCACATTGTTATGACATTACGTTATTCTCAATTACAAAGCTTGTTAAGCACTTAATACAGCCATGGGATAATACTGCTGCATTAGAGAAAATTTTCACTTCTGAGCTGAGTGCTCGTTGTGGTGTGTTAGCTTATACAACATTCTTCTCCAGAAAAGACTATGGTTGCCCTGAATCATACAAACCACCTCTGTGTAACTTTGAGATCTTTAGTAAGAAGCTTTCCACAACCTTTCAGAGAAAAATAAATCAAACTCTGACTTTTCCAAATTGCTTCTCTGCATTCAGGCATGAATTTCATCTTCAAGCTGGATTTCTTGAAGGGCAACAACAAACCTTTAGCCTATTTTTCCTGATCAGACTTTGAGTAGCAGAAAATGAATTGGTTTGGTCTGGCTCTCATAACTACATTTATTCCCCTTATAACCCTTGTCATTTTTTTAGGCTTTCCTTTTTCAATGCAATAGTTCCCTAACATAATAAATGGAATTACAACTACATCGTAAGACGTACAGGGACTGCTTTCCCCCTACTTTTTTTTTTTTCCATACCAATTTCTGTCTGTGAAAATATCTGCAAAAGGCTAAATGTCAGTTGATACAGATTTAATCACTACAGAAATGATCACATAATGGAGAGATGGCCTATAATCATATCATTCCATTCCCTGGAAGCAGTACACAATGCATCAAAATTATTGTGGAATCTTTCAAAACAAAAAACGTAGAATTAGCCCTGACACTAGTGGTCTGATTTTAAGCAGCACCATCAGAGACACTGCTGTTTGTGAGCACTGGATTTTATGGTGATGTTTTTCATGCTGTTTTCAGTGTCACTTGATTATCTACTCTTTGCTCTTAGCTTTGGAGAATAACAATTATATTACTGGAATTAGAGAAGGGATGGAAACCGATTAGTTAGGGAGATTATTCTGAAAACTTTCAGTGTCAGTTTAGAAATCTGAGTTGCCATTAGTGAGGTGTTTCCTGGCAAACGCTAAATTAATTTTTGGCCTCAGGACAGCTTGTGTAGTGTAAAAATTAACTTCATACTGAAGCATTGTGATCATCATTATTTCAGCTGAAAAGAATAAGAAAGTAAACTCTCTTTGAGAACTGGTTTCTGCAGACCATGTTTTTCCCAACAGAAGACTTTGGTCTGCAAATCTCAAGGTTAAAGTCTAATGCGTGTCATTGTGAATTAATTCATTTTTAGATTTTTGAGGTTAAAAACAAGCGTTGTTAATTTATGTGTCCCATAATCAAGCCTGGTTCATAGAAATAGAGGGACAATGCCAAGCAGACAATGTAAGCCTGCCCACGGAAGCTAGAAAAGCTGAATTGCGAAGGCATAGATGCCACCAGCATAGTCAGTATAAATTGTGACTTCTTAAAGAGAGCAGGGACCGTTCAGTGTGTGCTGTAACCCTTATCTAAGATAGATCATTCTTGCTTATACCATCTCTGGTTTAGAGAACAGTATTCCATGTGAAAATAGTATTCCCAGCTTCAATTAGGTCTAAATAAACCCCTTGACTAGCATAGTATAGTCTTTGGCTTATTATTTGGGGCATTCTCCTACTAGATATGGGCTCAGATCACCTCAGAAGAGAAAGTACTAAGGTCTGGTTTACTGCACACAAGATGGATGCTGTATTCCCTAAGACATTGCATACAAAGGATCATTATTCTTCCTCTGATTTGAAAGGAAAAGCTACTACTATTTCCTTTCTTCCCTCTTTCAATTTAAGAGGAAGAGCAGTATTTACAAGATACTCTCTTCTTAAGTTATTTCCTGTAAGCTTCCCACTGAACTTGTTGGCTTGCATAGATTACATTCAGAGGCAGGATCTGACAGTGTTAGACCTGGCAATATTAACAGCTTAAGATGCTACTTTCCCCAAAGGCTCTCCAGTCCTTTTGCAAAAGGTCTTGAGGGAGTAGTAGATGATGTTTGTGATCTTAGCTCTTCCACTTACTAGCAAGAATTAATTTAGAATGCAAGACAGCTAAAAGGCAGGTATATAGCTGGGAATTGAGCAAAGTAATTGGAAGATCTTAAACATTTAACAATTTATCTTTGCTTGACAAATATTTTAACCCAAGGAGTTATATCCTTCTTAAATTTAGAAAAGATCTTTATATAGAACAAGCCTGAGATATTAATATAATATTGTGGCAACATCTTTCCAAAAAAGAGCAGTCCTCCATGCTCTTTGGAAAGCAAGAATGCTATGGATGTGCCCACTGTAGCTGGAGATATCCATTATGTCAAATGTGAAATACAATAGTCATGTCACGTCCATGCTGGACTCAGCTTGATGTAGTTCTGCCTTTCTAGTTTCTTTTCACAGAGCCTTAGCAATGTGACCACCTGCTGAAGCTCTTTTTAGCATATAAAGAATCCTTTGTCTGGATCAGCTGGTCTTCTCTGACTTCTCAGCTCAGAAAGTTTCCTTGTGGCTTTTCTTATACCTCTCCAAGGGATTTCTGGGGGTAATTTGGGAAATTTTCAGTTCAGGAAAGGACGGTAAAAGTGCCTTTGCCACTTAGCTGATTTGCACTTCCTCACTTTGTTGTATGATATTAATGGAGATAAGTCTAAGTTGCCATTTCTAAATAGGGCCTGAATCATGGCAAAAAGGACTGCAGCACTACTCTGCTCACAGAGTTTAAATTGCCTTAAACTTCAGGGCTTATCTTTAATAGTTTACTAAAAATGAGCTCATCTTTACAATTCTTATAATTCCTTACCCAGAGAAAGCTGTGATTTTATAAACATTTTCAGTTTCACTAGGCCATAGCCAACTTTTCTGTCATTAAGGTTCTATGTATCGTATGGAAGTTTTGTTTCTTAGTTCTTGTCATGCAAACAAGGCAGTTAAAAAGCAGAATCAGGTAAAGATTGCAGTATGCAAAAGAAAATAAAATAAAAAAAATCAAAACTTCTGACGGGGACTATTTTGCAAACAGAAGTAAAAGGTTCACCTAGGACTGTTACCTGTGTTAGAAGAATTGATTATCTGCATTAAAAGAGGGCCTTAAGAGACCTTAGACACATGAGTCTATTCTAGTTAAAAGAAAATGAGATCTATTCAACAGCTGTGGGAAACACACTGTCTCATCCCCAGAATTTTCCAGCTTGCTTTAAAGCAGTTCTCAGGGAGTGACTCCACACACACGTTCCTTCTGACATGCAGTTGAACTGAAGGCTGTTGACACAGCTGTTTCATGACACAGGTGAACCACCTGGTAATTATCAGGTCTTGCTTCTCAGAAATAGGTATAAAGCAAAAGTAATCTTTCCTGTCAGTTCCCAAAAGCTGCAAGTGTAAAAACAAGGTGTGATTGCCATGCTTTGGCTTTGGTTGCTGCACCTGCAGCATCAATTTCACCAGCAACTTTTATCTCCTCCCTTCTAAAAGCTTTTAACAGAGGGGCTGCCCTATTACCACATTAGTTGTTATAAATGCAGCTGTCGTAAAGGAGGATACTGCATGATTTTACAGATCTCAAGGTCACAAATCAACAATGAAAAAAGCTGTAGAATTAATTTTTTTAAAAATTATGGTTTCCATCTCCCTCAAGCTAAATATGTATTTCTTTTGGCTATGAAAAAAATGAGGCGTTTTGTGCTTTTCCAATGGAGGACCATGCTCGCCTATCCCTGCCAGAGACTTCATTCAGTGGAAAGCCATGATTAACAGGAACACCAACCTGTAAAGCTGACCAATAAAACATTTCAGCTTTTTTGGATGCACATTCCTTCCTCATCTAGCAAATTTTAAACAACCAGGCTTGTTCTGTCACGGGTTTCAATCATGGAGACGCTCCTGAGCTGCTGCTAAAAGAGGTGTGAAAACATGCTAGCCCAGATTAGGAAGTGCTGGGCAGCAGACAGAGCTATAATACATTAGAAGGCATCACACTTGTGGCTACTCATGATCCTATTTTAGATCCATGCCACAGAGCTATTTTCCTATCTGTATTTTGGTCCACTTGCACTGTTAGCTCCTTCAGAAGTGTACTTTTTGTTCCAGCAGGAGAATTTGAGTCAGTTTTTATTCTTATTGACCAATATTAGTTCTAGCTCCACTTTTATTAATTCCAAACTTTTGACTACTCATTTGTCAGAAGAGTGTCCATGGCTTTTTGCTCCAGGACGAAACTCATTTGTTCTCTTAGCTCACCAAAGTAGGTTTTTTCGGCATGCTGGAGACTTTTTCGGCATGGCTCCAATTATTTGGGCAGCTACAGCTTTCATTCTCCAAGTTTTGAGCTGAACCTTTTTCTCATATGCTCCTGATGTTTTCCAAATATACCAAACCACTTTGCTTTAGTTATAAAAAAAAAAAAAAATGTTTCAGTTCCAACTATCACTCTGTTCAATGAACAAATACTTAATTCTAATTCTACCAAGACTTGACCACTTTTGTTCCTGTTAATAAAATGCACGACTTCCTGGTCTGCATCCTGTTAGTGCTGACATAGGCTCCTCATATCCAGTATGGGTTCATCCCCACCCCAAGGACAGGAAGAGTTCTGCTTTGCTGATTCAAATCTGACCAGAAATTAATGTGAACAAAGAAACTTGTAAGAGGGAAGGTTTAGGTAAGAACATGACAGCTGAGAATGTAACAGTCAGAGTTACAAACACAGAGGGGAGAAATATCAGAGGTGGGGAGAAATATCAGAACTGGCTTGAAAGTCCCTGATAAATGGTAGCAGTAATGGTAATTAAATGTAGCCTGAGAGTTTAGCATAACATCACCTTTCTTCTTTTTACGTTTTTCCTATCTAAGGCTTTTGTTGTGGGTTTCTTGCTTTGTTTTCTTTTGTTTTTCTAATGCATTCCTGTCTGTATAACTTGTTATTTACATTGTTTTGAGCATATACCAGTTTCAATTAAAATTATTTAACAAAGGTTTTACAAGCTTTTTTGCAATTTAATGTTGCTCATAACTTCTGTATGGAGTCACCCCATGAGGCTGGTAGCTTTAAATCTGTCATCTAAGCTGCCATTTGTGTCAAATTGTCTAAAGACCATAAGACAACCAAATCCACTAGTAAACAGTTAAAATAATAAACTATGGGGTTAGTGTTGGTTGGCTCCTGAAAATATCAATATTACAAGAACTGCCTGTGGAACTGGCAATTGTTAGACAAGAAGCAAAAGACTATTAGGGCATAGGAGACTAAACTCTGATACCCCTTTCTGGATCAGAATGGAATCACCTTGGCTTAGGGGATGTGGCAATTCTGTGTATAAAGACAGACCATTGTTTCTTGAACTCTGCTATTTATTCACGCTAAATATAGTTGAAATTCTCAAATTAATAAATGGTATGCACGTACAAAATCACTTATCTTTCCTAACCAAATCAGAGTATCCTTCTGCTTAAACTAGGATGGGTAAGGGATTTGTTGTGTTAATAGGGACTCTTTAGCTGATTTAGCATGACTAGGCAGGATGCTCTCCTTCCTCTGAGCTTGCAGAGAGTGTCAGGAAGTATTGCCTTCCTTCCTGGCTCCCAGTTTGCTACCTCTGCAACATCCTATGCCTCTACTGACAGGGCTTCCTTGCCAGATTTCAGCACAGACAGATATCCACAAACTGCTAAAAAAAAGGGGAGTCCAGGCATTTCTGGTGAATGTAATAATCTCATTTCTTTCTTCTCATTTGTTGTACACCATGCATAAATAACCACCATGTTTTATATAGTGATGAGGGTATTTTGGTTGTGAAGGACTGATCTGTAACTAACTTTGTTATGATAATTACAAAGCAATGTAATATTTTGGATCTATAGGTTAACTACAATTGTGGAAAGCAATGATGTTGACACTTTTGGGTTTAAAATATGCTCTATCAACAGATTTGAATATGTTTAATATACCTACAAAAATTTGAGTATGTTCTAAATACCTACAGTTATAGGTATTTTTTTCAATTCTAGCTGTCATGATCATGTGTTTCACCCCTGTAATAATGGATTTTTTCCATTCATGACTCAGAGGAAATAGTCTTTTCAGACAGTTTTTCACAGAGTAAACCACAGCAGTTCCTCAAAGTTTTCACTGAAAAAAGTTGCTACTGGAGAGCAAGAATTTAATGCAACCTCAAACACTAGCATAAATATGTGATCAGATTTAATTTTATGTATCTTGTGACCTCATTTGAAACTGTTGTGGCCTCACTACTATAGAACCTGGTTTGGGAACCACTGCTTTATACACTGTCACATGGCAGATATGCATTTCTGAGCTATATTAGCAGCCTATAGCACAAGGCAGCACAGTCAGCCTGTCCTATAGAGCAGACTAGGCTTGTTTCATGTTTGCATAGTCTAGGATGATGGGAATGTACCTAGCAGGTGCAGCATTACTGGCCTACTCTCTCCTTCAGTCTTCTCTGTTTCAAGACCTATGACCATATTCCATTCCAGTGACTTTAGCACCAAATCTGGATTTACATTGGAATGACAGAGTAGAATCTGCTAGCTATTCAAGACAGGGATAAGTTGTATTGTAAAATTACTTTTGTTTCCTTCTTGATCTTCACTAATTTGCATACAGTTACAGACATACATGATGCCTCAAAGGTGCATAAAAACACCTTCCCTCTAGAGATTGCAACCCACAATAGGAATTAAAACCACAATATAAAGAACTACTTCCAGAAGACAATAGATTCTTCCCAGGGACTATGCTTTCCTATGGGACATGCATGCACTCAGTAATTCTTAATCTACAATCAGTCCAGGTTAAGTACTCTGTTTCTTTTAAAGATGTAAAGAGCAACGCCTAGTGGATTAGCATAGAAACACTTTATGGAAGAAATGTATCTTAGGAAGGATTTGAAGGAAGATAGCATTGTGAGTTCTTCCAGAAGTCTTATCAGAAAAGATTTTACAGCAGAGAAGAATAGTTCCTGCCTTTGAGTCACAGTTGCTTTCTGAAAAACAAGCACTGAAGAGAGATAAGGAAACTTTCTTGTAGACTATTCCTATTATCAAATAGCAACTTCACTCCACCCTTCCCCTGTATTTGGCTTCTTACAGAGTGCCTGGAGCTGCTGTTTTGTTCCAAGACTACCCTCGGAAAAATTCCCTGCCATTATCAGAGATGCAAACAAAAGAAAGAAACTTCTCCCAAAGAGGAAAAATGTAATTAACTGCCATCGATCAAAATCAGGAGAGGCGCCCCTTTAGCTTGACTGAAAGTTAGCACAGCTTTCCCCTGTACTGTGGCTGGCTGCATGTGCTGAAACCAAGCCCTGGACACATCCAGTAGCATTATTCCTGAAGCATAAGTTTCAACTGATCTTTACACTGATGTCAATTACTTAGAGAGTCCCCCTGAAGATAAAGAAACTGTTTCAACTTGTATTTAAGTGAGAGCTCTCAGTTTTGACAATTCATACTTATGTTAAAATTATGCTGCTGTTCTTACCTGCCCAGCAAGGAGAAAAGGCAACAGGCTATGTAAGAGTGTCCAAGCACTCACAAACTTATTCACATAGAAGTACAGCAACAACCTCTCTGCATCAGAGTGCTCTTCTTGCCCACATTTCAGAAGTGGAGGAAAGAATAATCCTCCCTCCCTTCCTTCTCTTTGGGATGAGGCAGCAGCTTGCTCTTTGGAATTTCAATAGTAGAGGTGCTTCAGACCAGGCAGAAGATCCTACAGATCAGATTTGGCCAGTGGTCTGCATTTTGCAATAGGACACTCTCTGCTCATAGCAGGCCTATGCACTCCTACCTCTATAGTCTCAGGCACTGGGCAACATTATAAAGGAAGTTGTCACCACCCAAGGGCTTAACACACAGTTTATGGCCTTTGGAGTCATCAGTCCTTACTAGAAGCAAACAATCTGAAGAATTACATTGAACTGGTGATCCTGACAATTGTAGCCAGTTTTATTTTTCCTTGGTTACCTCATTTGTTGTCACAACACTTCATTCAGGAACAGAAACCCAGTGGAAAAAGCATGTGATTAGGAATTCAGTGATTTAACTGCACCCTTAGCACTAGTTCCTGTGTACTGTGGCAACGTGGAGATGGCACAGTATTAAGGAGGAAAGAGTTCTGCATCACAGTGCTGAGGTGGGAAAAGTACTGTTTATGATTGTAACTGATCCTGTGTTGCTGCAGTGTAGTTTTAGTAAGAAAAATGCTGTAACATGCTGAAAAATGCTGTAAAAATGCTTCTTTCAGCTGGGAGTATACCTTGAGTGTAAGACAACAAGAGCAGAGGGAATGTCCAACATTCAAGTTCATAAGGTGCCTTTTAAGGGAAAACAGGGTCTTGGCTGAGACTGAGACAACCAGGACTGAAGGAATTTGGCATTTAGATCACAGTAGTAGCAAAACCAGATGACAAAGCAGAGCTTTAAAAAGCCTCTCCAATGGAAAGGTTTGGAGTAAAAAGGAAGTGAGAGGAATTGAAGGTGCCATTTACTAAGGGGAGGAGATAGAAAACAATGATGCTATTGTGGCAGCAGAGTTGGTGAAGGTCAGAGACCATAAGCTCTGATTTGCATTCTTTCAAAACACTCGTGCAAAGTTGGTGATTTTTTTAGTGAAAGATTAGGGCCAAGGGATGTTGTGGCCAGGGAGTTTGCTGTATTTGTGTGAATTGTAATCTGCAGTGCTTTAGTTTTTCAAGCAAAAAACAGTGCCTTCAGCAACTTTATGCAAAGGATATCTGCTTTGCATTAGACTTGCCACATGTCTTTTGAAGAATTAGCTATAAACCTTGAGATCTGCACTTTACAGGAAGCTCTGGGAAGGGTCAGTCCAAGCTATGGTATCTGGAGAAGTCACTGAAGGATGTGGAACAGGCAGTGAGGCTGTCAGGTCTAACTCTATCCAAGAGATACTAAGCAGAATATTTCCACCTTGAATACATGCTTTTGTGACCCTCAGTTGAAGAACTGTGCACAGTCTTTAACCAGACACAAGAGACAAGTGTCCCAGCGGCATGGGACCATAGCTGGATCTTGTGAAATTAATGAGTCCTGCAGGGGGGAACCATGTTAAATTTCTTTTACAGAAATTTCTTATACAAACCTATCTCCTAGGAAACAGTATTTACATAAACATTCTTTATCTATACTAAATATATAGAACGTGCCTAGGTTCACTGCTGTTTAGGTTTCCCTCCTTTAGCATTCCTACAGCCTGCCAGAATGTCTGCTTCTGCAGAAACAAAGGTTAATTAAACACATCCGCCCATTAGAGCACAGAGTGAACATTACAATCTGGCCCCGAGCTACCTTCTTCAGCTGTCAGCACTGAAAGACACTTGGAACTACAAATTAGTCCTCAAGCAAAACTAGTTTCAGCAGAAACCACTTGTTTCATTGAAGAGAGAAGTCCTTCCCCATATTTACGGTTTCAGCTTCTATTTGTCTGTCTGTACTTAGTTCCAGTGAGAAATATTCTCGTGGTAGTTTGCAAATTGTGTGATCCAAGGTTCTTGGATCTTTACAGTGCCATGATTTACACATAAAAAGGAATGCTGGAAAAAAGTACCTTGCCTGCATTGCTAACTCCACGTTTCATAACTAATACAGTTTAAGGTAACTCTTGTTGGATTTTTTTTCCCTTGTGGTATTGCTATATTTGCCCCTTTCACTGTGCCTCCATAATGGAAATAAACTGGCCAACTCCCTCATTATGTATTTCTTTTCACTTTCTTTTCCCTTTCATTTTCTGGCTCTAATGTGTTAGCACCTATATTACCTATCACAAGTGCTTTCTCAGTTCTGTGAATCAAATCTACAGAACTACAGAATCTATTAATTACATGAACTCTTCAGAGTAGCACTGTGGCTGTACCTCAGTTTCCCTCTTAATGTCACTGGGAATGAAGTCAGACAAGCATATACCTTTCACAAACATGTACTGTTACCATGCCTATAATCCCCACTGCTTGAAGAACTGGCATTCCTAAAATGCTTTATTTCTGTGCTGAATAAACAGAACAAGGCTGTGATAGTCCTGTAAAAGTGGTGACCAGTAATCTGATCGCTCAGGTAGGCAGGACACACTGAGGTCTTTGGTGAAAGTAGGATCTTAAATAATGTTAACTATGTAAAAGAGCACAATATGTACTTAATCATAGAGGCAGATTGTTTTCAATTCTCTTCAGTAACAGATGAAGCAAGTATAACTCCCTGCATTCAAAATTCAAGGCCCCTATTTTGTCAGAGCTCTTCTCAAATGCGGTACTATATTATGCATCCTCCATTCTCATTCAGATTATCCACAAGCAATTTCTGCTTTTCTCAAGCTGACTCATTCTTCACACCTATTAGCTGAATTGTTGCTGAAAATGTTCATGTATTTTATTTCTACCAGTTTGGCTATTTTTGATCAGACACAAAGGCCACAAAGTCTTCTTCCTATTCCCAATATGGAAGAGAACACCTAGGCACATTTCCATTTTATACCCTGTTTTTCACAAATATTATCTGTTGTTTGATTAACATTTTCAGCTTCTCAAACACTACTACCATTACATTTGATGGGTTAATAATAGGAACTATGGATAAAAGGAGACATGAGTGAAGAGCACTGAAACAATATAAATTCTTTGCATTGCTTTCTTGGGTTCAGTTTCAAAGTGTATGAAAGACTCAGAAGTGTCTTCTCTGTCCACTTTGTACTGGACTACTCCTCCCTGGATTTCAAAAATATCTTTGAAAGACAGCATTTCTGTCCCTGATAGATGGGCACAGACACAGTGCTGTCTTGCAAACTGCTCATCACTTGGCATTGGGACATTTTCTGAAGCCTGTGAGAGAAACATCTTACTCTCTAGCAGAAACTGAAAGCAAAGTTGGAGTGGTACTCTGACCAGTATTTCAGTATTGGACAGTTGATCACTGATGACAGAGCCCTAGTGGCAAAGTGTAAAATCTGTTCATAGTTAACATCTTAAGGAGAAGATAAACCCAAAAGGGAAACAAGATGGTAAACTAGAAGTACTGACCCTAAAGAGGAAAAAGAATGGCCTCCTTGGAACATCCTTCCTTGGCATCTTACCTGAAACATTCTGTCTAGCCTGCAATTGGTAGGCAAGATCTGACTGCCTTCTTTACAAGTACAACATGTTAAACTACTTTAGAGTTGTTTCCATAAAAATAGCATACCAATGCTTACTGTCTAATTTTGCCACCTAGGAGTTTTATTGGCAATGAAGCAGCTGAATTTTGAAGGAATTTTGGTTTTAAATTGTAATTAAGTTGGAAGGCTGCTTGCACAGCAACATCCTATTCATTACATGTGGCAAAATTCTGTGTAAAAATTTTGGAGCTGACCACAGCTGCTTATCTCACCCACAGTAAAAGTACTGGATGATACAAAGCATTGTATAAGGCTGTGTAACAGACAGATGCGTCAATACCCAGGTTTAACAGAGAGCAAGCCATGGTAATATTATTCCTTCATTCCCTCTCCTGAGCCTCTTTCAGTCTTACACCTACATACATATTTTCCGGACCATTTATTCTATCCTATACTGAAGAACACGACCAAACAAGTAAGACGGCGAGGATTGGAAAAATTTATATATATCCTATCAGCATAAACAAATACATGGGCTATGCTCAGGAAAGCTCTAAAGCTGCTGGAGCATATCATTAGCCTGAACGTGGGACTGTTCACTTAGACAGGTTTGCAAGGATCACATCTCTTTCTGTACCAGTGTATTCAGAGAGGACACAGCACACAGTTCAGAACTGCACTTCTGAGCAGGTATTTCTTAAGATGCTGTTGCTCTTTAGTGCTTCAGGATACATTTTCATTTGGTCATGACAGCATAACAGGCAGTCTGTCTTTTGCTTTCTGTGGGGCAATAACTTTCCTGTCCTCCATTAATTAAAGCTATGGGTACTATTAAGTGGAACAGCTGCTGAGAGTATGAAAAAAAGCACTGCTACATTGACAGCAAAGAGATTGCTGTGAGTTTTAAGTGTGTTCCTTCTTTTTTCGTGGAGATCTGCTAGAGTGGATTTTTGAAGTTCAGGATCACTGTAAACAAAATATATTCAGCTGATACCTGAAGAAATATCTGAACGAGAAAGGCAAAACAGGTCCTGAGTAAGGAAAACTTTTGCAAGTATTTCAGCTGCTTAGGTGATTAAAATATAACACTCCAACATGAAATTGAGAACAATTATTTTAATAGTTTAAGGAGTTAATTCAACTTTAGAGTTAAGTCTGATTTGATGATTAAAATACAGGGCAAGGAACCAGAAGACACGAAGTCTATTTTAAGCATTAGCACTGACTCACTGTGTGATATTAAGCAAGTCCCTTAATTTAACCATCTCACTCTCTGTCTCACCTGTAAAATGAGGGAGCCTACCTCACAAGCTCTTTGTGGGATTAATTAATTAAACATTTGCTGTGCACACCTAACATTTCTTGCATATAAGGTGCTGGAAAATTTACTTTTTAAGATATATATAAACAGGATAAAAGAGCAGAGTTAGGTGGCTTCTATAAAGGAAATTCACATCTTTCATCTTTGGATCTTTTAAGCGTGACAACAAAATAATTAACTACAGGACCTGTTGGTCACCAACCCAGTGAGCTAATTGGTGACATCAGTATTGGAGGCAGCCTGGGCTGCAGTGATCAGGCACTGTTGGAGTTCACAGTCCTCACAGATATGTGTTAGTTGAAGGGCAAAGTCGGGACTCTGAATTCAGGAAAGCAAATTTCCAGCTCTTCAAAGAGTTAGCAGTAGGAAACTATTGTCCCCTGGAAAAGTGCTGTTGGGGACAAGGAAGCAGAACAGAGCTGGCAGATCTGGATGCTTTCCATAGAGAGCAAGAGCTCTCAATACCCAGGTGTAAGAAATCAGGAAAAGAAAGGAAAGAGACCAGCATGGCAGAGTTGAGTTGCTGGTCAAACTAAAGGGCAAGAAGGAAATGCACAGGCAGTGGAAGGAAGGACAGGTATCCTGGGAAGAGTATATGCACTCTGCCCAGTTGTGTAGGGATGGGGTCAGGAAGGCACAGCTGGAGCTGAACTTGGCAAGGGATTCAAAGAATAATAAGGAAGACTTCTACAGGTCAGCCAGAAATGTAAGGTCAAAGAAATCATATTCCCCTGATGATCAAGACTGGAAAACTAGTAACAACAACAGAGGAGAAGGCTGAGGTACTCAAGAAATGTTTTCCTCCGTCTTCACTGGCAACTCTCCTCCCATACCTCTTGAGTGGATGGCCAGCAGGATGGGGACTGGAGAAGGAGTTCAGGTTTGTGAACTTCTGAGAAACCTGAACATTTAAGGGACTATGGGACCTGATGAGAAGTTGTCAAGTCACTTTCCATGATATTTGAAAAGTCACGGCAGTCAGGTGAAGTCCCTGGTGACTGGAAAAAGGGGAACAATATACTCATTTTTAAGAAGGGTAGAAAGGAGGACTGGGAACTACTGACCTGTCAGTGCTCAGGAAAATCACGGAACAGATACTCCTAGAAGCAATGCTAAGGCACATGGAGGACAGGAAGGTGATTTGGAACATTCGGCATGGTTTCACAAAGGGCAAGTCCTGCCTCATCAACCCAGTGGCCTGACTACATCACATATTCTAGGATTCTAAAACTGTGAGTAAAGCCCTTTAAATGAGTTTATAAATTGAAAAATAGCATAGCTACAAACTAGACAGACCAAACTATAAGTAAGAATAAAAATATACCGTCACTTTTCAGTAGAACACAGAATTGAAAGGCTAAAGTGAGTTTTTTCTATGATGTATAAGCAAATTTACAGCTGATGGAAGTGAAAGGCAACAATTTAAACCTTAGAGAAAGGTAATAATTTTTTTTTTTTTAAATCACACAGTTTTTACCCATGGCCACACGACATTATTGGAACCAAGATTGGCTGGAGCCATTGAATTCAAGAAACAAACATTTCCATGGAAATGTTAATATCTGCTGTGATGTTCTATTAAGTTAAAGAGTTACAAATCCCTTGTGCTGCACAGTAAAAGCCAACTAATAACTGATAGGCATGTAAAAACATCTCCTATGAAGCCTATTTGGCAGCTGATGTCTCTGGACTTACTTGCAGCTGTATCAGAAGCACCTGGTACAGTTCACTGGCAGAGGCAGAACCCTGGAGTAAGTGGACTAATGGTCACCTCTAGTACAGCAATCCCGATGCTGCTGAGGCCAGGCCAAAAGCACACAGCATGTCTTGAGCATTCTTCTACTCTTACCATTACTGTGTTGTAGAAAACATCAGGTTTGTTGTCATAAAATTAACTATATCAGCAACAGAAGAGGGTCCAGCAGCTTTTAACTGAAGAGTTTTTAACCTCAAAATGCAGTTTAGCAGACAACAAAAAGCCATGTGTTTTACTAACACTGTGCTATGACCCCATGAAGGAGCCTATAAAACCCATAGTGAACAAAATAAAAATAGATAAAGTTGTGTGATCAAGGAGACAAGCAAAGGTTATGTATTTCCTGTACAGTTGCTCGCCTTACCAAAGACTTTTTTGGGGAACAAGGACAAAATTTATTTGCACATTTTTGAAGCCAGTTATTGTTCACAAAAATATATTCACAAAAATATCACTGCTGCTTTCTGCTGGTTCCATTCAAATTAGTTTGAGGCTTTTATGTAAAGCACGGTCATAAGACTTTTACTACTTTGGAATGAAGTTGGTGTTTGGTATTCTGCCAGGACAACATGCACAATAAAATTCAGATGTCCTATATATAAATAACTTCTGCAATATCAACTAGTGGATATAAATGCAACTCATTTATTTACTTTCATTATAACATTAGTTATGCTGCAAATTCTGGATCATACAATGTTATCCATAACTAAAAATATAACTGTATTACTGATATAGTTAACAAGTTACTACCAAATTAGCATTTCAGAGACATCTAGACAAAACCTTAGGCCCTCCACCAAGAATGGCAGAGCCTTTAGCTCTGCATTTCAGAGCTAAAGACCAAGATGGAAAAGTGCAGAAATAACACCACCGCCACCACAGGTTATGTAGTTATACTAAAAAGAGTCAGTGACTCACTGTCAATGTTTACTTGGCCTGTATGCTTTAGGGATGAGTGGAGATTAGTGAAGAAAACTAGCTCTTTTATTCTCCTTTTCTTTTGCTTATTACTTGCTCATACTACTGCATTCCTTAAACCAAACCAGATAAAGAATACATAAGACTTGCTTGTCACCCAGCATTAATACAATGCCATGTGGTCACTCACAGCTGTTTGTGGGTACATTTTATCAGCTGTTTTTTCCTGTCTGTCTATCCCCAGTAAATGGGTTTGTTGCCTGGCACAGCACAGGTACCTTGGCCCTTTCCTACACCAAACCCACACCTTTAATTCGATCTCTGCACCCTGAGAGCCTCCCATGTTGCTGCTGTTCCTCTTCTCACCCCAGTTGGGCCAGGAAACTCCCTTCTCACTTCAGTGATTAATAATGACAGCAAGTTCTCCTTTCACTTTGTGTCCCAAACTGCACATACGTGTCAAGACATAGAGAGGTGATCGTTCTCCGATGCACCTTTACAAGCCAGATAAATTATGTGCTCTCTCAGCTGATACTCACTGTGCTTAAAGGGCCTTTCGTCCTAGAGCAGCAATTCCTTAAGGAGCACGAATTAGGCAGGCAGGAGGACGGTGGCAGAAGTAGCTCCACTACAGTATTACAGACCAATTCACATGATGACTGTGGCTGGACTCCTCCTAGTGCCTCAGAAGGCTACAAGAAAAGGGAAGGGCTCAGGATATGATATCATGCACTCATTCTAAAAACAAGGAAACTGTTGTAGATGACTGGAAAAGTAACAGCTTAAAAACTGCTGAATGGCCAATAACAGAAAATTACTTTTCTGATTCATCTTCCCTTTCCAGTGAAAAGTTTCAATAAATACAAATTACAAACTTAGAAAACTATATTTACATCATTACTAGGACTAGCTTAAGAGACCTATTACAGCTGAGTCACCTCAGAGCATTGCTTAGTGTTGCCTGGCGTTCTCTGTGCTTGTGTCAGATCTCAAGCTTTGAGCTTGTTACCAGGTCTGTTCAGGCAAATGTGCCTGTCCCCGGCACAGCTGGGTTTGTGAAAGCACCAGGGACCCACATGGATCCACTTCTTGCCAGTATCCTGACTTGTTTATTGCCTTTTTCAGTGAAAGTAAAGCACCTAAGTGATTTAAGAAACCAATTAATATTTTCCAAAGCAATGTAAGCAAACAGGTTTTTAAATCTCATGGAAAGTCCATGTGATTTTGTGCAGATTTGCGGGGGTAAATTTTACTCCTTAGATCCTTTTCTAATTGCAAGCCTGCTTTAATGTAATAATCCATTTACAGGGCTATATTATTATAAATGTATTTCCCAAGTCATTGTTTACAGCCTTTAAAAAAGAAATTAATAAACATTTGAAGCAAAGCAGATGTCCTAACTCAGCACAATTGTTCTTAACCTGGATTTAGCTTTGAAGTTTGCTGTTTTTATTTCAGATCCGAAGAAGCACCTGCATGCCTGGAAGCTTGTCTGTTCTTTCCAGTTTTATCAATTGGTCTAATAAGCCACTCATTTTTTCTTTCAAGTTGTCAGGATAATTTTGTTTCTGTTGTAATCCCATAAAACACACTCAGAGGAAAATTTAGCCCAGCCTTCAAGCATGCTACATTTTTATGTTGTGTTAGGAATTGCCGCATTCTCTGTTACAGCAGTCATTGTGCTTGCTTTTCAGTTCTTTTTCTGCGTTAAAAATTTCCTGTGATTACTTTTCATGTAATTTATCCCAGATTCAGCATTAAGGCCACCCATGAGTGATATATTATTGTTTATCGTCATTTTTCCTGTATTGGCTTTTAGTTTAATGGCTTGGATTTGGGGGGACTTTATCATATTAAATCAGTTTAGTGACTGAGCATTTTATGATTCAGTATTTGTCCGTACCCTTCTATGAGCTGCACAACTGGGTGTTGCTCTTGCAACCCTGTTGTTTAAAAAGAAATATTCTGCTGCCAGATTCCTTGTTCTGTTTGTGCCCTTTGTGAGTGGACTTTCAATTTCAGGAACTTGTTCTATTTAAGAAGATAGTGGACAAACAATAGTTTATAATATAATATTTATTAAACAGATGCTGATATTATCAATGCTTGTTTATCTGGTGGTGATGCATCTCCCAAATAAACCAGCTGTAGTAGTAAAGTAAACTTGAGCATAGAAGCATTTTCCTTATAAAGATTCTAGGGATTTTTTACCTACTTGTGCTTCAGGCTCAAGGATCTTGAGTTGTTCTGTGCAGTAAGGGGCAGTGACATCTCAAACTGGGCAAACAGAAATTCTTTGTGAGGTTGAGGTGTGTGACTTAAGATCATTAATACCTTCACTTCTGTAGAATTTGGGACGTCCTTCTCAAAAATCAAGATACAGTTTACATTTATGTTTCTGTTTCTCAGCATCTAGTAGTAAACCTGGATAGGGAAGTAGTTTGGAGCTTGGAAAAGAGGTGGAAAGGATTTATAATATGGGGAAATGAGGTAAAGCCAAGATTTTAATTTTACAGTAGAAGAGACAGTGGTGAGCAGGAGTAAAAGGGATCATGGCAGGCAGGGAGAAAAGAAAGGATTGTTTCACAGGTCAGACAAGGTTGTGTGTGGGAGGATAACCTGGATGATGAGAAGGCAGCAGGACCATAACCAGCTCCAGATTTGGGTACCTCTTACAACCCTAAATGAATCTTCAAGACTGTGTCATAGTTACAAATATCTTGCCAGTTCTGGCTTAAAGTTGATTACAGGAGCTTCCAAACCATTTTGCTCTCTTAGTCTCCCTGTGCAATTTCAGTTGGATAGTACACTTCACATTTAAGACAGTGCTGATATTTTGGTCTGCTGCTGTTCTGTTCCAGAGAAAGCTGACTTTTGGGAGAAAGACCTACATGTTCTGCAGCACGCAAACACAGGCAACACATAACATTTATACAGGGATTTGTTGATAGGTAACTCCAGTTTCAATCACAATTAGTTCTCTTAAAGATCACTGGACTAAAATATGCTTTATAAATATATGCAAAAATTGTTCTTCATGACAATACCAAGGAGTTGGAGCAGTGATGAGAAATTTTACTAGTGAGTAGTAGAAAACATTCTCCAACACTGATAAAAAGGAAGAACAGAAATTGAAGAAGAATTATTTTCCTTTGCTGATTATTTAATTGCTCTGGAAAATACAGTGTGATTTTTAAAACTGCTGTCAGGTGTACAGGAGCAGTGCTGGCAGCAATTGTGTTTTGCAATAGCAGAATGCAAAGAGGAATATAGATGTGTGAAAAGAGGGAAAAGAGCTGTAAGAAGGGTGAGATCTGTTTGTATCCCTAAGAACTGAAGCCCAGGTGATTTAGAATAGGAAATCATTTTTAGGGCTGTAAACATGTTAACTGACGATTCCTTATAATACTGTTGTGAAGCAGGGAAAGATTATGCCTTGTTTTGACAGATGGAGAAACACGGACAGAAAAGGCTGAGTTCTTACCAGGAACTTCGCCAGCTTCTTTCAAAGTAGTTTCCAAGGAAGATCTTTCCCTTCAGAAAGCTTGAAGCTACAGAAATCTTTCCAAGTTTCCCTCCATTATTATGGGAGGACAGAGATGGTCATTGGTGTTGAAGGTACTGGCCTGGCCTTTTTTTGAGCTCTGACAGGATTACAATCTGAACAAAGAACAAGCAGAAACAACCTTTTCTCTATGATGACTCACTCTGGCAGAGGAAGATTAGTGAATGGAAATTTATGTCTGCCTGTCCTAGCTAGTAAATATGTACCCATCCCTGCAGAGGGCCAGGGGCAAAGCACCAGGGCAGCAGGAGTGGAAGCCTGAGTTGAGTAGTCACAGCTTTTTTGCTGTTGGCACTCCAGCATCAACAGAAGTAACAGCAGAGGAGTCCTAGGCTGATTTCCAGCATTGTAATAGACCTTACCCTTGAAGGATGTCAGGTGCTCAGTCTCAGCTCTCCCATTTACCCTTTCTGCTCACAGTCTGAGCAAGGCATATTCCATCCTTTCCCCAACACACTCTTGTCACTTAATCTCGAGTGTAACAGGACTGTTAATTTTTCCTAGATCTTTTCACAAGAGAAATTATTCAGTATAAACCTCATGTAACTTCAGGTTCATTTTGTACTGCCCTATTAAGCAGTAAAGTGGTAATGTGGTAACCAGAATCTCACAGTGGCAAAGGTAGGTAGAGAAGAAAGAAGTCATTACCTTCTATATTTAATAAATATTTGTTAAAAATCCAGTCTGCTTCTTTTTCTTCATTCTGGTCATTGACCACACTTGCATCAGGGTAGTTCATATGGCCAGCTGTACTTTGGCTTTGCCATTCCTTCCCAGAAGTTTCTGAAATAGAGAGACTTGATTGTTTGCCAGCTAAACCAACTTCAGCTCATTTTTAACTCATACAGATAAATCCAGTTTGAATGTTGCCAGCTACAGGCTTTTGGTATATCTGTACTCACATCCTGAATGTGGCCTTCACAAGAGGTCCAAACAGAAACATCCTTTGGAAGCTCTCATCATGGCAACTTCTCGACAACGAACAGTTGTTGAAACAAATCTGGAGATAAACAGGATGACAACAACATGACTTTGTGCCTGCTAGTCCACCTAAAACTTCACCTAAACCTTTAAACTCTATCACATAAATAAAGGCTGCTACTACCTCTCTATAAAGAAGAATTTTAATTAAACTTAATGATCCAGGGGCTATGAAATACTGTGTTCACTACTCACTAATCACAGGACATGAATAAAGTTCCTGCTTCCAATGTACCTTGTTTCATCAATCTCTACAAATTCAACCCCCCACAACATCAGCCCAAACCACTGGACCCAGTCTCTGTGTTCCAAGCTCCTAATGCAATCAGAGGATTGCATTGCACACACAAAGGCCAAGAATCCCTTTCTGAACCCTGGTATAGGGAATTCAGAGGGTCTCCACATGGACCTTGAAGTGGCATGTCAGATTGGGAGAGTCCTTTGCTGCCTTATTCACGATTTCCTTAGCTTCACCAAGGCTTACAAGCTTCTAGTTTAGCCTGTTCAGAAAGGAAAGGCAAGACAAAATCCATTCAGCTAGTAAAACATTTTCTTTATCATCTCTTCTTATTCTTAAAAAAAACCCCTCCCGAGTTACACCTCTTTGCAAAATAACAAGTGATTCGTCTTTTCTCAGTCTAATCTCACTCCTGTGGCTTCCAGGTTTTATCAGCATCTCAGGTGAGACAAAATGCCTCCTGTTGCTCCATCCAGATTATCTGTCTTAATATTTGGCAATGATTTTCTCTCATTTTCAGAGAAGCCTCCCTCTTTATAGGTAAGCTGCCTTCTTTAGTCAGATGCCCCAGCCAAAATATTCCAGCTCTTGAATCTGTTGTTTTTTTGGAGTTAGGATAGGAATGGGAGACATTCAGAGATAACAACTCTTGACTGCCTGATGTTGGTCTCTCAGTTTTAGTTATTGCAGGTTGAGAGGCCAAGCACTGTCCCTGGTTTGAGTAGCATAACAGACTTAGTCCATCCAGGAAAAGACAGAATGGCAAACCTAATACAAACATGGGCTCACAATACAAAGTCAGCATATAATTCAGTGCAGATATTTTTGCTTCTCTTATGTGCACCTCATCTTTTGTAATAAAAGCTATTGAGATGACAAGTAGTTATTGGTTAGGATAAGAACAAAGGGGAGAGAGGAAAACATGACTCAGAGTGGATTACTTGTTAAAGAAACTCATTATTTAAGTATTAAAATAGGAAACACATTGCAGAGAAAGAAAAGGCTGCATTTAACTTCTCTTCAGAGTTATTCCTTGTCATTGTAATCTACCAGGTAACAGCTAGTCTAATTAATCATGTCCTTAATTGCCATGCATAAAATAAACATGAACATTTGGGGGAGAAAAATGTATAGGTCTCTGTGGTGTGATTTGCTTCCAGTTTTTATCTATCTGTCCTGTACTTCAGCTTCTCCTAATGAAAGAGGATGTTCTGTTCCCCTGAAATTAGGTACCAAATACATATTAACCTGTGTAAGTTTCAAAGTCAGCTCACCTTTTCACAAGAAGATAGAAACACAAAAGTAGAATTCATTGCACGTTATTTGACTCTTATCTAAAGCAATTACATATATTTAAATTACATTTCAACCATTGAGAAAGTCTTTAATTTAGTTTTATCTTCACTGAACTCTACTTTGCACAACAAGGTACCTTGGGCAGAACATTTTCCTTAGCTATGTTCTATTAAGCCACTAGATGTCCCTCGTTCCTACGTAAAGCTCCAGGTAGGAGTCACTCCAGGAGGAAACAGCAGGATTAAGGTGCAACTCAAGCAGTGCAGAAGCACATTTGTGTTCACAGCATCCAGGGGTTTTCTGCAATAAGTGCTGGTCTTTTGTGTAATCCTGTAAATCACAGCAATTCCAAATATTGGTGTGCCAAACCCATAACAAATGTAATTGTGTTTAAACAAATCACAGAGTCATCAAGGTTAGAAAAGACCTCCAAGATCATCAAGTCCAACCTTCAAACCAGAACCACCGTGCCCAGTATTGTTTAGTGCTGTGTCTACTTGTTTTCTGAACACTTCCAGGGATGGTGACTCCACCACTTTCCTGGGCAGCCTGTTCCAATTTAACCACTCTTTCAGTGAAGACATCTTTTAAATATCCAACCTGAACCTCCCCTGGCACAACCAAGTGCATGTATATGGCAAATACAAAAATCAGATGAGACTGAAGAAAGCAGATGAAGATGGCATTGAGGAAAATAGACTACAAACTCAGGGATCATAGAGTAAACTGCATCATTCCTTTCCCAGTTATCCATTGACAGCTACAGTTTCCATATACATACATTATTACTGACTTTTTTGCCGTTCATGAAGTAAAATGGTACAGTCTTTCTTGGCAGACAGAGTGGATCTTATTTCATGAAAGCATGGATTTGACTGTAGTATATTTGGGGAATGGATGGACCATATCATCACATGGATTTAGATAATTACAGACTAGCCAGGGCATGGTCAGTTCAGTATCAGACTGAGAATGTTGGGCCATGTAAGCCAGAGACGACACAAATAATGACATTTGACTTACACTGGTGATGATGAAAGCAAAGTCAAACACTTCTCTGGAGGAAACAAAATGTTTTACCAAGTAAATGGTGTCAGGAAACTGCTTGCAACTGTCTGTGAACTGTACAACTCCCTCTTCCCTTCCTGCATCCTATCTGCCTTTAGCAAATTTCCTGACCCCCATTAGTTAATTTATACCATCAGCACTTTGCAAGACCCTGCCACAGAAAGTGCTGCATCTCCAATTCTCTTTTGGAAGCTCTTCCTCAGATTAGGACTCACTTCCTTGGTATTTTAAATTCATGGAGTGGAAAAATCACATCTAAGGAAAAAAATGAAGAAATCCTTCCTCCAGATTAGTTTTGCTTTTCAAGTCATGTGACTGATGGCAAATTATATCTGCATAAGAAACAGGACTCAAATGCCCATTGGCTTTTTTTTATGTCATCAAAATGTTCATGACAGAAGGTCACAGCATGTCTTTTTTCCAGTTGTTTTTGAAAGAGGGTGCTGCCATTCTTCAGTAAGGGTACATGCAGAGGGTTCTGCCACCTCAGTGTACTGGTTTCCTATTTTTAATGCCACCTGGCTGAATAATACAGATTTTCATTGCTAATTAAATATCAGATCATGGGGCATGCTCTCAGTGTTATTTATGCTTTTAATGCCTGATGATTTCAGGGGAGCATAAGCAGCTAAATGCCTTTATGAGTCTTGATCCTGTTCTCAAAAGATGAAGGGAAAAAAATTATGCAGTTCTTAAGAATGTATTTGTCCAAAGCTTTGTCAAAGCAACGGAGAGCTGGGAATGCAGAAATTGAAACCTACACAATGTGCTTATGGTCTTCTCTACATGAGACCTTTGAATTCTTCCTCTGGTTCTCCCTCCCAGCTGTCCTCAGATTGACTCCACCCGAGTGAGAGATGGTTGAAAAGACGATATATACAACCACTGCTGGCCCCTCAGTTACTGAATCCAGTCTGGAGCTGCTCAGGTCATAGTTTACAACAGTCTTGCAATTAATATATTGTGTACTGGTGACCAGTTTCTATCAGGCTATCTACCACAGAGGGTCAGATCCAGGGCCTGGTGGCCACCAATGTAACATTTCCATTGTCTTCAGTGGGATTTTTTTATAGCAGATTGTTATTTCCACTGATGAAAGATAAACCAATTTGGGGCTAAAAAATCTTGGGGGCATTTGGGGGCTAATAAATCTTACAGCTCCATACAGTCTCTGGTGTTCTTTCTAATGCTTAATAGCTCTGCTCCCACCAGTTATCTCACTCGGTCTGAAGCTAAATGGATTTTTTTTCACAGGCTAATACACACATTACACAGAATCTCCTTTCCCTTTCCTGCTTACTTGTGTTGTTTGCCATCTTTTTAATAGGAAACTGAGAACTACGAAATGGAGAGAACAGAATGACCTATTGAACCAATTTCGCTCCACAGCAGAGCTGACAGGAACACGGCTGCCTCAGCTCCGGGTTCCAGGAACGGAAAAACAGATGTTCTTGGCTACATTTAACAGATACTATTCCAGTTTGAAGCAACATTCTAAAATACAGATCCCAAGACTCTATGTATTTCCAAAGTATTCTAAGAATGGGAAAATGGAAATTTCTTGCAAGTCTTCAAGTAGTGCAAGTTTTTTCTCCCCCCCCCCTTTCATTTTTCCAAGTTAACTTCTCCAGTTTAGCATTCCTGTGGCTGATACATGTACCAGAACATGCATTTGTGCCTACATGCCTTAGAGAATCAGATTAGGTATATTAACACTGCCATGAGCTTAGAATGTTTCCTTGGGCAAATCCCTCCATCTCCCCAGATCCCACTTCCCCACTTGTGCTACCTGGAGCTTGTAGGCTCCCCTTGAGAGCATCTCTCTCAACTACCAATATCTGCAATAGCTGGTACATAGAAACCACAAATAAGAACATAGCCCACAAATAAGAACATTGCCATAAAATAGATTTTAAAAATTAGGTTAACTACCAGCTATTCAGTGAATGGCAACACTACCTAAAATTGAGTGGGGGAGACTCAGGTTCTTTACAGCATAATTGCAGACCATCCTGTCAACTGTGAATCCTGTAAGTCCAAGAATAAACTGTAAAGATGGAAGGGCAGAAATGTGGGAAGACAATAGTTTCCATCCTGTTCTCTGAATGGATTCAGGTCACTGTGTTATTCAGCCATTACAGTCAATGCTTAATTTAGAGAATATTTCCTGGGTGACCAAATTACGGTAGGGCCATGATGACCCTCAGAATAAGCCAAAACCAGGGAGGGAAGGAAAACTGGACTGAAACATTCTTACCCTGAGCCTGCCAGGTTTGCCTCCAAGTGCATTTAGCACATGTACGGAAACTCTTCTGTCAAGCATCACAGAATTAGTGGGATATTATTCTCATATACAAATAGAGAACTGAAGTGACAGCATACAAGTTATAACCAAAAATATACATTAAAGATCACAAGTCCATGGAACTGTGCATTTCCCAAGAATAAGCTTTAGCCCATATTTACAATTTCCTTCTTCCATTTATGCCAAGTAAATCACAAGAGCTGGCTGTGATAAAACATTCTGAGTACTTCCTTCCCTGGCTGAAACCAGAGATATGCTACCAGTTCCAAAATAGAAAATGCCTCAGCTTAAATTGATTACTAGTTCCCTTGATAGTTTTGGTGAAAGTGAAGGTGGACAAGACAACTTTGCTGGAGGAGTTCTTGAACATATCAGATATTCTTAACATTTAGAGTACTGTACAGTTTTGGGGTTGAAAGAAATTAAGCTCTTTATGGTAGAGAGGTGTCACCATCTGTGCCAACAGAAAAGGAACAGAAGCACAAATTTAATGAAGATATTTCCCCGATGTTCAAATGCAGTTGCAGAAATTTCCTGGTAGTCACTCTCCCATACACCACATTGATACACAGCACCGGTAAAGAACATTAAGCCAAACAGGTTGTCTTTACTAAGGAGTTATTGTGAATAATATTCTATTCCACTAGAGAGCTGAGATAATCACCACTTTTTAAAATGCAGGTTTAGTCCAAGATTGATTCCTTCTCAAAAAACCTAAATACTTTCTGAAAAAAAAATGTTGACTTCCACAGAAGGATTATTCTATGCGAAAAGAATTGAGGTATTTTTCAAATATTTCAAAATAGATGCATAATATTTGTGCTTAGAAATTACTGAAACCAAACATTTGAAATATATAGACTGGAAACCTTAAAACAAAGACTTCAAAAGTTGACTTTTGAAATTAAGGTAACTTCGTGTTTTACAGCCAGACATAGTAGAACTTTCTTGTATCTTTAAAGAATAGTGTGTATAATACAGCAGCCTTAAGGGTATGTAATAAGGCATTAAAGGTCAACTTTCAGAATTTAGTATGGACTGTAACAACACAGAGGAATTGAAGCTCAGTGCTCTTGGTCTTTCGTGGTTACAGCCTCTGTGCTTGCTCCTTGTATTTAAGTTTCATAAATTGTTCAGAACTTCATCGGTAGAATTAACAGTCAAAATAACACTTCTCAACATCTGGTTCATATTCTTGTCCCAGTTATGCTGGTGCAACTCTAAATTAAATTGAATGCATTACATGAAGTCACTCTAAATTTATGATGGTATTCAGAAAAAGTTGACTTGGTTCTTGGTCTTTAAAAAATGTCAATGTTTGCAGCCAAATAAAATCACATGTGGTTACATCCTCTGTGGCACAAGATTGCCATCCAGCGGCAATTCCCAAACCTGTATTTACCGAAGGTATTCCCGGAGAGTTGACCAGCAGCTGGTACTGGTTATACCTCCCAGTCTAACAGCTGCAGATCCAAACTCCCGATAGCTATTGCTGGGCTGAGAGGAACATTTCTGTTTAACATTCGTAACTTACCTCCTTTTTTTTTTTTTTTTTTTTTTAAATCAGTTTTCCGTATTTAAATATTTTAGACGGTGAATGTAAATTGTTGCTTCCTTAAGAGCAGGAACACGCTGAAGGGGGCGGCCCCTGCCACAGCTACACTCAGTACACACCACCATGGTCGGCCCGCTGCTCGGCTAAAACACTGCGCTGCTCCACAGCCCCCTCTGACGGCGGCGTTCCTCAGATCTGAGAGGCACACACCAGTGCTAATTTAAGCAGCCTTGCACAGAGCTTCACCACCTGCTCTGGAGTGCCCTGAGCAGGGGACGCAGCTGAGAGTGCGAGTGATCAAGCTTTGAGGCTGGTTTCATGTGAATACTTTATGCACCCCGACATCAATGTGACTACTGATATCTCTGATCCGCAAAGAACAGGCCCTGAACTCGGACCTTCCACTTGCTGCATAAATGCTTTACCTGCTCTAGTAGATCATAAAACCCTCTTTTAGAGGGAATGGGTACAGCTGCAGTAGTGAAGACTGAGTGTGACTGGCATCCATTAGAGGGGTTTGAGGATTACCTCTTGAACTGAGCCACTCTGGGGACCTGAACAGAGCGACATTAAGTTTTTAGTTCCTGATTGAGTTAAGATATGAAAGAGTGCCAAGCTGCTTAGTCCTGTTGAACTGGTGCAGATCTAGGCACACAGAGAGGCTCTACACAGCAGAGTACAGCTTATGTGAAAATAGGAAAGGTGGTTTGGGAATCTAGGCATCACGCAAAGTTAGACACAGCTCACTGGGGTTTTTCCACCATCTCTGTTTTAGATTTAAAAGCTCAAATTCTGCCCTAAACCTTATTTTTTTTTTACTTGGTCCATAGCCAATAAAATAAATTCTGGTTAAAAACCCATGTAAAACCCCCATGCTGATTGTACTGATCTACCTTATTCTCTGTCATACCCTCCCCCCACCTCCAATGTTTTCCTTTGTAGTTAAACTCACTCTTGCAATGCAGATGTGTATGAATGACTATGAATGATTCACGGGTCTGTTCGGCCTGACTGCCCTCAGATTAAATCATTTCATACAATGTTCCCCTTGGTGTTCTACATGCATCTTACCTCTAAATAGATATTAAGTTATCTGGGGTTGTGGAGGCATCATTGCAGTCAACACTTGCAAGGCTGAGCTCATCCCAGTGGACAGCCATTTCTGCCATGTTTCTTCAGGAGCTGCAGAAACAGGAAAACCAATACTTTATTTCTAGGTACATTTCCATTGTGATGCATCTCTTGCACTAGCATGTGAGAGGAGATGCTGAAGGTCCAGGTTTCTCCTATGAGCTGTACAACACTGGAGTTTCTCCCTCTAAGTTCTGTAAGAGACCAGTGGCCTGAATGTAAAGAAACTGACAATTTCCCATTATTTCTATTCTATGATCACATTCTGCTTCACATTTCACTCTGTTCAAGAATGACCAAGAATACACTAAAATGGTACAAATAAACTATTTCACCTAGAATTGGTCTAGCCTAAGTAGTTATATCCAAAACTACCTGAATTATTAAGAAGCGTGGAAAAGAAATTGTACACAAACATCTTGCATTGAAGGATAAATACTCAAACACTGAAAATGAGACTCATTCTTAACAACTAAAATTAATATGAAACAATGAGACTTTAAGTGTGTTAGTTCCACAGCAGGTAAGCCAAAAACAAAACAAAAAATTCTCCTCAGACATTTTCATAGTTTGATTAATTTTCTGCTAATGAACCCAATGCTAAAATCAGCAATTCATTCAAAATTTAAGAAAAAAAAATTTTGAAAAAAAAAAAGAAAAAAACAACTAAGAAAAATTGTTTCAAAACAAAGCTTCAAAACAAAGCAGAACCCAAAATCTAACACAGGTCCCATAAAACAGGACAAATCTTTTGCCAGTCTTTTCTTGGGTAAGCTGCCTTCTTCTAGATAAAATTTTATTGCTGGCTCCTGTGCACAGGTAGAGCAGCCTTATCTTCTCGGAATGGGAGTGCTCTGTCATTGCAAAAGGCTCCAGTGGGCAGTCGAAGTGACAGGATTAATCCTGATTTGTTGTCTAAGGGAAGCTTTGGAGCAAAGGTGGGATACAGAGACAATCACAATTTACATTTTCTGACACCTTTTTTGAGGCTTTCTATTTCAGAAATAAAAAATATTGATTGAGGGGTGTTTAAATTTAGTGAAACCCTGACAATTTTCATATTTGATCAGACTAGAAATGAAAGGACAACTGGCATAATCTCACCCTTTCAAAGAAAGAGTCAAAACAAAATGCTCTCTGAACACACTAAAGATCTGCCACCTCCTGTTTCTAGTGTGGACAATACAACGACGGAAATAATTAGTTAATCTTTCGTCTAAATAAAGCGTTTGGGGGAAAGGCTAAAAATAAACACTGATTCATTCCTTGTCAGGGAAGTTTCTCCTGTCAATTATCACATTGTTACTGCTGTTTTTAATCTAGTCAGATGGTGAGATTGGCAATCCTTTCTGCAGGGGCTTCTGGGTGTTATTTCGTGGAGAATCTTGCTTGAAGGACTGATTACTGCTTTTATGGGAGCCAGTGGGAGTTTGGCCGCAGTCCTTCACGCATGTTAATTTGAGGGACTTCCAAATGTTAGCTAATGATCTCAGAGTTCTTTTTATGAAATATGTGTGGGTTTGTTTGGGGGTTTTGGTTTTGTTGTTTGTTTGGTTTTTTCCTTGAATTCCTAGGAGGATGAAATTAAGAGGGTCTGGAGAAAGTGCTGCACTGTAGCTCTGGACTGGCCTCTCAATAACGCCCGAGTCCAAGCATGAAAAATTCAGAAGCACATAATGCTATCACACTTGGATATATTATACATAATAGATTAAAACCAAATGTATTTGTATTATTCACATAGTGCAGGCCACATGCTTTGCATTGCTATGGACTGGGTCTATCTGTTGGCCTCCACTAACAGTTACTCGAAAAAGCAATAAAGCAATTACACTTTTTTTTTTTTTTTTTTTTTTTTTTTTTTTTTTTTTTTTTTTTTTTAGGAGCAATACTAAGGAAAAAGTAGCCTCTGCCCCAAAGCAAAGAAACATGTCAACATGGAAAATAGAGGCACACGTGGGTGGGGGAGTTTCATTCCTGTTTTACGAAGCATTATGTACCTGTAAAGGAGAAACGGGGAAAAAAAGAGAGAGCCGATGGCAGCTGAAGCAGCTGAGCCAAGGACACAAGTCCAAGCAAGCGCTGGGGCTGGGGCTCAGAGAAAAGCATGCAGAGGGATCTTTGGGCTAAACGCTGACTTAAAAGGGCTTGGAACGGAGTGCACAAACAAACATCGCTCCCTGTGCTCCCCCTTCCCACCGCCGACAAAAAAACTAATTATAAATATATACACTTATATATATATATGTATATATGTTTGTTTCCGGCTGTATTCAGGCCAGAAACGAGATTTTATACATTCTTCATGACTAACAGGGCAGTGAATGACTGCGGCACGTTCCTCCCGGCAAGGCACGGAGCCCGCAGGACCCCACTCCTCCCGGGCACGGCCTCCCCCGCGGGGACCCGCGGCAGCACCGCCCGAGCGGCCCCAGCGCCGCGCAGGCTCCGGGCGGGTTCGGTGAGCCCGGCGAGGGAGGAGGTTGTGCCCCGGGGAGGGGGAGGTCACTGCCGGGGCTCCCGGACCCGCGGGGCGGAGGGGGGAGCCGCGGCCGGGGATCCCCCCTCGCCCCCGGGGTGGGCTGAGCTCCTGAGGCGGGAGGTGCCCCGTGCGGGCAGAGTCGAGGGGCGGCCGCGGGCTGGGTGCGCTCCCGGCCGCACGCCGGCTCATGGGATTCTGTTTTTCCTTCTTCTCTTCCCCTCCCCCCCGTCCCTGTCAGGACGACCCCAGCCGTAGTGGGGATCAGAGCATCAAAGGCGAGGCCGTGCCCGCGGGCGGTGGCCCCGCAGCGCTCAGAGCCCGCCCGGTGCCCGCCGAGGAGCAGCAGCAGCGCCCGGGCGGCCGGAGCTCCGCCCGGAGAAGCAGGGAAAAGGCGGCGAGGGCTCTCAGAGCATCCAAGCACGCCCAGCATCCCAGGGAGCACCGAGACAGCCCGCCAGTGCACTGCGGGGCAGGGGCACAGCTGTGTGCAGCTGTGCACAAAGTCGCTTCCATCCTAAGGTACGAAAGGAAACAAAGCGCATGAAAGGAAGGAAGCGGCGTCAGCGCTCAGCGGCCACGACACCGCTGGGGAGAGGGACCTGCGACTTCCCCGGTGCTGCGCAGGAGGTCCGTGGTAGGGGCAGCCAGAGGTCTTTTCCTTGCTTCCAGTTTAGGAGATTCACCACCCTGCTTTTGCTCATTCCCTTTTCTACAATCAAAGAGCATGAAGCACAAAATGCCTTCTACCGAGCAAAAGACAAACAAAGAAATGCAACCATCCAAAACCCAAGCCAAAGTGCATCTGGCTTGGGATGAATACTGGACCATGTCATCTGGGAGTGAGAATTTTTCAGAAAGCCAGACTCCAGTCCAAAATGGACCCTGTCATTTGGAGTCTGAATATGAAAACAGCTTGCAAAACATTTTTTCAGGCTTCTGACAAAAGAGTTGGTCCTTCTTTTGCTCTGGTATCTAGGCTACATTGTTCAGGCTCATGCATATCGCTGGTTTTATTCACATGAGTAATTCCATTTGAATTTGGAGCGACAACGTGTATGTGTAAAGTTACTCATATGCTTTCTGTCTCCTTTATATATTGAAATTATGTGGGTTTGGTTCTTTTCCATTTGCTGGTGCAGCCCAATAACTGTTGGCATCATGGTTATTGTGAACCATCACGGTTATTATTACTGTTTGTCCACTGACACCTTTGTTTTCCTTGCCAAACTAAAATCCAGCTATGCCTCTCTATGCAATCTATTCCAGCTATGCAATTGTATCATCTGTTTTTATGCAACCATCTTTCACCTGACTGTAAATTCATCTTCCCTATAAAAGATCTTTTTGTACTCAGCTTTTCCTCCAGTCATGACTGGCAGTCATTCCAGTTGTGCCATCTGAGTCTTTCTCACACTATGACTTCTCCCATACAGTGTAATCAAAATTCATACTGATTCTAACATGATATCTGGATGTTTTAATATTTGCCAGCTGGAACATTTCATTATTCTTATTGCCAAATGCCCTCTCTTTCCTCCTTCATATTTCTTCAAGCTACAGCTTCTGCTATTCTCATAACCTTGTATGTCTTCTCTATCTCATTGCTCCCTGTTTGTCTAAGGGCACAATGTCTCAGGGACAAGAAAAACACAATGTTTATCTTCCATGAAGTGTGGCATTAAGTTTTTAAGTGTGGGCGAATGTTTTATTAGATGCTTCTTTTCCTCAGTCAGGGAACACAGAACAAATAAGTAAAATTCAGTGCAGACTTTTTGCTTTTAATGGGAGATAATAGCTTTTCACTGATATACTCTCAGCTGTCAAGTATATACTCTAGTATCCTAATTTGTGCCTGAGGAGAGAAGGCAGGCTGGGCAGCCACTGATTCCTTTTGTCAATCAGAGTCTTTATTCCTAACCTAGAAAATTTTGTGCATTACTCTGAGTAGAGTCTCCCTTAGGAAATAAAGTATTTTGAAGTTGCTTCAGCAGCAGGTCACAAGCTGTCAAGAAGATTCATTCAGTCACACCTAAGGACAGATTTATTACATTCAATCTCCAGGGCATCTGCCTACTGGATCTTGAAAGAACCCAGCTGGTTAGTTTTTGTGAAAGCCCCAAATGATGCCTTCTAGGAACATTGAAAACTGCTATTTCCAGGGGAAGGGGTGATGACCCCTGTATTGAAATGACCTGTTCCAGCGGTGACAGGACAAATTACTTCCAAGGAAAGGGTAAAAGGCCAAATACATCTTGAGACTGCGCTATGATCACGGCAGGAGTTTCTCATTTCTTTTATCTTAAAGTGTGAGAACCAGGAACTGTATTTCCTCCCTCTGTCATATCTAGAGCATGAAAAATCACCTGTTTGTCTCCAGTAACTCCCGAGGAGCCCCTTCCTGCAGGAACACTTTACAGTCAGAGTGTCCATCTCAGCAAGACCACAACACAGACTGAGTTCTGCCCATGGATGGAGGATCCTAAATAAGATCTGAAAAGCAGAAAATTCCTGAAGTAAATATTCTAATAAGGACCAGGGCCCCCCCCTACCCCTACAGTCTTTGATTATCAGCATGAACTTTTGATCAGGCATGGCTGGTGCCCTGGATTTGTATATCCATAACATGCTATACTTGTGCCACCTATGGATGTGTATTTAGGGAAGCTCTTTCTCAGAAACTTCATTCAAAATTGAATTGCAGTCAAATGATTAATTGCAGTTCTAGAAATCATAATTAACAGATTACCTGAGGAGATCTACTAATCAAAACTACATATTCTAATTTTTATGTATAAAAGAGCCTCATTCTAAAAAATTAAAACAAACAAAAAACCCCAGCAACTGAAATTTTAATTTAGTAAGGAAACTAAGGTGGTATAGATGTATTATTTTTGTCTGTACCATAAAAAATATTTCAATATAGTGGCAAAGGTAATTTTCTGATTCATATATTAGAAATGTATATAAAAATGTAACAACCCCAGAAATATTTTAAATACTGAATTTCTTTTTTCCAGATACTACCTCCTCCACCATATTTGGGAAATAGATGCAATATTTACTGTATTGCTCCAAGATTGTATTTCTGTATTTGTTTCATTAAAAATTAGAAATATACCTGGCATATAGAAAATAAAACTGGATATATTTATACTTCTTTATTTAATAAGTTAATTTATTACTACTAAAGAACTCACTTTGTAGTAGAGATGAAGTACTGCTACACAGCACTGCTGACTGCAAAGGATTTTCTTTTCTGGCTGAAAGCTTCTAGAAAAAAAACCCAAAAGACAATATATTAACAATGTCAATTTGCAAAATTTAATTTTGGAATTATATGCAAACATATAAATTTATTATGAACTTTTAAAATTAGAGCTTTAATATTAATGTGATCTGAATTAAAGAAATGCAGTACCTCGCCTGCAGAGCTCCAGAAACAGGCAGTGAGCTTTTCTCAGGGAGAGATCCGAGATACTCCTGTCTGTTTTGCAGTGAAGGTGCCCGTGCCCTCGGTAGGACTCCAGAAGTAGCAGTTACATACAGAGGTTTACAGCACACAGAAACTGTAATTATATGTGGCTGTTTCAGAAGAGTCACCCCCTTTAAAATACCTGCTCATTTAAAAAGCATTTTTAAGCATTAAATATAGCAATGACAATGTTTGCAAATACTACCTTAAAATTGTTAAAATTCAATGTAGAGCTATTCAGCATAAAAGCCTCACAATTTTTCTGTAAATTTTTAATATCTCCACTCTAAGCTTTATACAGGCAGCGGGGTTGTTACTGTTTTATTTGAAAGTAATGGTAATTTTTCTGAACCCTGAAATTGGGATGGAGCTGTGTCCCTTGCTGTGATTTGTCATTTTACAAACCCTCTTTCTGTCCTTCATCTTCTCCCTGCAAGAAGCAATACTGCTTTCCATCCTTTTGTCTTCAACACTCAGACATGTAGTATCTGCATTTTTTTTTACAACACGTAGCAAAGCCAGGCCCTTATTTCGATTCAGAATCCTAATAATACAGAAATATTACAGATACCCTATGGTCTTAGAGCCATTCAGACTTTTAGGTTGAAACTCCGAAGATGAGCTTCTCTGAAAATTAGTTCCTGTATTTTGAAAAGAACCAAGCCAAACCCAAAACAACCCCCCCCCAGCCTAGAAACAGTTCATAGCATCTTGAGTTTAGGAAATAATAAAATAGCAAACCTGAGGATACTAAAATTCATCACATGTACAGTAAAAGCATTGCAAGTAAACATGATATACTGAAAGAAACCTGGATCTCTTAAACGATTCTAAACGAGTGGGGTGTGTTTTTAAAACTTTGTAACTGCCTTGCAAGTCCTTAGTTGAAGTTTCCTCATTCATGCAGACAATTCTAATAGAACAAGCATTACAATAAAAGCACCACAGCAAAGGTTTCTATGATAAGTACAAACGGGAAGATCTGTTATTATTTTTGAAGAGCAGTAAAATATCAAGTTGCCCAGTAAGAAAATGCATGGAGAGGTTCTAGGCTTGAGTTGAGAAAACTGGGTCATTAACAAAAAAATCCCCCAAACAGAACAAGATTTCCTATTTTTTCCCCACCCCAATATGAGTGGTTTCTTATCTCATTATATTTCAAAAAGGCTCAATCATTTTTAAAATGAGACTTTTCTGAGTATATTGAAAACAGATGGAAATGAATCAGGGGGCTGAGGCAGAAAAAAGCTTTAATGAAGATCTATTTAAGCAATACTTTAAATAAATAAATCAGTTGTCTGAGAAACCACATTTTACAGAAATATAAATAATTATATAATGATCATATAAACTACATTTCCTGATGTAATTCCTGTCTTGCTACATTTCCTGAATTATTTGTATTATGAAACAGTAGTGGGGCGCCATTAATTGATACGCACTCAGTGCTATAGTTACTGTGCTAATTGCAGCTCTCCAGGCCCTCGACTCACAGCTCCTCCAGCCTTTAACAATTGGGATTGATTGCACAGGAGCTATTTTTAGAATGAAATGGCAGAAGAGTTTGGAGAGCAGCAGACATTTTTGTGTGTGCTACAGCTGTTTCGGGGGAAAAAAAAGTTGGATAAAAATGTTCTGAGTTGTCTTTTTGTATATATATATATTTTTTTTAATTCTGCTGAAGTTAGAGCTTCTTTTGGATAACTGATTTTGTAGCAAGGTGAAGCTGAGGTCAGTGTTGCATGACACAGAGGACATCCCTGGTGACATTGTTCTCAGAAGAGTAGCAGTTTTCCTTTGGAAATGGGGCTGTTAAGGTTGACAGTAGATGAACTGGTGAATTTGGTTCTATAGAAAGGCAATCCAGGAGTCAGGTTTGCAATTTAAAATACCAGTGATGAAAGGCAAGATTCATGATTGACTTTGTGGGTTTTTTTCCCCCAACTCTGAAATGAAGCAGTTTGTTAACTGAGTGTTAGTGAGTGCAGGTCTGCTTCCAAGAACGCTTTAGCTGAGAGTAGATGGCCTCAATTCCCAAGGGTCAGTCGAAGCTCAAAAGGTGGGACTGGGAGGAGACACACGTTCAGTTCATCCCAGATTGGCCTTTTGTTATACCATCCAGCTCTCCTGCCTCACACAGAGTTCAACCGGGGCAGATAAACAACCAGGCAGGATTTTGTTGCTAATCTACAATAGGAAATCAGGGCTGTCTTCTCTGAATGTTTGTATAATAGAAGACAAGGTTTGTAGAAAGAATAAAAAGCAGAAGTATGGAGGAAGAGGGATAATGCTTTATAGCTGAGGGAAAAAACCCTCAAGGGGACAAGCCTATTTTACCTTTGTAAAGTATTAATAACCTATCACCTTTTTCACAGTAAATTATATCAATAATAGTAATACCTTGGCACTGTCACACAGCACTGCATCAGCAAATTTGAAGCGGTGTACTAAGGAAGTGACTGGCCCCGTTTAGCTGTGGAAGTAAATGAATTGGCTGTGGTTACACAGAAGCTTGGCAGAGTTAGGGGGAGAATCTGTGTTTCATGACTTCAGCTGCTTTCCCTTTTCAATTTCATGCCAGAAAGCATTATGGACTTACACACCTGTAATGTGTCACTACTTCATAGCTGCTAATTCCCCTGGAAGTGAGAAATGCACACATTGGTAAATGCTGCCCATCCCTTCAGAGAAAATACAAAGAATAGACTTCAGTTTTTACTGTAATGGCTTACAATACTGGTTTGCATAAAAAAAAATTAACAAAAATTGAGTAGTTAATCTTGCCAAAAAATGCTGCAAGAGATTTCTAGCATCTTTTTGTCATTGAATACATTCCAGTCTTACAAATGGTAAATTTCAGAGATAAACTGGATGATAAATTAACTTAGATACATTAATTTCATATTAATATGAAATATGACTATCTTCTGTATTGGCTTGTTTTACTGCAATCTTTGTTTTAACTCAAATTACGTACAACTTGCCCTGGACTTACAAATTACCATTTGATAAATTACCATTTAAGCAGGTGGACTGTGGTGTAAAGGTCTTCCTTCTTTCCCCCCACATTTTATGTTGGCACTTTGCTAACAGGTACTTCCCAAGTGGGAATGGCTACTGTGTGGTGCAGCTGTGAACCAGAGTGGCTGAGTTTTGGACACACACCTTGCCTCTGCATCTGGTGGAGCAGCAAATGGGGGCAGTCACGTTGGGGTTGATCTGCCAGTGCTCATCTGCTACAGCCTCGAGGAAGGAGATGGTGTGAAGGGACAACAGAGTCTGGTTGTTATGGAGGGAGGGAAAGATAGCTTGTGAATTTGCCTGGGACAAATCCAGGCTTTCAGAAACAAGGGAATACTTGAACACAGGAGAAAACATTTGAAGAAGGGGATATGCTGTTGTGCTGCTTGATATGTAATTCCCTCCAAACAAGGGATGTTGGCATAGAGGCAAAGTACTGAAAACTCTGTAAAACAAAAATGTTGCTTTCAGTGCAGCAGTGAAACAGAAGACATGCAGGATTCCAAGAGAAAAATAAAAAGGAAGGCTTATCATAGAAGTACATAGAAAAATAAATAAAGCATGTTTGTGAACATATAAACAGTTCTACAGAAATATTTTATAGCTTTTTTCTTTAGTATTTAACTGCTCATTCATCTTTGACTCCAAGAAAACATCGCTCATTCTTTTTTATAACACGGCAACTTCCGATGGAGATGTAGATACTTTGTATTCCCCACCCCCTTCCTGAAATCAGATGCACACAGGGCAAGCAGGGTTTATGTTGGCCTTCCCTGGCATATGTGTGGCTAAATATAGTTTTACACAATGAACTTCAAGGCACAGTTCATATGTCTGAAGTCACACTGTGGCGAAGTGTCTAGTAAAAACACTTGCATGTAGAGCAGAAGAAGAGGGTTTCGTTTTTACCTCCCCTGGTCATTGCTGGGAAAATTTCCAGTCTTTGTCACTGCTTTGCTCTGTAAGGCCGTGGGCAGCAGCTGACATGAAAGTTCTCTGTGGATGCAAATGGTTTTATTGCTGTACATCCAGAGTAAATTTGGCATTTTTTTCCGTGTTGCTTGTTTGCTTTTTTTTTTTTTAAATTAATTTATTTAGAAATAATTGCTCCAAGCGGGCATAGGTTTTTCACATTTACCCTGGAAATAGTCTTCAATCAAAAGAATGCATTTGCTATATGATCATTATGGTGAGCTGTGACTTTATTTATGATTAATAGAGGAATGTTTTCCTGGTATTTGTGTCTTCACAGAACACAGTGACATCTTGTGGCATGGGAAAGGCTAGTGTCAGTTTTTTCCAGATCATCCTCATTTCAGCAGGTTTAGAGATGAAAGTCTACACAAATTCTGGACAACTGCTAATGCATTACTTTCATCTCTAATATTCACTCTCTCAATTTCTTTTTTTTTAAGGACATGTTTGTTTTAAATATTTTAGTAGTGAAAAAAGACCAAGCCTTTGTTTCTACCATATTACAAATGTAGGGTGTTGGAGTTTATCACTTTCAGCTCACCGATATTCTTTGGAAAACTTTCAGCTCCAGGAATATTCCTGTCCCAGCCTCACTGATGTAAGACCTTGAGAGTCAGAATTTCAGATGCTTTACGTAAGTTAGTGTATTATCACAGATGGACAAAATTGTCATGTTGCTTTTGACGGGACTGAAAAGAAAACACGGTAACATTTTATTGCAAGGCAGAGACTTTTCTTTTTTCCTATCTTTCTTCTTCTTTATTTTTTTAACCTTAAACTACCTTTTGTCTTTTTGCAGACCAGACAGGGTTTAAGCCCTGTCCCTGATGTTTTGGGACACGGCTGCCCTTTGCAAGTTGATCCTTGGATAAGATCCTAGTTGTCAGCATGAAAGGAAAAACTGAACACTGCGGCTGGAAATCTGCCCCCCAGCAGAAGCCCAGTGCCTGCGATTGATATAAACACGCCTGTGTCCTTTGCAGAGGGTTTGTTTATCTCCATGGAGGGTGGAACATGACCAGCCTGAGGGATTTTTGGCGATACAACATCGGTGAGTTGGTCCCTTCACCTGTATGTCAGGATTAGAAATTCTACATCCACTCATCATGAAATTGGAGATATTCCATAGTTTTCAAATTATCCCCTTAAAGCATCTCCATAAAAAGGATGGATTTTGGGCAGATGGTGTGTGTTTGCTCCTGTTGCAAGTGTCCCAGGAAGTTTAGATTTCAGTTCAGTTCTTTTTGTTTGTTTGTTTGTTTTTCTTGACGAGAAATACTGAGTCATTTAAAATATCCTGGTTCTAGCAAGGGATATCAAAGAGCTTTCCTGACACTCTCATGCAGGAATAGTTTATGCCTGTAAAAGTGCACAAAGGGAACACATGAATATAATATATAATAAACCTTTTAGGTTTATATTAACAATGCACTATCAAGTATGACTTTTTTTTTTTTTTACTTTATATGTGGTCTTCCTTGTATAGTTGTTGTTACTGAAATAAACCAGAAATTTCCTGGTGTTCATTGTCATGGACTTGCTGAGTTTTGATGAAAGTAGCAATTAAAATACAAGCAGTAACAAGATCAATTTCTATCACATTCAAATTTGCTAAATAGAAAAATGCATATATTTAATTTTTGGGAACTTTGTCTGAACTAACAGAGAGGAAAGATGACAACAATTCATTTTCCTCATTGAACTGGCTGCACAGCCACATTCAAAGCCCATCTTTTCACCTTTTCTCTAATGTTTATGTTGAGTGCACCACTTACCTTCAGCTTTGGTTTATAGTGAAAAATGAATGGGAAATGCTGGATTGCTCAGGAGATGGTCCAGAAGAATTGGAAGAACATTCAGTGGTGGCTTATAAGGTAATAGACCAAGATTTATATTACCCATATCCTCACATTTTATTTCCTACTATACAAAGCAATAAAATGCCATGGATTATTATGTACTGAAATACTACACCAAGAAAATATTTTTGTGTTGTTGCAGTTCTGGACGTAGCTGTACCAATGTTTTGGAATCTTTCTGAATAAAGTGACAGTAATTTCCTCAGTCAGTGCTCAGTGTGTAACAGTAATACAAGATAAAGACCTTGGCAGCACATTCTTTGACTTAACTGTACAGTTGTAACAGTTGCTCTGAATTCATTTGCATGATCAGCTATGGCATAAAAACATTAACTTAAGAGCTTGCATAGAAGAGGGACGGGGGAGTGAAGGCAAATAAGAATTACAGCCTCGCCTGTGAGGGGAAAACAGAATTTAGGATATCAGGAGCTGCAATGCAATGAAATATTTCTACAAAAATGCATAATCTAATATTACCTGAGCAGTGCCTCAGAGAGCTCCAGATCCACATCCCTGAAGCTGTCCCAGGCTGACAAGGAAGTAAGTGGTTCTGGAATGCTGTGCCCATTAAAGCAGCAGAATGTTCATCAGGGTTTCCTACTAGGAGAGAATAAAGACATAATTAAAAATTGGTGGCTTTTTGGGATTGCCTCTTTAATTGTTAACAGATCATCATACACATTACTGGTAGTTATATTTTGGTGATAGCAGCCTTTTCATTTAGGAATTGTTTTTAAAATTATTTTCATGCTATACATAAATGACAAGTATTTTTCATTTTGCAGGGCAACTTTTATGTATTTTTGGTGGAACGGTGGATTCTGCTTTCACACAAGCAAAAACTCCTCTCTGAACATATGACATTGGTATGATACAAAATAACCAGGTTTTTTTCCGTGGGACATTCCAAGTCCATAGGTACTAATAAACAGTAAGAACCAAACTGTTTTATGCTTCTAGTAGCATAGCTTTTCCACAAGCTTTACACGATATAATGTATGTGAAACTGTGTGCATATTTTCTCCCTAAAATCAGGCTACTTAAACTGTCAAAAGCTCAGATCTTACTTCAATTAGAGAACCGAATGGGAAAGTGTTACGTATTTTAAGGTCTCAATTTCCATTCCTCCTGCCTTCTTCTGAGGTTTACAATTTGATCATAAAACCCAATAATTCATGTAGTATTTAATTTTTTAAATGTTACATGAATTTTAAAAAACAAGCTCTTTGTTTTATTATGGAGGAAAGCAGATTAGTAAAGTATATCTTGTTTTGTAATTTTACTGAAGAAACACATAAGCTGGAGCAGGAAAAATTGAGTATAATTAAATAAGAAGGTAGGAAATAACCATCAAAGTTTTATAACACAGGTTTTCTTCTCCTAAGAACAAACATTTTGGATGTCTTAAGTGTGTTTTCTAATAAAAGCAGTGCAGCATTTGAATTTAATAGCAATGTCATACATGACTGTGTTCTCCCTTTGGAAATCCTGCGTATATTAATGGCTGCTGATTTTGATGTCAGGTGGAGGAGGAAAAAGAGAGATACTGAGCTCTTTTTGAGCTAGTAAATCTTGTGACCAGACCAAGACTTAAGTGTCCTGGCTTCTTTTACTACTTCACTACATAAACTTAAGTCAATGGGTTTTTTTCAGTCCTTCATTTGTGTTTTCCACTATTTGTCTAAGATACTCACTGGAAGAACAGAGAGCCTCAGATAGAACCTATTTTAAAGGAGAAAGCATTTTATTACTCACAGTATTTATCAGTGCCAATTGGGAATGAGTTATTCAAAATAGATTGTGTGTCTAGCTTTTTCATAGTTATTATTTAAAATCCTTTGGCAAGTATAGCTTTAAGTAAGGCAAGCTTGCACTGCTTTCTCATTCTACCTCTGGTGCTCATACCTGATATTTCCTCTCCTTCATGGTGATCACAGATCTGTGATTTTTGACTGTTATTTGGGGGCTACCCTTAAGGGATCTATGAAAAAGAACAAGAAAGAATAATGCTGCTGTCATAAGGATAAGTAGAAGAAGCCATACATCCATCAGGAAATCTGGGAGTCCTGCAAGTTCAGAAAATGCTGAAAATCACAGGTTATTTCTGCATTGTGAAATTTAGCCTTAGGAAACAGGAATACAGTATGGTACCTCCGTGATTCAATATCAGATAAGGATACAGGAAAATTATTCCGACTGTGTCTCCTGCGAGTCTCTTGGTGCTGCTGTCTTAGCAGGGAGCAGATTTCTTCAGCCTTGTCAGTAGAAAACGCCAGGATGAGACTTACTTGAAAATTAGATCTGTAATTTGAAAAATTACTGTTGGAGGAGTGTCCTCTTGTGGTCCAGGAACTAAACTGCGCTTTATTAAATCAATCCCCTAGATTCCACAAGATGGACAGAGTGCCGTAACGTACCAGCAGAGAAGGAGGTAAGGAGCCAGGAAGTGGGGAATGTGTGAATCAAATGCCTGTTGCTTTGTTGATTAAACAGATTGCTTTGAAATATGTTCCCCCAAACAGTTCCAATCTCATCTCTTCAGAGACATGTGGCTATACTTTATTTCTTTGCACTTTCAATAACTAAGGCTTTTTCCTTCTTCAAAACAGTGTTTAAAAATACTGCTCTTAAATTTTAAGTCCTATATAAGAAGTTAAGTCCTCTCCTCTGCTGCTGCTTCTGTTTTTCTGAAATCCTTATCAAGAATACTAATTTTAAATGGAATATTGCAACCATACGTGAAGCCTGTGCTTTTAGAAGTAGGGTTGTGAAAACAGATTGGCAGTCACACTAATACATTTTGGAATGTGAAGTGCTGCAGCATTTTTCATTTCTTCAGTCTGAACACGTGGACTCACCAAGTTACTGCCACTTCTAATTGAAACCTGAGTGGAAGCATTTATGTCTTGGTCCTTTGAGACTGGTTTTATATCACTACGTGTAAAGAATCACTAATTTTTTGCTACTGAAACTTCATCCTCAAAATGTTTCTACACCTTGAAATTACACAAAAAATTATTAAGATGTGATACAGTTACTACTCTGGTTTCCTGCGTGGTGGTTAAGAGAAAGTTTGGGACTGCAGGGTCATCTGTGGTGGGGAAAAAAGGTGTATTCCCAAGACAGACATTGCTACTGATATGACTTAACAGGTTTTTGTCTTAAACTGTTTTAGAGCTTGGCACCAGCTAACAGAAGAGGTCACAGTGCAGTAGTGCACCATTCCAGCATGTACATCTTCAGGGGATACTTTGGCATCAAAGGCATTTTGCGGGAACTTTGGACTTTCCATTTTGGCAAGTTAAAAAAACAGGGTAAGGTTTTGATCCAGTGTAAAACAACAGCTGCTGCAGGAGAACCTGGCTTGCCCTGTTAAGAAAATTCTTATCAATAGAAATGCTGTAAGTTAGTTTTGGCTGCTGTTCAGCAGCACTTAATGATGAATTCTGTCAATTCAATTAACACCTGGCTGAAATTAGACTATTACACTGGAAGAAGTTTTACAGTATTTGCCTGTTTTAGAGCTGAAAATCAGGGATAATGTTTTGTTCACTATTCACTAAATTCTTCAAGGATTACTAAAAACCTTCAGGAGCAGCAGAGACGCTGACTTCAGCCTATTAATGTCATCTTTTGAGTCTCAAATCTCAGACTGACCATGGGGAGCCAAACCTTTCAGGAGATGGTTTCATTAGCATATTCATCACCAATCTGGTGTTGCAAACCAGATGATTTTCAGAGACTTCTTAAATGGATAACTTTCGTTATCTGGTGGCCATTCTGTCATTATTTTGAAGCAAATGATGGGTTCCTTCATTCCCTCACAGGGAGAATAAGCACAGACATTAATGAAATTTTTGTTGACTGATTTTTCCCCTCTTACAGCCAGGAAAGTATCTTTCTGTGTCAGAGTTAATGAATTGACAAAGCCGTAGGAAAAACAGCTCTGTAAATAAAATTTCCATGGCATCTGTCATATAGCATCTGACATTTTCATTAAAAGTTTATTTCAAAACTGATTTTTTTAAATGCACTTTTTCAGTGTCAGAATTTAAGCTTTTAACTCATACTGAAATAACCTTAGAGCAGAAACCTTTCCTCTCCAACTGAATAGTTACGTTCTTATTGAAATAAATCCCTTCTCAAATACTCAAGTAAATCTGAACCATCTATAAATTAGTATTTTTCTTTCAGATACAGGAAAGTGGTTGTGTGTTTCCAGCCCAACTCAGAACACGGTCCCAGGACCTCAGCATGGCCATTCCGCAGTGGTTTATCGTACCGGGATGTACCTCTTTGGAGGACTGATGGGCTGAGTGAGCAGAAGGACTTGTGGAAGTGGGACTTTGTAAGCAGCACCAGGTCCAACATCAGAACAAGGTAAACTATTCTATGTGTTACACTAAATGAGCAGAGAAAGAAAGAATTAGTCTTATCATTTGATACTGCATCAGGTGGAGGAGGAGGCGGTGCCCTTTTGGCGGATGTAGGAATTGTTCAGATCAAGATATGGTGCTGCTGCCATCCCTGGGGCTCCAGTTGGCTTTGCTCAGAAGAGCTGTTGGCAATGTGTTGATGCAGCTGTCAGCAGTGTAATTCTGATGTCCCAATGCAGCTGTTCAGCAGCCATTCTTCTGAGCCAAAAGGAAAAGAGAGGCTGGAATCAGCATTAAGTTTCTTGTTGGTCTCCCCTTAACTGCTGGTTTCTCTTACATTTAGCCAAGGACCTCCTCCACTGGTAGGTCATGCTTCAATAGTCTGCAAAGACTCTATGCCGATTTTTGGTGGAGGGATTTCAAATTCCAGTCCTAATGATGATCTCTGGAAGTATCACTTCCATATGCAGACATGGAATAAGCTTAGTAGTACTGCAAACTTTCCTTCTAAGATGTATCACTGCATCTTAGATATTGGTGTTGATTTCCAAACTACCTCAGATTTCACTAATACATGCCCCAGCCACTGGAAGAATGATCAGGACCATGGCCAGCTGGTGCCCATCCCGAGGCACACTCATTTTGGCAACTACTTCTGCCAGCGGCACGTGGATGGGGCGTTCGGCAGCAAGGAGAGCAATGCCACTGAAATGAAAACCTTCAGCCTACCTCTGGAGCCAGGGGGCTTCTGTGCGTTTCAGACCACCTCAGAGGCAGAACTAGACCCAAACAGAGACAAAAGCCTTTTGTTGAAGGACAAGTCTCTCCCTCCGTTTCCCTCTTCAAAAACTTTGGCTGCCGCTCAGGTTGTGGGTGAAGAGGAGGGAAGTGACCCTGCGACTGGAGGGGAGGAACTCGGCAGCCACACCAACACCCTGCTGCTCAGTGGGGGCAAACCTTTGTCCAGCTTCGCCGAGATCTCCTTCAGGCAACTGGAGTTCGATAGCTTGTGATCGCTTTGATTACAAAGTGAAAGAATAAATTTCCACCACCGCGGCAGTAGGTGGAAAACCAACTGCTTGCAACTGTCTTCAGCTTCCTATCAGCATGCTTGGGAAAAAAATAATTAAACCTTCTCATACTTGCTGTGAACAGATTTTTTACAATGTTAACGAAACCCAACGTATATTTAAGTCACAACTTGCATGTAAGTTGTGATTTCTGAGAAGAGCTTGTTGGAATGCTGCTCTTTTTGTTACTTTTCTTCTGGTCAGTTCGTATCCTTTCAAATCGCAGTGGCTGATGCTGCCTCAAAAATCAGAACTACAGGTAACCCCTACTGGCTCCACAGCTGCCATTTCAGGGTAAAAGCTTGCTCATTTTGCACTGGCATTAGAGGGAAATATGGTCACATTTGAGGGATTACATTAATCTTAATGGCAACATTCTCTTAAGTTTTTTAAGGTTTGTTTTCTTGAATGTTCTTTGCACAATATATTTGCAACATGAGATAGCCTTACAACAACACAGAAACCAAATAAACAAATTAGCAAGTGAAATCTAGAAGATATTCAAGGATTGTATATAAACCTCGAGTGCTCCCTGAAAATCATCTCCAGCCTTCGACCAGAGGAAATACATTATATCAGGAAGAACAAAGCAGTTGCCAAGGGAGTGTTGGCTTTAATGACTGAGCACAGGATCAAAAGGGTTTGACTTCCCATGGTGGGGTGGGGGGGACAGAAAGAGGAGGGCTTGACAGGAGTGGCACAAAGCATGGGCTGCTCTGACTAGTAATTCCTGTTTTAGCCACAAAGGGATTTCTGCTTTTCCAACACCCATCTCTCTGTTTTGTCAACTCAGGTAGCAGTCATTACACATTTTCCCTCTATCTGAGTAAATTTTGAGTTCATGTATGATTTGTTGAAAAGAAAAAGGACTTTTTTAAAAAGATCATATTGTCCAGTGTTCCAAGCATTGATTTCCATGGAAGTTACTAAGACACCATCCCTCTGACAGAACTTCAGCCATCTGTAAGAAGTGCTGCTGTCTGAAACAACTAGAAAGTGTAGGTTAATACTTCTGTACATTTGAAAAAGATTGCTTTTCAAAGGTTTCACAGGAATAAAGCATTTCAAGTGAGAATGTTTACAGATACTTTTCATCATCTCTTCACAAGTAGCTGTCACATGAATTCAATGGGAAAATTATAGATGAATTTGCAAAAAGCTACAAGAGTTATTTGGACCATCCGTGACCCTTGTTTGGAAACAGAGAGGATTGTACTCTTCCACTTAAATAAAGCCTGCTCTGTTTCCTATCACTGCGTGCTCTTTTTCTCCACCTTCATGAATCTAAAATATGTATTTGTGTTTTCAAACTGAACAAAGAACTTACCTTTCTGAACAAGGAAAGCCCCAGTCATCTCCTAGCACTTCAGCTGGCCCAGGCTTTGAATTTCTGCTCCAAGAACAAGAATTTCCCAGTTTGAGGAGGTTTGTTTGGAAAGGACTTCAGTACAGCAACTGAGCTGAGCATGTACTGAGCACTGCAATCTTAAAGCAGCAGCTTGTTTTCCTTTTGCTGGCTGACATGTCTGTTTAGGCATTATCCTGAGAGCTGCCATAACATACAGGCTTTTATCAAGGATTGATAAGGGAAGGAAATGTAACTGGAAAGGGCAACACTAAACCAGTGACTTTTCCAAGTCACGCGAAGGCCTCCTGGCAGGTAGAGGTATCCTGGGGATGTGCAAGAGCCCCAGGAAAATGCCATCCAGCCTCTGTCATTCCTTTCTTCCTCCCCCCTCAAACTCTCTTCCCTTTGGCAGCCCCACGAAGGGTTTAACATTTACTCAGAGCCAACGCAGGCGGGACATGAGCCAGCCCAAAGGCAACAGCTTGGCACGGGGAAGAAAAAGCAGCTTGCAGAGTGTGCCCATCTCCCCATCTCCTCCCCTGGCCTCTGCCCCTGTGCCAAGTCAGGTGGCTGCACCAGCACCTTGGGCACCACTTCTTCACCTGAGATCCCAAACCTCTCAGGCTGACCCAACGCCTGGGCCCTTTGTTCCTGCCTCTGCACAGGACACCAGGTGTGCAGGGGCTGTGCCTGGAGAGATGTGGGCTCAGGGCTTGGTTGTGGGAGGATGAGCTGCAATTGGCCCCAGCAGTGCTGTAGAAGAGAAGAGAGCTCTGATCCTGAAAGTGGGGTGCTCTGCTACAGCAGCTGTGCTGAAGCCACTGGAGGCTCTTTCTGCCCTTGCTGGCCTGTTCCCAGGTCTTTAAAAAACAATGGTGACCTCAAGCTGGAAGGGAAGGAGTCTGGAATTTAAAGTGACTGCATCCCACAGCTGCCCACAAGAGTGTCTGGCACCTCAGTCCCTTCTCAGCATGCATGACCCATAATTTCAGGTTCTCTCCCAAAAACCAGTGTCAGGACCTTGGCACACAGTCCTTGCTCATACCACTGCATGACATTTCCTGGGTCATCTCCCCTTCCAAAACTTAGCCAGTGCCATCAGCTACACCAACAGGGCTCTCGGAGCACCTCAAGTGGTTTCACTCCTGTTTGCACACCACAGTCACCTTTTCAGAGAGGAAGAGAAGAACCTTTGTGCATGTGCTGACAATATTTCTCCATAACTGTAGCAGTTAATGAGAATTCATCACAGGCCCAAGCAAGTGATTAAAAGCTGCTGCCATCTGAAAGCTCGGTGGTGGCCTGCATGAAATAATGAATGGAATTACTCCAGCTAGTGACAAATATTTAGAAACAAAACAAAACACACCATTTTTGGCTGAGCATGGACTGAAGGGGCTGCCACTGAAGCTTGATTACTTTAGAATGTCTCGGAAAAACAGAGAAGCTTGCACATATCTAATATGCCCAGTAAATTCAATCCATGGAATAAAAGCAAAAGGATGCAGTGTTCTTGGTAATCTCATCTGAGACACAAGATGTGCTATTGTATTATAAATTACATATCTGAGAGAACAAATCGATCAACATTAAACACCTCAACAAACTCATTGTCTTTAATTGCCATTTGGTTTCTGAACATTAAAAGGCATGAATGGCAGAAAGATTTTCTTCTAAAATGTAGCTATTCTCAGAGGTTTTTTTCAGTTAATAATAGAAAAACCTAAATGTTTCATTGTTTTGAGTCATAAGTGAATTTAAAGAACCATTCAGTGACATATCAGTGGGATTACAGTTTGACCTACACAAAAAATCGTTCCACAAGGGAAATTACTTCCCATGGCCTTAGTAATATGGATGGACTTTTTATTTCTCTTCCTTTTGATACTTTTATGAATTGTTGAGAAATGAAGATTATCAAATGCTCTGGTTGTCCTTTGCTGCCTTCTTAACCATTTCACCAAAGTCAGCGTTTGGAAATAAAAACTTTCCTTTAAACAATCATTAACACTACTGTACTTCAAACACAAACCAGTCCCTTGTTGGAGATAAAAGTGGGTTTGCTCAGTTAACTTGTCTGCATGCTCTGGAACCACACTCAGCAGCTCAAGCTTCCTCTCTGGGTGCACGCCTCGGTACTTTGGTTTTCAAAACCACTGGACACCTCACATTCCTCCTGGCCAATCTCAGCTCTGTTGGAAAGAAGGCATTTAATTCTTTAGCATCTACCTGCAAGTTTAGGTGCCACCTTAAATTATGCTTTTACTGATGACAAATTAAGTTTACAGCAGCAGCCCAGTGGCCCTCCCTGCACAGCCTGTGTCCCCAGCCCCGGGTGACCCACCTTTTACTGCCATACCAGTGTAACGCAGCGCTGCTTAAAGATGACTCTGCAAGACTTTTGCACTGATGTGGTATATTTAAGACAAAACTACAGTATAAACATTTCAAGACTGGGTTGAGTGGACTACAAATCTACTCGTTCCCATGTACAGTTTCAATACAGTTCTCAGAGCAGTGCCTAAGACAGTTCATACATCACCAGTGTTGTGAAACAGAAGCAAAAGGGTGCACTTCGTTTTATAAAAAAAACAACAAATAAATTATACATTGAGAGCTATTGCCAAGCTTTACATATAAAAGGTAAAAATACAGTAGTTAGTGTGGCTTTAACAAAAAATATCTAGCTAAAAAAATAGTCATTCTTACATACTTTAAAAATAAGTTTGTCCAGTTATAGGTGGTGGTGGTGGTGGGGTGTTTACGAAACAGTGTTCAAGCCAAGCAGTCAAAAGGTGAGTTTTGTAGGAGAATCTTGCAGCTCCCTGCTGGGGGGATCCAGTAGTGCTGCAAGGGCAGTGCCCACTCCCCACTGGCTCTCAGCAGGCTGTGCTGACCACATGGATCAACCCCGAGCACTGCAAGGAGCCACTGCAGCACCCAGCGGGATCCCACTGGCTCTGCCTCTGTGAGGGCAGCGCGGGGAGGGCCCTGAACTCACATCTGTGGTGCAACACTCAGACCAAACACATGGATCACACTTGCATCACTGAAAGGCCATTAGCATGGGTTGTTTCTATTTTTTGGTTTAAAAGTTATGATTGTCCAGCTGCATTTAAAAGCAGTGATGTTACCATGTCTAACAACTATATATATATACATATACTACAACTTTCTACACTAAGAAACACTCTATGTGCCTAGACAATGCTTTAAATGCTAGCTGGCCATGAAACAGAGGTGCTAACACTTCACCAGTAGATTTGGGGTGTACCAGAACATGTTCACAATATGAAAAATACATCCAGTGCTGCTTGGGAAAGATACCCTCCTCCTAACAGGACTTCTCTGCTTCATGAAACGAGAATAAGCAGGGTGCAGACAAAGACAGAGCAGGCAAGGACTGGGAACAGTTTGGAGAGAGAGAACCAAACATAGCTGAACTGTTCACCTGAGCTCATCTAACAGGGCTGCAAATTTTCTTGCCGAAGTTGTGTGTCCAAAAAATTGTCCAAAACACAGCTGTTACACAGCTGTCTGTCTTTGACAAAGGATGAATGGAATTTAAGTTCAAAGCCAAACACATTCCAGCTGATTCTTTAGCCATGACTGATTACCAGGTAAGTAGATATTTTATGTCATATAACATACCTAATATTTAATGCCATTACCACTGAATTAATGAAGAGATTCCCTTACTTCCAGTGTAAAGGCCTGAACTCCCACATATTAATACTGAAAAGCCTGGAAACACACACAGACTGATGGATTCAGTGGGTGAGACTGAAATGCATCTCCCCAAGGTAAATCAGTTTGAGATATGGGCTGGGGCGTTGTTACTACAGACATTAAGATTTCTGTAAAACCTTTTACTCCAATCACTTATGGACTGGAGTAAAATCACTTTTAGATCCAATCACTTAACATGCATTAATTCATTCCTGTCAACTCTTAGAGCTTTTAAGTGGTTGGCAGACCTGCCAACATCCTGATACCAGATTCACACAAAAGTTTTATTTATACATCTCTTAAAATAAATACCAAAAAATAAACTTTAAGAGAATGCTTGGACCCTATAGCAAATCAATCAATAGTATAGCAATGGTTAAGAAAATCCTTTTTTTCCTCAGTAGCACAAAAACATTAATTAATACTTTATAACACTAACTGTAGGAACAATTATCCCTATTTGTGTCTGATAAGATGCAGTTGCTGAGCAATGCTGTGTTACCTGCTAGCCAGTCATGACACAACACAGTACCTCTAGTTTCAAAGCAAAACAGTGATGCCAAACTGCAGCATGTTCAGATCACAAACCTGTGACCTTGGTCTTGCCAGGCTTCCTATAAAAGCAATTAGCTAAGTAAGCGACATTGACTTAAGTGGAGAGAATATTTGCTCTGAATATAAGCAGATACCACTGAAAAGAATGGGGTTTGTAGCTCCAAATCTATTAGAAATTGCAAGTTCCCAAATTAACAGTTGAAATTTTTGAATTTCTAAATAAAAATTTTCAAATACGAGTCCTCTGAAAATTGAAGAAAGCCTCACCCTTTGAAATTTGTGTGTGAGTGAACATGTGTAATTACAACATTCCCCTCCAATCACCACTATCCCAATCATGCTGAAATAACAGTTGGCTACTTGGTACCATTTAGATTTTAGGGGGACACACTCACCACACGTTATTTACTTGTTATTTGCTGTATGTGATTGCCCGGGAGGAATCCAAGGCTGGTATTCAACATGCAGTGCTGCAAAACTGTAAACTTCTGTTATTCCACTTTTGGGAGGGATTCAAGCTGACAGTTCGCAGAGCTCCTGAACCCAATGGGAAGAGTCAAATATCAAACATGCCTAAGAAAATGCTACTTCATTCTGTCTATTTACAAACCCAACACATGTAGCTGGTGAATGCCAGCTCAGCTGCTGAGCAAACAGATCAATAGCTAGTGCCAAGTTTCCCCACACAGTCCTGGCTTTGTGCAGGAAGCAGACTGTTGCAGCCATAGCTTCCCTTTTCCTGCAGGAACTTTGCTGGCAACTGCATTATTAATCCAGACTACGACATTTGATATTTGAACCGTGAATCTTCTACATTTTAATAAGCAGTAAGGCTCAGATTTAAAAGTGTGGAAAAAGCCAATATAAACTGGAAGCAGCAGTGACAGAACTGAAGGGCTGGTGAGCAGGAACCCTGCGTCTGGTCCAGAACAGGGGCTCCTCTGGCAGCACGGGGACCTGCCCGTGCAGTGCTTCAGGTACCGACTGGAGGGGAACCTGCAGCACCTGCCACCCATTTTGACTCCTGGATTCTTGAGGCAATGGCTACAAATCATTGTCTGCAGAGAGTCACTCTGCTTTGTCAGTCCTAAGAGCTTTCTCTGGGTCCTACATTTCCCTATTAAGGCCTCGGGGGTTTTGAGGAGTGGCAGTGGGCCACGTAAAATCCAGGTGGCTTCTCCCTTAACACTCTCAGCATCTTGCAAAGAAGGGCAGAGGAGCAACAGCAGCAGGAACGCCTTGGTCTGAATGAAGCAGCCTCACTGGGCACCAGCTTACTTGCACAACCCATAGTGGTTTGGTCCAAATCTTTGTTTATGCTGAGACACAGGCACACAGCCAATAGCAGAAATGAAGTTGTGCATACAGGTTCCAGAATCAACTTTCACATTTGTTTCTAAGAACCACCTGCATATAAATATTTATAAACAGCAGCACTATGCAAAAAACATCCTCCAACCCCAGCCATATGTATAAACCTCTTCCTAAGAAAGAAAAGTCCCAGTTGTTTCATCTGTACTTCCCTGTTAGATGTGGAATTCATCAGAACTTTTATTTCTCCTCCCTCTGACTCTGCCTTGACCTTTTTCACAGGCTGTATCCCCAGAGTCCATGTGCTCACCTCTACATGTCCACGTGAGGATATTGCTGCCCAGGGCTCAAATGATCTCTTTCAGCTGTACCCTGGACTTCACCTGAGCACCAAAAGGCCTTCACCAGCTCTGTGCAGTGTGTGCTCTTACCTTCCTTCTAGCGAGGAGTGAACTGCTTACAGGAATTTTTCATCTTTTTTTCCTGTTTTCACCCTATTCTTTCTATTCTTTGTTCCACATAAAACTATTAGATGACACCTGAAACAGGATTCAAGGTGGTATTAAAGAACAGATCAGGTTGTACCCTCATGCCGCAAAAATACCTGACAAGTATTCCTGAAGCACAGCTTCTGGAAAAAAACCCCAGAAATAGTACAAACAGAAACAAAGAAATTCTTTTCCTTTCTAGTCCTACAAGACAACAAAACTAATCAATAAGCAGTTCCAGAAGTAAGCTGTACTTACACCTTCTCTGTTTCAGCATTTAAATCATACACATCTCTAGCCTAAAACAGATGTATTTGAGTCATGTAGGAAATAAAATAATCAGTGTCAAACATGGGACCTCTGCTGTTGTCTGCTAATGCTATAAGCTGTTTGGCAGGTCAATTTTCACTTTCCTGATTGCAAAGAGCAGCAGCTCAAATCCAGTAAATGTCACCAATGGAGTAGATTTTCATGCTTTCCAGGTACTGTAACAAGGGGTGCAAGGATCATTAAGGTGTTTAAGGCCAAAAAGGAGAGTATGTGTTGGTAAAACAAAGGAAAAACAGAGGGAATAATTACACAGAAGAAAACGTCCTTGGCCATATGAAACAGTCACTGTGAGCCCCTGTACACAGCACGGCCACGAGGTGGCCCTATGAGTTCTCCTAATCTCTGCGATATTAATCACTCTACAGCGGTCACCGAGCTCACATCACACCCCACATCGCAGTGAGAGCCTTCCAGGAACTGTACTGACAGCCAGCACAGGGTAAGTAACAATAAACCCAGCATGAGCAGAACACAACTGTTTTCTGTTCCTCAGTTCAGAACTAGCTCCAGTGTGGCATTTCGCTCCTCCCAAGGGAGAAGATCAAACGTATATGTGGTTTTACATCCCGGTTTAGACTGAAATTCCGGTCAGATTACAATAAATGTAGGAATCTCTTCCTGGATCCTAGCAAACCAGATGGCTGTTTGACTCCCATTCAACATGAGTTTCATCCCAAGCAAGTCTTTTGGAAGGATCCCTTGGAGATATGTTAGAAGATTTAAGTTTTTACAAGGTGAGAAGTTCAGAAAATCCTTCTTCTAGAGTTCAGTGGTGAGTAAACATTTTGTTCTTACTGTAGCATCTTCAGTAACTGGGCTAAAAGGGGAAAAAGAAATGAGGCTCCGTAAATACATTCCTCCAAAAAAGGTCTGCCATGATGTATTAAAAAGGGTGAGTATTGCTCCAAAGAGCATTAATGGCTGTTCCTTTCCTACTTTAACGAGACCAATGGACAAACCTTTCTAATGGACAATTGCAGAAGAGCAAACTGAATCAAATTCAAACAGTGCAGCAGTAGCATCACTGCACTTACTGAAAGGCCTGATCATCACTGCCATCATTCTCCCTCATCAGTGTGGCAGAATGGAATAGCAAGGGGGAAGGCTTCTACCAGTTTGGTTTTCTGACACCCTTATAGCTTGGAAATAACTGGGAGACATCTCACTCTACTCCCATCAATCCTCTGACAGGTACTGAAACATTGTGAAGAGATTTCTCAGAAAATGTATCGTACCACAACTTTAATCCAGTACTAGAACATGTTAGCAGATAAGGAAAGAAACTGAAATGATAACATACACGTATCAGCTTCTACTTATTTGAAATATTCCACATGCTATAAAGTGAGACACAAACTACAGTTTATAAGCACAGCAAAACAAGGTACTGTGTCTAAATGACCAGTGGAAGCAGCAGGGGCACAGATTTCCTTCCCAACCCATACAGATTTCTGAAATGAGTGCTGAGGGGACCTCACCTTGCAAGGACTTCAGCAGTCTGCTGGGATGGTGCCAATCCAGCTGACAACAGAGTCTCTGTGCTGCCTTTTGCTGCCTTCATGGATAAGGCAAAATCATTTCCCAAAGGCCCATTGGAAATCAGTCCCGTCTGAATGAGGGAGAATGAAACAAGAAACTGAAATAAGCACCTGCCAGGACAAGGCAAGGTAATTTTTCAATATGACTTATTTATAACTGGAATAAATAACATTCACTGTACTCCAGTTTGGGCTTCACTAAATGCAAGTTCTTAAAGAAATTTTTTCGGTATTTACCTGCAGTGCAATACTGAAAAAACAAAGTTTAACTATTAACAGGGCATGTATGTTGTCTGATTTACTCCAGCTGAATTAGTTTGCTTTGGTCTGGTACATTATTTTATAGGCTTTCAAATGGTTACAGATTATTGTATTTTACTATTTTACTTGAACTCCTGTTTCTTAATGAAGACAAAAGCTTTCTTTTTTATTTGGTTGCTAAAGAATGGTCAAGTAACTCACTGGCACTAACCACCTCGGTGTTATGATGGGCTGGGAAGACACCTACAAAAAAGCAAACAAAAGCTCAATGAAAAGGTTAGAAGTATCAGAGAACATTCCCAAAATAACCCTGCCTCCCTAAGTAACACTTCTCCCCAAAACAATCTTGGATATTTCCCCTTGTTAGTTTTTGCACCACACTAGTGATGAGCTGCATGTGTGGCACCTACTCAGCCAATCCCACTCACTCACAGACACACTGGGAGCAGTGTCAGCTCAGCCCTCCCTTCCCAAGGGCCACGGAACCCATTATTTTTTAGTGCTTTGTGGACAACATCAACCCCGAGCACACTTCTGCGCACAGTTTAAAGGTTTTACTTCTTTCCCCCTTTTCTTTTTGGTGCATGCAACATAATTAACTCCATTTTGCCAGCACAGATTGTAAGAGATTTTTTTTAATCTATATAAAAGGGTTGATTTGTATTAAAAGTTTAATTTTTGAGTATTTATTTCATATGTATATATATATACACACATATATATATCTGTGTATATACGCATTTACATATGTGTTACGTATCTCAAGTGTTACATATACCCAAAAGCCTGAGAAGTAGGCTGACACTTGCAGGTGTACTAAAATAAGATTAGAGGTTCCTGTGGCACAGATACAAGTTCACTCTTCAGGTTCCTTCATTTCCCTTACAAAGCTGTAAGGTCTAAACCCCTACATCAGCCACCCTGCAAGTGGCAGGGGCATATATGCAGTGATCCAGGTCCATCACTTCATTCCACTGCAGCAGATCCAAGCCTGGCAGACAGACACTAAAGCCAGAGGCGAGTTCATGTGTAAAAATCACTGTATGTGTGAAGGAAGAAGTTTGGTTTGGAAATACATTTACCCGAGGTGTGGCTTCTGTAAAGTCAATTAGATTCTCTGTCAGTGATGTTAAGGAAACGTCCTGGTCATCTGGAGTGCTCTATGGAATAAATCAGTTTTGAATTGAATTCCCAGTAGTAACCACATAGGTCTGCTGAATACTCTTAGTGTCTTCCCAAGTTACAGACCAGTGTCTTTAATGAACATCACTGTTTATCTGGCCTGCTTTCTCAAATCTTTCCCAGTGAGCTTTCTTAATAGCCTTTTAATTTCAGTTATTCTCACCAATGTACTAGAAACAACGTCATTACCACTGTCAGCAAGCAGTGAACTGTCCCATCCTCCTATCCAAAGGTGGGGTACTGTGCCACTCCACAAGGTCAGCAAGGTCTGCGAGCTGAGCATTTGAACTCAGAAGGTGAAACTGGTAATTCTTCAGTGTGATCAACTACATAATACTGGTTTAGAGGCACAACAGCTACAGGTCATGGTGCTTTGGTCATCCAGAACAACCATCACTGCTGAAATAATAGCAGAGTGCACTGTTGGACTCCACTTCTCTTTTGGAGAGGAACAAAGGAAAGTTGACCCCTGAATTACTTTGTGCATTTCATGGAGTCCAGTTAAAAATTAGCTTGTCCTTAAGGGAACCAGAGTATAACAATTAGATATTTCAATTTAAACTTTTCCCTTTGTGGTTATTTTGATAGGAACTGCCTATGTCAGAATTTCATCTCTACAGTCTCTTTCCTGCAGCATCAAATCGTTGGGATATAAGAGGCTTCCACATTTTCCCAGTGTGAGAAAAACAATCAGTTTAGAAAAAATACAGTGTCAGGCCAAGAACCTGAAAGGACATGCAGAAATGGCCTCTGGAGAGATCTGTGCAGCGTCCCTGCCTGCTCCAGAAATCACTCTCTGGCATTCACCGGCGCCTGGTATTCACTGAGTTATGAGAGGCATGCGGCAAGGTCTGCTGGGCTTGCCTGGAGGCATCAGTAGCTCAGAATGTGACACAGAAACCTTCCAGGCTGGCAGGTGGTGATACCTTTGAAACAGCAGCCTCCTCAGCCGGAGCCAGATTAGCCGGAATTAGCAGGTCCTCGTGGTTAGAGGCAGCATTGTCCTCATGCAGTGCATTACTGAAAGGACAAAACATTCTCATTAGCACCCTGCCTGGGTAGAACAAAATAGTGATGCTCCCCAGATAGCTCAAAAACTTAACACCAACTCCACTGAGGCAGAGAAAAGATTGATATCTGTATGTAAAGGTAAATGTCTTCCAACTACCTCCACAGATTACTGCTCTCTCTCATAGTTTCAACTACAGCTGTCTATAGACACAACAGTATCGATGTCTTCTATCTCACAGGAGTTTCTTCAGCCTTCTGTACCTAATTCGCCTGAAGCCTTTTCTGTCATCCTCTTATCTTCCTCTTTAGAGCCAGGGGCAGCAGGATGTCAGGTATCTCAGTCCTTTTAGAAGATGAAAGAGATTCTCTAGCTGCTTGCTAGGATACTCACCCCAAGGCCTGGCCTACACTGATTAATTTCTGCAACAGTAATTAAGGATGCATCGGTAAACCTGCTTAGTTAGATGTAGCCTAAATGCTCAGCAACTGTTCCTCATGTTTTCAGACCTGTTTATGATAATCTCCACATGGTCCCCTTACCCTAAAAACATGTTTTTCCAGAATCACTTACGGAAGAAAGGTGTTTGAAGCAGGGATTGCTTTCAGCAGCTCTCTCGGGTCTTGAAATACTGGACTGGTTGCTGGGGGGCTATGCTGTGATTTGCCTGACAGGAGAATGTTCCTGGCACAAAACAACGAAAAACAAACAAAACAAAAACCAGGTATAACCTTCCATGGAAAGCTCTTAATGAATCTCTTGCTACAGCATAGTTTGGGGATTGCTACATGTACATTTTGTTCAGTATGACCATGAGAAGTCTGACATGTGCATCTTCACAAATGGCCAAGAAATTAGATGTTGTAACCCTTTGAAGTTATGCCTGCAATTCCACTGGACCCAGCAATCAATTGGGATTTAGTAATTCTCAGGAAAACAACTATCAGTGTCAAGGGTTTGTACACAATCTTCTTCTCCACTAGAAAACAGCTACAGTAAGCAGACCCACCCCCTCTCCCCACACCGAAACTATTCACATGCCAGAAATAACTACAGTGATTGAAGTTGCTGTTACAACCATGTTCATCAAATTAAAGCATGGGAGAATAAAGAGCATCAGCTTTACCTTGTATATAATAAAAATATACTATTCAAAGGTAAAATGCAACTATCACTGAGCCACTGACAGACCCCACTAAACTGCAGGTTCTCAGCACTGTACTTAGGTAGCTACATCACATGTTTCTTCCAAATCTGTTCAGTACCTGGCAGCAGCATCCTGAATATTAGAATTCTTGACACCTGTCATGCTGTCATCTTTTATAACCTAAGAGGGAGAAATGAACACAGACATATATTTCTGATACCTGTTTCCATCCTGTGTCTGTTCTGAGATTCACAGTAGAGCTGAGTGTCTCTGTCCCAGCACAAAAATGGCCTGTTCATCTATAGGTCAGAGACTTAAAACATCAGTTCTGTGTGAAAACTTCAGAGCAGACATAAAAATAGTTTACCAAGATAGCCAAATAAAATACCATTATTTGCTAAAGAATTTATTGGAAGATGCAAAAAGCACAGTCTTAGTCACAGAATCATGGAGTAATTGCTTGGTTAGAAGGCAACCCTTGGAGGTTATCTGGCTCAGTAACCCCTCAAACCAGGGCTTGCTGAAGGTCTTGTCCAGTTACTTATTGAGTATCATCACGGACGGAGATTCCTCCTTGGGCAACAGTTCCAGTACAGGACCACGATCACTGTGAAGAAAGGCTGAAAAGCTCTCTGACTCTACCTTGAACAAGGCTCTGGGAACACCCTTATCTGCAAGGCACCTTCTCCAACATCAGGCAATTGAAGGGAAATAAAAAAAAATTACCTTGTGACCTGCTTCTGCCTGGGCCTTCAGGATATTGCTTTTGAGATCTGTTGGAAGCCACTTTGCTGTGACAATTGGGCTCTCGATTGCATTGTTAAGACATTTATCTGTCAACTTCACCACTTCATCCTAGACAGGAAAAGATCTTTATTAGAAGCAGTTCCCACATGAAAATGTCTGGGCTGAAGTTTATCAACACCTCTAAATAACAACAGGGCTGTGAGTGAGAGGAAAGTCAGCAGATTTATACTGAAAAGGAGGCAAATATTTTCCTCCATTTTGGAACTCAGTTGTAAAGTCACAGCAACACCAACTAAAAAAAGGCCCAATGCTTAAACATGGAGATAAAAAATGCTGTGCTAAAATACAGTGTGCAAGAAATTAAGTGGATCCTAAAACTGCAGCCTAGTTCACTGATAGGAGATCAATATAGTAGCCATTATAAATCATATCACTACAGCCTAAGTAAAATGTGATAATTTACTCTGGAATGCAAATTGGGGAGATTTTTACTTTAAAATCCACTTATAAATTAGAACAACAGTTTAATTAATGTGCTATTAGCTACCTCTCCCACCACTGATTATATCACAGGAAACTGGCAGCCAGATACATAATGAAGACAAATAAAAATGAGATACCGTTCACTACAGTATATTTCATGATGTGAATTGTATTTCTTAATTACAAAATGTTAATTAAGCATTCAATCTACTAATTGCTATTTGATTAGTGGCAGAAGTTAATTAACTGAGTGAAAACTAAACCTTGTGACCTTCCTTCTCAGGGTATGACTCAGCAGGGGGAGACAGAGTCCTGCTTTCCTCACCATATGCCACTGTCTAGGCAGGCTCTTCCCTGGAGGCAAGAACTGCATTTCTGCAGCACTCCCTGGAGCAGAGACAATCCTGCTGCTCTCCTACTTGCACCAACTGCAGCATGCCCAGAAGTAATGAAGCCCATTGCACAGAGAGAGAGAGCAGGTGAGAGAAATTAAAAATCTGAGATGAATACCAGTCCCGCCACAGCTCTCCATCCACTTTCAGCTTTTATCATTCACTGGTGAGAACTTGTAGGTATTTGGTCTTTAGAGAGGGGAAAAACATTTCCTTTTCTTGTCTTCCTCTAAATGATGTTTCAGAATATCCAAATAGGATCTTATAAGACTATCTAAAGGAGAATTCGTTTTAAAATTTTGACCCCAGTCAGCAAGGAACTTTGCAAAATATTCAAGGGTCAGTGTCAACATAAAAAGGTATGAGGACCAACAACCAACTGCTGCTGATGGCTGTTGCTGGCAGATATTAAGAGATGCATTCACATAATCCATGAAGATTGACAATTATTAAACATTTAGGTGTTTTCATTTTAGAGAACCTGCCGGAATTGCCAAAAGTCTGGAATAACTACAACCAAATTATTATTTGTACAGTCACAGTAATCAACTATGATAATGCTTAAATTCCTACACAGGACCTCACTGAACCAGATGCTGTAGAGTAACAGCTCCTGCACAGAATTTCAAATGCATTATTCCACTAATACAGTAAATCTCATCATTTTAACTGAGCACATCAGTACACTGGTGCCTGAGGTCCCATTTTGTCATTTAACTTCCTTTCAGCTTCCTCCACCCGAACAACCGATTTCATGAGGTCACTCCAGTCTGTTAACGATTAGATTCCCTACTTTCGAAAAGTTTAGTACTATTATAAAATATTTTAATGTAATTGAGTATAAATTTCATACCACTATGGAAATATTTGCATCAATATTAATGACCCATTTTTCTCAAGCCTTTCTATTTTGTGCTTGAAAAAGCTACGGGGAAAAGCATGCAGCAACTGATAAAACCTCAAGATGTCTAAATTACAAGAGACTTCAGTTGTTCACAAAAACAGGAAAGCTTGGGGTTTGTCATTATTCTAGCTTGTTACAAATGTTTGTTGTTTCCATGGACTAGACAAACTACATTCTCCAATCAAAATATGGAGCTAGGCAGCGATGTAAAAAGGGAAGGGAAGATTAAAGGCAGCAGCAAGGCATGTGATCCAAATACTTTCTGCTTTTGAGCAGTGTTCCTAGTGCCACTGAAAATAACTCTGTGCAGGAAGATGGAGTCTAATACAGGCACATTTTGGAGCAACTTCCATGTATTTACAAATCACAGCAAATTCAGAAAAAGCAAACGTTCATGTCCTTGCATTTCTGACTCTGGAGCAGACTTCGAACACGGGCAAACAGGGTGAACTTTTTATTGTTCATTTCACTTCAGAAGCTGATGAAAGCAGTGCATTGGTGTATTTAAAACTATTTGCTCTCTTTTGTCAGATCTGGTCACTGCACTGGTGAAAGCTGGGAAAGGACAAAGTCGCATTCTTCCATCCCAACAGATTTTGGCAGTGAGCAGCAGTGAAGAATGAAGCTATTCATTCCCCCCTTCCCAGTTCTCATTCTGGAAAGATTTCTCTTTTTCCCTAGAAGAACAGGGATAGCTAGATAAATATTTCCCTGTCAAAGGAATCAATCAAGATTGATTGACTGGAAGTATAGAATTACATAAAGATGACTGTCAGGTTATCTCTGATCCCTGATGGAAGACAGTTAAAGATTTTTCATTAACAAGGTTTAAATGAGTACTTCATTGGCATATGAGTGTTGAAGTTCAGGATGCAGCTCTGCCTTCATAAGCAAAAAGATGAAGCTTTCCCCCAATGCATTTTATCAAACCCCTTACATTCTGTAACTGTTTTTACATAAGTCAGTATCTTATGGACTCATAAACTTCAAGGAGATGAGACATACTGAAATGTGTAATCACACACTTTCAGAGAGAACACTGAATTCCTCTGAAGTAACAGCAAGCTACAGGATCTAAGCTTATTGCAAGGCTTTAGTGGCTATATTGCAGTCCCATGCAGTTCAGTCTGAAGAGGATACCACAAACACCTCTTTTACTAATAGATTAAGATCAAAAACTAAATACAGGAGAAGAGCCAACAGGTACATTTTGTAACAAACCCCGTAAGTGGAAATTTATAGTTTTTTCTAAAGCAGCCTTCAAAGGCAGGAAACAAAGTGTTTTTAATTCTTATTTCTTAGGTCACTCTTTCAGGACTCATTTCCAAACCATTAACCTTCCTCTGAAGGGTGTGCTCATTTGGCGCTACTGTAACCTACATGTCTTTGCAATTTGAAACATGGAGAATTTAAAGTATGCGGAGAGTATCTAATCTGTGTCTATCTTTTTTAAACAACCACTCTCAAATGACCTCTTGATCAACTTCATCATAGCCTGAAAAATTTTATTCAGTCTCTTCTACCCTAGAAATCACACTGATGATCTACTCCTACGTTTCCTTAATACAATTTGCACTTCCTTCTTGACAGCTGAAGTCTCTTTTACCCAGTGCAAGAACCACACTGGCATACTGCTGATCCATACCTCACGTAATTCCCCGTTATGCAAATGTTCTTGCTCTCTAATCAGGTTACTACCACCCCAGTATCTGTAACCTCTAAAGTTACTCAGCACCTCATATGACAGCAGCTGGATAGCTGTGACTATACAGAATTGGCAGCTGTTTTTAAGATTAGCTCATTACAGGCATCTTAGCTTGCTTATTATATATCAGCTACAATTTAAAAACCATTGAGACATTTTTGCTCTGTTCTCTCCAATTAACCCATTAAACATTTTTCCCCTCTCTGTCTGAACTAAAGCAGAGCTCAGCAGGCCAAAATATTCTTAAATAAGCTGTGTTCATTTGCTTTTGTTTATGCAGAAGTGGTGTTTCAGCATAACAGGACCTACAGGCTACTGACTAATCTTCTTACAGACCTAGTAATCTTTGTAATGCACTCACCAAGCAGAGAGGTGCACAAGGCATCCCTGACAGCAGTCCTTAAAGGGGACATGAGCCAAAGAGCCTGCAGCACCACCCACAGCAGCCTTCTCTCACACTGAGGTGGAGAACAAATGCTTAGGAATGGGCTTAGTTCAAACACATACTGCTAAACATCTCTCTTGGCACCTGGTTCCTTTTACTCTTGAGGGAGGAAGAAAAATCATTGCTGCTTCACTTAAAGTTAGATAAATCCTCAGGCTTCCCTGGAAGGGAGGGTAGCCCAAAGAGAGAGAACAGTTCCAGGTGTTTTACTCTCTCTGCTTGCCCAAAATGTGATAAAGCATCTAAAGCTTTAACATCAGGGCAAGCAGAGTAAGGGAAATCTAATTTCCATATTTTTTTAAAGCTGATTAAAAAAAACCCAGAAGAATATCCTGTATGGGTGCACTTGCCTGATAACCAGTAAATCTATCAGAGTTCACTGCTGTTGTAAAGCAGGATCCCGTCCTCTCCATCCCTTCTAGCAACACTCCTTATTTGCACTATGGCTCTGGCATTCCCTTGACCCCTTCTATGAACCTATTTAACTCACTATTTACCAACTTAAAAAACAAATCAAAAACCTAAAGAAACCCAACACCTTAACAAAAATTTCAAAACAAAGACAGCTAAAAAAATGTTGTTTGCCATTTTGTAGGCTACATTTGTTCACTGAAGCATGCAGTGATTCCTGAAAGGGACAGAGGAGAGAGGGAGGCTGGGGAAGGATGAGCAAAGAGGAGGGAGGGAGGGAGGCAGAAGAGTGCCTTCACCTTGTTCAGGGCACTGAAGCTTTACTTTGGCTCAGCTGCCTGTGAAAGTGCAGCCTGACTTGCTCAGAAGGATTTGAGAGCATTTAATCAAACCACATCACTCTTCTCTATGTAAACACAGAGAGCACTAACACCTACTTCAGAGAGCAGGTACAAACTGGTTACTTAACAGGAGGGATGGATCATCAGCAAACTTGACTCAAAACAACACCTCAAAAAATCCTTCTGGGAGGGTTACCTAAGGCAACCGAAAAATGCCAGGAAAGCAGTTCACCCCTTCCAAAGAGAGGGTGGACTACCCAACACCATACAGGTAGTGACCTACAGATAAAAGACAAGTGAGAAACATTTCAAGCATTTATGCCTTTTACACCCATTGATTTCTGAAAATTTCACCAGGCTGCAGTTTGCATACATGAATCTCTGCCCCCTATCTTTATCTCACTGCCCTGTCACACACAGGTTTATATAAAATAAAGCAGTTGCATTTCCTTTACTATCCCCCAGTATTACTCACTCGTATTCTTAAAAATTCTGCAAACAGACCAAGGCAAGTAGAAGACTTTTCAGAATGATCTGAATAAAACTCAGTGACTGCCAGGGGGAATGAAGCCCAAGTACCTGTATGTTTATGTTTACGTTGGGACGCTCAGTTGGCGCGGGGCTGCTGCGCTCTGCCTCCAGCTGTTTCAGTTTTAGGAATGTGTCTTCAAATGCTGAAAAAGACAGAAAAAACATCATCTTCCTAATGTTACTGTGGAATTATTTGCCTTGTAACTTGTATTCTTCCTGAATACTAATGACATGGGTTTGGAGTTGTGCAAAAAAGCCCAGGGATGAGAGAATCTACCTATTTGCTCAGGCTTCAGTGCAAGTTTCCATCCTACAGAGTGTGTGTACCTAATAACAGTGGTCTGCACTCCTCTGAGTTCATCTACCCAGCCATCCTTACAGGGAATGAGCAAGCACACAGACTTAATTGCTTTTATGGTTGCACTTCACTGTATTTGTGGCTGAAGTCAGATCCAACAGAGATCTGACTTCTCCTACGTGCCTCTGTCCTTGTAATTAAGCTTTGTTGTGCCAGTGGTGGGTAAAACTGTCATTATGCATATAACCTAAGGGAGCTTCCTAAAACAGTTCTGCATTTTTGTACGGAAACAATCTCATAGCAACCTAACTATTTACCTTTGACCCCAAACACCATAATATCAAAACATCTGTAAATTTGCTTACGATCAGAGTCTGCTTGTTCAGCAGCAGTTTCCTTTGTGCCAGGGTGAGGGCAACTAACAGCCTCTTCTGAATCTCCTGTTGCCAAGCCAACAACTGGACGGCCGATGGCATCATCAACACAAGATTCTGGCAGCTCTGTGCTGTCTAGCAAATCAACAAGAGGGATGCTGCAAAGGCAGAAAGATGGGCAGAGATATGCAGAATCGTGTTACCACTCTTCCTGTAACAAGAAAAAGCTTTGATACATGCAATCTCTTTTTTCCAGTTGTCTTCTGCTAACCAGACACATTCTGTAAAGTGTTTCAGGTAACTAAACAGACATTGGCGCTCAGTGAGCTTAAAAAACATGACAAAGGGAACATTTTATGTCTGTGTAAGTGGCTTCATAAAAGAACAGGTATATGTTGCCTGCTGCATCATCACACAGAGTGGAAAAAGTGAAGAGAGAAGAAGGGAAGTTTTTAAACCATTAAATACACTGTTTTGGAACAAACATTTGAGGTTTTTCTAACAAACTCAAGGTACCCTTTAGGATTTTTACATGACAAAAAGAAAAGTGCGGAGGAGGGAAGTTGGTATCACAAGAAGTTGTTTGCGCAGCACTTCACCCAACACTTGCAAGCACAACAGAGGGCAGAAGGGTGCACTGCACTGGTCTGCACTGATACTGTTATGGTCAGGCATGCCTATTAATAGTTTCAGTTTTGTTAACTTAGGCAGAGACGCGAATGAAACTTTAGCAGTCACAACTATTTTAAGTGAACCACAGCATGTACTCTGTACCCTGTCAGGATCACTTGTTTCACCTCCTTTGCCTTCTGATGGAAACGTCTCCTTTTTATTTTGCCCTACAAGCTGTACTTGCAATGAACAAAGAAAAACAATGGTGAAAAGAAAAATTATATTATGATGCTTATGTTGTGCCAGCAGTCAGGAATCTCATACATCTCTTCTAAGTTTGGGAGCAGCCAAAGCTCTCCTAACAGCCAACTACCAAACACAGGAACAACTGCTGCAGAGCATGGAGGTTAATCAGGCGCGGCCTGTGCACACAACTGCACCTTGATTATTGCCCATTTCAGTCAACGATTACCTTTACAATCAGTTTGGCTGCAATATTAGTTTAAGAAGAAAAGTCTATCACTTTTGAAAGTGCTATCCCAAATGAGAACAATGACACCAAGCAAGTACCCACAACAGAACTTACCCTTAAGCACAGGCAAGAGATGCTTCCTACTGCACAGTTTAGACCAGTTTCTCCCTTACCACTACCAGTTTAATGTCCCATGCCTCTCTCCAGCCCCTGGAATCTGGAAGCAGTGCCCTGTTGTCACTAGAGGCTCCAGAAAAAACTCTCCCCCTCCAGCTCAAGCACCCAAAAGAATCCTTCCAATGTTAAATATACACCTCTGAAACAGATTACAGGATATCACCATTTTAGTGCTAATAATGTATGAATCATCTTAGGAAAATTAATTGCTGTGAAGCACACTGAGGTCACTTGCTTGATTCTCTTAAAGCAATGGAATAAGAAGCTACTAGCAAAGCAAATAATAGGAAACTTTTCAACCTACTGTGCTTCATCTCTGCACTACTAATGGGGAATGGCAAGCAGCAGACAGTGCTGAACAGGGGGAATGATGGATACAGAGACTTTTGTTAGAAGTAACATACAGGAGTAGATGCTTTTCCAATCAAGGCAACAAAGGAACCTAGATTGAATCCTCATACCTTACTATGAGAGGATGCTGATGCATGAGTTTTCTAACCTTCACACGAAGACAACAATTCTCTTCCTATTTTCTGTAAATAGCCTCCCAATTGCTTAATATGACAACCACTTTAAAAGTTCAGATTTTGCCTGCAGCACAGAGAGGTGCTGACACCATGTGTTGAAGAAACTTGGAATAAGTTCCTATGAACTCTACATCAGACTCTCACCCTCTTCAGAGCACCTGCAGGAGGACTACAATGCTGCCTTCATAAATGACCAAACTAGGGAAATAAAAAGCACAAGATACTACTTACATCACTGCACCGACTTTCTGACATCTCTTAAAAACACACTGATGAACTGTCCCATCAATCATAAAGGAAATAGCCAAAGGCTGCCCAAGAAAAGTGGGACTTCTACAACAGTCAGCTTGCCCTTCTCAGCAATGAAAAGGGCTTTCCACATTCCTGTATTTACCCATATACCAGGGGATATTTTGAACACAGCAGTAAGTGCCAGGCTTTGCGTCTTCAGAATCAACTTCTACCAGCATATTTTAAGAAATACTCTGAGGAGAAATGCTGATAAAAGATACCAGGAGTTCATTCCACAGAAATAATTATGCATATAGGAATAATGAAGGGTTGTAGTACATGGAAAGGTTTGTCAACCCAGTAACAAGTCACAGAGAAGTCATTATATGCTCAGGGATTTCACACAGTTAAGGGAGTAGCTACTGCATTCTCTCCTTTTCTCCTGACAAATACATTGATATTAGTATGTACCACACAGCATTCAATGCATAATGTGACTGAGAAAGCTGTCAGTTATAACTGGTGTGGTTTTAATTTCCTAGTGGAAAAGCAAAACCATACTTCATGCTGGTTTATGAAATACAATCTTCAAAATACACTGAATCTGCTACAGAAGAGTTAATTCCCTTGCAAACAACCTAATTTCAAACAGCATGGAGTACCATGCAAGCTCATTTATTTTTTCAAACTGGTAGTGACACAGAATAGTCTCTGACACAAACTCTGCAAGGTACAACATTATGAAATTCTCTGTTAATTTTCTTATTTTTGGTACATCCAATGTTGCACCTGAGGGTAAGAAGGGACTTAAACCTTTTCAGATTTTTTTTCCTAAATAAAAATGCACAATATTTAAAAAAAAAAAAAAAAAAAAGAGCTTCCTTTTCCCATTAAAGTCTAGAAAGCAAAAGGAAAAATCCTGGGGATGTAAGATCTGACAAACAGAAACAGCTCACATGTATTCACTTTCTAATCAAGCAAGTCCCACATTCCAAGACTTCTGCTGTCTTCCATTTGTTTGACGATAATTCCAAATACCAACATAAGTGCAAATCAACAACTTCAGCAAAGGATAGAAACCACCCTTAGGAAAAGGTGCTGGCTGAGGAACACTAAGAAGAGCAAAAAAAATGTCACCACTACACTGTTTAGAAAGACATCCATGTGCTTCCTCACTGCAATTCCTAGAGCATGTGACTTGTCCCTGTAAAAATGCAGCTTGGTGCTGTTGGGATCAGCATCTGCTACTGAGAACTGTCACTTACCCTAATGGATACTAAAATAGTAATTCTCCTTAAGTCAATGAAGGCACACCAAAATAATCCCAGCACAGAGGAAGATCTACCCTCAGGTTGTATGCAAGATTCACAGCCATGGGGCAAAAGCATGCAAGGTATACCTCACTGAAACAATTTAATCCTAAAGGTAGATGGATTTTAGGCAACCAGGGCTGAATCTGTAATGCAAAAAATCTGCTACAAAAACCTTTGTCACAGCTTTAATTACCGAACTTAGAGTTAATCCCAGGGCAGTCTGTGACCATCAGGAGGGTCACCAGCCCTCTGCTCAGCACTGGAGAGACACCGCGGAGTGCTGTGCCCAGCTCTGGGCTTCCCATGGACATACTGGAGGGAGTGCAGCAAAGGGCCACGAATATAACAAAGGAGTTGGAGCATCTGAGATAGGAGGAGAGGTTGACAAAGCTGGGATTGCTCAGCCTGGGGAAGTAAAAGCTCAGGAGGATCTCACCAGTGTTTATAAAAACCTGATGGAGGGAGTAAAGACAACAGTCAAACTCTTCTCAAGGGAGGCCAAAGAAAGGACAAGAGGCAATGGGCACAAACTGTAATACAGGAAACTACACTAAACACAAACCCCAAATTTTATTCCTGTGAAGTTGGTGAAACATGCCTCTCATGGAAGGTGTGAAGTCTCCCTCCTTATAGATACTCAAAACCTGGCTGGGGTGGTTCTGAGCAACCTGCTCTACTAAAACCTGCTCTTGGCACGGGGGTGGACTAATTAGCTCTGGAGGCACCTTCCAGCCTCCACTACTCCTTAATTCTTTGACAGCCTCACAAAACTTCTCTGATACCCGAGGACTCAGCCACTACTTGCAGTGGCCTGACCTCTACAAAAGCACATCTACACTTAAAACTGCAATAAAACAGTGACTTGTTACTGCAAGAATGTTCTTGCATTTTAAACACAAAAGCATCCCAAATTACTCCATTCAAATTAGTAGCTTCTTCTCCCTCAACTACACAGACATTTTATGATATTGTTAAAACACCTGTTTCCATTTGCATATTCTTATACAAATTTATAAATAATAAAGGAACACATGGGTTTGCCTCAGAAGTTTACAACGTTTACAACATCCACCATGCAAAATCTAAAACTTAAAAAACCACAACAGATTGTTCCTATCACCTTGGTAGATCTCACAGATCTTTAATATAAAGCTTGCACATCGTTTTTTTTTTTTTTTTTAAGCAGAGTCGTAAAATAGACTTTTCATTAGCAATCTCCTTCCCCCTGTCAGATGCAGGGCTGAGGAGGCCAAAGTATCTCAGGCAATATTAAGCTATGTCCTGGCTGACACTTACTTTCTTGGTTCTTCTGGGCTCAATATCTGGAAACAATATCTTTGGGCTCTGTGGCAATTTGAAGCAGAGTGAAACAATTTGAAAATCAAACACCTTCTTTATCCTAAAAATCGAATATGAATGAATTTTAAAAGCCCTCTACTACAGCTTTTCATCATTTTTTTCTTTATAACAGGTGAAGAATATTGCAATTTAAAAGCAGCTAACTTCAGAAAACACATGAAAACACAGTGTGTTCAAGGGTAAAGGTCTGTTCTTCATGTTGTTAAAGGCCCCCAAGAACACCAATGAGCCATGAAGCTGGAGTCTTAACCTCTGACTTAAAAATTAACCTTGTGAATCATATGGTTGAACTGGTGTCTGTCAGGAAATATTTCTGTTTCTTTTCAACTGAAGCACAGCAGCAAAAAAGAAAATCTCTTAGAAAGAAAGAAAAAAAAAGAATTACTCTTGGCCTTTTTGGGACTTCTGATAATTTTATTCTTAAAAAATGAAAATAATTCTATATCATTTTCAAACAATATGTTTCAAAAGAGGTCTTACTGAAAAAAAAAAAAAAAGGGTTAGTTTTCAGATCAACCACGTACCTTAGATATTTTCACATGACCATGGTTCAAAGGGAGGGGCAGTTACATCCTCTGTTTCTTTTAGACTTTTGAAACCACATTATAACCCACCAGTTTCATGTGTAGTTTTATAACAAATGCGACTTCCTGCATGGCTTTCAAAGATAAACCCAGCTAAAAAAAAAAGTAAATCTTTCAACCTTAAGGAAAACCTTAACATAATTTAAAAGATCTATCTAGATATAAATATAGATAGATATATATTGTTTCTAATGTAAGAGTGACGTGTGGCTTCTGGTCTATACGTTCTTTTTTCTTTGAAGACTAAATACCAACAGCACGATGTGCAGAGCCTTTGCCATAAAGCTTTTCCCTCCCTCTACAGTCAGCTCTGGGTCCGTTGTTCTTATCTCAGAGACAGCTCAGGAGGCAATTTCCCAGGCTCTGCTGGGAAGCAGTCCCAAGCTCCAGCCAGGCCCACATCTCAGAGGCTGGTCATGGTGGTTTGGACAGCATAGGTACCAGCACTGCTGTGCATCCCCGCGTTCTTCGCATTGCGCTCGTGGATGAACGCGGGGCACCGTCCGTCCGCGCCGCGGCTCCTCGGCGGCGCCCACGCGTCCCACGCGCTTCCACCACGGAGACACCAGTCGGCAGCGTCAAAGGGCCTGGAGTGTTGGGGAGCGGGAGGGGGCACAATTAGTAAACGGGCACAGAGGAGGAAGAGGGTGGAAGAGCAAAGCAAAGGTAAAGACAAGACGATTGGTGCAAAAAGACGAGAGAAAAGGGCATTGCCGGGAGGGAGCCGCTGAAGGAGGAGGCATGAGATGTACAGGTACATGAGGACACTGCCAAATAAACCCCTTTTCTGCACAGTATCGTGCACATTTTTGCACAAGTATGAAATGACAAGTTAAGCTCTCTCATGTATACACTGCCTACACTTATCAAATGAAAAGCTCTTTATATTTCAAAGCGCTTCACAAAACTGAGTAAGAGCGGTGTGCATTTTACAGATGGGAGGAAATAATGCGATGGAGGAACAGGCCTCCCAAGTATACAGCATGTTTTGTTTGCAGAAAACGAGTTTAAGTGGCAGGTCTAAATGTACACCTGAAACCAACATCTATAAGCAATACCAGTTTTCAAAGGCACTTGAAAGCACAGATTCTAATGCAAGTTTCAAAGAAAAAACAAGGAGAAGAAAATAGAAACTCAGAAAAATGAGCATTACTATGCAGGAAAAAAAACAGTAAACACAAATAATTCACAATTTAGGTGACTAAGGGACTAATACTACTGAGGAAGTTGACTGCAGCTATGGCTTGGATTAATGTAAAAAATTTAGTTGGAAAAGGACCATTTTACAAAAGGTCACAATACAAAGTAAGACCTTGCTTTCTAATTTTGCATATGAAGGCATAATGGTTTGTAAGTTTTAAATTCTGAATTACTAAAATCAAACCCACAGAAATGCCATGCACAGTTACGGTTAGTCTATACCACAGCTGGAATAAAGTCCTCCAAAAGCTGGAAAAAAAGAGCAAGGGAGAACATTCACCACTTTAAACAGTGTTTTGAAAAATACTTTTATGCAGGAGCCCTTAGCTAGAAAACTGGAAGGCTTTAGGCACAAGTATCTCCAAAGCAGCAAGGATAAGCAATTTACTGAAACAGCTGAATTTTAAAATACTTTAAAAATGGGTGATGATCAGATGAACAGATAACAGACGTTCATGTTGTCTGTGTAGCACTAGGATCCTTCACTGGTACGTTTAAGGAGAGGCTGATGTGAAGGTACAGCCAGGTATCAAAAAAGTGCTTGGAATAAAGCACTTCATAAACAATTGAAGCAAGGACATTCCTAAACCAAAGGTATTCCTTCAGTTTAATGTAAAAGGCTCTACTTAATGAGTCAAATCTAAACAAAGTGGAATGATTGTTGCTGTTCACACAGAGGGGTCGGACAGCCTTCAGCTCAAATTCCACCTTCTCATGTTCCAGAACAGACAAGCAGCCAGAGCATGAGCTGGAAGATCACAGTGTTAAGGCGGGGAAGCAGGAAAGCATGCAGGATTTTCAACAGCAGTAAATGATTAATGTTCAGGGATAGTCCTCCTTTAGAAAAGAGACAGGTTTTATATAAAGGTCATCCATGGGTAAATTCAAAATTTTGTTTTTTATGAAATGCCAAGGGAGTGACCCGTACATACTGAGGGCTCCAATCCTCAACACTTTGTTGCATTGTTTTCCCATCTCTTTCATGTATGCAATTAAAGGAAAGCTACATCCACCAACAGGCCAAAAAAAAAAAAAAAAAGCTTCTTCGAAAAAGCCTAAACTTAGAATGACACAGTTCATTTTTTAGGCTTCCCAGACTTGTAGTTAATATTCCAGAACACTTTCAGATCCTGCAGACCAGTACAGCTTTCCTGTACTGACAATTTTACAGGAATGAAGTAAAAAAAAAAAAAAAAACCCACAAAAAACACGAAACAAAAAAATCCCACACTGAAATCCTTTCTCTCTGGCAAAGTACTTTCTACAATCTGGCAGAATTGCTGTTGGCAGCTGCAGCATTAACATTTTAAATTAAAGGAAACACTGACATTAGGAGGGATCTAAGCTGCCAGGTAGCCAGTACAGGCATCTGCCAAGCAGAGCACAGAAACCCATGAGGTCGGGACCTTACTTCTAAACTCCTTCAATCCAACTATCTACCAAGTCCACAGTCCAAAAGATTTTGGTGTTCTCAACAATCCTTGGCAAGTTCTCTCTAAAAGAAGACTATTTTTCTGACAGAAAGCAAAGATAATTCATGCAGAAACAGGCCAATTAAAGACAGTAGCAGTTGGAAGGAGATCTTGTTAGCAGCGCCCAGACACCCTCGCAGGTGCAATAGCCAAGTCACAGCCCCCGGCAATAAATACGCATGTTCTAGCAATAATATTAACCTAACCCCACTTCCCATCTAGGAAACCAGAATGTAGCTCAATTGCTGACTCAGCTCCAAACTGTTGTCTTCTTCCTACAGCTGGATTTGCCCTTTATTACAGGCAGTACTGTTTCCAGTGAACACACTAAAACCAGAAGACAACTACTTTCAATGATAATTATATGGCTCAAAGAAACATAAGACATTGGCAGTACAAGCACTGCACTCTCAATTAAAATGCATCGATTGCCAAGAAGCTTGTCTTCTTTACAACACACTGTTTTGGGTTACATGCAGGTGTACTTCACGTTCACTCCCACTCTTCTATACAAAGGCTACATTCTGCAGCAGCTGGCACATAAGCTTAGATGCCTTAAAAATGTTATGACAGACAGGCTCAAGTTCTTAATCCTAAAGCAGGCATACCAAACCCAAAACTGAAACAGATTGGCTATAGAGTCCTCTCTGCTTCAGAACAAAAGCAGTGATATTTCAATAAGCAACAGCAGCCTTGCAAATACGAGCAGGAACAGTAGCACCAGTCAGATACCCAAGGAGAGCTGCTTGGGGCAAGAGTCAAACATCTCCACCAAAGGAAATACAGGTTTCTAGCACTCATCTTGCAATTAGGCCAAAAGAACAAAAATAAAACCGTATTGAGAATGCTGAAGAATAAAGAGACCACCACCTTTCACCCACCACCACGGAAGGAATCGAGCGATCAACAGGATCCCACCACAGACAAGCACAGAGTTCAGATACTAGATAAATCAAGGGCAAAGAAAGAAAAACAGCATTGATCATGTGTTCTGATTGAAATTTCAATAAAATGCAACTCAAAGCAGAATTACCATCCCCCTTATCATCCAGAATCAATAGTATTAAAAGCCTTTAAATGAATACAGTTTATGAAATTAAAATATATTTGTCATTGTACTGTTAGAAACAGGTATCACCTACTTTTAAGAGATACTGAAGCAAAGCAGGTTCATGTGCCTGACAATGGCAGAAAGACTTTTTCCCTTGAGAGCTGAAACTGCTTCGGGTAAGAGCTTTTGTGTCACTCCATTCCACTGTTAGTGCTCCTTATGAGTCTGGCAAAAGCCAGAATTATCCTTCTAGGATAAGCCTCTGAAGGCACAAGAAGCTGCAGAAGTTAAGATGACATGTGCACAAGAACTGGGTTGATATATGTCAGTTTTGGTTTGAAAATAGCTTTGTAATATAGAATTAGTTCAAGAAAAGTTAAATGATGTGTACATTTATCTATCTTCAAACAAACAGTCCTCGTTTTGAGATGCATCCAATCCATAAAACAAATACTCTGATTACGTGAAATCAAAGCTCTTATCTTCAGCTTGTGTCATTTTCCTCAAGCTCCCACTCTTCCCAAGATCATGAGAAAAGTCACCTATTTCAAAAGGTTCAGAAGATGATTCACAAGGATACCAGTTTACATGATTCTCTATTATCCTCAGGATCAAGGTAAGCCCCTGGGCCCAAGAAACCAAGCAAAGGATTACAAAGGGTATTGTGGCAAATGAGAAGGACACAGCTCTCTCCAAGACTTGAAAATGCTACTTCAGCCCCTGAAGAAATTTTCTTTTGGTTAGCAGTTATTAAGCCACGCTCAGAATTCACAGGAAAAAAATCAGCTGCATGATCACTAACTTGATTGTCAGCTTACATAAAGATACAAGGAGAGCAGCTTACTTAAGTACAGATAAAGGAACAGCTACTTGAATCATGCATAAGCAAACAAAATCCACTTCCCAGCAAAGCAGAACATACCACTTCTTGTCTTGCTGGCTGGCTCCTGGGCTCCTTGGGAGGTTTTCTATTTCCACTAAGACTGGGGCAGAAGGAACCGCTGTTAGGACAGGTAGGTTTGGTTTTGCATTCCAGCTCTTTGGAGACAGAACATAAAAAAGTTATTATATACCCATTAATGATGTGATGCCACATTAAAGAGAACAAAAAATATCACCACTTCTTCTTGTGCACAAAACCAAAGCAAGGCCATTGTCTTCCCTTACTTCCATAGCGTTGAATACCCATGCCCAGCCTTTTCCAGTACTGCACACAGTACTGGGATCATAGTGAACCCAAGGCTGCTCAAAGATTCCAATAAAGAGCTCTGGCCTGCTGTGTCCTTTTTAAATTCATGCAGTAATGCTTTCCTTCTGTAGGAAACTTTGCAATAATGACTGGCACCTTTGTGTTGCATGTCTTTGGGTTGCCATTTCAAGCATAGCAGTTCCTGAAAAAAACCACTCCTTTTGCACAGAAGGCAAAAGACTGGCCAGAGCAGCAACCTATCAGTGAATATTGAGTATTTTAATATTAAAACAACCCAAAATCTTGTTTCCACCAATATATGACCCTTTTTGGTGCACTCTTTATTTGAAATGCTCCAGAAAGCAAGGTCCAAGTCCTACAAACTCCAAGTCCTGCTTTTTCTGATACACACAGTTACTTTACACTAAGATCATCCCTTTTCAGTGAAACAGGATATTCTGTGTACAAGTACTGAGGAGACAGGTATCTCTGATTTCCTTCTCAATTTCAGAAAACAAAGAATTTTTGCTAACAACGTATTCTTTAATTTATAGGTGCATTCCCATCTCTCAGAGAAAAAAAAATACTGCCACCAGGAACAACACAGATGCTAAAGAACTACACTCCCACCTTTTTTATAAATTTTAATTACCATATAGATTTAATGTGCTTTGGATAATAAAAACTCTCACACAAAGTACTTTGTGTACCTATGAAAATCTGTATTTACAAATAGTGCCATTTCTAGAGTACTGGGGCATGGGGTTCCTTCCTTACTCAGCTAAATTAACCAATTATCTTGCTTGTCAATTAGCAGTCATTTCTTGGCATGCAATTTAATAGGCAACGGGTTTAACTTTCAATTGGTCAATCACTGGATTTTAAGAGCAAATAACAAAATTCTCACATCTGTTGAAACACATTAAAACTACCTTTAAAACTAATGAAAGTCCTTACCTGTGATCCATTAATTTGGCTGATAACAGCACTGTTAGCAGTACTGAAAGACAAGAACAATTTAAAACCAAGTCAGATCAACAAACCGCTTTTGCAGACTGATAGAACTGTAAAGATTTTCAGAAAGAAACATGAAGACTAACAAAGATATTTTCAAAGTATTCAACTGTTCTCACAAAGAAAACTGAATAACTTATGCTTTAGGTCTGCTATGTCATTCTAGGTAACTAAGGGTATCACGTTATTTTTTATTTGTTCAAGCTGTAGTTTATCTGTAACTCGTCTGGATTTTCCTCCTCCTTTCCTTAACTAGTTTGGTTTAAAAAGCCTTCCTAATTCAGCAGTAAAGTGTGGCACATTTAAAACAAAAATGACACAGTTTTAGTTAAAGTCCCAGCAAATATGACATTGTTTAGAGTTCACCTACATACTGTAGATGCTATACTTGTTCCATAACTAGAACCCTTCTGATTTGAAGCTTCACATCACAAAGTTTACCACAAAAATTAATGAGTTTTCTTCTGCATACAGAATGGACTCTAATGGACTTAAAAGCAGCTATTCAAATTTATGTGCACAGCAGCTCAGCACAGCATTAATAGTAATTTTATATTATTAAATATTTATTGTATTTGATAAATTAAATATCTCTATTCTTGATGATTTCTGAATCTGCAAGAGCCATTTTGCATTTGCAAGAGACTTAAAAGCATTATACCTTACCCAATAACTATGCATTATAAATCATGCAAAGCAAACTTTTTCCCCAGACTTCTAACGTTCTGAAAAAAGGTTCCAGTCTCCTACGACCCATTAATCCGCTGATTTATGGTCTGGACAATAACTATCCAACCTGGCAAGCTGACAATTCAAACAGATTTCTGTATCTACTTCAGTGACTCTTTAGAACTATTTTATTTAAAATATCATAATGTCAACACTGAACAAGCTGTTCCTTGCCTGTTCCCCACTTTGTCCCTTCTCTATTCAGAGAATGTGGAAGCTACCAGAGAATAGTTCACATTTAACAGAAATATTAAGGAATGCCTTCTGAGTATTACCTTCCCCTGTGCTGAGTTAACACAGAAAGAATGGAACAACATACATCTTTCATGATGCATTTCAATTAGCAACACTGAAGTGTAGAGTTTCAGAAACGCCACAGCTTGCTGTGCAGACTAACAACAGAGCCACACCTAGGTGCAGATCAGGAGACTGCAATCTTATCAGAAGAAACTGCTCATGAAGTTTCTCTTCCCACTCTCAGAATGACCTAAGCAGCCTGAAACTTGGAGAAGGGCTCAACAGCACAGCATGATGAGAGAGGTCATTAATCAGATAGCTGCATTTTGCAGCAGAGGATCTTTAAGCACGTTAATGACACTCAGTTTGGAAGAATACTTTTTCATTTTATAAAAATAGAAAACAATACAGGAGGTCATAGAGAGTAACTGCAGCCTTGTCCCCACACTTCTCAGACTCCTCCTCCTCTCATCCAAGAACCAACTCTCCTGCTACAAACAGAAAACGTTCAGCTGTATTAAGTGTGATGTTTTGAAATTTTATTTTGACATTCCTCGCCCAGCTCCTCATGGTGCTTAACATCTACGAGCATCTACTTTTTAAAAAATAGTATGGCTGCAATTAATCACTGAGATGTTCACAAGTTATTAGGGCAAAGGACAGAAACCACAACTGAGTAACTTAGTTCCTTCACTACCAGTGTTCTTAGTTTCTTTTAGGCTTCATACCTTAAGCAAGGGTATGAAAACTGTGATTCACATACTTATGAGTAATTTACATTGCAACAGCAAGTGTGAACTTACACGGCCAGGAAGACCTTTGGTACAGAACTAAAGAACCAAAAGGCCTCCCCGCTTTCAATGTTGATCATGAATAAAAATAAATAGTTAAGTATATAAAAATAAATGCAAGTATTGTACAGAATATAAAATCACTACACTATTTCAAGTACTTATTTTACTATCTTTTCTCTGTGACCTTCTCTTGATGATGTACTTCATTCACACAGCCAGAGGAGAGACTGCAGAAGGAAGACATTCTCACACAGTTTTACCTGATCTCTTTACATGGCAGCACACAGAACTACAGCTCATATCCAGCAAGAATCACAGGTAGTCATAAACAAACTTCTCTGTCTGCTAGTAAGCAAGTCTGGCAAAACTGTCTATGTGACAATAACACAAGAGCTTTGCTCTGAACAGTAGTTTTTATGTAAAGCAAACAAACACAATACCCACGGCAAAACCACAGTTAAGAGGCTATCACTGCACATCCTCCTCCAGACACGTGCTCAAGCACAGGTGGCAAACATCAAAGAGAGAAACTCAAATATTGGAATGCACCTTACCTTGTGTCTTCCAGTTTAGCAGTTTGTGCTGCAAAAATATAAAGCGTTAATTAAAATTCAAGTTATAATTAGGTTATGAATTAAATATTAAGTATATAATGAATAAAAATAACCTAGCACTGCCTCAAAGTAGGAGACCAAAAGAGCAAAAGTTGCAGGCATCCCACATAAATGTGAAGAGCAAACCAAGGAGTCAGATTTAAGCAAGTGTCTGAAAGCAGACATGGCAGTCACACTTGACCTGTGCAAGAGTGGGAATAAGAGCCAAAGTATCACATGCTGTCAGGTTGTGACAACAGAGTGCAAACCCCAGCAACAATGAAAAAAACCTTGACGGCAAAAATTTTCTAAGTCTATTCATAAATTTCAAATATTATCATTAATATATCACTGCTTCCTGGACCCAAGTTTTCCATCTTCATACTGAGACCTACTGTGCAATCTTCATGGGTGATTTACCTCCAGAGCAAGCTAGAATGACATGCTTTGAAAACAAGCTCTTTCTAATAAATACAACTGGTCTCCTAAATAAGGCAAAGAAAAGCTAATTTTGAAAATTCAAGAGAAGGGCAAACAGCTACAGAAGGATTCCTACACAGAACTTTTGAAGATGATTACTTGATTTTCACATTGGATTATACTTCTCAGAATGGAAGTTCTTTTACCTTTCATTTGCAGTGTTCGTCTTGAGTATCTCTTGCTGGGCCGTCTTTCAAAGGATGCTGATCTCCTGGCTTTGTTGGTCTTGGTGGTTTGATACTCTGTTTTCCCACTGAAAATGCCATGTAAAAGTATAAAGCAATAAATCACTTATTTTTAATGATGGAATAGAGACACTGCTCATCAAAAACATTACACTATTTTCAATTCATAGGCTAATATCTGATCTCAGTTCTATTACAACATCCCAAAATTCACACTTCAAAGGGTCTTCCATAAAAGAGGGAAAGAGTTTTACAAACATTCTAATATTCACCCCATTTTCCCAAGACAAATGGCTGAAGCAATGACTCCTTAACCCTTAAGCTGTTGATAAACACACTTGCCCTTTGCATATATTCGTGGTCACAGTGCATGAGGTTTGGGAGAGGCTGAAAAATGCTAGGAGACAGTACAGCTTAAGTAATGCTGCTGAAGGTCATAAAGAAAGATGATTATAGGACTAAGAACCAGCATCTAGATGCTCTTGTTCCCAGGTAAGTATTTTTCTCGAAGTTTGGCCAGACTCTACCCCCATGGCAGTGGCACCCTCATGTTCTGCTGACTCCTTGGTACCCCTGACCTTTTCTGAAGGAGACTATATGGCATTGCTAGAGTTGCTGGAAATGGAAGAAAAATACATGCACACTGCCTGGAGTCATGCCCCTTCCACATGTTCTCACCTACTCCAGTGGGGAATCAACACCATCCTGCAGCTACTGTGGAATCCGAAGCCATTCCATAGACTGTTACCTGCACTAGTAGTGCCTTATACAGAACAAGCATTACCTGAGGCTTTTGAAGCACTACCACCCCTCAAACAACTGGGAACTCAGGAGTCAAAAAACTTGCAATGTCCCCAACTGTGCAAGTTAATCATCCATCCTCTATGGTATGTTTAAAAAGACAGGCCTTTCAAGATAAAATGATCTATAAAACACAATGTACTACATATGCTATATAAGGAATATAAACCTTGAGAAACCTTTGGTTTCCAACTGCACAGACCAGAATCACCAAGATAAATCAGAAAATACAGGGGGGAAACCCATATGATTTAACAAAACCAATAATCCAACTCACTCAGCTTGCAAGTTTCACTGTCCCAGATGAAAGAAAAGCAAGTTCTCCCCTGTTTTCATGCGTAATCCAAGAACAGCAGTAACTGACAGAAGAGATCTGCTAAATGACAGAGGACACTGACCTGTATCGGAAGCGAGATCCCAATCGGATGAAGCCTGATCGACTTGAGCTCTTTTGGACAGGGCCTCGGAGCCGGAAGAAGGCATGATGTTCCACTGCACATTTCCACAAGTGTTTGCAGGCTTTGGGATGATCCAGTCTAAAGACAAAAGTGTGCTCCTGCTCCTTTCCCTTAAAGCACATAAAGCACACTGATGACTTACAAGGGGACTAAATAAGTCAAAGGGACTAAGTAAGTCAAAGCTACTATTCCACGCAACCCAAATAAAATTTGGGTTCTATGAATACTGAAATTTATGTTTAAAAATATTTTAGGCAGAAATGTCAACTTTTTCAGAAGCTTTAATGAACAACTGCTCCACTGTCTACAGTTGGAAAGGGCTAGAGAGTCCACATATTTATCAAGTCAAACCTCTGAATAACTACAAATTAAAAACACCATTACAATAGGAAAGTACTTCTCAATCAGGCTAACATGGTTTCCCTTTCAAATTTGATCTCCTCAAATGCCCAATGCTCATTTTTTTTATTCTCTCCGCTCTATGCCATTTCTTCCCCATGTGAACAATTCTGGAACCTGCTTAAGGAATTAAGTCCACTAAATGTAGTACATGGCTTTCTTCTAAACTTTTTTGTGCAATGCACACTCTTTCCAAAGTATCTGGTCTAGTTTCACAAGGCATTCTGCTTTTAAAAGCAGGTGAGAAAAAAAGTACTTCAGTCAATTTATTTTTTCACTTAAGTCCCTTCATTTCCCACCTCCACCCTCCAAGTCACAATAAAAAATCTTGCAGGCATCCATGTCAATTCTCAGAAATGAAATACAGAGATCAGGAGTATGTAACCTAGTGCTGTATAACCAAGACTGAGATGTAACTAAATAGATGTTTATCTACCTGTTCATCATCTTCAACAACAACCAGAGTAAGTTTGTTTTTCTTGAAGTCAAGTCTTGTTATCTTTGGCCTACAAGATGAACAGAAAGTGCAGGTTATGTCTAACTCTCCTAGGAACTCACTGAGAAGGTACCTAATATTCACAGCACTCTCATATCCCAAACAAATTTTTCTTTTGTAATCGCAAAAGAAACAAAAGAGTAAAAATCTAAAATACATTTTAACGCACGTCAGAGAGCTTACCAGAAAAACAAACCAATCTTCGTGTCTCCTTCGAAGACAAGAACTCCCGTAGGTGTTAGTCCCAGGCTGTAATCATTGCCGTCTCTTGCCTAATTGCCACAAAATACAGATTATACTCATTTCGGTGTTTGACCCTTTATCCAATTTACTCCAGTGGATCGTGTAGTTTATTTGCCTAGTGTTACAATTACACACGTATCTGCTTATATAACAAAACTCTCGTGTTTCAATGATCTTATGCATTGGATTTCTCTTGTTTACAACTCTTCAATAAGGCTGACTAAAGTGGGAAATTAAAGTTTCTTGATTTGTCTGTGTAATAAGGACCTCCTTATGCAGTTCACTGCACTTCCTTCTCCACAGGAGATCTATTTTTACTTGTAGTTCTTCAACCGGCAGCTGACTGGACCCCAGCCAATTTTAATTACTACGATTTTTCACAAAACTCTTAGTTAAATACAAACTGTAGTACATATTGCCACATGAATCACATATTTAACACAGAGCAGATATGCCTGGACTAAAGATACCTTCTAGAAATATATACCAAGGAGTGAGTGTAATGTTGACACAAAGCCAGATCACTTGCTACAGAGACTGCATGAGTACAATATTCCTTTTTCTCCCCCCACCACCCTCCCCCCAAAGTAAAACCTGTGTTGAAATGCACAAAGCAAACATTATCATTTCCAAAGGTCACCATGCTGTGGTTAAACATACCTTGACTATGTGCATGTCTACACCATACATTTCCAGCCACTTAGCTTTGTTTAAGTAGTTAGTTTCAGCCTGTGCTGGTGTTTGCCCCCTGAAAGAAAATTTTGGCTGTTAGGTAGGCGCCTGAAAAAGCCAGAAAGGAAAAACTGGTATATGAGGAAAGAGGAAAAGAACTTTGTGAAAAACCTAAACACTGCTGACACTTGTGCCCTGTCATGAACACCAAGGTCACTTCTGTAAGTTTTAATCTGGAACTGCAGCTGCAAAAGTTCCTGCATTGCAAGGTTTTATACCTCATCATTTTACTCAGACCTTTGGAAAGCTTCATTTTTCCCATTCTATCCTCTTACAAAATATGCCAAAATCATATTCAAATTGTATTTCTGAACAAAACCACAGAGGAATCGTCAGCAGCATCTTTCCACAGAAAAATCAGCGCAAACAGCTGGGTAGCATTCACTGGAAGATCTAGTACCTGCATTCCTTCCACTTGTCAAAAACAGCTAGCTCCATCTCTTCAGTCTGAGTGGGAACAAACCTGAACTCAGACACCAGTTCAGGGACATGTTCAGCAGGATCATAGTCTCCAAGTTCAGCTACAAAAGGACAGCAATGTTAAACACTGTTCCCAATAGATACAGTAGATATTTTTGCATACAGTGGAATTTTTGCATATTTCTCTAGTTAATCTAAAATACTACATTTCTTTTTGCGTTCCTCCTTCTCCACCAGTTCGCCTTATTTTTGAAGTGTCACCTTCTTTGATAGGGAAGTTACAGACACTGAACAAATGGTTGTGTGGTCTGCACAACAGCTTTGTATTAATTTTTACAAAGTGCTATTATCATATTCCTTAACAAGCTTCCTATAAAGAAAAATTATCAACATCCTTGAAGCTCACCTTTTTTCTTTCTTGCAGCAAGTTTTCAGCATTTTAATCACTGAAGTATCTACATCAGAGATGCCAGCTGACTAAAGTTGCAATGAAATTTTGCCTTAAATTATTAAAACAACAAATCTCTTGAGATTTATAAAATGCAAACCCAGTTCTGACACTTTTCATAAAACTATTTGTCCATTCCAAAAATCAGCTTCTGGTCTTATGATTCAATATCCCCCTGTCCTGCTAAAATTACTCTGTGTCAGGGCATAATCATGTAGCTGTTATTTGTTGCTCTCTTTTTCATCTCAGAACATAGTAAGTGCCCTACAGGGTCAGTCAAATGGCTCATCTAGTCCACTGCTGCATGCTCACAGGGGCAGTGAGGGATGCTATTTACAGAGCATTTGGAACATACTAGTCAATCGGTATCCACATCAAAAGCACAACCTCTATTTTCCACAGATGCTAACAAGTCCAGCTTTTGAAGACTGATATGTGCCTAAATGCTGAAACTCACAGGTGGACCCCCTTAATAAAAGTCCTGATTTTCAGAGTCACTAAGCACTTGCTCCTCCCACTGATTTCAGGTTGATTCTTAATGTTCAGCTGATATCCATAAAATTAGGAATAATTCTGTAACTTGAACCTTGAGAGTCTGATAAAGGCCAGTAACTGTTCTCTCTGAAGAATGAAACTACAGATGTCTGTGTAGGAAAAAACCAGACATCTTTGTGAAGACCTGGAGAAGTCAAATGGGTGCACACAGTATTCCATAGGTACAGAAATGAGAAACGATCTAAAAACCTGTTTCTTGGATTTCTGAACACTGCAAGCATAATAATAGTCTTTTCACCCCCCCCCCCCTTTTTTTTTTTTAATGCTGACAGAGGAAGCCTGTAGTTCTATAATAATTTACTCCCACTAAAATGCCTGCCTCTGTTGAAAGGAATGCTGTCAAAGCCAGCTTAGGTTCCAGCTGATTTAAATAAAAGTACACAGCTGTCAGACAGTAAGATTAAAGCCCTGCTACGGACCTCATTGTGGAGAGAGGAGAGAAAAGAGGAGCACAAAAAGCAACGGACATATGGCCTAATTAGATCACTTTGTTTTTCCAAAATCTTCTTCACTGAACCTTAAGGCTCTAACAATGCTAATATATTTAACTATGGAATGTACTCTAACTGTTTTTCTTCCCCACAAAAGAGCAGGTTACAAAGGCAAGTAGCTCCACAGTTTAGTCCCAGCTCTCTATACCTAAACATGATTAGGGCCATAAGGAGTTCCTGCCTGGAAAAAAAAAAGTGTGTTTTGGAAAATATTTGTAAGAGAAAGAATTTCAGTGACTTAGTTCTGTTACCTAACTCCTACAGAGTAAGTACAACATGCATTGATTTGTAAGATCAATGTGGTGTAGACAATTTGTGCAGCACAAACACATGGCACATCTCCAAACTGCCTCTTCATCAGACAGGACTGGACATCAGCTTTACAGCAGAGGTTCCAGGATTTTTTGCAGACTCAAACTGGGTTGAATAAGACCATATATCTATATCCTCCAACAAGGACCCAAAGGTCTACTCTATCAGACACTTGTAAAAATCCAAGCCTCTTTTCTTTTGTGAGCTCCCCTGCTTGAAACCACGGCAAACTTCGTATTTGTTAAGATCACACGCTCATCCAAACAACGGAAGACAATGGCCAGGAAGATCAGTGATGTACAACCTATAAAAGCAACTTAGGGTCAGACACAGCTCTCAGCAAAGCCATGGATGCTGGATTCTCAGCTGGAATCAAAAGTTAAGACAACTCATTAATAAATAAAGCTCAGCTGGCTCAAGCATAGCGCAGTATAGCTGGGAAAAAAGACCGTATGTCATGTCTTGTGGCTGAACAAGGATCTGAAACATCAACAAGTGCAGTTCAACTGTGAATGCTCAAGTATGAGCATGAAACATGGGGCATTAGGATGTTCCTACAAATAAGCTGAAGTCAAAATCTGATACTGTATATACAAGACTTTTCAACTGAGTGCAGAACAAAACCAGTTTTGTAACTCATTTGGACAACAAAAAATACTTGGCAGGAATCATACGATGAAACAAAAGTGAGCTGTCTACATCAAAGCAATTCAGGAAGACTGCAGACCTCATATCTCGTGTGAAAGTGGACAGGTTTGCACATAAGCACCCAAGAAAACAAGTTTAAGGCACAGCTGTTTATGTTCTGAACCTCCTTGTTCTGTTTCAGAGAAATTGAGTAGTTTCCTGTATATGCTCTCAGCACAACTACAATCAAAAAGAGCTGTGTTTCACACTGGATCACTACTGTCTGGGCAGAATCTGTTTTCTGTATACAACGAGGACAGACTAAAAGAGTTAATAAGAGCTGCCCATGAAACTTCATCCTTCCCCTCTCGTACCTACTCACCTTGCATGTTATAAGCTGCCAACTGGACGGCTGTGTCAAAAGGACATTCCAATCTGCCGTAAGAAAAATGCATTGTTAGAGCCTGAGTGGACATTACTTAGCAGACAACTTATATAACTGACAGTAATGTTTGGGATAAGAAAACTAATAAGAATTAGTAGATTTTCAACAAATTAGGAGGAGATAAGCATTATATTACTTAAGCATTCCTCTGCTGATATTCATGCATAGAAGAGTAGTATTTTAGAGAAAAAAAAAACTACTAAGAAAAATGTACAAATTATCAAATAAAAGTTTAATAAATTCCATGCTAGACACACTGTATTGTTTAAAAGGCTGCTTACTTTCCACTAAGAATATCCAGTTTCAGCTGCAGAACAAATAAATACCTGTAGGATTAAATAAGAAATAAGTCATGGACAAATAGTTCTAATATGTCACTCAGCCAACAGGACTAAGTTAGAGCTTGACAAATAAAAATGGTTTCTACTCTTTACATGGGTTTTCAAGATTAAAGAAATTGTACTATGACCTTTCAAGGCTCATCAGTTGGGTTTGTGTGTTTTGCATGAATTTCAAATGAAGGAAATCCAAAATTAGAAGTTATCAAAAGCTGAACTATAGTGTTGCATCGAAAAAGAAACAGGACACCCAAGTAAATATCTTTTTTTTTTCCCTCTTTTGTTCCTACTTGGGCAAAACCCAACTAGCATCTTCCACATTTCCTTCCTTATTCACAGACATACCAACCTCATAAGAGAATGGTTATTTTGAAGTCTTGCAAAAATAAATGCTTCTAATAGGGATTGCTTAGTTAAAATCTAACCCAAAAAGCTGACTGCAAAGAGAGCAAAATTAAGAGTAGGTTGTGGCCTTTCCAACTTGTTTACTGTTTAGAGCCAGCTTTTTCAGCCTGGCTTATTCTGTACTCTTCACACTTAAAAACTGGGCAAATATTGAATACAAATCCCCTTGGTGTGTAACACCAATTCTTCCAATCCAATACCCACGAAGAGCAGCTCCCTTGCTCCACTACGGTACACAGCCTTCCTCTGACAAGAGAGGAACTCTCATCAAGTATAAAGCACTGGCATCTGTGAGGTATCCACTTTGAATTCTAGCACAGATGCCCAGAAGCCTTACACAACACCCAAGACAACGCTTCTGCTTCAACATGTGCCCGTGTCTCCTCATACTTACATACACAGACACAAACCAGATGTAGGTGTTTTTCCTACAGGTCCCACAGAAATCCACAAATACTTTGCCAAACCATTTATTATCCAAAGCCTTTCAAACACTAGTCCCTACATGGGGAATATATTTGTTTGGTACTGACCCTAGATACCAAAAGAATGAGCACAGTGTACAGTGGGTGTGAGCAGTCTGTGCTTATCAGGCACATAACACTTACAAACAATTCAAGCACTTCCCATGCTGTGTTACATGACCTCTGACTGGCTGCACCTGATGGGAAGCTGCCAGAGAACATGAGCAAGCTGCACCTTGGAAGCTGAAAAGTGGCTCCAGCTGAGTGCACAAGGGTGGAACCCACAGAAAGGCCCCAGTGACACCGATAACCCATAGCACAGCTCGGCTTCCCACTGCTTCTGCTTCTTTAACGTGTCAAACTGTCTCAAGACAGAAGACTTGCTGCTCTCCTGTTCTGGGGGGATTAGCTAAGGAGGCAGATAGGGTTTGAAAGCCCTCAGGTTTCAGGTCTGCCCTGCTAAAACCTGTATAGCAAGGTCTGACTGGCAGAACTCAGTCAAGGTGAATGAAAATGTTTCATAGTGGTAGATACAGATGTAGGTCCGAATTTTGTTTACCGTTACTGGTTTTAAAGAGAGCTAAATGTTTATTTACTAACATGAATTGGGAGGTAAAACATTCTTCCCAGATCTGTATGAAAGCATTAAAAACTAGCAGTTATCACATTATGTTACCACATGTAAATATGAAGTTGCACAGGGTACATATGGCTGCAAGGGGTGATGCTACTATAACCCTCCTGGTAGCACTCGCAGGGATTTGGCTGAAGTGCAGACTGCAGATGCACACAGACACAGACCTGAACAACGAACAAATGCACTTCATGCCATTACAAATGCCTCAGGGCATTAAATGTCCACAGCTATGACGAAAACGTAACTTAAGGGATCAGCAGCAGTGGCAACAATACAAGGAAACATCACCTTTTATAACAGATTTATACTGCAGACAGTTTGTTGTATTCTCTTTCAAAATACCCCAACAATGTCTCAGCCTAACAAGAAATGCAGTACTGTGAATGGATCTGTGAAATGGTTTAATCAAGAGAAACTGCTGCTCATCTGATACTACAGTCCTACACATACAGTGCTGTCAACTCACTTGTCAACATGGCAGTAAAATACTATTTTCCCTTTCCACAAACTCTACAAAGGCCACACAAGCAATGAAATAATCACTGAACTTCTTTTTTTTGCCCAAGAGAAGCTCTAACTTGCGATTCAATTCTTTTTTGCCTAGAGCCGGGATGACTGCGTGCAGTTGAAACTAAATACAGCTTAAGAAGAATAAAGACAGAGCAATAATGTCTGTTCTCTTCAGTAAAAATCTCTGTCCATTGTGTATAAGCTACTCAGATCAGTTGCCAGAATTGTCTAATGAAAAACAGTGCATTAAGTAATATATAAATATTTAGTGCTCTTTATGTCACAGCTCATGCATTTCAAGACAGGTACATTACAAAAAGAAAGCTGCATTTACAAGAAGCCAAGTTAGCAAGCAGCTCTAAAGAATTCTCTGAAACATCACACAACTGTTTAAATACCACAAAGCATTTCGCTGGCCTTATTTGTGTACCTCTCTCTCACATAAAATCCCTCTTACCTTGTTAGCTCTTCACGTAGATTATTGGGCTCTGATGAGTAAAACTTTACACGAAAATGCAGACAATACGGTGGTCCAACTGCGAAGCAGAATTCATTCAAGACAGCAGTAACAGTTACTGGATGAGACGTTTCTTTATTACACAGAATCACATCACAAAAATTGACTGAAATTGGATGGCTAAGTCCTACCACAAGTTCTTAAGGCAGGAATTCCTTTGTGACAAGGGAAATCCATGAAGAACATCAGGGTGAAAGGACACAAATATGCACATGAAATAGTTTTGTATGTTACAAGTCAACCCAACAGTCATATCACATTAACTTGACTCAGCCTGCCAAGAGCATATTACTCTAGGTTAATTCCTATATTTAAGGACTGTCCATCACCAAGAAAGCTGTGCATCTTGGCTCTGCAGTTGACTAAACACTCAAGCACGCTGTTGGTCTCTGCAACACCTTCCCAGGGCTCTGGGAAATACTCACTGCTGACATCTCAGGCCCTTCTATTCCACAACAGTTTAGACATGTTTTATGGGGACTTAAGAGATCCTTCTACTGAAGAATCATCTTTTCCGGAAAGCAAAGAGTTAATTCAGCAAAAGGATGGATTAACAGTTCTTTAAAAATGTGCAGCGCTCTGCTGATTCTTGCATTTGACAGGAGGAATTTCTCTCTCTCTCGGTGCTTCCAAAACCTCTGTTGTATTAACACAGCACCACAAATCCCTGAAGACTTCCCACAGTGCAGAGCAAGGAAGCTGCTAAAGGACAATCAGCTGGTGCCACAGCTTACCCAAGCCACACCACTGAAACAACCAGGCCACACTAAAGGCCTGTGCAGCAGGTAAGGACTTGGTGGACTGAACACAGATTCAGGCATTCAGGACTGCCCCAAGGGATGGAGGCTCCAAGACACATTTTCCTACAGTCAGGATAACGATCTCTAACACTAAAACATCTTCAGCTATCTTGATTCCACTTTAACTATAATTAATGAGCCTATAACATGTTTAATTAAGAACATTAGAATAAAGTAATATGAGCTACAGAGGGAAGAGGTTATTAAACAATCAGTAGAACCACGTGGGACTTTTGTCACTGGGTCTTGTCACCCCTCACAGGACATTGCCCCCACCACCCATTCCAACTCTGTGCTTCCTGTATGTCAAGACCCCAAGAGAAAATGGAAAGAACACTTACTTTTAACTTGCTTTTTAATGCTTTTTGTGTTGTCCAGCCAATGCTGAAAAATAAATTAATTTCATTGAATTATCAATAAAGAATTCTCTCAAAAAGAACAAAAAAGGGAAAAAACCCCCTATTTGTTAGTGAAAACCATCTTGGAATAATAAGTCGTTTGTTAAAACCATCTAATCCAAATCTTTCACTAATTAACAGCTCTCTCTGTGCTCACTGAAGATCCTTTCATTTGAAGTTTGAAATGCAAACTGTCAGTTTTGAACATCATCCTGTAGTACCTTATTTAAAGCCAGTTCTCAAGAATGTATTTTCTACTTAAAAGAAAAGAAAAACATTCTAACAAACCACTTCACTAGAATTTTCATCCTGTCTAAACAAACACTTAATTCAGACATTAGTAGGTCAGCTAGTGACAATGTGCAATAGAGGCATAAATCATAGCTGGAGACTCTGGCACTCAGTTGTGTGTGATGTTTACTTGAGGCAGTAAGGGGAGAGACAAAATAAATATTGTTGGCTTCCAGGCATTTTCTTTAGATGACTCAAGTGCAGTAAAAGCAAAGCCATCTATGTCCTGACACTAGGCTCAGCTTTACCTAATTCTCAAAAATCTACTCACAGGTGACATTTCAGCAACTATCACAAGAGGACAGAAGTTACTGCCTAACCTACTAATGCTAATTATAAGCTATATACTAGACATGAAGCCAAAATAATGGCCTCACTTCTAATGTGCACAACAGCATAAGAAAAAGAAGCCATAGATGGCAGATTGAGCGAAACACCTACACATATACACTGTGCTTCCCAAAATAATTGCATATAATAGCAGTGCTGGAGAGTTTAATCCAGAAGTTAAAGCTGAAAACCTAATACATGGCTAGTGGGAAAGATCTCCTTCCTAGAGCTGTGCATGGCCAACAGCTCCCTCCTCCAAAGGAGGTGACTCAGTTAAACAGGAAACATGGCACCCTAATTCAACATAATTGCATTGCCTCAACAGCCAGAGCAAACTACCTAACACACCATATCCTGCACGGTTCACCATGCCCAGGGAACACCACCTCATCTGATCAATCCCAAATGTCACCTTGCAACTAATACAGATAAATTATATACTTAGCAACACTCCTTTTTTTTAAAACTATGTGCCATGAAGTTCACAGAGGGCCCCATGGAGGACAGAAAAGCAACAGGAGTATGAAAAAGAACCGGTATTTTCAGGTTGCAGTGCCAAGTGCAAACACATTCCTGCCTTCAGAACAGCCCTGCCTTCTGCAAAGAGTGAGTGAAGTCAGCCTGTAATACAGCCGGGATGTGCAGTGATTGCTCTATTAGCTGCAGATCAGAACAACTGAACCATCTGCTGCTGCTGTGCACACAGCTGAAAATGCTCTCATTATCTATTAAAACAAAGTGGCTACAAAAAGCTATCTGAAATGTATCTAATACATTTTTAAAATAAAGCAGGAAGCTAAAGGAAAGAATTAAGTAAATATTTACATCTATTTTGCTTACACAACCAGGAAAATGGAGTCAAGCAATTTTTATCTCTTCCAGAAAATCATAATCTTTTTTCCTATTTCATAAACTCCCTGTAAGAGACAGCCTACTTACTCCTTCCTCCATCAAAAAAATATACAAACTACCCACTCAGAGGCTTGCAGGTGATTTAGATGCAGGAATGACAAAGAGAGCCCTTTCTAGGCTCCAGGACGGGCTGTGCCCTCCTGTTTCATCTCCCTCCTGTTTTCTCTCATCTCCTCCACATTCCATGGGAAGGCAACCAAGAGGCCCATGACAGGCACCGATAGCACTTCTGGCACTTCATTCTGCTCAGCTGCTACCACTGCTGCTCACAGGAGCTCTGTCTGAATGGTAAGGGTGTGCATGGAAGAAGGGAAACAGAACTGATTTTAAAAGGAGATGGGGGTAAAACAAAAAAAACCAAACCACCAAACCAACACACAAATGAACAGACACAGACGTCAAGAAATTTGAGATTTATTCCAAGTGATTAAAATGGAATTCAAGTGGACCTGGCAAAAAAGTTTACTTTTGATGAGAGTTTGCTCAGCACAGTCTACTCCTGAAATCCCGAGATAAAGTTTGCTAAACAGAAGGCAATACAAACAACAGACTGCACAGGGTACTGGAAGTCCTTACTAAAATAGTTTGCTGCTGCAGAAATTAAAAAACCCACACACATTAAAAAAAAAAAAAAAAATCAAAATCCCAACCCAGAAAGAGTTTTCAAAAAGTTTGTGTAAATGAGGTTTGTTTAATAAGACACTGAGGCTAAAACTGGTCCCATACTTTATGCAATTAATGGGTTCATACTTAGTGCAATGCTATGCAAATAATTTTCAGCATTAAGCAGTACATCAAATAAAACTGACAGAGTAACAAACCAATGTGTTGCAGAATTCCATTAGGAAAAGCAAGTACTTCATGCTTGCAACCTATAGGTTAGCATTAGAAATTAGCTAGAATGTTCACTGCCTCTTACTAGAAACACCTCTCAAGCATTGCTGGAGGAAAAGTCCAATAGCCCAACAAGTTACCAGGAATCTTCATCTTTTGCATCACTGGACATGCTGCACTGTTCACCGTAATTAACCTTTTTTCCTTTGGCTCCCAGACCAAGTCTGATATATGCCAGATAACCTTGCAAACAGCTCTTTTTGCCATCTCCTGCCATTTGTTGGAGGGGAAATCAATTCCTAACCATCAGACTACAAAGAACACAGAAATCATGAGAAAATGACAATTCTTTCCTTCAATTCAACTAACTGTTTCAAGAACTTCTTTAAAAAAGCTATTATTTGAATACTAAACCCCAAAAAGTCAGGAAGAGTCTATACTGTGTTCCCCCCAAGCTCCAATGAATCATAAACTCAAATTAGTGACCACTTTAGTAGCTGAAAAGAAGAAAAAAAAAAAAGCAATCCTTTAGTGCATGGATCTATTGAAAACTCATTTGTAGGCAAAAAAAGTGGGAAATTTCTCAAATTTTTGTTTAACTACACGTTGCTAGTTTACGTCAGCAAGTGTAACTAGCTAGTTCAGTAATAGATTTAAATCGGGTAGCAGAAAGACTAACTCCTTCAGAGCTAGTGGACAATTCCGTCCACAGTAAGGGTCGGGATTCTTACACTGTTTATTTAACAGGTCTCCTGAATAATCTTTGACTAGTCACTTGATTAGTCTCTGTCTTTGTTTCCAGCTGCAGATTGGGTTTCTGCTAGAACTCGCCAGCTCCTCTTTGCAGGGATGGCTGCTATCGCAACAGTTCTTCATTTTTTAAAGCAATTAATTATCTCTGGCTGTTGCATTCAGCTCTGCTGGCAAAATCCAGTCTCTTCTGCTTCGTTATACACAGTACATCATTAAGGTCCAGTTTAAACAGATTGTTATCTCTACTCTGCTGCTTTTCAGTCACAGATAGTTAAAAAAAGGAAGCAAACCAAGCTTGAAATCCCCAGTACCTGGTAGACTGTGCAGTATCAAATACTCAATCAGGTGCTGTCAGGACTGGAAGTAACAATTTGCTGGACAAAAGCAAGCCATCAGCCATTGCTGAAGCAGAAAAGATTAACTCTTATTTCCCCATTTCAAGATGCAATGGCCTTATTTGCTAACATCAGTAAGAGAAAAAAGTTTATCATACAGATAGTCTCACCAGTTAAAACTAACCCACTCTACAAGATCCGAGAGACAGGAAATAAATCAGAAGCCAGGCAGAAACTGAGTTAGGTACCTAAAACATACAGGTACAAAAAGATACATCCAATGTAGTCATTCACTGTCAATAACATCCTGGGCTGCACAGGCTTAACAAAACTAACATGATTTTTATAAATATAAAATGGTATGCAATGGGCTGTTTTCTCATTCCTGTTGGTATGCATGGTTCTGAATGCCATCCCTCCACTACTATTGTGGTCTTTTCCTCCTTAGTGTTAAATGTCTCTGTTCTGCAAGAGGTTTAAGACCACTTTTCACTACTGTGAACTGCAGCCCAGCAACAGCTAATCCCACTAGCCATGAAGTTTGCTTCAGATCTTGATCACCAGTGATTTTCTCTGAAGAGAATGTTCTCTACAATTACAAGCTAAATATAAAATCTGATCACTTCTCTGAAAAGAAGCCAATAGGTTATAAGAGTGTTTTGGGGCAGTGTACTGTGCCCAAAGCTTCTTTCAAAGAAAGATTCAAGTTCATGGAGTTTTCTGCCATTGTACAAAGCTGTAACACTTATGAGATCGCCTTCAAATTGTTTTGGACATGGACCTTCATGTAAGTAAAGGAATATAAGTCACTACCTCCATTTCCTGTGCTGACCTTGAACAATTCAGATATTTGGATCAGCAAAAATTGCCTGTGCTTTCCCTTTGCCATCCTAATCATAAAATAATTCTGAAGTGTCTTTAAAAAACAGAAAAAATTAGGTCACAGATCTAAGAAATAAGATTGACATATGTAGTATGAAAACTCAGATCTCATTCTACCTAGAAATGTTGGGCTAAGTGAATACAGGCTTAAGCTACAAGGACGCAGGACAGAGAAAAAAACCCCTCCTTGCCTAATGGCTCACTTAACTTGCAGCTATCCTTGTGTGCAGGATTAAGTACTTGGCTCTAAGAAGAATCCATATAAAACTGTAGAGACCCCAAGTGAAAGAACTGGGGTTGTTTCTGACAAACAAACAATGCTCTGCTTCTGTTGTCAAAACCCTTCCCATTTTTACAAACACACAATAAAACAAAACAAATGAGAGCTTGGAAGAACCCTCTACTCAAACTGTCCAGTACATACAAACACACCTATATCCTCCCAGAATTCCTAGTTGCAGGTCTGAGTCACAACTAATTTGAACAAATCAAAGGTATACCCCTCCTGCAAGCAGACATTAACAAGATGACTTTTGCTGACGAGAATGTTGATGGCATTGGCAAAGGAAAACTTTCTCCACTCTGCAGAACAACACACCTTCCTCTCTGTATCAGTAGCACCAAGAGTTTCTAGATGACACACGAGGCTCTGGGGCCCTGCTGGACCTGCTGCCCAGTGACAACAGGAGGTGTGACAGAACAGGTGAAAGACGAGAAAGGAAGAGACAACAGTGTTGCAATATGTTAGTGCTGAAGGTGGAATTAAACTCAGGGACACTGTAAATAACACACAACAGAGCTTCTGCACAAAACTGAACTCACAAAAGGCAGCTTTCTTATAGGATTTCTGTCAATATTAAGATTTAACTTTTAGACCTGCTTAAAAAAAGAGCATTGCTACTCACCGCCACTTGTGCAGAATCCATGAACCTTAATCCAAAGTAGTCACTTTCTATAAGGTCCAGATGATACATGATCTGCTCAAACAGCAGCTGGCCTTTGGCTTTTTTCTGAAAATATAAAAGGTTTAGTATTCATCAAGCAGATTTGTTGTAGTATCTACCTTCTTACAGGTATACTTTCTACCCTAACTCCAGTAGTAGGAGAATCACAAAATTTAGCATCTGGAAATAAAGCATGGACCCTTTTTCCCCCCTCATATTTTTTAATGGCTGTTTTTCTTAAAGGCAAATGTACACTCCACAGGAAGCACAACAGACTATTAAAATGTCATTTTATCATTTTCCCTCTTAGGATCTCCTTACTCACTGAAATTCAACAGAACTGGAAACACTGCTAGTACAATTGCAATAACTAATGCACCAGAAAATTTTCAGAGCCAAGTACAGCACATCGCTTATGAATTTACTACTGTTTAATATCTAGGCAATTCACCAGTTTTGAAGCAGGTAGCAAAGCCCATTGAATTAGGATGTAGCATTCCATTAGCAAGTGCTTTTAACCGCTACCAGGAAATAGTCTGGGGCAAGCAACTTGAACAAATAATACTTAGATAACACATTTACAAAAATAAGTTCATAAAACTCACTTCTAGGTGCAAAAAGCCACCACATAGGCTCATATATAATTTATGAAAAAAACTTATCCCTGGCCCCAAAGAAACATCATTTTTACAGTGATGATCTAAAAAATTAAAAAGTTCTTTAAAGAGAAGGCATATAAGTAGCACTGAGCAGTTTCCACACAACATATATTTTTCATGCCATGAATTCCTTTATAGCCATAAACAGAAAGAATAATTTAACTGTTATACCTAAGATACTTAAATATAATAAAATACATTAATAAATTAGTAAGTTGGAGTACAAGTCATGGTGTTGAAAAGAAACATTTTTCATTGCAAAGAAATGCAGAAAGGATTTATGCTTACTCTGCAAGAAGCTTAAGGATTCCTTTATTTCCATAATGCTATCATCTTGCAATCTTTTTATCTTAATATTTATACATTCACAACTTGAGAAATGGGCTTACTTTCTAAGCATATTTTTTAGTGAGCTACTAATTAGCAGATTTAGTCCACCTCTCAAAATTCTGGGTCAGCCAAATTCATATTCTCAGAAATAATCAGGTTTAATCAGCAAGTATTATCCAAGTAAGTAAAGCCGCATATGTAATTTTTGCCACCTTCCTCTACCCTGATCTTCAAACACTTTATATTTAACTTTGCAATCCTAATCATTGGTTTACTTGATGCATTACTTAAATCCAACATGGTACATCACAGTTCAAAGCAAAATATAAAAACAAGTCTGTAAACTGAGCCTGCCTAAGCAAGTTCTCACACAGTTATTTCCAAGTATTGGGGAGAACAGTGGGAATGGAAGGGAAGCAGGACACCTCACGTTCACACAGAACCCAGAAACATTATGTAATGGAAATACTGAGATGTTGACCTCATCAAATTCGTTCAGGGAAAGTTTTTTGTGTAGACCTAAGGAAAAAAGTACTTTTCAGGCAATAGCAGATTTATTAAACACCAGCAAGAATCTCCCAACAGAACCCTTAAGGCAAACCATCTATATATGTAAATCCACGCTTTTCTTCCACTATTTGAGTCTGCTGTCTGTCTTTAAAGACCAAGACATTGAACTGTTGATATTTGTCCTCAGCACAGGGTTTCTTCTGCTTAAACAACAATATATGCTAACATAAATTATAAATAAATGCAGCACTTGTCACAGTAACACTAGAAAAACACTATTTTGCATGAAGCTCTCTGCAGCTTGTCTAAAACTCGTAGAAAATCTGCTCTTATTAAGCAGAATGTTTTAGATTCTTCCCAATTCCTCAGTAGGTCATATTTTAAAACTGTAATTAACCAGTTAGCCAAATTCCCTGTTGGTGACAGGAGCACTTTGACTCAAGCCTGGAATACTCCATATACTATCTCAGACTACCAACAACTAAACCCAAATTTCTGTAGCATCAAGTTAGCTTCACAGTGTGTTCACCATTTCGGTCATCTCAGCAGGACTCGAAGATTAAGTGGACTGAGAATAATGTGGGACAAAGTCCCTGAAGAAGCAGTGCAGTGACTGTGGAAAGATTTGCAGGGCTACTCGTTGTTTTCTGACTTAAATCACCAGGGCTATCAACATGGAATTCATTATGCACTACTCTGCATGTGAATTAAATCATCACCAGCTGTATTTGGTGCAAGTCAGCGAGAGTGTCACACATGCCTTACTTACTGCAGTCCTTCCTCCTTGTATTTAAACAAATTGCAGGCAAAAATATTATTGCTTTGTAACTCATCTTGAGGAATCAAAAGTAGTTTCTTTATATTCAATGAAACTGCGACATCAAGTGTTTTTAAAAAGCTACACTACAAAAAGATACACTTTTATTACATTTTCTTGTGAAGAATTGCCCTAACTCTCTAAGGGCAACATTCAATTTAAGTGACATTGTTATCCTGCCACTAACCCCACGCGCTTTTTTCTCCCCCCTCTTCTTTCTTTTCCTTGCAGCAGAGCTCAGGTTACTCTCAAAGGACAAATATTTTCGAAGTGCTTAATGGTTACCGATGAACTATTAACGATTCCACTCACAAACAGCCCAGTCAGTGGCTGGTCCTCCCTTCTGGGCACAAATTAAACTCCTCATGGGTTTACAATTCAGTAAAACCTGACTACTTTATTTACACACTCTGTTGTTCTCTGTAGGAACCAACTACAAACATCGCACTGAAGGAGAATCAACAACAGGAAAACTTAAATAAAATATATCATATATATAAGGCAGGACATCTAATAGTTTTGCCCCACTGTGGGATGAGATAAAAGGACCTTCTGATCACTTTGGTATGAATCACACGGCCCCAGCCCCCCTCCCCCTCTTCCCCGAATGAAAGGGATGCTCCCAACTATGTCCTAATGACACCTCCTGCTGCTCTTAATAACTGCAATTGCTGGCTGAGTAGGTGTTACAAAGGCCGGTACCTCAGCAGAGAGGTGGGGTGTTCACCTCGGCACGCTGGTTTGTTCCTTCATTCCCGGAATAAGGTGATTTGGAGACATCCACCTCGACTCGGGCACCTCAGTCACGGCCTAAAACTTGAAGAGCAGCATTTATACCCTCCTCTCTCACCCCGCATGACTGATGTAAAGGCCATTTTCAGCGCCAGAGCGGCCGGCACAGACCAGCACTGGTGGGGGAACACGGGCTTACAGCAGCTGGGGATGAGAGCTTGTGCTGGGTGGGCGCCAGCTGAATGGCTCACTTCTGAAGGTTTTTATTAGGTTTTTAATCACAGCGAAGTCTTTTTTTTTTTTCCCCAAAACTTGAAAAAGCAACAACAAACCAACCAAAACGCCCACGTAATGAATTTACTAACTAAAATGCTGATCAGAAAAGGATTTTCTCCTACTTATTTATTTTCTTTGTGAAGAAATGGAGGTCCCTATATAAGATGAAAAAAAGAGATCAATAGGCATTACCTTCATGGGGACTTAGTACCCCTTGTGTCCTTGGAGCACTGTTTTCATTCAATAGATTTCTTTAAATGATTATGTTAACTTTTGTTATTAACAGTAGCCACTGCATCCAGTAGCTGCCGAACAGCAAGAAACCTCCCTTCCTAGTTTTTGTCAACTTATCAGGAAGGTTACCATTCATATGCATACGGGTTTCCTTAGAAATACACTGTTTACACACACCCAGAGCAGAGATGGATCCCCGTTCAGAATTTACAGCTACCCCGTTGCCAGGGTGTCACCTACGCATGTTTGCAGACCAGAGCAGCGTGGAAGCAGCAGATGAGCCTGTCCACTTTTTTAATGAAGTAAATCCCCTTCTCCCAAACGACATGTTTCGAAAAAAAACAAGCCTTGAGAAACCTCCAACACTGAGCTTTAAAGGAAAAGATGCAAACGGTGTCTGTGGTTAACACCATTAAGGTTTGCTGGAGAACTGGAGGGTTAAACCCCCTTATCTTTACAAAGGCAGTGTTAGAAGTACACATTATTTGTATCACCCTGATCTTCTTAGGGCTTTAAGCACTGACCTACAAATGGAGCTGCTCCCTTCCTCAAACTCCAAGCACCAGTCTTTCAAATAACTTTTTCAAACTCCCCAGTCAATTTTCTCCTTCATCTAAAGATGCCACTGGCAGTAAGCCACCAGTTCTGCTTCTCTCTTTGGTTTATCCCCCATTTTTGACAACATGTGCCATATACTCTTGTGAATATAAAGCCTTGCAGCCTCACGGCTGCAGAGAATTTCTACCTCCAGAGACACAGCTTATCAATTCTTCTGTTTACTCAATGTCTCACAAATACAGGAAGATAACCATTTGAGATTAAACATTTTATTCTGTTATTCTCTGGAGAAAGAAAAAGGCATTTCCCAAAAATCTTCATAAAGAATTGATTTCAATACCCATCATTACTGTACTGTATTAGAGTGCTATGTAGAAGGATTTTAATGCACTGTGCTCAGGCTTATTGAACCTATTACATAAAAAAAAGACTCAAAACATTCATACTTACAAGTTTGTTTTGTGGAAGTCTCTGTTTCATCTCCCTGAAAGTTTGTATCTTCTAGCTGATTTACCCCGTTTTTGAATTCTTTCTGATATGGAATATATCCAAACTGCTTGTCCAGCATTAAGGTTTAAATGCCTCCCCACAGTATATTCTCAAACACTTCAGTTTTATTTGGTGTTCACCTGCAGGTTTCTCAGGAACACTCTGATTAAGAGCACCACAGAGCCTCAAGTCCTTGAGCTCTTTGCAGGGGCAGTTCAGCAACAAAGGAGGGTTTCAGCCAAAATTCACTGTTATACTGTGAGTTAAGAACGCTGAACCTTCAGGCAACTACACTGGCCGGCGGCACCATCCCCAGAAACACTGGCAGCACACTGCAGGTCAAACGATTCACTCTGGTAGCAAACACAGCTCACTGACAGCTGCTCCCTTCCTCCCTTTCCAACCATGCCAGGGCATAGAGCACTGCAGCAAGGCTGAAATGCTCACCTTCCACTAATCCCAAATGCGTGCACTCGCTGTAGGACCTGGAGCAGGCAGCCTGTGACTCCAGCTGCTCACACGTGCCAGAACGACTCAGCGTGTCCTGTCTATATCTTACACTCAGCCTCACCGTGCATTTAAATCTGCCAGCCCAGGAAGCAAGAAGGGATCACCCTGCGCTACAGCTGGAGCCCCTCACACCTCACAGATGGCACCTCTGCTTCAGAACACTCGAGACTGATTTGTCCAGGTTCAGTCCCTTAAAGGCCTTTCAGTAGTTTAAGCAAACCCTCAAAAGCACATCAAGAGTTTCAGACAAAAGACCACACGGGAAAAAAGTTTTAATCCAAAGCTTTATAGCCTTAATGCAAACACACAGGGGCATGTTCAAATGTTGGTGTCCTTACTACTTTTGTCTGCTGAGCTTTATTTTGGAAGTTTAAAAGCCAGCCTTGAACACTCAAGAGTGTTCATTTTATTTGATGACTGATTTTCCAAAATTTTTAGCAGTAATAGATTTTCTTATTAATCAGCATCAGTGCCACAAACAGCATTATGTATTTCATATTTACAGCTTCAAATATTCAGTACAGGGCCATAAGTATTCTAAAAGCTTTTTAGAGAAACAGAGTGGATTATTGAGTAAAATCAATCATAATACACCTCTGCTCTTGTAGTCAGATCAACACAGATCATCTCTCTCCAAACAAAAAGCCATTGTCACTCATTAGCGATTTTTGCATCCCAGATAGATTTCTTTTTTTAAAAATAATCACTACAAATACAGTCCTTTTTCATCTTATTTCGTACTCCAAACCCCTAAACAGCTTAGTTCATTTCCACTACTCTTGGACTGGTTTGTACAAGACCTTGTTTCAATGAGACTTCATTATAATAAGGACAAAAACATCTCATTTTGCAATCTCCATATCAAATTTCATGCATGCATAAGTAAGGAATAATCCAAGATGAAAAACTACTCAGGGAGCATCCATTCTCATAATTTGTGTCTTTCATCTTATACCACTAAGAAGCTTTTACCTAAAACTTAGGTTGCACATGCAGAAACTGAAATACAATTAACACTCTATTATCCATGAGAAGATTATGTAAAGTGTGGGTTAAGCAGGGTCATCTTCTTTTACCGAAACACCCCTGGCTTCCACAAAGTACAGTGCTGCTTCTATAAGACCCTATACTTCCTATCTGTCACTATTGTAAGGCTGACCTTGTTTCTCCATAGAAAGCAGTCCACTAATTTTAAAAAAGGTCATATTCTAAGTGTATGTATTTATTTATGTTACCATTTCTCCCCTCTATCTTCATTATCTTTTCCCTCTCTAAATTAGTGTTATGAATAGCATAGAATTGACTATCTCTAAAACAAATACTCAGTTTTTAGATATTTCAATTTAAAAATCATCTGGAACTCTCTAGTACTCAAAACAGAACTTCATTTGAAATTCTTAACAAACATTTTTTAGGTTCCCAAGTATTTCATAAGCTGTTGGTGATCCCAGTGAAAAACAGCTTTCAAGGGAAAACACTGCTATGAGCTTCCCCTCTAATCTGTCTTTCCCCACAAACCATGACCAGAATAACCAGTATTCCCGAGGTTGAGGGGTTTCCTTGGGAGACCAGATTGGTATGACTGAGCTGATGGAGTTTTCAGGTGGCAAACCAGGGCTGTTCACGGCTTTTGAATTTTGGGAATTCCAGAGGTTCAGTGGGGAAAGATGAGTTTAGTTTCGCATGGGAACAGGATTAAAAGTAAGATAAGGGATGTCAGCAAACGAGTTCTTGTCCTCTCCCCGCTCATATCACTAAGCAAACATTCCACCCGTGGATCTTAAAAAATTGGAAGAAAAAGCATAACCCAACTTTTATCCAAGGTGAACAAGGCATGTTAACAGTAAAGCAGAATGTATAATAAACAACATTAACAGCAGCAGTTACAACCAACATCTATTGTATACAAACTTTTTCTAGATTAACAAAATAATAAGCTTCTTAGTGTTTCACTAAGCAGATAAGTCTGTCAAAATCACTGAATGCATTTGGACAAACATAAAGCTTCAAAAGAGTGGTAACAGAGGAGGAAAATTACCAGGTCAAAACACAACTTTACATCTGAGAGGAAGGTGTGGGAAAAAACCTGACACCTTTCGATCTGCCCCAAAGAACACTGATAACTCGCGTGAAGTTCATGCCTCCCACTTTGAACATACCAAAGTGTCAGTAAAATAGTATACATGACACTGATATTCTTCAGTCATTGACATGGCTATGAAATGAGTAGATTCTTAAAAAGAACCCAGTCTATGCACTGTGTACAACTGCAGCTTTGATGAACAGTTCAAGTCAGGCAGTTTTGTAGTTAAAAACAACAGAAGAAATAGAAAAGCAGACAGATTAAGTGGCTTGACAGACACCAGAGATAAGATCAGTGGACAAAAAGCAGAGTTACTACTGAAATCCTGGCTCTGTGTTTAATAAATTAAATCTCAATTGCATCCTTTACAACGTGTCCCCTTCTGTCTCATTGTAAATATTCGTAAAACATCAGTCTTTGGTGCTTAAAGACTCTGAAGTGAGTTTGGCTTAAGTGTTCCTTGTGTTGGGTCCTTCTTTTTCCTTTCCTTTTTATTTTTTTAACTCAAACAGAAATTCAGCAATCTCAGATTCAACCATATGAATTGAATACTCTTCTCAGTAGTAAATTCACTGTAAGGATACAGCTCAAGAGCATTTCAAGCAAACTTAAGCCTGGTATCACCTCTAAATGCTTCTTCACCACATTTGGGGAGGCACATGGGGAACCAGATTGGAGAATCACTCCAGCTGGAAACTAACATAACAAAATTATACTGATTATTTTCAGCCACAGCATTTTCTTGACTTAGCTTACTGCCTGGCTGCCAAAAAACTGTTTCTTCTGCCAAGGGGTACGCGAAAACAAGGACAAACGCAATAACGAAAGCAACATCTTTTCTTTCTGTGGCAGCAACAACTTATGCCACTGTAAAGTGTTTGCGTAGCCATGGATTTTAAAAAGGTATGGCATTTATTCCTGCCAGGGCAACTCTTTCTCTGGCTGTGAACTAACCTGTTTGCTAAGTGACTCATTCTTAGGAAAAGCTCTGTTACTTATTTTTTTTTAATAAAACAATTTCACAGCACTTAGGTAGACAATGGGAGTGCCCACAACTCAACTGGCAGACCAGAGAGCACCTCTTTGAGATAAAGAGCTCATTTTAAAGCAAATCTACTGCCCACAAAGTAACAGAACCAGTCTTGGAAAAGGTCTTAGTTCAAAGAGGACGAAGATTTCCAAAGGAAGTTTTTGTAAAAGAAAAAATACATATACACGTGTACTTTTAATGTAAGCTTTAGATTTTAGAAAGCAATGCTGTTTTGCCAGGATTTTGTACCCTACGCTTCATCCCCTGTCTCCCCTACCGTTTTTTTTGCTTTCCTCTTTAAGAGTCAACCCCAAAATACGAACGATGCAAGTGGAGAAACAAGAATAAACACTTTAAGGAATTTGAAAGTAAACATTTAATCTACTTTTATTTTAATCATCCAAGAAACTGGTACGTATCAGCCACTGACGATGCACTGTAACTACGGCACCTACCTACACTAATTTAGCATAGTTGGTACTGTTACTCATAACTTAGATGTCCACAGTCAAGGCTTTATATTGGTGTATAAAAGAAAAAGCAAGAGTGAAAAAAGTTTCCTGTAGAAATAAATAGTTACTATTGCACCCTGGTCTAAGTTTTATAGTCCAGGTGGCAGGTCATGACACCTCTTCAGGTTCAATTTATGCTCCTCAAAGCCTTAGAAATGTCGTTAGAGCCGGCAGGAATTTGCCTACAGAGCCAACTCCAGCTCCAAAGATTACTGCTCTGATTATGTAAAGACACCAATTTAAACTTGAGTACTTTTGAAATGTTAACTCTTGCTATAAAGTGTTTGTGGGCATTCCTGGCCTCAAATCAAACACCCTAGGTACTAAGCAGCACTGGATATGTTCATTACACTGCTTCAGAGATGTACAAATTAGTTTTACTGTCCTCTATAAACACGTATCTGTATAGTCATTTTGCAAATAAAGAGGCCAAAGGGTTTCTCTAATTCTAGATTACTTGGGATTCTGGATATCACAAGAGCAATTTTTGCTCCCTACATCAACAATACTGCTCAATCAAAAACCTGACTTCCTCACACTACCTAAACACTCCAGAATTGCCCTTAAAATAGGAAAGAGAGAAAAGCCATTTCAAGACTGCCTGTTCCACATGTTCTTTCTAGTCAGCAGTTCCAATATCAGCACCACTGTGATTGCAGCCAAAATCCCATGCAACCAGTCAGGTCTCGCAGATCCACAGTTTCCTATCTTCCTAATGCTCAGCTCTGGGAGCTCAAAACAAGTCGCTAACAACTATAACACATGTAATGGAAAAACAGAGCACACGGCTTCTGTTGTTACTGTTCATCCTGTTGGCCAAAACCAGGTATATAATTAGACAAGCAGAACAGGCACGTGCATATTAAGGAAGCTTTAGAAATGTAAAATAGTGGCTAACACCTCACTCCCAATAAAACACTGCTATGAGACAATCCCTGCTTTATAATCTGCCCGGAGGACGGGAAGGAAGTAGATTTTTTCCTCTTCCCCTCCCCTCCCCTCTCAAGTTAGAGTTAAAAAGTGCATCCATCTCTGACACAAAACCAAGCCAAACAAAAGCCACACAGAAATTACCGCTCACATTTCTGCTCATCCCTCCTCTTCAACAGAGAGTTATACTAAGAGATTCACTCTTCTTCTCAAGATACATAGCTCACCAAAAAGTAAATCCAGTTCATCCCACACCTTACCCTCTCTAAATTAAGCCTTGGCACAACAAATACATTAACACACAAGAAAGTATTCAAAGGCTCGATGGCATCTAACAAAACACTCTAGTTTCAGTGAATGACAAAGGTAACTATTCTTTCAGCACCTTTTAACAACCAGTAACCTGACAAACATCAAGTCTGCAATGGCAAATAGCTGTGCCTTTACCTACCCTGCAAACAGCAAACACTACAATCACACTGACACAAGGCAACCGTATTTAACAAACTCGCATCACTCCTACCGGCAGGTCCACGCTGACATCCGTCCCGTCCAGCAGCGCTACTCGGCAGGTGATGATGGACTTTGCATCACCAGCCGCAGGGATGTGGGTGGCGGCCCTTTGGGCCTCTCTCAGCCGCTCCTTCTCCGCATGTTTCCGCATGGACCGCCGGCCCAACGTGCGACGGAAAAAACTCAGCATCTTTGCTATGAAATCCAAGAGAGAAAGAGAACACATTAGCTTTTTACAGGAAAAAAAAACCCAAAACATCCTACACTGAAAGTTCTTTGATAAAGAAGTGTCAGAGAGTCAAACAGATGTTCCACTCTGGTTTAAATACCCGCAGTCTTTGGCTACTTTGGTAAAAAAACAAACAAAACCAACCAAACAAAAAAACCAACACAGCTCAAACCTTTGGCGGCGATTGGGTGATTCTTTGGAGGCGATCTAAAAGTAATTTCAAGAGAAAAACCAGCGATCGCGTAGATCTCCCACAATTATGTGCGATCTCCCCCTAAAACAAACGCTCCCTCGCACTCCAGCGAGGCGCGGATGTTCCCTGAGCGCCGGAAAGCAACTGAGCGCTACATTCCACCGGCTCCTTTCCTGGCTGACACACTCCACCTCTCATGCAAAACAAGCGATAAGCGACCCCTTCCCGCCCCGGAGCGGCGCGTGCAGCTCTTCCCGCAGTTTTTTCCCACAGTTTTTCCCCTCGCTCTGCCAGGACCGGCGAGCGCCCCTCGGGCACGGCCGTTCCCGTCCCGCCGGGGCTGCGACCGGCACCGGGACGGCCCCTCCGGGCCGGGCACGACAAACACCTGGAGCCCGGCGGGGACTCAGCGCCGACCCCGCGGGCGGACCCGGCCGGGACGCGGCCGCCGCCGCCCTTACATAACATAACGCCCGCTCGGCGGCCCCGGGGCCGGGCGGTCTCACCTGCCGGGCGGCCCCGCGGCGGGAGCGGCGCAGCCCGGGCGGCGGGAGCGTCCCCGCGGCGGCTCCTCCAGGCCCCGGGGGCGGGCGGGGGGCGGCGAGGGAGCCGCGGGAGGGGCCGGGCCGCCGGACATGGCGGAGCGACGTGGGAGGCCCTTAAACAGGCGGCGGCGCGCCGGCCATTCCCTTCCGCTCCGCGCTCACTCACCTGGCGGCTCCCGCGGCCGCGCTGTCCCGCCGGGCCGCAGCGCGGGGATGGAGGCGGGGGGCGGCGGGGAGGGAAGGCGGCAGCCAGACCGGAGAAGGAACCCTGTGCTTCCCGCCGCGCCGGGAGGCCATCGCCCCTTTAACGGGGCGGAGCCCGGTGGCGAAGGGGCTCCCCCTTCCCGTGCCAGGTGGTTTCGCCCGGCTGAGGGGCCGCGGCGGGGGGCGCGGCGCGGACCACGTGCGGGGCGGGGGGGGAGCCTGGAGCGGCCGGGAGCGGTGGGGCAGGGCCGGGAATGGGGGGCAGCCCCCCGGGAATTGATCCCGCGGGACGCGTTTCGAACTGTTTCGCGCAGTTTCTGTAGTTTCTGCTAACGCGGCGTAGAGGTTTGGCTCCGCGGCTCGGCCAGGACTGTAACCAGCCCTTGGCTGCCCACCGGGGAGTGGAACCTTCAGGCAAACGAGCGCTCAAACCATTAAGTTTAGAAGAAAATCGTCTCTTCAAACACTGCCTGAAAGGGCAGCGGGAGCTCTGTATTAAATAAAGCAGAGCCGTCTAACAACGAACACCGTTACTACTTATACACTGAAATTCGCAACTACGAAATGCAGTTTGTATTCTAAGGTCCTTCAAAAACACCAGCACAGCCTGTCTCGGTGATCCGCGGTACTTCTGACACTTGTCTTACGTGTTACTCCAGTCCCGCGGGACAAGCCCTGCTCCTTGGCAGCAATTATAAAGGCAATTACAAACCTTACTGTGTTTTTTTTTAGTACATAAATATTTGTGTCCAAGCCAGTATTGGAGATCTCCAAATGGAAAACTTTAGGAAAGGCAATAAAACTCTGCCTGGCCGATAATAGTAACAAAGCTCTGAGTAAAGGAGCTCCAAATTCCTTAAAAATCCCAGGATAACATAACAGTCTGGAAAAGCAGAGACTCTGACTAATGATAACACAGCATTTTGTATGCTCAGCTCTGAATCTCGGGCTGAGATAATCAGTCACTCACCTGCCATGCAAAAGAGCTGACATAATGAAACCCACATTAGTGCCATGCCATGGCACAATCAGCTCCAGTTACCTTCATGTCATCTGCTGAAATGGGGAAAAAAAAGCTTCCAGGTAATTGCCCACAATTTGCTGAGGAAGCAACAGGCCGATTTTCATGTTAAATGTCTGTGTTGACAACTGAGCAATCCTCCTGCTGTAAGCAGGAGCAAGGCAAGCTTAGGGGAAAGGTGTGATTCAGCTTTGTGCCTGATTCGTTATTCAAGAACATAAATCACAAAACAGTAGGAATTTAGATACTTTTTATCAGAGGATTTTGCTTGCTCCTGGCAGTCTGTCATGAAGTACTTATGGGAGCTTACAATAAAGCTCCCAAAGAAGCCACACAACATCTTACTATATTTAACGTGGAAAAAAAATAATTTAGCTTGTGGGTTTCTGATGAATTCTCAGAGCAGATCAACTAACTGATCATTTGGATGTCAAGCAGCTTAGTTTGTAGTGAAAATCTGTCAGGTAAATAAACGTGAGTCTCTGTGCTATTACATCTACATGAATTCACATTTTCCTATGAGACAAAGAATTCTGGAGAGTTCCCTGATTCTTGGAGGTTGTTCCTAAATTTTCGAACCATCTTCAACTATTTCCTCAGGTTGAGGTTCTTTCCACTCTGTCATTCACAAGCTCCCATGCTGCCACCAAGAACTCCCGTTATTTCCTTCCTGTAGCTTCAGCGACACAAAAACTTCTGCTCATTTTTGTGCTTCCTACTTCACACCAGCCTCTTGCTACTCTTTGCATAATTACAGGCTACTCCTTCCTCACTGTTTGCTACTCAGATACAGTCCAAGTATATGCACATTCAGCTGTGGTATCTATGACTTGTCTTCTATCCAGTCTTCCTATGCCAAGTTTAAACAAACTGCTTCCTACTGAATGCCTCTTTTCTGTTTTGCTCCTTGAAATGCTTTCCCATTAGTTTATCCTTTTGTACTTCAAACACCTCGTCCTCACTTTCAAGTCCTACATTAATCAGTGAAATTTAGAACATACAGGGATATCTTAGATGCTCATGCTTCCTGAGATCTTTGTCTTGCCTCTTAAGTCCTCTCATCATCTTTTCCCACTTTTGCTTTGAACCATCCCCTCTCTTTTTGGCAGCAAATATTTCATCACAAGCTTCCATCTGGCATTTTTGTTCTTCACATCAGCCTTCCTCAACCGTCAATTTTGGGATCAGACTTTAATCTCTACTGAACACTGTCTCCAAATCACTCACTGTATAAAAGGTAATTAAAAACTTATTCTTCCATTAGAGAAAAACTTTCAGTATATAATTTCATGGAATAAAATGTGGGCTGACACTGTAATCAAACAATTTAATTCCTGATAATTTAGCATCCTCTTCTAATTCTCTATCCATAGAGATGTATTTATGACATACAATGTCAAGAACTAAAATACAATGTGAACATTACCTGGCATCAGACACGTATAAATGTAGCACAGCAAAACCGTGTGTCAAGCAGCAAGAAATTCACACAAAAAAATAAACTTTAAATTACTAAAGCACATCTTTATTTTGCAATTAAACAATTAAGATCCACAAGTAAACTATATATATATTTTCAAGTCTGTACCTAGACAACTATTTGTCAACTGAAATTAAATATATCCACAAAATATGCATAACAGCATTTTTTCACATAATAGAATGAAATTTTACTTAAGACTAAAACAAGACTTGTTAAATGTTAATTAGCATATTTATCCTGGGAACTGCTGGTTTTCGGTAGAAGTTAGTGTATCAGTTTAATGGCAAGAAATTTCATTTTATCAAAATGAGGACAAATACATAAGGCCCTTTAAAGCATACAGTAGCTGCAGTGACAAAAGCTGAATTTATTTTCACATTGTCCAGTGTTGACCAATTTCAAGTTTCCATCGTTTTCCATCAACACCCCGGCTGCTTAGCCAAGATGGTGCATTTAGGTTGTTGGTTTGTTTTTTTCCTCCCCCTCATGTGCTTTTAAACAAATTTATAGGCAGAAGTCTACTTATGGGAAGAACCTTTGCATCCCCCCAGCATTACTAAAGATACACAAGAGTTAGTCCAAACAACAAAAGAGCTATACAACTCTGAGATGATTTACTCCACACTTGCAGTCCATCATTCAGCAGAATGAAACTGAGATGAAATTTGACAACTGAAAGCTGCAGCTGGAAATGCAAATTAATTACCCGAAGTAACTAGCAAATATATTGCCACCATCTGATTGTTAATAATGATCTAAATAATATTCTTCCCTTTGTATTTATACATAGTATAGCACCTGTTACAGAAAAAAACCCCAAACCTTACACAAACAGCCCTGCTAAATTGACTGGTTAAAATGGGATCACTGGTAAATGAAGCAAACCAAATGGAAAACAAATCTGGATACACTGGATAAGATAAAACCTTCACTCTCTTACCTTAATTTTCCTGTAATATTATGGGTTGTTACTGTGGTGCCCCAATGTACCGAGATAATTGCACTGGATCATTTATAGTCTAGTCTTTGTGGATATATTCTAGTTAAAGAAAACAACAGCTCAATGTAAACTGTTTAACCCTTTCACTCATGTCTCAGGCCCCTGGCCGAGGTGTAAAAGGGTGACTTCTTTAAACTTCGTTGTGCATTATCTTTAGTTACCAAAATTCAAATAAGTTAAGTAAAAAAAAAAATACTGATTTCCAGGTAATTGATCCAATGTTAAAAATAATGCTTAGCATAAACATTTACAGTAAACATAGCTAATTTGCAGCTCGCTGAGAGAGATCACAGAGATAGATTTACAAGTACCCTGTAGGCTTTTATTTGCACCTTTTTTTTTCTTTCCCCTCCCATCCCCCCAAATGCAGGCTTCATATTCTTTTTAAGACAGGAAAACTGAGATGATAGAACTATCTTATTAATATCTATTTTCTGAAAGTCCCTCAGAAACACATCAACAATAAACCAAGAAATGGCTGGAATAACAGAAAGCATTCATACAAGGGTGTAATCCAAATCATCTCTGCACAGAAACCCATCAAGCATCTCTCTCCACCCCAATTTATTTTGTCCAACAGTTCAGTCAGTAGTAAGCATGAAATAAAGTGCTACTATTCAAACATCAAAACACTTTGAGAAAAATTACCCTTTAAAATGTGTAAGCTTGCTAAATACGAAATACCACAACGAATAAGCTGTCAGCCAGTCCATGGAAACATAATTGATGCTACAGCACACCAGGATCAGAGATATTTTAGTGGCCTTTTCTTAAATGATGCTACTAATCAAAAAGTTTAAATTTTTTAAGTTGAAAATTTCAGAATTTTTTTTGAAAGAGATTTATATCTCCTTTTTTCCATTGAGCACTCAATGAGCAAAACATGCCAAAGCCAATAGCCAGAGCCTACAGCTTTATGCACCAGATCAAAACTTGTAGCTGGAGAAGCCCTATGAACAGAAAAGATGGACACTTGTAGGAGCAACAAGCACAGAGATAAAATCCAGTGATATAGAACTGGCCTCCTTTGCAGACTGCTAAACAAACAAGTGAGTTTCAATTTCTAACTGCAGTGGGATAACAGAGACTGGACAGAACAGTTACACTGAAACAAACCAACCATTTCCCCCTTCTAACAGCTTACCAATTACCACTAATTATAAATCCCCGCAATTTCATGCAAGATCCACAGATAATCAATAAATACATTTTTACCAGATTTTAATACTGGATCCTAGTGCTAAAATTAGCAATGGAATAGAGCTTTTCCAGCCTTGAGACAAAAGATGGGTACTAAAATTGGCAAATACACCCAACCCAGCCAACTGGGGACCTGAGATGTGAGCTACAAAAGAAGGCTGTAACTGACCCTGGACCGCACTATTCCTGTACTTGGTGGAAGTCTAAATAAGCAAAATTTTCATTTGGACCACAGCCAAATCCCTCCCTTTATCCTCAGGGCTGAGGGGCTTGAAGATTACCTGCATGGTGGCTCTATAGTGAAAACTACAGCAGATGTATAGGGCAACCCGCTTTCACTTGGAAATTGGTGGATCTGTCGAGTTTTTCATGCTCATGCAAATTCCCTGAGCCATCAAACATCCCCCACACACCTGCACACACACTGCATAAGCATAAAAATATCACGTAATTCAGCTCCACAGCATACCTGGAGCTCCAACATCTCTATGCCACACCTTCCCTCCTTCCCGTCTCCCTGGGCAGTGCAAGGTCCGCTGCACTTTGGCCTGTCCATGGGTACCACAAAGCTTTTTGGAAGGTCTCCATGGAAAGTTGACAGCTACACAAGTTCCATAACAAACTCCTCATGCTCCTTAATCTCCCAACTGCTTTCTCACCCTTTCTTTAATGGATAGCATGCCAGACTGTAATCAGATATTCTAGAAGAAGTGTTATTGCTTTATCTATATGGCATATAAGCTTTTAAGATTTAACAGAGAAATGTGGAAGATATGTCAGCGAGCATTAAATGTAGTGAGAAAAAAAAATCAGGCTTTCTCTTTTTCATAACTGGGAGAGAATAGATAAAAATAAAAGGCATAAAAGCAGTATTTTACTGCTTAAGACTTGCAAGTGATTGAAAATACCAAATGCTTCCAAATTCAGGATGAATTAATTCTTCAGCTCTCTCTTATCTGGGATGTCTAAAGGAGTATTTCTAAAAGTGGACTGGCTGACAATATGTAGGTGGTTTATTAAACAATACCTGCATCTTATTTCGTATTTAGCAAAAATAAAAAATGCCCCCAAAACAATCAAAAGCTCCCCCTAGAGCCCCTTATCTTTCTGCTAAAAAAACCCCCTTCAAATTCACTTTAAACAAGAGATGGTAGTGGTAGTTTTCAATCTGAACCTAAAAGGAAAAAACCAAAAGTCTTAACATTTTACATTGGCACAAAATTGTCATAATATTGCTCTTATTTACAATGAAAACTACTTTTTTTTTTTTTTCTTCTTTTTAACTGGATTTGTATCATGGAAGTGTTACAAACATACTTTTTCCCACACCCACCCAACATTTTCCTAATCAAATGGTATGAAAATAATTATTCATAAAATCCAACAGTCATAACACCAATCACATATAGGTCTATAAGTCATTATGTCTGAAAGATACATTCATGTTTTGTACAGCATGAAACATACAAAAACTTCTTTAAAAAACTCTTAAGGATGATACAGATCTTCATAACCCAAAGTAAAATATTAAGCAGTTTTGCTTTTTTTGGCCATATAAAAATATTTTAAAGGCCATTTATACCACAACAGGTAGAAACATTTAAACACTTGATTTATGGTGCAGAAAGGCTTCAGTGCTATTCTCTTTCCTAATCAGTTTTTGGTTACCATTATCCTGGCTTTGGAGAAGCCAAAAAGCCACTGAGTCCACTGACGGCCAATTAACTAAGAATAGGTACTTTGTTCCAATTTTTTCCCCAGTGCAACTAGTTAATACAATACAAGTCAGTGCAGAGGAAGATTTTGAAGAGACCTATTATTCCCGCCTGTGTCTGTAATCAAAACAGTAACGACAGATGACCAGTACATATCCCACACTTAATTGTGGTATAAATGGGACTTCTGAACTCGAACTGCTTTGGCAACTTTACATAAGAATATTTAAATATGTGACATACCAACACTATATAATGTTGCTATAAAGTCCATTTCTGATTTCCCTCAGAATAACAGGGCAAATGCTATTTTTGTTTACACCTTGACTAGGAAGAAAATTTCTTTCAATATAATTGATGAATTATTTTACTTTTTGGACATTAAGTGCTGAGTTTAATATAATCTTCTAACTAGCCAGCAACTCAGCTAATAACCTCATCACATGGAACTTAAAAGAGAATTGTAGAGAAGAATTTTCTTTTGTTACAAATGGCTTAAAATATAACTGAGATTAAAGCTACCATGTTACTTTTTTTCAGTTTATCAGATCCAGAGATTCTTGTAAAATTTATTTTTCACTGAGGGATAATATTGACTTAAGCATCAAATCTAGAAATATAAGTAACAGGGCCACAGCCCTCCTAATATTATTTTGTTTTCTAAAAATATTTAAAACTCTATCTTCCATTTGGCATTGTGGTTCATGTTTATTACTAAGTCATAAGCCAGGATTTCACTTTGCCTGAATCCCTTTTCACTTAATAGTTCATAGCTGATCTGTTTCAAATGTCCATAGAACACAGCATATTATACAATATAATTCTTCAATAGTTAAAAATTATTTCGCGTAGAACTTTCCATTTTAATTCTATGCTCTATATAGCTTACAACAAAATTTACTGGATAAACATTTTCAGGAAACCAATACAATAAATTAAAACTTTTAAATAGGGGGCACAAAGTTATGTTGTCACAGGGCAGTCAAAGAAGTGACTGATTTTTTTTCTTACAGTATATTACACTGGATACCTTGCTTCTGACTTGGTTTCTCCTATATTGGAAAAATATTAAAAACCAGGGACATTTATGCATCTTTAGAATGAGCTCAGATACTGTATCAGACAGACATTTCTCACAAATCTTCTACCTACTTAAATAAGAAGCAACCCATACCAACTGGAACAATTTTGCACAAGCATAACAGAAGGTGACTGGGGTCTTCATGAAATCAAAATTAAGTTCTGGGATAACTTCATAGTGTTCTCCTCCCTCCCCCCCCCAACAAATTAAGAAAAAAATAAAAGGCAGACCTGTACGAACATGGCTTGAAATCAACTATGAGGACTTAACACATTAATTAGCAGAGAATGGAATTAAATCACATCTGATTGTAAGTTCAACTTAATTATCAGTGCTATTAAAGAGTTATGTCTAATTGAGTAAGACAGCTATTCGCAATAAAAGGATAAAATAAAGTATCAGCTTCTAATGACCTACCAACATTACATAGTCAGATGCCAGTAAGTTACTAGTTGGAAGGAATGAAGGAATGTGTCAGATTTTTCACATAATTACAACACAGCAGCATACAGTGCTCATTCATTAAGTTGGCAGAGGTGCTTTGGCTATGGAGAGTAGCACACAGGTACTTGTATAAGGAAAGAGGGAATGGTATTTCCATGACCCCTTGCGATAACACGCTCCAAGCACCAAGGGCCGTTTTTAAAATCTGAACCCATTAAGATAAATATGACAGGACAATACCACCCCCATGGAATCATGAGTGCCTTTCACTGGATGTATGCTGTAAGTCTCAAGGCACTTAAGGGGTTAAGACATAATGCATGCACTAGTTCCCATCACGTAATCTTAAGTCACACAAACCAGAATACACCAGTGTATGACACACAAGCTGTGTCAGAGAAATGCTGTTTATTTATATGTTGGGCTTTTTTAATTTTTATTGTTATTATTTTGTACAAGATGCTGGTAAGTGGGCATTATGCAGCTACTGCTGGGTTAACACAGACTCCAGCTCTCCTCTAACAACCAGCTGGTCTCTAGAAAGGGTGTAGGACAACGTGTGCTGCATCAGTAGGCAGTGTGTATCTATCTAGTATTGGCAATATTGCTAATGTTGTAAAAAACAAAACAGTGAGAGTCTGTACATAGTAAATAAACCCAGCACTGGAAAAAGACCATGGCTTAGTGTATTTTTTCGTTTGTTTTTCATTTTAAGAGACATGGGTGTAAAACAGAGTGAAGTAATTCCAAGCCTTGTTTGTAGCAATTCAACCAGAAGCGCAGTATATGGCACTACAATGAAATATCGTAGATTACCCTGAACACAATTAGTTCTTTCAGTTCATGGTTTGTTCGGAGCAAATCACGAAAATAAAGTCTTCAAACAGATGAAGGTTAGAAGAGTTTCAGAGACTGATTTTGTTTCAACGTAAAGTGCAACAGTGCTGAAGTTTTCAAAGTCCTTTGTCAATTCTTTGCTGTACTTCACTATCATTACCTGCAAGCAGTATTATGGCACAAAGAATGCTGCCAGTTCATTATAGAGGACAGGATTCCTCAATTGATATCATAGGTTTTTTGCTCTTTACTTATGCAGTGATGCTTGTAAAGGTTTAATAAATCCTTCTTCATACACCTTCAAAATAGCTTCACATACAAATCTGTACTGACTCTGAAAAGGAAAGTAGATTCAGTAAATAGGAAAGAAATGTAACTGAAAAATGTCATTGGGAAGCAGAAAAGGTCTCTAAGATTTCCCCATCCCATTCTCTTGACAGACTTGAACTGTGCTTCAAAGTTAATTTAGGAAACAATACAACAGGAACTTCTTATCAAAGCATTTTGTTTCTCAACAGAAGAATAGCATGAATGTCACTGTGAAATATATGCCAAAAGTCATACCCACAAACCCAGTACTATCATTACAACATCACCTAATTAGTAATTTTCTGCTCTGTATTTCCTTGCTGAAGTTTCACTGACCTGATGTTTCCATGCCCTTGGATTTAGAAACCATAGTTTCAAGTGCTTTCTCATACTTACATTGATTCTGGCATGTTACTGGCACCTCCCTCTCAGAATATGATAAAAATGAAAACTGCTTTATATTTTAGAAAGCCAGAACTCCTGTTTCTTAACATTATATAACGTTTAACTCTTCAGTGCATTCAAGTCTAGCATGGGCATACACAGAGGCCACTAACACTTTGTTTTAAACAAACAGTAGTTAAAAAACTCAAGAGTAATCAAATGAGAATATAATGAAAACAAAAAATAAATGCAAAGCACCAAAACTAACTTTGCATCCTGCACAATGTGTGTGAATATATATATATATATATGTATCTGCTGGTCAGAATACCAGCACACCTGCCTTGCCAGAACAGCCCTCTCTATGCAGTAATTAGTGATGGCAGATCTTAAATGGGAACATTAACATATTTAGTATTAGAATCATTATTCACTGTACTGTCGCATGTATATTGAACAGAAAAATTTATACACGTTTGTGTAAAATCTGTGTGTTGCCCGCAGTGCTCCCAAAGGAGCCTGAGCTCGCCTCCCACAGCGCCCTCGTGCGGACACCGAGGGAATCCTGCAGGACACACGAACCCGGGACGAGGAGAAATTGGAACAGGTCATGTTCATGGAATCTTAAAAAAAAAGACACCCCAATTCTTTTATTAGCCCTTCTCCATCTGATGCACTAATCACTTGTTTTTCACTGAATCTTGAAAATTTTGCTTTCTCTAAGAAAAACGAGGAGACGAGATGAATTTCAGCACATCCTGTGAAAAAATACCTTACCATTGCAAATCCTGCCTTTACTAATACAACTTTCTTCCTACACATGCTACAGACATAGCTATTCATACAGTAGAATTATCACAAACAGCAAGAGCCATCCTTTATTATTTTTCATGTATGATCACCTTTCTCATCCTTCCTGTGCTACCTGAATAATACAACTTTTTCCTTAGGGAAACATGAATACTGGAACATGAATTCAGCAGCACTGAATGATGGATGACCTAGAAATGGAGACACATATATACTTTTTTTGAGCCTCAATACTCTCTGAAAAACACAGAAGGTTTATTCAAATTTGATTAGAGTAACAGTAGTAAGCACATGAAATTACTACAGTAACTACCTTCAGGTAATTGTGAGTTGATACTGGATCAAGTGCCTTCTCTCCTTCAACATACTTTCTATTTAAATACCACATACGAGACTAAAACCATGAAATTGATCGCTCATTCAAAAAAAAAAATCAAAGAAAAATACGTGGAACTGGTCAAAGATTGAAACAACCAAGAAACCAAATATTTTTTTTTTTCCATCTGAAAGGCTATACAAGTCAACCTTTTGACCCTTTCTAGATATCTTCTAAAAATGTAAATGCAAACTGCTCTCAGAGATCAGCAATACCTAATACAAATAAAAAATTTCTAAATCTGTTTTAAAACTTCTGCAAATATGAAATATAATATATGAAAGCAACAGCACTATTATCTCAAAAAACTCAGATATTACAGATGCAGGAAAAATTCTGGTATCTTAAGATACATCAAATGTCAAGTAAGCCCCAAAGGAGTCCTGGTAGCAAGGTACTTTGTTTTTAGGTTAAATACACTTGGAATTACTTTGATATATCTTGCATCAGATTTAATTATAATGATTTTTAAAAATATTATTTTTTCTGATTATTTCCCTTTGAGTCAGTACAGGGCACAGCTTAGGCTTGTTTCCACTATAACTAAGGCAACATAAAATCACTGAATTTCATCACTGAAGGTTTTTCTTGCATGTCTTGGATCTCTCTGTGTTTAGCTTTTATACTACTGTCAGGCACTAAAGTAAAAAAGTAAAGTAAATGGCC
>JAWWES010000171.1:12223144-12318465 GCA_035583135.1 Lophotriccus pileatus
CTACCGGGGCCAAGCGAGCTTGGATGGTGGCAGCGAGGTCCTCAGGACGTAGGTTTGTTTTCAGAGTGACCTTCTCCGGGGAGGTCCCTGACCAGGAATCAAACCTGGGCCTCGGCGGTAACAGCGCCGCGTCCTTAACCACTAGACTAGGCTCCTGCTTTCTCCACTGCATGACTTTTACACTGCTGAAAATTGATACCTTCTTGTCAGGTATCCCTGAAACAGCTGCTGCCTTTTTTTTTTTTCCCCTCAAGTTTTTTCTATAGAAATTTAAATAATTGCTCCTTTCCAATAGCCTTAACAATTTTATACCTGCCTGGAGCTAAGGCTAGAGCTACACTGGCTGAAGGCAATCTCTGCAATGTGATCAAGAGCAACTATATTAAAACATCCATCTAATACAAATAGATCATAGGAAATTATTGTTCTGCAACACAAAACCACAAGGATGATACTCACAGGTGTTTGGATCATCATGGCTCTTTGATCTCTCATGGTTCTCACAATATCCAATGGATAAACAGGCTGGTTGCACTCAATGAGACACATGGCTGTCTCCATAGTGATCAGAACCCCTGTCCGTCCAATCCCAGCACTGAAATCAGCAACAACAAAACAGAATGGAAAATGAAACAAAGTGTGTCGAGTAGAGTTCATACTTAAAGACCTTCCTTCTCATGGATTCTCAGGATCGATCATTATGATAAAATCATGTTCATGTTCTTGTAGTGATCCATACCTTCCTATTTCAGAATAAGGAAAAGAACAATTACTAGAAACCTCTGCAGGATGACAATATTTCTTAGTATTAAAAAGTACAACAGAGATCCAACCTGTATAGATTGGAAAAGAATACATAGTAGCAATCCCTTGAAGACAAGGAAGTACCATAACACACACATCTCAAAATGGCAAAACTGTTAATATAGCTTACAATCATATTTAGATTAAAAATAAAACAAATTTAAAGATTTATCTGAATTGTTTTATATGTACACTTTTCCACAAGTAGCCATAAAGACTGAATATTTAGCCTTAAAATTGATAATCAAATTCAAATTTTCTAAATTCATGTTGCACTTTTGAAATATTAAACCAGTGTTTCTCTATATTGGAATATAGGATCAAATACATATTTTCAAATGCCAGTATTATTTCAACTCATGCAACTAATATTTCAGTCAATAAATGCACATATTTGCTTCTAAATTAGTTAATATAAACATTTCAAAGTTGAAAAGTTAATTGTTCTGATTTTGAAGCAGAATTTAAAATTAAGTCTGGCCAAACTACGATTCAAATCTTTGTCCAGGAGGTGGCATTAAAGCTACTGTATATTACAGTGATGTCATGAGAATTTAAGGACAAGATGTAAATGTGCTGGTTATATAAAGCGATTCAAGAGCATTTTATATTCCTAGATTTTATACATATAGAATTCGTATGCAGAATGCTTTATCAAATCCGAACAGGAACAGTTATTTCAAAGAACCCAATGAGTCATTTTAGAACTTCAAAAGATTCCAAGAAGGGCAACAACAATGATGAAAAATAGGATCGTTTCCCTATGGTAAATACAAGGTAGGATAGCACTCCCCAGCGTGGAAAAATAAATCATTGACTGATGGAGGGGGACATGAGACAGGACATGAAAATCATGAAGGGCCTGAACAGGATGGGTGGTTCACTATCTCACCTAGAACAAGAGTTAGAAATTGTTCAACAAAACTAGTAAGATCCTGTAAAAATAAAAAATAACCACATGACACAATCTAGAAACTAGTGTTTTATGTAGTCCAATGTTACAAAAGTCTTTCAGATTCCTTAAGGTTTTTGTTGCCTTACAATCTCAATTTGGACCACTTAGTTCTTAAATTACTACTGTACAAAAGCTACTCTCTACTGGCTACTTGGATTCCTCACACTAAAGCTGGTGGCTTAGTTCTGAAAACAAATTTCACTGCACTAATGCCTTGTCCAATTATATTGAATAGATGCTAAAAATAGTGTGCGTGTACCATATGGAGGAACACCTGGGCTCCTTCTGCTTGACTCTCTCCTGGAATTTGGTTATACTTCCCAAGAGCCATCAAGTTGGGCCAATTAAGTAAATTATGTTGAGCTGTGATATTCCATCTCTTTTCTTCTGTGAAACATAAAACTTTTATACAAGTTTCAATTATACATTGAAATTATCAGTGTGGAGCTGAACTGGTGCCTCCTTGAGATGAATGAAACTGTTCCTACTCTCCTACTCTTGTTGTTCCAGTTTCTCTGCAGATGAATATAACGCTTTATAACATAGAAGTTGCATTTGGCTGCTATTTTTGCTATTTTTTCACAACCATATTAACAAAAAGTGTATTAATAATGGAAGCTAAGAAACAACATCAATTAAGACAGTGTCATTCTGGTACTAGTTTCCCTAGTCAGTAAGATTCATCCTGAATCACCTAAAGCAGAAGAGAACAAACCCAAGGAAATACAATTTCTGATACACAAAGTGTCAAAAAGAGAAAACGTTTTTCTCTCATCTTCTTCAATAAAGGTCTAGTTTACTTGTAGTCTTTAATTTTATTCCTTACACCTCTAAGCTTCTTTCTGAAACAAGAATGGCTGAAACACTTCTGGCTCAGGAACACTGTCTGGGGAGTATTCAGGAATTTAGAGGTCAAATATTATTCACAGAACTGTTCACCAAGAATTGTGATAACACATGTTCATTTGAAAACAGTTGGCATTATGCATTACTCTAGTTCGCTAATTACTTATTTTAAATGATTAAGATTTTGAAATTCACTACAGGAAGGCAGAATGCTATTAAAAACTATTTCACAAAAGCAAACCTCACATTTCATGTGCACATAAAGATCTGAGTAACAGTAATTTTAATTCATGACAAAAGTAAATTGTTGAGAGAAATGGCTCAATATATGTATCAAAAGATTACGTAGGCTAAGACTGAAGACTTTAGAGAAAATATCTTTTAATTGATCATTGCATAAACAACCCACGTTTTCCACCATGAATCATTTATACTGCTATTTTGGAGCTTTGTAGAATAGGAACCCATTTCTCATGGTTACCAAGTACCTTTTGCCATTTCTGTTATGTAGACTATTAACACAGGCATTTAAACTGTAAACAAAACAAAACACCCCAGTGAAATCCCTGCACAGATCAACACATATAGATATTCAAACTTTGGTTATTGAAACGTGATTACCATGTTAAATATTCGTTTAATTTCAATGTTGAGTTTTCCTGTCATCCCCAAAACAGATACAGTTTATTTCAACAACACAGCATTTGATGATAAATAAGTTCAGTTTGATGATTTAATAAAATTGGAAAAAAATTTGATACCTGCAGTGAACAACAACAGGTTCTTCTCTGCCAGCCCTCTTCTTTCGCACTAGACACACAAAATCTAGGAAATCACTGGAATCATCAGGAACCCCATGATCAGGCCATGCTATATACTGGATTTGGGTTAGCTGGCGGCTTTCCTCTTTCTAAGCAGAAATAAAAAGTTTATTCCAGGGTAATTCAGGTCCCCATTAGAAAAAAAAAGAAAGCCAAAACCAACTATTAAAAAAAAATCAATAGTACTTTTATAGCAATTTTTACCCATAATAAAAGTGGCTTCAGGCAACTAGCAGCACATTAATAACCCTTGGTCATCCTGGATTTTATAATTACTTTTCTTTTTTTTCCTTAAAAACAAAAGAGGCAATCCACAAATGTTTACATCTTCAAGGTTAAAAAATTACTTGCCACGTAATAGCAAAGTGGTTCAAGGATACCAAGAATCTAACTGAACACTAGATGTACAAGAAGCTGGTCAAATTCTGAGCAAACCAAGTTTAACAGAAAGAGGTACTATCTAGATCAAAGGACAGAACTGGAGTAGGGAGGAGAGGCAGGACCTTCAGACATAAAAGCTTTACTTCAAACCCTCTGTGAACAGCAGCATTGTTTTGGCTTTGTCTGAACCTCTTATTTTTACCCTGCATACTACACCTAAGATGCAGAATGACTTTGTTTTACTCCCTCGTGCCCTTGCTCTAATATCATAAATTTAATCAGTAGGCCTCTGCTAAGTGGAGGGGACAGGCTGAACAACCAGAGTAAGAGCAGCATTTCAAAGAGCAGGAGTTACTGCACTGAAAATAGCCTTTAGGCACTGAATCATTTACAGAGGTTCCACTGCTGATAACAGATGAGGAATTGTTTCAACAGGACATAGGATGGGTATTTTAACTGCAAATCAACTAAAAGGCAGATCTATAAAACTGTCCTCTCATCTGGTAACTCAAGCAGTCAGAAATGGGTATGTGAACTAAATTCCAGATACTCATTTCCAAACATTTCTGAGATTGAAATGCTAGCTGGGTAGCCTCTGCAAACTACAATGCCCTGAAAATCATGCAATGCATGTTCAAAAAGGTCCTTGTTTACATGTAGCCACCAATCCCCATTCATCTTTCTTTCAGCAGGATTTATCTTCCATCTACTTTCACATATTCTTCAAGATAGAATTACTAAGACCTGTTTGCCTCTACAAAGACAGACTTTCAGTTGCAATGATGAAATACCTCTCATGTCTCATGTTCTGAAAACATCCAGGGAATAACAAGGTTCTCAACTTCTTTAATTATTCTTTTTCTTTGGCCAGAGCATGAAAGACACCAGTAAAGACTTTTAAGACAAGTAATGTATCTTTTATGTGATTTAAAACCAATTAATATGGTTAGGGAGAATGAGTCTTGGTGATATTTTTGCTTATGAAAGGTTTGTTCTAAGAGCAGAATTCTAAGAGCAGAATTTATACTAGGTACGTACATGACAATATGAGTAGTTTTCTAAAGGCTTCTAGAAAGAAACAGTTCTATTTATATGGATATGCCACCAAGTTGAAAAGTCTGATTAAGTATGTTTTAGCTAGTATACAAGGATTCTGCAGATTAATAAGTAAAAATATAGTATGATTTTACCTCCAGATTAGTCAATGTCATTTCTCGAAAGACATAAGCAGGATTTCCTTCTTCTGAATGGCAGGTGATCTGGAAATTCCCATATGATGAGCTTCCTGATGGCTCTGGCCAATACTGATGGCATTTAACCTAAGGTCAACACATTTTTAAAGATGCCTGTGTTTAAATTCAGAGTACTATTTTCATTCTCTCTAGTTTTTACACTTGTTTTTGTTAAAGATTACTTTGATCATTTTGTAGTCACTATTAAATTACTTACCAAATAGACTGCTACCTAATTACTGTATAAAATAAGGTATCACAGAGATTTTCTGGTTCTCTTTTCAAGAGGACACATGCACCAGATCTTGCAGTTAGTTTAACTGAAGATGGATGCCTTTAACCTTCATTATAATTAAAAAAAAAATTATCTATAAATATTCCCTCTTAACACTTGAGTGACAAAGATGCTGCCTTGTAAACATTTCTGACCTCCAAAATCCTGATCTGCCCTTCTCAAAGCACATTTATATGGGAAAAGAACAAATTAAAAAAAAAAGGAGATAAGCAACAGAAAAGTTGCTAAGCTAATGCAGAAATCAGGGGGATGAAGATGGTGGACTTCAGAGACTCTCATCAAGTCATCAAATGTGAATGAAAACCTCAAACACTACTATTTTCTGATAAATGGCTTAAATGCCTAATTACAGAGGTCATTTCAGCTCAAGTGTACTTTTGTATTTCCAACCCACCTGGCGATTCTTTAAGAGCAGCCAGATTTGCAGACTTCCTGCTCCACTGAGACATCCCGGCATGCAGTGATAGTGATGTCAGTAGCCTCATGATCAGCTTTAGAGCAGGGAGTCTGCCTATGGGTATAAGACAGATAAGTCCTTTTATTTCATTATTAAGCAGCTCTCCAAAGAACTCCACAAATATCATTATTGAAGGGGTGGGGGAACCTCAGAGAACTGCTATTGCAAGTCTGTTCTTAGCAGATCTGCAAAGAAAACTCAAATTAAAAGGGCACTTGTACTGAAATTCCCTCTAATCATGTTTATTTGGGAGTAGGCAGCATCATCCAAACACTGAGTCACTGAAAAATGGCTTAAAAATGCTGCAACTCCCCTTCAATTATTTTAATTGTATTTATAGGCCTGACCTCCCAACAAATACATGGTTGTTAAAAACTCAGAATATATACAGACAGCTGAACTACAGTCTGAGTTGATCAGAACAACCAAAACCTACTATAAACCTATCTTCAAAAGAAACCCTGTAGTGCAGAGGAATTGCACTACACTATTAGTCCAGACTGTCATTTCTGTCCTCACACTCAACCAGCCAGTGCTACTGTGAATGCTCCAGACTATAAACCCAATAACTCTGGAATTACTCTGCATGTATTACCAGACTTGATTGTTTCGCCTGTCTGCAAAGGATAAAGCTGCATAAAAATCAAAGCTATAAAGGAGAAACTATAGTTCAAAACAAAACCAAAACCATACAAACCACAAAATACACCTGAAGCCTTTAACAGCACCATACACAATTATTTTTAGTAATTCATAACTCTAAATACTTTATTAGTATTCTATTTTTACACATTTTATTTGGAAATTAAAGGACAATGATTCTCTCAGATGATTAAACAAATGTTTATAGTCACAGAAAAACATTTAATGAAAAATTTTAGATTTCAAGTTTTAAGAGAATTCCTTGATAAGACAGCCATCCAGACATGGGATCTTAACACTACAAAGCTATGTTAGGGTGTCATAAAAATTCATTTCACTACCTATCAAAGAATTAATCTATGAAAACATTAAACTTCTTGGAGTTCCCTCATTTGAAGTTTGGAAAAAAAAATTCTATGAAGGTAAATTCTAGTTGCTTTTCACTTTACAACAAAGAACCAAACAAAGCAGCCTAAACATATTTTAAGAAGTACATGAAGACTTCAATGCATTTCAGAAGAAGTTTAAATATTAGCTTCATTAACGACATCCAAAGGTTTAAAATCTAAGAGTCATCATTGCAAAAGTACTAGGGATGCACTACCCTTATGAAAAAAGGTTATACAACAGTTTAGGTTGGATGGGACCTTTAGAGGCCATCCAGTCCAACCCCCTGCAATGGGCAGGGGCATTTCTAGCCAGATCAGGTTGTTCAGAGCCCCATATAATCTGACCTTCAGTGTTTCCAGGGATGGGGCATCCACCACCCACCAGGGCAACCTGTGTCAGTGTCACACCATCCTCATTGTAAAAATCTCTTCCTTATAGCTGGTCTAAATTTACACTCCTTTAGTTTACACCATTTCCTCTTATTCCCTTGTCATATTATATGCCATAATAGTATATTCCTCTAATCTTTTAAAGGCTAATCACCAACAGGTTTTTAAGATTATGCCAGTGGTATTTAAGGAAATGTTTTACTTACTCTGCCCCGTTCAACTTGAGTCGTTAACATTACAACCATAGATGAGCCTTGCTCCCAAGTCATCTGCCAAAAATCAGGACATGTGTTCGGTAATGGACCTTGGCAAGCAATGTACTGGTTTATTATTGTGGAAGAAGGGATTTCCATCTAAGAGAAGACAAAGTAATTATTTCAATTCCTACAACAAATGGAAGTCAGGCATCAGTTATTTACTGTTCAGTAACTAATACATTAAAAAAAGCATCCATGACATTAATCCTATTTCTTGAAGGCTAGTAATTATGGACTGGCACAGATAAAAATTCTCCAAGTGTTTCACATGCAAAATTACCACAACGATTCACGTACACTTTACATATTAACTGACAGTTATGTAGTTGCCATAATCATGATTAATGGTTCAAAAAAGAAAAGGCAGAGCAGTTGGCAAATAATTCAGGTACAAACATTTTTTCCTCTGTGGGGTTTTGACACTAGCTTTTAAAACACTGATCTCAGAATTTAATATCTGGGGTTTTTTCTTTAAAGTAAGTAGCTGTAATTTTGTTGTTACTAACAATGAAAAGAAAAAGGTGCAAAAGAAAGTGCTGCCAGATTAGACTTTCCTGATGTCAAACACTACTGTCACAAATGTCATCAGCACAGAAGAACTAATTCCTCTGGAGGGGGCTTCTGTTAGCATTTTTTCACATTCCAGTGCAGGGCTAGACTTTAGCACTTATGAAAACACCTGCCACAAAACATTAGGAAGTAACTATATCTACAATAAAATTTCAAACCATTTGACTTATGGGTTTAGCAGCCATTCTAGGCTGAACTAGATTTCTGAAGAAAAAAGGAATTATTTAATCAACTTTTTCAATGGAAAACTGCAAAATTAATGTCAGAAGTGCTTTTAAAAAATACTACTCACATTTATATAATTTGCATTGATGTAATCTTCATTACTTTTTAAAATAACCCGTGTAGCATCATCTGAAAAAATTTTTAGAAATCCGTTACTTATTTACCAACCACAGCAAGGTACTTTTAGAGCACATACACCACCAGACATACTTACAAGGCGAAATGTCTCTGTATCTATTTTTGGAAATGTTTTGAGGTAATCTGGCACATGACATTGTCATTCCAGGCTTTTTTCTATACAATTGCTAAAAGACAAAACTGATGGTCAGAACATAACAGATGCAAGAAATCCATTATTATAATATTTGCCTTAATAGAATTTTTTTCTAAAACCAGGTACTTATTAAAACCTAAACTACTAAGTAACAGTAACTTCAACAAACACAAAAATACTTCAAAAAGAAAGCACTACAAATGTAGTTATGCTGTGGGATCACTGAAAATGATCAAGATGTAGCCACAAGTTGCTTAAAGAAAAACTGAGCATTAAATTTCAAGTTTCCATATGAACATCAATCCAGAAAAAAAATAATATTGTGCATTGATGAGGGAATTGACTAACAATGACATTCCATTTGGTAATTTGGGGCAAGTAGATGGTGCTGTGTTATAGGCATCTGCCCACATGGCAGTTGTCTAACTTGGGGTTTTGCCTTCCTCCCCGCAGATATCTCTCTATATTTCAGTAACTGTAGAGCAAATCCTGGGTTACTTCTTGCTTTTCCCACACAAAATCTCCTTTGAGAAGTTCCTGCCCTCTCATCCTTTAGTCATGCACTGCCACCAGCCTTGTGCTACAAACAATATGAGTGAAATGATCCAGGTTCAATAAAAAGCACTTTAAAAACTTTGGAACCTGCAAGGCAGACTGAAAATGTATGTTTAAGGAAAATTTTAAATACCTTTGAAAAAATCTGTTCTTTCTACATATAAATTTTACCACAGTTCTTAATATAAATGTATTTTATAAATATATGTTGCATAATAAAATGTTAGGTCTCCATTTGGTGAGGAATTCACAGAATTCACACTGTTTTACAAGCCTGGTCTCCTGCTTTAGGCCACTTGATCTCCTGCATTAAAGATGGACTATCTCCAAGGCACAAGTTAGTGCTAAAGAAGGACTATGGCAATCAGCATTTTAGGGCCCCACAGGAAGTGCACTACTGTTCTGAAATAAGCCGTTAAAACCCAACTATTTACTGAAGACATAGTTACATCAACCCTTAAGATTAGGGCTGTATTTTCCATTGGTTATTTTACCTTTCCTCACTAAGAGTGCCCATAAAATGTCAACAGCTAAGGCGTCATTCAGTTCCTACAGCAACTTAGATAGGGAGTGAAAGTCTGAGTAGAGAACACATATTTTGGTACATATTCTTCAGTCTTATCTCAATGAAAGTATTTTATTAGCATGTTCCTGATAACCACAAAAAGTGTAAGTAATCAATAAAGCTATTTATAACACTAAAATTTGGTATTAGGTATTTGTAAGTTTGCACATACAATACGGGATCAATTTTTTCTTGGTTATTTTTCTCTTTGAGAGAGAACTTTTGAGACAACTGTTTTCCTAAAAGATGCTGACACTACTGAAATTTAATTGAAATCTGCTCTGTTTAAAATAATTACTATCCCAAGAGACTTGGAACTAGCACACAGGTACAGGCAACACAGTACTCACATCAAACTGAGCCAAGACAGTTCCAGTGATAAGCCCCTCTGCTAACTGAATCATGGATTCCCTCAGAGCATTATTGTCCTGATGGACACCATCAAGTGGAGATTTCTCAGGGATGTACTGGAAGTCAGGCTCACTCTCCAGCTTCTCTTCCACAACATCATAGACAGCTAGAATAAGCAAAGGTATGAATGCTTTGACTGAACATGCTGTTTGACAGTCAAAATTAGCTCTAACTCATTCATTTAAAACAGCAAAACCCCCAAATGTTTCTCCTGTAGAAAAATCCACATTTATTAGCATACTGATTTTAGTCCCCATCAGCAAAGACAAGAAGCCTTTGCTGATCATTATAATCCATGATAAAACTGTTTTCTGGGTTTAGTAGTAATTTGAAGTGAAAGCACAACACTCACAGCTAAAATTTTGATCAAAACTCACATTATGCCCCTGCTTTGTCTGATATAAATCCCTAATCTCAGTCTCACATCAAACAATATGCATCTTCTATTATATGAACAGAGACACACACTGTTTGAAAGCCTGTTTTTAAATTATATCCCATGACCACAAAGGAGGAAGCTGGTAACTCCTCACTTCTACAACTCACATGTTTTTATCAGAAGTTAATCAACACACAAGGGCAAACTGTTTTAGTAAATTTGCAAACAAAGCTAGTAATTTTATCTGAGAAAGAAAAGCTGAAGAGAACTTACACACAGAGTGAGAGTACAAGTAAGTGGGGAGTGCAAATAAGTGAATAAAGAAAAATTTATTATGAGGTATTCTGCTGAAGTAATTTCAACTACTCCAATTAAACATCACTGTTTCTCATTTTGCTTTTTCCTCTCCAACTGTATTATAATTGGGATGGTGCAGCAGAACTAAATCCAGTGCCCATCTCCTGGGTATGGTCCAACAGTGTATTTCGTGAATATATTGCACAAGCTTTTATTTAGACTGCATTTTAGCACTTCTATTAAGCCTTCTCAAGTAGAAATGTAACCACTGGTTTTGCATTATTTTAAAAAAGTATGGAAGGATTTTGCATATATTGACCTCCAAAGTCATTATCCAAACACTGAATATTTGGTGAGGGGTTTTTTGTTTGTTTAGCTTGGTTTTTATTTTCCTTAAGGGAATAACAATAACCTTATGAAATACATTCAATATCCATATAGCTTTCTGGGCATTTTTATCAATGAGAGTGAGAACAAAATTTAAATTAGCTCTCTGTTAGAAATATTTGATGTCTCACTTTTTGATTAGTTTTCAACACTTAGTTACACACAGTTCCTTAGAGTATGGGATCAATACACTGTATTGATGCAATCCCTTTTCAAGGACAGGAGTTCTTTCTTACATGCTGAGCATTCCATCCCAGGACACAAAATGGAGGTTAGGAAATAAGAGCAAGGTATGGATTCTTCTTTTATTATGATGTACAAACTACTCACCATTGGGTCGAACTAGGAGCACAAGTTCCCCTGAGTGTCTCTCACAGCTCGCTTTAATGAACATTACAACTTGATCATGGGTGTGCTCTGCTATATCCCTGCCGTTAATCAGTACAACCTGGTCCCCTTCATTCAAACGAGGGACACAGAGATCAGCCTGCAGGGTGAGGGGCGAAAGACCAAAACCATCAGTAACGCAAGCCATTACCGATTTCTTACCTTAAAGTAACAACCTAAAGTAACTTTACTTGGAGTCTTGAACCCTAACAGCCTAGTTCTCATGGTTTGCTGCTCTGTATTCAAATGACAAACATGTTACACAATACAAAGGCAGTACCATTCACATGGACAAACCCATCTGCAGCTGGCAGATGACTGTCACTGTAACAGATCTTTCAGCAGCTGTTACTTTACTCCTCCGCTGAAACAGAAAGCTCCTCTGTTTGAATCACACTTTGTACAGGCACTTAAAGAGCAGGATGTTCTTATCTTTGAAGGGAAGGGAGTAACATGGCAAACAAACCCTTGTCCACATTAATTTCACAGGTTTAAATGCTTCAGGTGTAAAATATCACAATGGTAATGGCAAGAATAAGGCAAGGACTCAAGACAACACACAACTCCCAGTAATCCCACAGAGGGGAATCAGGCCATAAAAACTGTTATTGTAATCATAGTCTAAACACTGTTGCAGAAAAGAAAGCGCACAAGCTGTCACCAAATATCTTCTCCCTACAGGGTGAATGTTTAAAGCCAAAATTTTTCATGTTATTAAAAATTTCAGGGATAAGAATTAACAGGAACAAGAACAATGACTATTTGAAACTACTGAAGTGTTTGTTAAAATAAAAAAAAAAAAGAGACAAAGCTGTACTTCTTAAATGTCAACAAATAAATGGTTCACTCTACTCTTACTCTGAAAGATATAAACAGAGCTGACTCCAATCAGTTGAATACCAGGTCAGTATTTCTGGCAATAAACTGACCAAATATTGTGTCTAATTTGAAGACACTGTTGATAGTCATAAACATCAGTAACAACAGACAATGAGACCTGATGAATGATTCATAATGTCTGATTTTAATCTACATTTTGGCTTTCCTCAGTTACATCTGTCACTAAAGTAAGAGATTTGCTATTTTTGTTATTTTTAACACTCTTTCAATATATAATTTACGTGAAATTACTGAATGTCTATATTTTAAAAAAGTAATAAAGTAAATGTATTTTTAGGATGACACTGCTCAAGAAAGAGTGCATACTGAGCATCTGAAATGCTCTATAATTGTCAGAAATTAAACTTTGTTTCAGTAGGAAAAAATGGCTTTTGAGGACTGAAGAACTTTAAAAGTATGTTAAGCAGCCCCACCAAATTCTTACTGCACATGATTTGTTATGATAATGTTATAGCAAAAGCAAATTTTCATAGGCAGCTATGAAATAATTTAGCATTTTGAATACATCCTTTGAGAAAGATACACAGATATTGCTACAAAGTTTGCTTTTTGATAACTTACAGGTGTTCCTGGAGCTACCCTGGACACTATAACCGGCATCTTCTGATCATATCCACCCTTTAAAGACAAATTAAATTAGTAACAGATCATGAATGTAAAAAGATAACCTTAATAAACATGAAGGGAACGATGTACTGTACCTTTACATTGAAGCCAAACCTTCCATTTTCATCTGGTTTCATTCTGATCATTACAAGATTGTCATGGGGGACACCACCATTGGGCTAGTAAACAAAAATTATTTTACATTAACATCTATTTTGTTCACAGTTAGACTTTGAGGATATTGTATCTAATAATTCTGCAGCTTCCTCATCAAATAATTGGTCCTGGACACTTGAGAAAACATCAAGTAATGGCACAAAAATCTTGAGTTTTGCAGAAAAGGGAAAGGTTTCAGATTTAAAGGTCTTGGACATAACAAAGTTAAAGGTGTGTTGTCAAAGCAAACTAAACGTAAGAAAGAGGATTAGAAAAGACTAATTGGCTTCAAATAGTCTTAAGAAAAACAGCTTACTAAACTGAAACTCCTTAATTTTTTTTTTAATTAAGACCACAGTGAAGAGCTGTAATAAAAATGTAATATGATGAAAAATAACTGAAGATGTCCCTTTTTTCTACGAACAGCAAAATGCCAGTAGTAAGCAAGGGCAAGTTTGGCAACAAAATCTTGGTTCCATATCCTTTATTCCATTTCCAGGGCAGTGGAGTATGAGCTGTGACACCTGCTCTGCACTGATTCAACACTGACAACTTTAGCTGCTTTCTCCTTGGTTTTATTTGGATCACAACAACACTGTTAAAGGAACCACCACTAAGCTGAGGAATACTAGATACTTTTTAATCTGAAAGACATCAATTTAGTGCAGTTGCAGTGATTTTTAGTTTGTTCTCATCAATATTTACCTCACAGACTCAACATTAGCTAGTATTTCTAGTTTCTACAGTGAGGATGCACAGTATTGAAGGAATCTGTTTCAGGGAAGTTTTCAATGTTTCCAACTATAGCCAAAGCAGAAAACTCATATTGAGAAAAAACAACAAACAAAACAAAAACCACAAAAAACAACAGAACTTAATAAAGAGAACATTTTTAAATGTAAGAAAGTTCCAGTCCTGCAGGTTCAATAGGTTAAACAAGTCTGCATAACTTGGCTCATTAAAAGTTAACTCAATTCCAGGTTTTTTAAGTTCTTGTTCTTGGTTAAAACAAAAAAAAAAAAATCCCCCAAACACATTCATAGTAATGAAAAGATGAAAAATTTGGGGAAGGAGAGGAAAGTAACAGCACAAGATATGTTAATGAGAAGTAAGGGTGCTTAGGAAGCCTGATCATATGCCAATCATTTCAGCCTGTGCTCCCTGGCATGAGAGATCAGACAGAATCAACACGCTCACCTGCAGTGTTTGGCAGCTTCTATGCCATTGCATTCCCCAGACAGAAAGGAAATATGAATTTCCTGCTTTAAGAGGCTCTTTTGAGCCACAGTTTATAATGAAAAATGCAAAGAGAGCACTGTGTATCATCATTAACCTGTTTGACTGAAGAGACTCTTGGCCACACCTGTTTTCAAACGCTTCTGACATTCTCAGACTGGATACTTGGGGATTGCAGGTGGAGTAAAAAGTCATCATTCCCACACCTGTCCTACTATCCTTTTAAACAGACTCTCTATACATAAAACAGACAAAGAAAATTCCAAGCTATATGAAGTCAAAGTGGTGAGAGGTTTTCTTTAACATATCTGAGACTGAGCAGAAGACTTTAGTGGTGCAGGAACCTGAATTCTGGTCAGAAAAGCAACTTTGAAAAAAAACCACATTCCAAATCCCAAAGTTCCAGTTCCACAAAATTTCAGTCGTGCTGTGTTCCTTCTGCTCTAATCCCCAAAATAAAAAGTCGTCAGCAGACTAAATTAGATCTTCAGTTACAACAGTGCACTGCCTTAAGCGAGGCAGCACAAATTGGAGCACAGCAAACAATCACACTGACAATGCACAGAGAAAAAAGAATCTCATTCTCACACAGCTGTGTGGGTTTTTTGGAACGAAAAGGAGTTAAAAAAACAACAGAAAGTTATTTTTGTCAATTTGGTAAAGATAACTGAATACAGGGCAGAAGAACTTGATGACTAAAGTAGTGTTAACGTTCAAAACATAACAGTATTTAATATGACTCAGGTAAGACTGGCCAAAGACAAAGCTGTTAAAACCCCTCTTTCACTATTTAATTAAAACGAAAATTTTTACAACATTCCTCAAAAGCTCAAAATTCTAAAAGTTTTGCTTTTGGATCTTTTAATAAAACCCCAGCTATGAAAGTAAAGAGGGGGTTTATGGGAATCTTAACTTTTTTATGAGGCCTGAGAGAACACTCTAGGCTTACAGTTCAAAATGCAAATAAACCAAAGGCATTTCTAAATATCAGTTTGAGGAATTAACTCATAATTTTGAGGTTGACAAAACTGTTTACACAGTATTACTACTGCATCTGGGTGTTAAAGTTTTCCCATCATGCAAAACACGTTTTGTCCCCCATCAGTATAAAACCAGGAACCACTGGAAAACTTCTGGAATGACAAAAATCACAAAAATGGTCAGTGAGATCTCACCTCAGTCACATAATAATCAACTGACTAGTTTACTCATCTTGCACGTGCTTAAATGTGGGAAAAGAATGTTTGCTCGTGTTTTGACATTTGTTGTCACAGGCCTTTTGCCAGAGTCTCTTTCTTGGAAATTCTGACAAGAAATGCAACCACAGAATCAAGAAGCTGCTCCTGGTAAAACCACTCCAAAAGCTGGTAGGCACTTTCAGGTTTAGATGTTTTTTGATAAAAGCTAGATTAAACACCAGTGGCAGTGTCTGCAATGTCTTTCAATGAGTTTTCAAAGAAGAGGTCACATAGAAATTTCTGCATCTGCTTAAAATCTAATGCTCAAAATGTTTGCAAAACCATCCCAGTGTAGTGATTTGCTGACAACTGACAAAGGACTACTCCAGCAGGTGGAAAAATCAGCAGGAGCTAGTGAAGGGACAGCATTTTAATGAAAATGCTGCAAGGTAATGCACAAACACAACAACTCTCTGAAATGCATCAGAACAAGCTCATGGAAAACAGGACTATCATTCTGATTAAATGCAGAATGGTTCAAATGGATTAAAAACTTACTGTGGATTTTTCTGGTGATGCAGGAACATCAAATGTTTCATTAATATGGTTATCCAGTTCTTGCTGTGAGTGTGAATGATGAATTTGGTTCCAACTGTTCTTTTTAAATTGTTTGGGTGGTAACGCAGGAGGCTGCCCATCTATAGGAGTCTCTTGAGATCTAAATACCAAAATAGAAGTATGAAGTGGAACAATCATGAAATACTGACAGTTCTTTCAGGGTTCCAAATAAACTGAAAACGTTAGAAGAAACTCAAGGCTTTGAGAGATGAATATGTGTGTGTATTTTTAGAATCTCAAAAATGTAGTGTAACAGAATATATTGGAAGTGTATGTTTGGACATGTTACTGCTTTTTTCTTGACAAGCAACTGTACACAGAACCAGTAAGTTAATCTTTTACCCGTGACTTTTTTAAAAAAGGTTTTAGCATGCTTAATCCACTTAATATTTAACCCACTTTATATTGGAATATTATAAAATTCACTGTATTTATACCTTCCACACATGCTAAAAAAAACTTCTCAAAATGATATGTCACTTAATATGTTTTCCTCAGTAATAAAATCAAATAGTTTGCATCTTTATTTAATACCTGCAATTTAAATCATAAACAGACACAGGGAGCATAATACAGTACTACCACACTACTTTTTGGCTTTTGATCTTAAAAATAGGAAAAAACGGGAGGGCAACTTGAAGATAATTCAACTGCGCCCCTGATTTTACTGGAAAAGCCCATTGGAGGTGACAGTGTTACCTTTTATTTTTTCAATTTAAAAGTATATGAATACATTGCAAGAGAACTCTGGTCTATCCCCCCTTTTGAACATATCCCCCTTTGAAATGTTCAGCTTTGAAACACTTGTAAAAATGGCATTAATCACATGCATTTCTTAGTTGAATTACACCATTACTGAAGTGAAATAGCAGGAATTCTACTTCTGATTTAGATCTGCAAGCACTCTATTCTAGATTAATAAAAACGTTCACTGTGTTTTTGTATAATACGGAGAATTTCCTTTATTAGTCCTTTTGTAATAAAAGCTTAACTGTATAATTTGTATTACATAAATATATGATTCATCTTTCATTATATGGATTTATATTTAAGAATTAAGAACATTTGAAAAGGCCCAAAAGGGCAGCTACCTCATAGTTCCTGTTAACTTGGTTCGAATGCCAGTTTCTAAACACCAGCAAGGACACATGCCTTCCACCCCATTAAAAGGTGCTATTAAGTAACTTAACGTTTAAAACAATAGCCCCCTGATACTGGTGGCAAACCTATAAGCCACCAAGAATGAAGTTACAGGTTACAGCTAAATCTAAAGAAAATGCTACCACCAAAAATGGGTGCCCCTGTTTTTCCACCCACACACCCACGGCCGCTTCCTTGAAGAACTGGTGCTCCTCCCTTGGCTAAGGCAGCTCACACCAAGCAACCACAAATTCACTGACTTTTTGGACAAACCTGGGTTCTCTGCTGGTTAAACAAGGTGAATTGGTTCATCACAGGGTCAACCACCATGCGGGGAGGGAAGCACACTCCCAGGGCCAAAGCAGGACACTGCCCCTTTCGTTCTCAGGGAGCCGCAGAGGTAACTCATGGCACAACCTCCCTCCAAAGCACAGGTAACCACTGAGCAGCCCTACTGTACTCACAGGTCTCTCCTCAGTGAACTCTTAGCAGGGCAAGACTCTCAGTATGAGACTGCACAACACTTCAAGTTGCTGCAAGTTAGAAAGCCTAAGTCACGTATCGAATTCCATACCATGTAATTTGTCTCTACGCAATTCAAGAAAGGCAGTTCCCAGACACGGTTTAAAATAAAAACAAAAAAATTTGAGCAAAATTTGCTATAGTGATTTCAAAAAAAAAAAAAAGGATGAACCTCTTTTAAAAAGCATGAAAAATGAGAAATAGAACACTTTACTTTGAAAGACCACAGGTTTTCTGTTTCGGTTTAAACGTTCTGTTTAAATGTTCTCAGAAAACAAAACTGTTAACATTTTTTGTCAGTGCATGAGAACAGCACATTTGAAAAGATCCAAACTATTTTTCTCACTTTTTTCCTTAATTTCAACTTTCACAAAATATTTTTTCATTAAGTGTTAAAGGAAGAAAGTACTAATTATTCATTCTAATGTCTGAAAAACCTCATGTTCAAAACACGCTAGGGAAGAAAAATAATATTTCTTAACACTTCTCAATGCAAGTAACAGAAAAAAAGAATATATTTTCTTTTTCAGGATAAGCAGCTTTTCTAAATTCATTTTTGTGGAGAGAAAAATATGATGATTGTCAACATTTGCAAAACAAATCCTCAAGGCACCTATAAACTACTTAGACATCGACTTACAAAGGTCACCCAGAGATTTTTAGCTGCCTATGTATTCATTCATTCTTGTCTGGCCAGTACAGATTATTCAGCCTTTTAAGTAAAGGGCAACATAGTTATGTATTTTCTGGCAACAGTTACTCCTGAGAGTTTTAAAGTGAATAAAAACAGGAACAGAAACCATGAGTAGAAGCACAAAAGAAATGATTCTGATAAAAGTAAAAGATGGATCTTATGTTTGACTTGATGTCTGTACATATATGTCAACAAACACAAATAAATTCCTACCGAACATACAAACTTATAGAAAAGATTTGAAAAGTTACTTAAATGAGCGTTTTGCAAGCAGTGATGCAAGTACTGTAATATATTAGCATAATGAATTGTGAGAACTAACAATCAAGCCTTGGGCAAAAACTTCACTGCTTTATATTTGCCCAGTCAGCTTTGAATTTCCTTATGAATGCTCAGACAATGGCAGTGAAAGCAGCCTATTTTGCAGGCAAAGCAGCTCTCTGTTACTGAATTCAGCAATTTACATAATAATAAAATAACACACAACCCTGGCACTGACAAGCTTTGGGTATTTTTGTTACAGATATCCGGTCTGATCTTTTTAATATATTTAGAAAAAGTTTCATACACACCTCCATAAATTTATTAAACTAAACACTTATCACATGCTTGTGAATTTAAGGTTATTAATTACCTTGGGGAACTACAAGCACTCAGAAAGATCAAATTTTTTAAGAAATAGCTTTTTGGACTGTAGAAAAGTATAACTTAAAATTATACAGCTTATATGAACTTCATGTCTATGATTTTCCCTCATAAATCTCAAATGTTGAATCAGGAACATCAACTGAAATCTTCAGAAGACCCTAATGGGGTTCATCTATTTTTGAGAGTCAATGACCTCACTCTTAAAAATCTCTTATTCTAGATATCTATACTGGGAGATTAAAGTTCACTTTTAAGCTTCCAACAAGGAAAACAACAAACCAACCAAAAACAAAACAAAACAAACCACAAAAAAACAACTCTCCTAAAGCTTAGTGATGGAAGAGCAATCATTTTTCTGCTTGGGCATAAGAAGCACAAAATCATGAAACAGAACAGCCATAGTTGCACAACTAATGTATGAAACCACTTCCCCTCTCTTTAAGACTCATTTCTATGGTGACTCACACAAGAAATCAGGTAATAAATAAACAACACTCAGAAGGTCTGTACAATTTAAGAGTAAAGGCATATGAATAAAAGAGAATATTTAAGAATTGTGCTCATTTCACTGTGTCACTGCCATTCACTGAGTGTTTCTCATAAACTGACTTCAGTTGGAAATCTTGGAACAGAAGGAACCTGACCCTGTGTGGCCTTTGTACAACAAAACACTAATATGAGAAAAGACTCACAACTGTTCCAGTTTTGAGAGTGCCTTGACATGAATAGGTTAAAAAGCCCACCAAAAAAGGAGATTTTATATTATTGGGTCAAGTCACTATTATATAACCCTCAAAGTTGAATAACTAGCTGAGGGTGAAATTACAACTATTGTAGCCTATTATGAAAAGTGTCATGTGCTATTTTTCCAAACTTCCAAAATTTTGTATTCTGTTTCCCTCCCCAAACTTACGCATAGTTGTTAAACTGAAAGTACGGTCCAAGCAAGGTTTTAAAACGTGTTTAAATACCTTCCCGGATTAATTTTTCTTGAGACACACCATTTGTTTATAAACATGTGATTATGTATGTGCTACTTTACAGTTCTCAAATGGTTTTGAAACCATTTGCACAATTTCCCTGCTAAAGGAGCTTATACAAAATTATGAGGGCACATCTGGCATTACATGTATATCCATACATCAGTAGGCACAGTGGCAGCGATAGTAAGGTGTATATTGCATCTTTTTTTCCCAATTCATCTCTACTCTAGACACAAGTTATTGAGTATTTCAATATTTGAACAACTTAGCATTTGTCTTACTTCTGAACCTAACACACAGTAACAGTTTTTATTTTGCCCACCATAGCATAATAACAGTACCAAGAATATTCAGCATAACTGGAAAAAAAAAAAAAGCCTGTGACTGCCATCTTAAAAAAATAAAGATAAGCTCTGTAACAACATACAAAACATACTAGCAACCTCTAAATGCTGGGGTGCCAAAAGGTATCTTGGCTAAATAGTTTGTAAAGCTCGCTCATACTTCTGTAGTTTAACAAAAAGCAACACTACCAGACTTATATCACAAAACATCAGACTTCAATCTGTCAAAAAAAACAACTTTCACTTCCACATCCAGACACTGATGGTCACATTACAGAAAACCCACAGCCTGAGTGGGTGGGGGTATTGAAATCCTGAACCTGAAGTATGTCAGATAAAGGTCTTCAGTTCTGTATCATTTAATTTTCACAATAAGACCCACACTAGTACTCCCTAAACAACAGCCACCTGTTTATTATATTGCCTGGCTCTCCCTGACCCCAGCATTTAACAGTAAATTCTTCAAGGCCAAGATTTCTGACTTATTTTCAGAAGCCCTGCATGTTCCCAGACAGTAGCACGGGAAGAAAACTTACGGTGATGTTTCCAGTATGATGCTGTTGGCCTGGGTGGAAGATGGAGATCTGTGATTTACAAACACTTCACTCGGGGATGTGTGAACTACATGGTCCACTAAATGTCCAACTGATGAGGGTCGTATCCGGGCTCCTTCTTGAGTGAAGGCAGAGTTGCGACTAAGAGGGAAAGCAGAGCAGTGCAACATGACAAGAATAGTACTGTTAATCTACATTTCAGACACCACCCACTAGAAAAGAATGCTAAAAAAATTATTTCCTCTCATTGTAAGCACATGTTCATACACATTTTTATTAAGTTACTAAGCTGTTAAATTAATTAAGGTTTCACCGAAACAATTATGTTGTCAGATCAACATGTTTTATTTCATAATTTTATTTCTAAAAGTGTTCAAAAGTTATTTTAATGAACACTAAAAGTCTACTTTTAAAATTTATTTATTTTTAATTATAGAAGCCCAAAGGCATTATGGTCCAATCAACAGACTGACAGTCCAGTCAACAAGAATAAAAATTGATTCCCAAGAAGACAAATCCTGGCTCTGTTCACATAAGAACTTAACCTGAATTCATTAAGATGAACATTTTATCCCCTGCACCTTCTCCTACAAGAATCACAAACTTTGCACTAAGAGTGTTTATCATTTCTGTGATCCAAAATGTTCCCATTTGAAAACCAGCACAGTGACACAGGCACCTTAAAATTCTTTTAAAGATGCATGACTAAGTTTGTTATGCTTTAAGCATCATTATTACTCATTTTTTTCAGCAATTCTTAAATGCTACAAATATTTACAACAATAATCTTATGAATAATATGCTGTAGTGCCAAAGAATATTCAAATCTTCTGGTTTATGCAATAAAAAATTGGATAATACCAATTCTTAAACCAATTTCAGCACGCTGAGAAAACTGGTCACCTTCCAAAAGAAATCAGGAATGTTTTTTCACTAGCTATAAACATAAAACAGAAAGCTCTATCATGTGAGCAGTGAACATGGAAGGGAAATGCAGAAAAATTGAGAGGAATAAACCTGTAAGGATGCCCAATTAAGTAATTTCCTCCAATGTTTTAAGAAGTGATATTAAGCCAAAAGCAATGATTTTTAAAATATCACACAGATTTTATTATCAGGGTCTTTTTTAGTCAAATTAATAATTTAGTTTTAATTGTGCTTGATAAAAATTAAGCTCTCAAGTTCAGGGTAGTGTGATACATCTTATATTTTTTTCTAGGTTGACTGAGAAGCACCTAAAATTCATGCCTAAATAATTTCCTTTACCTGAAGCTAAATGTTCTAGAGAATCACTTGGCACAGAATTACTGAAGCTATTTGTCTCCATCAATCCTTTTATTACACAAGTACGTCACTAACATTAGAGGCAGACAGTTACTTCTAGGAAGAGAAGATTTGGTGCTACTACTTACTGATTTGGGGTTCCAGGCGGAGACCGTGATGGCAGGCTCTGTGTTTCCAACCTATCATCAGACAGTGAGTTCCTACTCACTACTTCCCAGTCCATCCCACTCATTAATTTCCGTGCCAAGGGTTTACTGGGGGATCTAGAAGAAGAAAGTAAAATGACTAACCAAAAATTATATGATGTAAGAACAAAATTACACCAAATTCACCACAATTCAACTGATGGTCAATCATAGAAAACCAAATTATGTGTAAGACAGGAAATGTAATAATTCAATGCTATATTTACACAGGCAGTTCTGTATTTTCTCCATCTATTGTACTTCAGTTTTTGTACTCTGAAAAGAATGCCAATGAAATAGTCACAAACTACTGTTGACCGTGAGGGAGACAGGCAGGATGGAATATAAACTCACTAAACTTCACTAAACTTCTAATGCCTCAAAGACAATCTGACTCAAACGGAATAATCATTGAGAGGTCTGAAAAACAAAAGCAAACAAAAAAAAACCCCTCTAAGTAACACAACTATTTAGCCATCTCAGGACAAACAAAGCAGTGAAAAAATCAGTCCAAAATAACTCCTAAAGACTTTGAAGAACTGAAAGTGGGGAATCATCAACATGGCAACCCAGCTACCAAGTTTTGTTTACACATCAAGGATTTCCTTACCTGCTTTCTTCCAGAACATGTCTGGTCACTTTTAAGGCAGATACAATAACACTATTTAAACTTCTTTGTGAGTAAATGAACTGCATTTGGTTTTGGGCCAGAAATGTCCTTCAGGTTAAAGGTTATTATCACCAGTGTTTTTATACAAAAGGAATTATATTTTCTACTCATTGCCCTTTCTTGAAATTAAGGAAACATTTTCTTTCCTTTCTCCAGTCACGCTAGGATGCCTACAATCTCCTGCTGTTTCTTTCACCTATTTCTTAAACACAAATGAAACCATACTTGCAATCTCTCATGAAATACTGTATTTCCCTTTTATACTGGAAATCATCAAATGAATCATCCAAGAACTGTGGTTGCTTTTTTCCTCAGCATCGCATTGGATGGTTCAGTCATTCTGCAACTAAACATACCCTGACTTTTGCTGTTTGTTTTTTTTTTTTTTTAAACTAGAAATCTTCAGCTAACAAAAAAATACTTTTAAACAATTCTTTTATGTCCTGTATATTTTGTGTTACTTTACTCCTACTACTTTGATGGTGCTCTGTAGTTTAAATTTCTCCTCTATCGTCACCCAACCCTCTCTTGTTCCAGTGATACTTCAGTCATTTGCAACATGATAATTTCATTTCCATTTGCCTTCATATTCTATCACTACACTCTCCAGGTTTGCACAATGAGGTGAAAACACATTATTGTATCAGCAGGATAGCTCCATACACCCATATCACAAAATAATGTCTGCCTTTACTGTCCTTGGGACACACGGGAACTGTTCTTTATCTTCATCACTATCACCTTACTGATTTACTGAAAGTGCAACTCCGGAAAGAAGGAACTTTGAGAAATTGAGGAACTACTTGCACAGAAATTATATCTTCTGAAAACAAGAAACTTGGTTACAAATATATTTTTGCTTCTGACGGAACTTAAAACTCAGTGCAAGCCACCACCTTGAAGAGACTGCTCTCAATATTACCAAAAATGTCTACAACAATAACCAGCCAAGCATTATATTGAATAATCTACCCTCACATGCAGAAATACATAAGATGACAACACTGTTTGATACTAAAGGAGTGGTGGTCTGTGTGTGGAGGACTTATTTTTATTTTTACCTCACCAAGCAGTTCTGAACATGTATTACATTCTGCTTTGCTGCTCTAAAGACTTACTAAATAACAGCTGAATTTCAGACAGTTAAGTGAGGTGGGCTACTTTAAATACTACTGTTTCTGGTGTTCCTCTACCTGGGAAAAAGGTCTAATAGTATATTCATATTTGTAAAGAGGGAAAATATCAGTTATTTAATTCCTTGGGAGAAACATATCCAGTCTCTTAGCATGCTTTGTGCTATTTAAGGAGTATTAATTTGATTCAAAAAGTAATCAGCTTGATATCGTCACTTAAACCAACATTCCAATTTCTGTAATTTGCTTCAAATGTGAGCAGCTCTAACCACGTAGGTATTTTTCTTCCCAAAAGCAGTTCTGAACAGGTAACCAGCAGAAGAAACCAGCAGAATTGACAGGCATTTCTGGTTCTATCCTTTCCCTATTCCTTTATTAGTCAGTGACATGATAAGCTGGACCCTTCTTACAGCAGGTTTGCAGCCAGATACAGATCAGCACCAAGAGCCAGCTCCATCAAGGGGTGGATTCTACTAATCAAAGAAAAGGAAAAATGCAGAGGACCATAACACATCCAATGCTGAATTAGGTGAGTACAGGATTGCAGATACAAGATTTTATGACAGACATGTAAAGGCAATTATTGAACCTTATTGACCTTCAGTGAAAAAGCAGCAAGTGGAATACAGGAAAGTTGGTGATGAGCTTTTCTTTTTTTAACATACAGCAACAGTGAAAGTGCATCATCCTTGCCTATGTGAAACTAAATAAATTACACAGAAGTATATAGGATGGGGGGAAAGTCCAAGTTTTCCCCAAAATTACATTTTTGACTGCTTAAAAAACCCCCACTTATTGTATCTTAAGTCATAGTTTGTAACCCCATTTATGCAAACTTCCTCAATCTATACATCAAATGAACACAACTCTAAAATAAGCAAAGCATCACCTTCTTCCCTCTTACAACATACAATGTCAATAAAACTCACCTTTTACTGTGGATAGGGTCTGATCTTTCAGAAATAATACCTTATTACCATGATAAACAGCTGCAGCATTTATCAGCAAAGGTTTCTTTCGATTATTTTATTAACAGCTCTAACCTCAGAGTCCCACCCACTCTTGTTTGTTGCCTCAATTTCCTGTCTTTGCAGAAATTTCAAAGAAAAAATCACCACACTTCAGCACTGAACTTCTTAGTGCTGTGCCTTTTTGATTTTGGTTCTCCTGTCAACACTGCTAAATTTAACAATAAGTTATTTTTTTATTACCATTTAAGATATGCTATAAAATATTCCTAAAAATTTCTCCTGTGTCACTAATTTCTTACAATGATAAAGTAATTTTCTCATGCCAGAGTGCAGCTGAGGACATGAGAGAGGGGAAGTAAGATATAAAAAAACTTTGAAATGCTTTGATAAACGTTGAAATTCTAAATTCCACCTTCGCTCAGCCTGGATGCTTCTATAGCACCCAGCACAGGGCACTGACAGGTAACAGAATAAGTCATTTTCAGATTTAATTTTTGGTGTACATGCAGAGACATTTCCAAAAAAACTTGGAAGCAGTCCCATCTATTTGAGCAGGGGCAGAAATGGAAAACTTTACCTGCCCCCCAAATCAAAAACAGTCTTCTGAGCTGTAATGGTACAGCAAATACAAAAAAAACACCTCCCGCAACTGAGGAGCCAGGATGAAATTACATAATGCAACTAAAAAAATGCACGACATTATAATTATCTTGGCTACAGCAACCAAAAGCTTCCGAAGACAGAATTTGTTTGGCACCCCACAGCTGAAGGGCTAAATTCTTGGAGGAGCTGGGAAAGAACAAGGGTGCTGTTTGGGAATACAGGTGGCAATCTTTAAAATCATTTTTGTCCTGAAAAGAAATGTAACCTGGAGCCACAGCCTCGCTTTGTATTTTGACAAGCAGTACAGGGAACACATTTCTCAGCAAAATTGGCAACTACTGCTTCAGACCAAGAGACTGACACTATATACCAATCTGCAAGGAACATCACAAATGACATGTGCAATTTAAAGCACCTCAGAAATCATTTAAATAACCTGAATAAGTGCCTAGCTGAAGCAAGACTGAATTTTTTGAAACAAGAGATTGCAACTTAATGATAAGGAGTTTGCAAATACAAGTGGCTGACACCCACTCACTGTCACACAATGCACACAAAGTACCTTCCCTCAGCCCCGGTGCAGACCAAGGGAACTAAACAGAAATATGCCCTTTAAGGATTCTCTCAATTCATTACTTCATTGAACCTGTTTTACTCTTATTATCTACTTCTATTAAGTTTCTGGGAATTCTTAAGGGGTTTTGTGGATTGTAAATATCCTGCAACAAATGAGGCCAAAAGAACAGCTGTAATGAAAAGGATAAAAAAAAAATTCTCCAAAACCTAAACAACTATAGCAACAGTCTTCCAAATGCCGAATATGGTGCTGCACAAAGATTAAGAAAACAGCATCTACATAATATATCAAATTTATTACAGAATAGATCCTTTACAGTAATAATTCAATTTTTAAAAATTAAATTTAAATGTTTCTGTGATTTGGGGGGAAAATCCTTCAGTTAATTTTAAAGTAAAATCCTGAGGACAAACAGTTAAACCTGCCGACTGTAGGTTATAATTACTTATTTTATTCAAAAGGCTGTTAAGAAATTTTATTTCCATGTCTTGTGCTCTGTTATCTACGTTCCACCAGACTAGCTGATCATTATTGTGGCAATCACCATTTCCCAACTTAGAAAAAACAGATCACTCAAGTAACATCTCAGTGGACTTCTCAGTATTGTCTTCTTACTATGAAATGATTCAAAGGTTTGCTTATATAGTATTTGCTCAAGTAAAGCGGTTTCTAATTAAATACTGTTAAGAAAACTGAGTGTAAACCTGGATAATTCCACAAAAAAACACTGAAAACATTTCTTTTAGTTGATCTTAAATAAATCTTTTGATGTAATAATAATAAAAGCAGCAATTATTTAAATTTGTTTTATGTGCCCACTTAATTCTCAAGAAAGACCTGACTGTACCTGGTTTCATAACTAAAAGCAACCAACATCTGTGGAACTTCCAGGAGCAACCAAAACGAGCTCACTGCTTGAGAGCTTAAAAAGCTGTTCAACACCACCATGACTTTGTCTGAGAAAGACACACCAAGAAAGAGAAAGATAAGTTCCAGGAACAAACCCCGCATTTTACCTGGAAAATCTTAAAAAGCAGAATTCATCCTCTGTATGAGTACAAAAGGGCTAACATCTACTCAGCACTTCAACTTGAAATGTAAATGCTTAGAAGACAAATGTTCTTAGATTAAACTTTTTGAACCACACAGTGTTCTAGAAATGTTTTGTATTTCAAGCTTTTTCACTCTTGAAAAGACTAAAGGTCTTTAAAATTGAAAATGCATTAATTTCACACTGTGATGAGGAGGACAGAGGAAAAAGCAGCTGATTTATTAAAAGCCTTCCACGGTGTATTTATTACAATATGCCATTAATTTCAGTTTGCTGATGTACCCACATATATCTCAGATATTTATCAGCCATCAACATTTCTAGGAAACTCAAAATGTGTGGATCAATGTTCTGTTCTTGATTCAAAAAGCTGCAGTGGAAAATAAAATTACCGAGGATGGAAGAGCCAAATATTTCATTAACTAATAAAGGCCAAGAAGATTGATGAAAATCAGAGCAGTTGTAGCCATGGCTTTCCATTTTATTGACTTTATCAATTTTATCCAACTATATATGACAAAATACAAGTGACCCCAGCAGCACTTGTTCAGTTTAGCTGCAAAGGGAAGAGTGCCATCTACTGCATAAGAGTTTCTAAAGTGATAAAAATACTCCTCAAAACCAAGTATCAGCTGTCCTCTATCCTAGTGACTTGTGGGGAATCGCCAAGTTCACAGTACAACAAGAAAAAATAGTTTTTAACTGATTTACAACTCTAATTTAGAGAAATAAAACTCGGCTGTCACAGTGTTGAGTCTCGTGAGTACTACAAAAGTTGCCCCAAGTAAAAATCTGGCCAGATTCCCAAAGTAAATTAAATGGAGTAAAAAATAATTTTACACAGAAGAAATTGGTTTTATAAAATCTAGCTGTTGAACCAACACGTCACAGCACTTCTGTGCCCCAGTCCTTCTGATATGGAGCTGCCCATCTGTGTGCCCAGCTAAAAACCCAAATCATATTAGAATATACAGGAAAAAAGAAGGGGTGAGGTGGTTGAAGGGGTGGAGACAGGGCCGGAAATCAAGGCAGAATTCAGCAATGCTCTGAAAAACACTGTTTGCAGGCTCTTGGGAGAGGTTGCCAGGCTTATTACCAAAGTCTGCAAGCATAAATTTGAACACTAGAGTTCCTTAAGGGGCAATTATACAAAAAGACATCTCCTATCTCAGGAGAAGTAGAAGCATAAAAAAAGGCACAGAGCATGCCCCCTCCCCATAAAGATTCTATTAATGATCAGAGCAGTCTGCCTGATGGATGCAACAGACATTTGACTTTTGAATGCTGCATCATAATTTCTGAAGGAAGAACTAAAACCACAGCTTCCCTGTTTTATTGTAGTCACTACTGCAGTCATATATTCTTGATTAGCCAACTACCCTGTGACTGAATACCTTCAAAATCGGCTCATTCCCAGTCAACTTTTTCATGGAAAAATACCTCATTGGGACTTCAGCGTTAAAGCTGTTCTCACCAAATAAGACACTCACTGTACCTTATTCTAAAGGAAATACACATGTAGGTTGTTACTGCAGATAAAATATACCCATTAATTCAATATTTTATGGAGTATTTTAATAGCTAGAGACCATTCTTTGCAATAAAGACATCAGAAAAAGGGCTAATATATGTAACAACAAACTATACCGACTGAAGGTTATTCTAATTTTCGAAGATATATAAAGGGGGAAATATTAAAGAATATAAATTACTTACCTTGCAAATACCCTGTCTTTGTTTGCTCTTTCTTTACCATACTGCACAGATTGGACCTCTGTTCTCCCACTGGAAAACAAAACAAAACAAAATGAAATCACTGAATCCACCACAATTAAAGAACAATTTCTTGTCTAAAACTGAACCATCTCAACAGAAAAAGCCTAAATTCTGTGTTCAGTCATGCTTAAGCAATTGCACTAGCTTCAGTACAGTGTAACCTTAGAAAGCATTTGGTACAAGTGTAGGTCTTGTTTCCAATTAATTTCAAATGTAACAAAGCTACTTTTGCTTTTTATTTGAAGCAATAAGAAATTTCTCGTTGGATCTTTGGATAACACTTAACATGATGACATTTCCTGTTATTGCCACTATCAAAAACTGAAAGCATCTCCTCCATTTAAAGCATCTCCTCCATACTCCTAACCTACTCCCTGAATTGCTAATAACTTAGTTGCTATTTAGTTCAGCAAAATATCACAAAGAAATTAAATGATAAGCACATCAAGATTGTATTCTTCTATGCAACTTGTCAAAATCAAGATTAGATCTTGGAACTTGCTGACTTTTCACATAAGACCAGATGTGTTGTGTCAAATCAAAGACTCTTTATAGTATTTAATCATTTCTCTTTTAGAAAAAAAATACAATTTTTTTGGATTGTCTATCAGCAGTTCAGAATTGGTGACAAGATACCAGCAACAGTCCTTCTTGCACCCAACTCCCCATTAGTAACTTCAGATCAAGGCACAGAGTCCCTTACAGGGACATTTACACTATGAAATCAAAGAATTATGTATTTTCATGTTCCTATTACAGTACTACTGGATGTCTGAAGAGCTGAGAAACAGGCCAACTAAAATCTCACAAAATTCAGTGAAGGGCAATGCAAAGACCCACATCTGAGGAGGAATGAGTGGCTGGAAAGCAGGTTTACCCAACACGACTGGGACCACGTCAGGAGAGCTGTGTGGACTTCCAGGGTCCCATAAGTCAAGCACAAGGCCACAAGGACTACTAAGAGTCTGGAGCATCTGATGTATTAGGAGAGGCTTGGACTGTTCAGCCTCAGGAAGAGAACGTTCAGGAGGATCTGGTGTATAAACACCAGAAGGGGAAAGTAAAAAATACAGCCAGATGCTTTTTAAGGGAGCCCAGAGACAGGACCAGAGGCAGTGGCCAAAAACAGAAATATGAGGTATCCTACTTAATCAGGGCTTGTGGTGAGGATGGGGCAACAAAATAACATCATCATAACCCACCAAAACAAAACAAAATGAAATTTTTACTGTGAAGACAGTCTAACACCAGATCAGGTTGCTCAGAGATGGTACAGAGTTTCCCTCCTTAATAGTAAACACAATGATTCAGATTCAAAATCTTTATAGAAATTAAAAGACTGTCCCTACAGTGACACTGAACCACATCTCAAACACTGTTCAGGATCATAGAATGCTGTTTCTCAAATGGTTACTGTGAGTGCTGGTCAAAAAACCAGATGCTATAAACAGTTAGCCACTGAATTACTTTCCTCTTCATACATTTATGCAATTCACAAGTGTGACAGAAATAGTCTGTTATTGTGTTTTCTAGCTTTTCATCATCTCCCTTTGTACGTCACAGACACTGCTGCCATTCTAGATGGATGATTAGTAGTAGCTCTGTTATTCTCTATTTCAGGCCCAATTTAAACCATTGGCATCCTGCATTACTTGCAAAGACAGTTAACTCAGTCACTGAACTGAGATAAATTCCTTAAATAAAAAGCATAAAACAGCAAAACCCAACACCACCCACTTCAGCATTACTCCAGCATTTTGGGGATTATAGTTATTCCAGAGTCATTCCGTGCACTTCCAAGCTGTTTGCCTATACTATTAAGTTCATCCTTAAAAGTTATGGAATTAATTTCTTCCTTATTTTCTGAAGTTCTGTTTTTGATGAATGTCTTTTGTCTTTATGTAGTTCCTATTTGTACACATCGAGCTTAAGTGGTCTTTACTTGTACAAACTTCAGTGCTTTCTATTTGATCTTTATTTAGGTCTGTTTTGTTGCTGTTGCTGCAAACAGTATCTGAGACTCAACAGTTTTCATCAGAAACACCAGGTCAAAGACTTTGAAGTTTTGAGACACCATTTTTCAGATAAACATAACCCAGCAGGTAAGCAGACCAAGAAATGCAGTCAGAGAGACAATATCAGAGCACTAGTGCAATGACAACCACTAATAATACAATAATTATATTTTCAAGCTATCTTAGAAAATTACCGACATTTGAAGCTTAGGCCAAAAGGGATGGGGAACAGTTGCAGGATTCGAAAGCCACTTGAATTATGGCACCTTTTAATATAGATTCTAAATAATTCCTTATGTTTATTTCCCATATATTTCAAATTAGCACTTACCAGTACCGGAACTTGGAACCCAAAGTGAAATAATGTGCAAAAAAGTTCTTCTGAGGAGGGAGTGGTCTGTCCAAACGGAAGAACGTGTGATGTTCAACACAAGCTTTCCACAAATTCTTACATGCTCGGTAATTCACCATATTGAATCCCAATAATGTTTCTCTAGATTCATGCTAAAAAATCAGAAAAATGTATTTCAGATAAACATTATTCCAAGTTACTTTTGAAACTAAGGTAAATATTTTTGGCTTGGGGATATTTTTTTAAAACCATGCTTTTTGAAGTGGTTCTCTAATTTTACATTAACTTCATGTACAACAAACCCTTTGAAAATACTTTTACATTTTCTTTAAAGGATTTTTTTGTTCCCTTGGGGTTTTTTTTAAAAGAGTCTGCTCAAAGGTTAACAGTCTGTTTTGTGATATTGAAACAAGTCTAGATAGGCAAAAACATTCCCAAAAGGTAGGACCTAAACTACATTAAAAAAATCCTGTGATTTGAGAGTTCAAAGACAACATGCCTCTGAGTTTCAAAATTACTACAGTTAGGATGAGCAATTGTCATGCACATGTGGCACTCAGAGACTGGGGACAGGTATTGATCTCAAGAGCAAGGGATGTGCCTGCTTACAGATGATTAATTAGGTCCCTGGTAAATTCAAGAAGCAAAATGGCGAATCAGGCTAAGCTATTCTGCCTGTTGAGCTTGATTATAGACTTTGTAAGTCAGGAAACATCTGATTATGTTCAATCTTCTTTCTCTTTACAGTACACCTTAACTCATTTCACTAAGCAGTGAACTCCTTTTCCAAGTTAAGCTTCTGCTGGCCTGCTCATCTTTAAATCCGCTGAGAGACCAAGGCGCAGACCTGCCACTCTTCCCCCAGTGTTGTGTTTGGAAACTCATCATGACCAGTGGCTAAGAATGACACTGTATTCTCAGCCACATGACGAATTTAGGGTAAAATAAAATGGTTTTAAGAAGTAAACAGCAAAACCTATTTATTGATGAAATTTAAGAAATTATATTCAAGAAACTAAAAACTGGCATTTTAATTCAATTTAGAAAAATTACTTGTATCTCTGTTCTTAATTTTCAAGTATTGCCAACTGTTCCCTGTGTTTTCTAGACCTGTTAACACAGGTATTTAAAAACTGCAAGTCAGAAACAAGGTAACAGCAATTAAGTCCATTAGCTATGCACTTATAAAAAGCTTTATCAACAATGCAAAAGTACAAAATAAACAAGAAAAATTACTACTCTGCAAGAGAGCAACTATGCAAAATTAAGGACTGCCCTTATCTGGATCCAGTAAAGGACAAACCAGGTTAGATTATAGATTCCAACAATAAGTTCTTATGATATAGCAAATTTTCTTATGATATAGCCTTTTAAACAGCTGGAAAAGAAAATCTGACAAGTTATATGAGCTGATGACAATGCATTTTAATGTCATTCAAAGCATTATAATTATGGGTTGTAGAAAAAAAATATACATCCTGCTATTTCCCCTAGTTTGTATTCCAGAAAACAAGCTGATCTGAATCTCAAGCCACCATCTGATCACTAGATTAGACATGAAGCATGAAGGAGAAGCTGGTATGGCAGGATGAGAAGGAGCTGCAGCTACATCAACTTAATTGTAATGCGAAACAGCACTTTCACAGGAACTTGGTGTGCTAGAGCTTTAAAGGTACCTTAACAATAGTTCTATTCATAGCTTTTAAGGCTTTCATTGCAGTGCAGAGAGAACTGACTCTCAAACCTCACTCCTTCATCTCAATTACTGCTAGAAAACATTGTTTAAGGTAAAGAATAATATAGGATAATGGCTCCTAAATGTACCCATCCTTTCCCTATTCACCCCTGCAGGTTCTGTAATATCCAAATGTAACTCAGGCACTTGAAATTCGTCTTTGCTGGTGATTCTGGGGTGCAAGATCTGGTTCTGTTGCCGGATTTAGAATAAGATTGCCTCTGTATTGCCTGAAAACACTAGGCTTGAATCTATGTGGGCTCATATCCATGGTACTTCAGCCAAAAGCACATGAAGTAACAGGACAGTCACACTGTAGCCTGTGGAATGTTTTTACAGCACAAGGCTCCTGGAAAATGCAGAATGCTCTATAGCAGGACAGTGACATACAGGCATTTCAGGGGCTTTCAGGCACCTCAGGTCTGCTGAGGGCAGTGTTACAAAAGACTACCTCAGGGAGTCACAGCTGGATTCTGCTCCAAAATTATTATCTTACTAATTCTGCCCATGGGTCCAGTTAGAGTGAGGAAAACAGGCTGCTTGCTATGGAGGGGAAGAATGAAGCAGTTGGGATGCAATGCTTGGAGCTCAAGCACAAAACCACAGGTTAAGACAAACAAGGATAGAATAAAGTCAAATCCAAGTCATCTTTGTGGTTCCTTTTATTAGAAAGACAAACCAAAAAAACAAGGCAGGCTGGATATTGGTGCCCTTTCTCACACAGAACAGCTCAGTGCTTGAACACGCATAACTTGGGTGGGGCCATTCATTCAATCCCACCTTTGCCCAATTTGAGACAGTGACCTCACAGCAGATCTCACTGGTCAGGAGAGAAACTGGGTTGAAAAACTTATTCTCTAGTGAGTCGTTTTCACTTTAGCTAAACAATCCCAGAAGCAAGCATGAATTCCCTACCCCATCTCAAAGAAACAAAGACTTGTGCTTTTTAAGTGGCACATGCTGCACAGACTCAATATATTCCACAAACAGTGGGCAAAAGCCCCATGAAAGCTTAAATGCAACACAGATTCTGACATCAGTATTTGCTCTTCACAAAAAAATGCAACAGCAGAAACTTTGATAGGATTAGGCAGCAATCAATTAGGCATCTAATGAACATCAGTGTTACTTAAGATCACTGTGTGTACTCGGGCAGATAAGTCCATGTATCACCTTGTGATTTTAGAACAAATTCTTTCTGAAAGTCAGTCAAAGAAAAGTCAGAAAAAAATCAAAGCACAAACTTCAGATACATAACCTATCATTAAAAAAGATAAAATCAATTATTTTGGCCACTCAGTGAAACCAGGTCTTGGTCACTGACAAAACCTGTAACGTGTTTTGTTCCAGACTCAAGTAATTTTTCAGTGGACATCTGGTCTCTAGAAGAACAAAGGAACATCTTATTTGGCTGTCAAAGAATCAAGACCACTAAAACATGCGGGATGGCATTAAGAGCTTGATGATGACTTTTGATTTTACAACAGCCAAAGATGCAACTAACTAAAACCAGAGAAGCTTAAGGAAACATCTAGAAAAATGAAACTAAAGAGCTGCAAAGCATGTAAGGGAAGCAGCATATGGAACACATGGAACAAACGAAGAGATGGTGGAAAAACCTGCCACTGAAGTTATGGCTCAGGGGGCTTCTAATGTTGGGTGAAGAAGTCGTGCATGTAACATTCTTTTCCCTCACAAGCTCATAAAGAAACAATAGAAAGAAAATCTGCTCCACTGGATGAACACTCCAGCAATGTGATTGTCAGAACCAGCTTCCATTCAAGATTATATTATACTGCCAGTAGAAAATGACTTTGACATTAAACTGCTTCATCTCACTTCTTTTAAGTGATTTATTTAAACACAGATATAATCTAATAAAAGTAGGCAAATAATTCTTTAGTTATGTTGATGCCTTTAAGCAATGCCAAGTCAGGGAATAAATTTAACAGGCGATTAGAAGATAAGGCACTTGCACTTTTGAGGACAGTTGCAATTAAAAGCTCTCAACACTAATTAGCAGTATTTGAAATATATCTATTTAGAACAACTTTAAAGCATATGTAGCCCAGCTGGGAAAAAATAAAAACAGTGGAAAATTCCTTTCCCAAGTCAGCTAACTTAATATTCTATAGCATGTCAGCCTTGCATCCAAATAAATACAGTTACTCAGATGTACAATTTGTTATATATTTACACACAACTTTGAAACTCATCATCAGCATACCATGAATGTACTTCCACTGCCGTATCGTAAATCAGTGATTTAAAATACGCACTCAAAGCACCAGGCAAGAGATATTTTACATACCAAATGTGCAATCACAGAGTCACTTCACCTAGTTTCTGCTGCCTAAAGAGAGTAATTTAAGCTCCCTTTATTGTTAATGGGAGTGAAAGCAAAAGCAAGCAAATACCACCAGAGAGCAACTTAATCCATCCCAAAATGTACTTCCAATTCATGCAAGATGTTCCGGCCTTTGCACCTTTGTGTCTGATTACTACAGAGGAAGTCTAATGATTTCCTTTGGTGAGCTCATTATCATGAAACAGAAAATATGTTCTTTTAATCTAACTGATGCTGAATACAGTTGAGATGAATCTTTAATCCTACGAGTCCTATCAGGGAAGGTAATTCTGGAAATAACAGTTTTAATATTAGGTGTCATTAAAAAATTAGTTTAAGTATGCCTTCTTTGGAAGCCAATTTTGAGCTTTGATCTTAAGATATTCAAGACATAGAATGAATGAAAATCAACTTCTTGCCATCACTTTTCATCTGATACACAATTTAAAGAAAAACAGTATGAGACTTTTTAATTTGTTGGCTTGGATGTCTCAGAAGAGAAATTATATTAATTATATATGCTACATCCTAGTGCAAGTAAAAATATGCAGAGTATTAAAAAACAGCACAAAAAACTAAGATGACAAAGCTATCTTTCCATTACCTTCTCTTATAAGCAGGTTTTTTTTCTGCAGAAAACAGAGGAAACACTTGAGTACAGTATCCAACTCAATTTTATATTTAGGCATCTCAGTCTTCTGCTACCACAGCCTTTTCCTCAAGTTCTGATTTAGCAAACATAATTTCTCAATTCCAAATAAACCCCCAAATTCTCATTTCAGATCCAAATACAATATTCCTGCAACTGTAACTGAAGTTACTCACACTGCTATCAAGACCAAAAATTTGACCTCTGGGCGGTCAAGAGATCAGCTTGCCTTTTCAGAACTGTAGCTCCTGCAGACTACTAAAAAAATTCTGTGTCAACATAATGCGACATTTCCCACCACCTTTTTCTGTATCATTGCCACTTTTCTACTTGTGTTGCCTGATGTCTGCTCACATTGACAGATACTCCTGTTTATTTCATGTGATAGTCCAAGTTCATTTCTTTCTACACGTAAATACTCCAAAATCTTTTAACTCCTGTTATGCTGCTTCTGAACTGATAGCTACTCACAGTGCTCCAAGCACATGAGGTAAACTTCTGACAACTAATGCACAACAAAGCGTCTGCACATGGTCAGGTAGTTCCATCTGTGAGAACTGCAAAGTCCTGGGCCTCATTTTAAAGGATCTACTTTAAAGACACACAGTTTGACTCCTGTTTTCAGCACTAGTACTTGTCATCAGACACTGGCCTGATCTGACAGAACAGGTGTTTTCTCCTTGTATTTTTCTTGTTTAACCATATTGTCCCTAAAATTGTAACAGTGTTACAGTACTCCAGATGCATTTCTGCCTACAATCATCTTTTATCTAGGTCTTCAAATCAATGACTGTTAAGGGTTGGAAGGGACCTTAAAGATAATGTAGTCCCAGCCCACCTGCCACTGGCAGGGACACCTCTCACGAGACCAGGTTGCTCAAGGCCTTATCCAACCTGGCCTTGAACGCTGCCAGGAGGGTTGGGGCACCAACAACTTCCCTGAGCAACCTGTTCCAGTGTGTCACCATCCTCACAGGAAATCTTTTCAGCTGTAAGAATTGCACAAAACCTTTTAACTAATCTGATGAGTTAATTACACAGTCATATTTTTAATTAATTCCTCCATCTTTCCCCAGTGATATGTCTGTGATGGAAACTAATCTCTTGGAGGCACAGAACAATCTCTTTCTCGCTGAATTAAAGGCAGAGTGGTCCTGTGGTGCTTCACAAGGCAGCAAACACCCACCACAAGCACTGAAACAACATCCACATTCAGCTTTTGCCCTGAGAAATTTAGAAGTAGGCATAAAAAATTACCATATGTAATTTAAAACTGCAAAGAAATTGTTACCTCTTCTGTTTAAGTAATAAAAGCAACTTGTATTACTAAATCTGAATAATAAAAGTCAGCATGTTTATCAAACTTTAACTTACAAGTATATATACAACTGAAGCAGCATTAGGCATTACCTTGAGTTTTAATTCATCTTCTTATGAAATTTAAATTTAATGTTTATTTATCTTCAATCTTTTCCACATTTATCTTACATAAGCAAGTTACATTTCCTGCATACAGACGTAAAACTAAATATATCTAAAATGTAAAGCAAAGCAAATGACAAAAAAAAAATCTTATTTAATGGTCTATTTAAGATTGAGAATGTTGGTGAAACTGGACTTTTAATGGCAGACAAAGGCAAGATTCAACATAGCTTCAGGGAGTATAATGCAGATGTGCAGGAATTGCTTTCATTTTTTGAGATGAAACTTAAGACAGTACTCACCAATTCTTTCCTAAGTTGAATAAAAAACTGTTTGCACTTAAAAGAAATTTTTACAATCTTCAACCTAAAAGAAAAATAAAATCACAATATTTAAACACTTAGTATACTCAATCATGGTTAAAGGCTTAGATACACCTACTGAAAATATATGAAAATATTCATTTTCATAGGCAAATAATAAAATAGCAAAGACTATAGCTTGTATAATTTGAAATTTATGAGCTGTATATTTAAGTTACCTAAAAAATTCTCTTGTTTCCATCCTAAACCCTAAGTATCTTTTCTCCATTACAAATCCCGAAGAGCTCTTCTATCCCCAGGTCATTCCAGACAGATGTTTTCTTTTCTGAGGCCATTTTCTTTATCCCCTAGACTATGAAAAAATACTTTGAACTTCACCCGATCTCCTAGAGACATTCTTTCTCTATGTTCTTACATGTCTTTAAATATAACCAGAACTTGTTTTAGTAAAATAGCTAAGACAAGATACAAGCATGGAGATAAGGACTCCTAATCTTGGGTTTTTATCAAGTTAAAAAATCACATTATGAAGAGGGAAAAGCATTTGCAATATCAACGACAGGGAAAAAACAGCCTACAGATCTTTTCACCTTGCAAGTTACCTATAAAAAAACAAGACTGACAGTAATTCCAGGCAATTTTGGATGGTCACTGTAATACCAGTCACGCAAAATGGGAAAAGACAGGCTATATTTCCATCACAATCTAATTATATACTTTTTCAAATAAATGTAATATTAGGATAGTGCACATTCTTTATTAAGTATACAAAAGTATCATTTTGGTCAAGATAAAAAATGAGGTTCTAATTGTAAAAAGAAAAACATAATAACTTTTGTGCCTTTAAAAAAGGAATAACTGATACAGCACTGCAAACTGACTGGAATTACAGCTTGCATATTTATCACTTGTTGAATAAAAACCTCTATAGACTAGGAAAGACAAGAAGCAAACATCAACAGACACCTAAGTTGGGTATCTACATATAGAAATTATCTTTTTAACTAAATCAAATGGAGACATTTTTCTCCAGGAGATTATTCAGAACAGGAACCTAATTTGAAAGTCCTAATTTGTTGAGAGTTTCTATCTACAGTAACATAAAGGGAGACTGTGAACATTAGCCTTTACATTATGCTTATTTAAATATTTTCCCGTTTCTTTTTTCTTTCCTAGTTTGCCATTAGTTTAATAAAAAAACCAGCAGCAATAACTGTCCTATTTGTTGTTTTTTCTTTTTTTTTAACAAATTCTTGCTAAGTCTTCAAAGTTATTTTATCAAGGATTTGACACTATAAAGGGAGGTACATCTTATCTACTGAAATCAAATGATTCCATTGGCAATGCATCAATTTTCTTAGCACCTCCTGTGACAAACAATTGCTTAAGAATAATGTGGGATGGGTCATAAATTTAGATTATAGATTATCTATAATCTAGATTATAGCAGTCTGATTGTGGAAAAAAAAAACCAGAAGCAAAATTCATTAGGCTATTAAGGTTGCAGTTAATCAACAATTATGGTTTTGGGGTTTTTTTTACATTTTGGGCTATAGGGCAACTAAAAGAACATTTTATTATCTACCTTTTCTAAAAACTGAACTGCACACACTCTACAATGTATCAGATTTGCTTAGCATGCCAACAGAACACTTGAAAAATTAATTACAATTACTCTCTTCATAAAAACATTCTACTATCTTTTATTCCTTGAGGTTTCCTCTTCTACTGAAGAAACTACTGCCTTTGGTGATTTACAAACCCAAGGAGAGTAAGAATTAAAGCTCTACATATCCAGTTTTATTCTCATTCCATACTTTAGGCAGAGCGAGGTCAGATGACTTTTAAGCCTGAAACCATTTGGAACAGACTCAAAGCTCTAACATTAGCCAGTAAGGTCTAACACAACTTGAAGAGTCACCTTTCAAGTACAAAGGAATGACTCAGCAAAGCTGATTCTCAGCTATTACTAAAAAATACAGCAGATAAGAGAGTTCATAGGCACTGCTAATACCCTGCTAGTCATTGAATAAGCACACCCACACAGCCAAAGGAAAAGGCACGTGTGCCTGCATTTCCTTTCTCTGACTGCTGGCAATGGTGCATATCTGAGGAAAAGCACCGGGCAGCCCAACTCCCAAACCAGAAGGGATTGTCCAGATTTAGTGGTCAAAGACAAACTTGGCTCCAGCAGCTGTGAGATGGTAGCTAAAGATGTTAAGGGAAGTGGAGGGATGAAGCAAACTAAGTCACTAGGTTCAGGAAAAGAAACTCCAGCTTGTTCAGGGCTCTGGTAGGGAAAAGCCCATGGAAGCTGTCCTTTGGGGCACAGGAACACGGGACAGGTAGTCAGTCTTAAAGGACAAAATTCTCCATCAGAATAATCCTGATGTGCTAGAAAACATGCAAGCATGAGAAGAGGCCAACCTAGATAAACTCAGAACTGCTAACTGGGCTCAAAAACAAAAGGAAGTGTACACAATGTGGAAGCAGGATTAGATGACCAAGGAAGAACAGAGTACTACCCAGGCCTTCAGGGATACAATTAGGAAATCCAAAGCACAACTGCAGTTGCAACTGGCAGTGGACACAAAAGGCAACAAAGCTTTCCAGAGCTACATCAACTGCAAAAGAGAGGCAAAGGAAAGCAGGTCAATTGCCGAACAGGTGGTTTAGTAACAAAGGAAAGGCTGAGGTACTCCATGCTCTTTCCTTTGGTCTCCTCAGATTCCCAGGTCTCTGTGCCTGGTAGCAAAATCCGGGGAAAGGAGGAATTACCCACAATACAGGAAGATCAAGTTAGGACACATGGGATAAAAGACAGTCTCTTCTGTTTTGTCCTATTCCCCACTTCTCTCACTCCTGTTTCATTTCTCCCCATGATCATAAGATTCATAATAAGCAATATCTGTCCTCTCACTTGTCTCAAAATTCAGCTCAGGAATACTGAAAAAAAGGTATCTAAACATTCACTGTAAACATAAAGCCTGGGAAGACATTACACAGATCCAGTTGCACAGGGGCAAGAATAAGTGGAAGCAAGAAGAAAAAGTACCACTACTAGTGTCACTGGAAGAGCAGCATGACAATGGATAAAAAGGAAAGGTCTACTGTTGAGCTGTATTGTGAAAACTGGCATTTCAAATCCTTTCTCATACCAAAAGGAAGCCTATAGCAGGGTGGAATGGGGAAGGGTAGTTTCAGGGGTTTTTTGGGTTTGTTTTGTAAAGACCAATTGTGTTGCTACTATAGTCTCTACAGGAAGAAATTAATATCCCTCATGTCAGCTGATATGGTTGAATACAAAGAAGAACTGTTTAGGTAACTACACACATGCAAAAACCACACTAAGAATTTATATCAGCATCCCCGGCATGCAAACAATATGAAGCAGAACTCACAGAAATCTCCAACTTCCATTAGGGACATGTAGCTTATGTTGTACATACTCAGTAATTTACCAGTGTGTTTTACAGAATCTATTCCTACTATTGCTGTTTCCCCAAAGGTGACAGCAGTAAAATCAGACTGAAATAAAGCCTTCCTAATTATTATAGCATTCCATACATAAACCAGTCTTAGCCTAGAAATTGCTGTAAACATGTCAAAACTCTCACCAGATGAAGGATATATTTCTTAGAATGTGCCACTTTTATAAAGGCAGGTCTGACTGACCAATACAGTAATTTCAAATCTATCATTACAAAATCAGTTTTAATTTACCCAATAACCACAAAGACTGGAAATTTACATACTTTGTAATTGTCTCAGATTTACTTTTCTTTGAATGCTTACGTTTAGGCAAAACGTTTACCATGTTCAATTGTATCTGGCAACAGATAACACTTCTGTTATAACTTTGTTTTTAGTTTCTCTCTGAAAAATCTACTAAAATTTGACCATTCACAAATGTTTCTCAACAAACAAAATACGTAACATCCTACAATGAACTCAGAGACTATGCTTAACACAGAAAAACAGAATGTCTCGAAATTCATTGCGTTGCAGAAAAGATCAAGCACATAAAAGCAAACAAAAATGCAAAATCAGTAGCAAATGAACACTTTTCATCATTTTTCTAGAACAAGCAGCGCCTGTGCCTGGTGAACTGATGTCTCTTATGACAATCTTACATGACTGATTCCAGCCACTCAGAATGCTGCTGTAGCCAACTCAGCGACACATGTAATAAGGCTGTCAAAATGGATTTCAAGCAGGCAAAGGAAACCAAAGGAAGGTTACCTCTCCAGCAGCTTAGAAAGGCACTGGGGAAGGTGACATAACTTCTGTAGAGCACTACAGAAGTTACAGAGCACTACAGAAGTCATAGTAGAAAAAAGGATTTCTGTTGATAGAAATATGTATATGCATATTCTATTCCTATATGAACAGGATCCAAACTGAAGCAGAATGATAAACAGAGTAAGATATTTAATGGGGATAACTCCATCTTTAAAGAACAGCTTTAAAAGCTATTTTAGTTAAGAAATAAATGACAGCATTTCCTGCAGCAAATGCACTTTGCTGATCCTATCATGAAAATGGTTATCTACGGATGAAGAGATGACAATACCCCAAATGCTCCACCTCAGTTATCCTCATAACTATATTAAATTTATAACATGCAGTGCAATTAATTTACATGAGACAAACCAGATCAGAGCAGTCACTCTCTGGGTTAATATTTTTCAGTTCAGCTGTTTCTGTCAAGACTGTAAGCTACATGGTCACATTGGCCCAGGCTACTTAGTTAATTAAATGTAAAGTATGCTTACAAACTCCTGAATAAAAAATGTATTAAAATTCATTACAGTTTCATTACAGTATCAAAGTCATTTCACAGGACAGCATGCAGTTCAGGACAAAACCCCATCATAAAGTTACCCATAGCAAAACATCAGATAAATAATTTCAACCTGATATGCTACAATTAAGTTTCAGTCTTTTTTTAAGAGTGTGTGACACAGCTAGTGGTAAAAATATTTTGAAATAGCAAACAAAGCCATTAAACAGCTGTCCTTACCACTGAAAGGTGTTTATTCGTACTCTGTTCTTAAAAATTAGTATTCCACCTGACATCACTCCAATCATTATTTCATTGTTACTCTGATCCTTTAAAAGAAAAGAAAAAATTACTAGGAAAACACTATAAATATCTTTTGAAACCTCATATATATTCATACTCATCGCTCTCCAAATACACAAATTAACATGGAAGGAAACATGTTTTAATAAGACAAGTAAGAAATTAAATTATTCACTCCTATTTAGGACAAACCTGAATGTTTGCTCTGAGTTCTTTATAAGCTACCACAAAATTATAATTTCCCGTTAGCTCCTCTGCCTTTCACCAACTTTGAAGAAATACACAGCACTACTGTGGCAGTTCATTACTAACAGCAGCACTAACAGACTGGCTTGACGTTTGCTACACTAAAAGCAACCAGCAACTTAAATTCCTACCTGAAAGGAAATTGCAATCTCAGAACAGAGAGAGGAAAGATTCTAAAACAAACAATATTGTAAGCATATTTAAATAGCATATTTTTCCTGAAATATCTTTGCACTATCAAACACCTGCTATAGATCTCTCAATATGTCTGCAGTAACAGTGGATGGATACAGTGAGCAGTTAAGGGGGGTACATTTCAAATTCTTTTCCAAGTTCCTCTAACCTTAGGGAATAAGACAAGAATATTTAAAACCTAGAGGTGTCTTAGTTGCTAAAAACAATTTTATTCAGAGGCTCTGTAGAAATCTTAGCACTGCACTGGCAGGTTAAGATCGTTTCAGTCAAGACCTTGAGCTACTTGCTTTACCAGGTAAAACTGACACTATCAAATTACAGTACACTCATTTTACACTAACAGGTCATTCTATATCATGATAATGATTTATAACATGATTCTAATAGGAACCAAATTAAATATTTTCAAAGCTGACAGATCCTTAATTATCAAAGGTACATTCAATGAGCATATTCTTCTTATTCATCAGTAGCCAACTGAACTGGCATTTAAGCCAACAAGGCTCAATGTGAACAACACAGATAACTAAGCCCAAATTCAAGCAAAGAAATATCCTCGCTAGAGTGAAACAGTGGATATTCAATTGGTAAATCCTAGTTAGGTACCTAATAAGATAAAATTGTTCTCATTTTTTTTCTCTTGTAAGCAGCCAGGAAGGCTCACTAAAAAGGAAAGTATATTTTGCCATAACTCTCAGAGGAATCCATTTTTACATTACAATTATAGTTCATCCAAACTTACCCTTGCATAGTGCAATTCAACTCCATAAAGTTCTAAGGTACGTGCTGTATTGAGATAATTGAACTCTGCTTCTGCAGGAGACAACCCTCTGAAAGAAAGCAGCTAAATCAGAAATGTTCTAACACGACCTCCCACATCAGGCTCCCCAGTGAGCACAAACAGAAAATCTGCATTGTTTTACTACTTCTACCCCCACCCTGAAATCTGAATTTCCTTTCTCATGATAATCGGACTTTAACCCAAAAATTTTAACAGAAAAGAACTTGTGCTTCCACACAGACAGTTTTGACAAGAGGCCACAACACATTTTATTTCTAATGCACTGTTTCATTTAAATATCTACAGAGCCCTAGAATCTGGACATTACGTTTACAATCCTGTATTTTCCTCTGGTAATTTAAAGTTAAATTACCATCAGCTCACTTAAATGTCTATACCCTAACTAATACAACTTGCTAAGCCTTTATATGAAATGTAACATAACAAGTAGTTGCTAAAGCAAACAACATGCCCCAATCAAGCAAATGTTTTGTAAATATCGCTTACATTTTGTTAAATTTAACTGTAACAAAAGGCACTTAAGTTCTAAAATATGAAGGAACCATCACTGAAAAGTACCACAGTGTTACATACTGAAAAAAAAAATATTTTCCATTGCTTCACTGCCTTTTCCTCTTTAGTGAAAGGTCACAGATTCACACACAGAAAAGAGCAGATACAGAAGAAAAGGACTTTGTTACTTCTAAAGTAACTCTTTTTATTGCTGAAAGCATCATGAAAACAAAGCCTTTATGCTCAGAATATTCCTGAAAACTGAAAAAAACTCAAAGAAAATATATCTGGCTGATATCCTACATAATACACACAAATACTCTTTTCAGAGGACCTTTAGCATGTTTATTATTTCACTAATTTTCCCTGTCATTCTGTCATAGATACTCTGTGTAGACTATCAGTGGTGTTATATATTCATTATAAAGATAATCTAAAAAAAAAAATTACAGTAAACATATTTTTAAAACCCTAAAAAACCCCCAAATAAACAAACAAACAAAAAAAACCACCAAAAAGAAAACCCCAAAAACCCAGAAACCTTTAAGACAAAATACTCATTTTTTTATACTATAGCAGAGCATCAGCAGTCAGGATTTGACAAAGTCAGTCAGTATCTTCTGATGTAAATCCTTACATGTGCTGCTGATGTAATTTTGCTATTTCTTTTTCAAAGTCTTGAGGCTGGCTAGGGATGAAAGAATATTCTGAGAGGTAGCCTGGCAAGTTTTCTGAATGGTTGTAGTCTCCCAGCTCGGCTAAAATATTAAAAAGAGAGGTTATTGTTTATCACTGATGTACTTGGCATTGTGCAAGGCCCCCAAATTCACAAGGGTCTGCTCCCACATAATCTATGTTCCACAGCAAACAAAAATAGAGAAGACATTTGAACTTCACTTTTCCCTTCTGAATAAACAGTTGCATTCTCAGTGAATACCATGGAAATTGTTTAGTGAGAGCTTTGATTATGTACTTATGAAGGAAGTTTGTAAAGTGTTTAATTTGTAATACACAAATTACTTCATAAATACTGTTACAATGGCCAGCAATAACAGGATATATTTATATAGATACAGATATGTAGGATAGTATTCTACTTTTTTCCTTTATTATTTTACCTTGCTTGTTTTCATGTGATTACATTTTTTTTAACACTACAACTGCTATTTCTTCATGAAGATCTGCAAAATCCACCAACTCATTCTGTACCAAGATATATTCAGAAGCATTAGAAAAATATTTTTTTGCATATTCAACTGGTATGTATGAAAAAAGTACACATACATACACCTACATTGAAACTACTGTGCTTGAAACTACTAAGAAGTGCATTTACATAATTTCTAACACTTTCTTAAAATTATAAGAAATAAATTAAAATCAAATTTGTCAGAAAAAAAAAAAACATAAAAGCAACATTTGCTAAAAATAGAGGCTTTGAGGCTTTCTATAGTAAAAAAAAGCAGCTTGAAGTATCTGGAATCTATGTAACAGATCTACAGTGATAGGTAAGAAACACAACTGGAAAGCCGGAAAGATCACAACAATATATCGTGACATGGGGCTCTGGGCAGGCCTAGTGGCACTGACAAGAGGGATGAAGGCACTCATGGAGCGTGAGGATAAGGAAGGGAAGGCGGGAAAGAACTCTGGAGTGCTTGCACTGCCAGAAATAGATCTTATTTTAAATAATTTAAAAATTAGGAAATGGGACCAGGTTTTATAATAGAATGCATTCCTTGCTAAAATCCACTAGCAAGAATACAGGACTCTGATCTATGTCTGCTATTTACATATATTTAAAAAGAATCCAAAGAGTTTACTACAGGCAGGCATAGAAATCATTAGACAGAGCTCTGCACTTCGAAGAACTTAATGGCAGCAGGGTCTCACAGAGAAGTGTAAATACCCACCACTTCTACATACCGTGTCTCTAACTTCTGCCATTTGAAAAATAAACATATTGAACTCTTAAATCCCTAAAATGTTATCAACTTTTCATAGTTCCTGTTTCATTATAAAATATTTTATCTCTTCTAAGGTGAATCCCTGGGGCATGACAGCACTTGCAGTGCATTTTTCTAAGCAGTGGGAAAAAAAGAGTGTGGGAGTTTTGTTTAAGAAAACTGTTCTATTGATTGACCTCGAAAAGGTGACCACTTAACAAAACTACGCATAAAACATTACAGTAACATTACTATGTTTTTTACCTGAAAATATTAGAATGGACACTATTTGTCTGATATGTACAAAGTATACAAATGTGGATATAAGTATCTTTAGCAGTACAAAGCCACCTGAGCACAGACAGATATATCAGGATTGCTTATAAAACTGAATTTCTGACAATCAGAAATTTCAAGAAGTAGGGGCTGAACAGTCTCTAGTTGGTTGGTTGCTATGGGGTTTTTTTTCCACTGAACAATGTAAGTTTACAAAGAAAAAATGAGTGAGGAAGAAAACTAAATCTCAAGTCTTCAAGATTCATCTATTCACTGGATGGCTTAAAATTGACGAGAGGGGTATTGAACTTTTTGGTCAGATATGACGAATTCCCTTTTCCACACCTATTTGGAGGTTCACTGTATAATATGTTACAAATGTTTAAGTGTCTTAATAAATACTTCTTAGTACCATTCTCAAGGCAAATACCCACAACCCTACGCCTCACAACACAGAGTATTGAATTGGGGGTTTCTAACAGTACATCGTTAAGAATTTTTTTCATATTTAATTCAGCCAAACATGCTGGGGGAGGAAAACCAATCAAATTTATTTCTTTAATCATAAGGAAATTAGCATCATGTCCACAAACATCACAATAGAATGCTATACAAACTACATTCTTTAGAAACTAATCAATACTACTTTTCATTATTTCAGTAGTAACATGTACACAAATACTAATTATACTTACACTGAACAGCATAGGAAGCCAGAAGAGCAGCAGTATTATAAGGACAGGGCAATCTGTTTTGTTGTGTTTTTAAAATGAGAAATAAATAAAATTAGATATTTCATGTGAAATTTGGTTATTTTGAAAACCCTAGTCTTTTATACTCTGACAAATTGGACAGGTAACTACTACAAAGACTTCTGCTTGCACAGACAGTGATTTATTCTTAATATATATTTTCTTTTGTAGGCAAAATTCCTCATTATTAAGTTTTTCTCAACCAAATCTGCATTCAGTGTTTAACACAGCAAAAATGTCTTACCTTCCAGTGAGAATGTCCTGCTTAATTTGCAAAAAGTACTGGTACCTTATTTAAAGAAGCAAACAAAAAAATACTATAATTAAAAATAATTTTTTTCCATCATTTTCCAACAATTTAATGTATTTTGCTTTCAGTTAGTATAAAAGTAAATTTAACATTTTGCATGCTATTTCTTAAACTCTCACGGGAAAGAAATGAAGCTTTGCTTTACAACTTGGTAAATTAAACTACTTACATGTTATGAAGTTATACATTGTATTTCACTAAAAGCCTACAAATTTCACATTCTGCCTGCTTTATATGGCAACTACAAGTTGAAGTTTGCATCTGTGTATGGAGGTACCCACATAAGAATGATTGGTACTCCAGCTAGAGGGAATTAATTTATTCTCACTGAATATTTGATACTACTCTGTTTTAATTTACATTAAATATTCCTAGTATTTTGGAGTTACACTGTTGTTATAAAAGTTGTGGACTCTTACGTCAAACATCTTTCAGTTGACTTCCCTCAAACTTCTAAAGTTTTCTTTAATTATGGTGTGAGAAAAGCTTGTTTTAGAAATTCATCTAGTTTTCCCATGCCCACTCTTTCAAGTCAGGAAGGAGATGGATACAGTAAAAGGAACAGACAAATACTTTAAAACAAGAATTATTTCCCACCAAACAGTGGCAGCAGAAAGACCATGACTTAAAAAACCCAACAAGCCTGAAAGCGCAAACAGATTTCCCTCTAAATTACTTCCTTTGTTTCTCCAACAAAACCCAAATATTTTGTTAATGTCTCAGAATGAATCCTTTGTTCATTCAATTTAGTTCCTTCATATTTCACTCAAAGGTTTTAGACAATTTCAAATAAGTATAAATGTTTATATTAGGTGGCAAATTACACCTGCTACAAAGCTCCACTGAAACAGAGACTGCAGTGGGATAACAAACAAGACTTACCAAGATGGCAGGATGTTAGCACAAGCTTAAACTTCCAGCAAAAAAAACCCATAAAAGCAGCTGTAGAATTCATCTATACTGCCTGTTTATTTTTTTAAAGAGGTCTCACTGTATGGCAGATTTAAACATCATTCTTACTTCCTTACATATTTATTCTGGATTGGGATCTCATACATTGATGATACTATTATTATTATAATCATCTGATTTGGTTTCCCTCTTGTAGCTCTGATTCAAAAGCTAGGAGTGACCTATATCCGTTCATTGTAAACACTCGCCAAAATTACTTATCAAAACAACTAAATACCAAATATTTCCCAATACTAACTTGCACTAGGAAATTAAAACCAAAATATATTACTTTATTACACATACTATGACTTCTCATATTACTTTCTCAGAAATATTGCACGGTACTTAAAGGACTTCATGATTAAGGGACACCAGGCGGATTTCATTTTCTGTCCGCTGTTTTCAGCGAGCAGGGAGGTTGATGGCTTGTTAGCCAACCACCACAGTTTGCATATCTGAGTCTCACACACTATTTAGCAAAATGGGAAATCAACAGAGGTTTAACAACATAGATCTGCACAGGTCTGCACAACACACCAGCATCGCACTGCCGTGTTTACATCTGGCTTACACAGATATAGCCAGAAAAGGGTAAGACAGAATTACTGCTGACTGGAGTCAACATTAATAAGGAAGTCCTCCTGCCATGAGGAGAACTAATGAAGCTTCATCCCCTACCAAGACAAGTTCCCGAAGCCAAGCTCTCCGACACACAGCTCCCGCTGACCTCTCCTGACCTGGGGCATTCATAACCTGCCTCGCTCACATGAATTCACAGAGGTCTAATAAGACACGAGCTTGCACTGGACCTTTCCCTGGCATCTATTCATACTGACTCATGTCCAGCCATTCCTGTTTTCAGGGAATTGATAAGAACTGAGCAGTTTTGAACAGTCTCAACTTGAACTGGAATTGTCAGAAGTTTGCACTTTCTTTTCATTTCTTTTTTTGAGGTAGGAATACTGATTACATGAAAGGACCTGTATTTGTGATATGGCATCCTAACTTTATTCCATAAAAGCCCACAGATAATAACTCTCTCTTTATAATAATTCCAAATACAAATGAGTTTTCTCAGGGGCAATTAGGCCTATTAGCAAAAAAGACAGAGCTGACCTAGATACAGGAATCATATCTTATTTCTCATTTAAAAGAATGCTGTGTTTATAGCTTTGCATTTAGAGGATAGCACTTAAACAGTTTCTCCTTCTTTATGGTTTACATCATATTGATCAACATTTACCCATTTTTTCATCTCCATTTCCTTTAATTCAAATAAAACATTTTTCACACTGTATTTATTATTCTGATGTAGTAAATAGCCAAATTTTCCTACAGTAAATATTTAAATAAAAAAAAACTCTCATCCAGACCTTCATGAGACTCATTTTACTAAATTCTGTCTGCATAGATATATGCAAAATTTGGTCCAAAATATGACAAATCAATAGAAATTATAAACAAATGTGGACTCAAATTTTCACAGTTTTGGTACTTAGGTTTCAAAAGCTGTCCTTAATAATTTAGATATTGTTTTTTGAATGGAGCTGACCTGTTTTCAGAATGGCTGACATCCAAAAATTCCAATCTGTCAAATCATGCCATTTATGTAGAGGACCAGAAGTAATTAAAAATACTGAAAATTTGAGGCATTTCTTCAGGGACTAATTGCAACTCACAAGCCTCCTATTTTGATACGCACTGAGCATTTTCTTCAACAGATTTCAACACATTTCTATCAAAATAAACTTCTGAGATTCAAACTATGGTCGTGTCAAGGAATAAACCATACAGAAATTAATTTTTTTGTGTCAAGCAGAAAGCGGAGGCGGGGAGGGGGTCAAAAATGCAGAAAGCTTACAAATTTTTTAGTTACAAAGGAGAACACAAGTAAGGATAAAATTAAATTTTCACTCATTGATGAATAGTGGGATTAAGCTTTTTCTCTCTTCTCTATTTCCCCTTTTCTGTTTCTACTCGGTCATATTTTCTTCAAGTAGTTACTTCACTTTGCATATTAATTTTAAGTCTATTCACAGAGACTTATTCTTATATTGACTTGGTACAACTGCATAATTCATATCTGTAATCATTAGGCAAAAATTAGAAGCTTGTCCATATGACAAGAATGACTTAGAAGAAAATTACCATGCTCTACCTTAAAAAAATTAACAATCAGTCTAGAAAAATATTTTATTGACAAAGTAACCAGACCTACCTTGTATATTCTTCTTGGAGCTTGTTTGGGTCACCTACAAAAAACTTAACTCTGAAGTTCAGACTGTGAGGAGATCCTCCTATGGTCAAGAAAAGTTATTTCTAATTAATCAGGGCACCCTGGAAAAACAGCATAATAACAATAGATGAATTGATGAAATACATACATTACTCACTTTTTAATTGTTTCCTGATAGGTTTGTTTGGATCCAACCACCTCTGGAAAGAGACAAATTATAACACCAACTTCAGAGAAACAAAGAAGTACAGATTATATCCTTATACATCACGAAACTCTTGCTGTTCTGTTACTTCTTCTTTGGTCTCTTACCAAAATGCCTCACTGGCATACAAAGATTTGTTAGTGATTTTGGAGATACCAACACTATTATCAACAGTTGCTACTGCTACAACAGTTCTTTCTCCAAAGTTAACATCTGTTGTCCAGATATCTGTCTCTTACAGTGCTAATTCTACAATGACTTGCTTCTGTGATTGTCACATGAGCCTGAGAGATGTTAGAACTCAACTCTGCTATGCTTAACAACCTTCAGCTGCTCTAAGGTGAACCACCTGTAGCAGTGAAGAGCTACAGGCAGGCTAATTTACCCAAATCAGAAGTTAGTTTGCTTAAACTACTTCCAGTACTTCTGACTCTGTATTGTGCAGATCTGACAGAGGCAGTGAATGATCCCACTGGCCCCCAGATTCTCTTCAAATTGTCAGCCTAAGTGTCAGCACTGGTACAAGTGTTTCCTGGAAACAAGGCTCAACACTCAGCCTACTGGATTAAGGACTACAGAACACTTTTACCAAACAGTTCCCAATCTTGATCATCTCTACAGGAGAACACTGCTGTGTGCACACAGACCTTTATAAAAATCAACATAGCAAACTTCAGAAAGCCCTGCAAGTTGTTTAAACCAGTGCCCACCCAACAGCCTCTGCACAGAGGAACACAGGTCAGTTAGCTCAGAAGCCTATCTTTGGTATAAACACTGTTCAATTCCTCCTGCTGCCTTGCAAAGCAAGCCCATAAGACTCAGGAAATGGTTCTATGGGCACAGTTCTTAGGAAATGACAGAGATATAACCCTGTACAGAATACAACTCCTCATTTATCACAGGGCTTTTTAATTTTTTCAGGTGAGGGAGGAGGAAGCAAACACACAGAGGTACCTGAGCCACCTGACACACAATATGGATCTGAAATTAGCCTTAAGTCATTTTATTCATTAGGAACAACAAATAATGATAACTAGATCCACATGCTCTATCCTTGTAGTAGTTGACTTAAGAGGAACCAAAGAGACAGTTTGATACAGCTTGAAAAATGTGGCTGTGTAAAAAAAAAAAACCAAAAAACCAACCACCAAACCACCAAACCTTTATACAGGATCAATTAACTAAGACTAAATGTAAAGGCTTAATAAAGGACACCCCAGCCAGGGATACACATGAATTTTATGTAAGAATCTGTCAAAACATGTTGAAAGATACTTGACTTTTACTGTGAGATTAATATTATACATTATGTATTATATATAATTATATATATAATATATATTATATATTATTATTAGTAGTACATATATTATATATTATTGAAAAGATAAAGCTTCTGCAGTTTACGAAACCCACGTTTAGACACAATGCTGGAGGTTTCACACTCAATTAGCAAAATCCTCTCCTCCCCATCATCTTTACCTCCTGCTGTATTAACTATATTTTAACAATATTCTGCTGCGTGATTTCAAAAGTAACCAGGATATTTGTCAATCCAGTAAGGTTTCTTTGTCCAAACGAACCAAGTGTAAATGGATATAAAAAACTGAAATTAGTCTAACCCATAAATTCTTCAAGCTTGCGTGAATAATATTGGTAACATTTCTATTTAGCTCTGACACATTGTTTTCATGGCAACTAGGTATGTGCTGAAAAGACAAAATATTTAGAAGCCAAAAGAATACCAAACCTTTAAAGCATGTGCTTATACCAAACAGTTGTGAAGTCATTCTTTCAGACTAACTCTTAACCAGATCCTTCCATTACAGTGTTGTGTTCATCTGTTTCCAGACACATAAACTAAAAAACAGAAAGCTTAGAGGTCTACGCTTTGGAAAGCCAGATAAACCAGAACTAGTACAAATTTCTGAATGTTGAACAAAACGTTGAGTGATCTTCAACTAAAAACTTCTTAAGCAAAGCTGAAAAATAATTCAGCCTTTTCTTCAGCATGCCTATGTCTTTTCAGCCTGGAAACAAAGTTCAGAATAAAATTATTAAATGAGACCAGCCTGCCAATGTCTTAACAGAACTATCCACAAGGGAATGTGGATGATTTCTGACACACAAGCTGGGAGATAAATTTAGACCCCATCACTATGCTGCACATATAGTAGGAATAAGGTAAAGAACTGTAATATAAGGAATAATACTTAGTTAAATTGCACTTTAAACCAAGTATTGAACATCTGATAACTACAAAAGGAAGTATTCAAGAAGCATTTTTCAAGCAACATTAATCTCAGCAGTACTGCTGCAACTATTACAGCGAATGTACAGCTGGACCTCTTTGTTTCTCCTGGTGATTTACCAAGTTCCAGTTGTATAGAATTGCCCTTCAATTAAAGCCCACAAAGTATTGTACGCCCTGGTCAGAGACTGCACTATTAAAAGACCACTAGGTATCTGGGCTAGAAACAGAAACACCATACAGGACAATCTAAACCCCCCTCATTATTTCTAAGTCCTAATTACAAAAATAACAACAAAACAAAATTAAAACATTTATTATTTCTGACAATGATCATGCAGTCTATTAAACAGATACAATAAAGCAAACAATATCCTTTTAAGGTATTATTTCCTAAGCACAGATATCAATGTTTTACTCCAAATCTGTGGCTATTCATATGTACTTTTATCATAACTACAACAAGGTGATACTGATCCACTGAAGTGACACAGGTGGGGAAGATGGCACAAAATTGCAATGGTTTCTATTTAGCTCTCTTTAAATAACACAGCACAGTGATGACCATAATTATGATTTTTAAAATAGTACTTATAAAACCAAGTCAACTTACAGGGTTATCAGTAGATTCATCAGCCAACTGTAAACCAAAGTAATCTCTCTCTGTCAAATCAAGATGCTTGAAGACTACATCCAATAGAACTTGGCCCTGATCATGTTTCTGCAGAGAACAAACACATACCTCTTTTTAATGAACAAATATATAATTGCACACAGAGATTTCAGGCAGGTAGAGAACATACACATTCTTTCAGATGTGCTGTAACAGCCTAAATTTTAAATATCACGAAGTGTATCCCAGGAGCACTATTTTTAAACTAGCTTCATCTCTCTTTTTGAAACATATGTAAGGAAATAATTTTTCTTCTCTGTCATTTTCTGACAGTAAGAATTTCTCACTTCTCAGCTAACTACATGATTATTTCTGAAAGCCATTCATTAGCCAAATTTGATATTTAAAAGTAGTACTGAAAAACAGAAAAGAAGTTTAAGATTTAATAAAGAACTTGGTACAACTAAGAGTCTTGTTTGGGTCACTGAATTCAACTGTACAGGTCTGTACAAGTTATTCTTCCTTATTTTATCTGAAAATCTATTCCTGACTCTAAATGAACCAGCACATTGCAAATGTTTCCAAAGTTTAATGGCACGGGCAGCTGAAGCAGCCATGTAGCTAACCAAGAAGTGTCATTTAAACATGTTCTCTCTAAAATACTACTTCACTCTAAATGAACTAATTCAAATGAACTGGGTAATAGTAACAGTGCTTTTCAGAGACAAGTGAACAAACTTGATTTCTACTCCAGGGACAAATCTTACCCTCAAAATGATATAAAAAGAATCTGTAGTTAGTACCTAGCAATTTTTTGCCTAACCTGAAAATGCTGCCAACACAGTAACTGAAACACCAAGTGTGTCATTATGACAGGACTCAATAAATGCATTTGGTGAAATCTGAAGGGAGTTTCCTAAAGAAGTTAAAGTGTCATAGCTCCTTGAAATACAAGAGACAAGCAAAATTCTGCAAGAACAACTGTCAAACAAAAAAGAAATAAGAAAGCGATGACTGATACATTTTCCACCCAGATTTTCTATTCCTCTGGCACCCAAGCAGAGAAGCTTCTAATAATTTCCTAGGTGCCAAGTACTGCTGATGCTGCAGTGGATTTGATACATCTTGCCTTGTTTACTGTAGGCATTTAAGATATTTTTATAGTTTTAAAACAAAAAAATCTGCTGTTCTGCTCACAAATGACCTCACTTCACATAGAGATTATGGAAGAGTTTACTTTTACAGCTGTTCAAACAGAAATATGTAACTAAAAGATCTAAATAAGAATTTAATTGATATCCATATAAGAGAAAAATCTACAAATCCATATTCAGACATTTGTTAACATCTAAGAGCATCCTGTGAAAATTAATTTTTTTGTTCAGATGAAATTATACTGAAGTTGAATAAAACTGTCACTGGCAGTTATTTGGGGCCAAATACTCCAAGAAGCTTGATAATTTATTTCATAATAATTTTTTTTAAAAGTAGATAAGAGTTATCCACAAATTATGCCTGAAATAATCCCAGGAAGACAATCGCAACTCTGCACGTTCAAGTTGAAATTACATAAGGCTTATATTTCAGGTCTCATATAAATTGGGCTAAGCTGAAGCAATCTAAGATTTGCTATGTTTACTTTGAAAAAAAGATCTTATTTAAAAAAAATGCTACAGAAAAAATTTCTTGGTGTTTAACAAAATATAGAAGCATCACTGTTAAAAAGTTCACCACTGGAAAAATTTACTTTCCAAATTACTAAAAACAAACAAAGAATAAACCCAGATGTTAACGTAATATATGTAAAACAGCATAAATGCATAAGGCATTTTATATACAATCTAAAAATAGTCACTTTCATTTTTACTAAATTAGGAGTTTCTGCTATATTTTGAAATAAACTAGTCATCAGTACAGTTTTTACAGCAAATAAAACTAATTTTAAAATTACATAGCACCACTAATTGCCTCTTGGCATTTTTCCCATGTAGATTCAAACTGAGAAGTTACGATGGTAACTACCAGAAAATGGGAGACATCTGTAACCCAAGTTTAGGCTTACAATTACCACAGCTGACATGTCACCTCTTTAAGTAACTTGCAGAGACCATCTCTGCAGCTTTTTTCCAATCTAATCCTGACAACATGTACTGTTTCTTAAATATCTGAAGAGATGTTTCCTAATGAAAAAGCTGAGAACTCACTGAGCAGTTTGAACTAAGAAATATAGAACGTCATTTCACGACCGCAAGGAAGGTATTTCTGCTGCAATTGAGCAGCAAATTTGGTAAGAGAAGACTAGTTTCAACACGAAGCATTTGTTTGGATCAGAATGTTTTACACTCAGTGCAAAATAAAGATAAGCATCTAGTAAAACCAGACCTCAGTTTAACCCATCTCTGATATTTATATAATGATGTTGCAGCTTGCCAAAGCAGGTGAAGGTCACAATCCTGCTTGTTGAGAAAGGTCCAAAATATTTCTAATACTATCACAACATTGAATAGCTGCTCTAAACTTTAAAAAAATGATAACAAGTTTAAAAGTTTGATTTTTTTTTTTTCAAAAAAGCAAACCCAGTAAATGTAGATGAGCATAAAAAGAAACTTGCTTTGTTGCTAGAGATACAAAATTAAACATTGTCATTTCCTTGTAAAACACAAAATAATGGAAACATGAAAAATGGGAACTATCTATCACAAAACTGCAGTAGTTAAGACACAAAAATATCAATATTTTTTCCAAACTGAAGCATAAAAAGGTTATGTATACTTATCAGGCTTTACTGGATGAAATATGTCTTAAAAATGTTGGCCTTTCAGGACAAATTTGACATAAACCCTAGACATCAATATGTTAATTGCACTTTATGAACTATCTATCATCTAGTAACACTGGATATATACACATTAATTTCTACTTGCAAAATGATTGTTACCTGTTCACAAACACCCATGTTTGAAAATTCATGCAAACACCTGCATCCACACAGCTTTAATGCCTGGTTACCAACTACTACCACCTTCTCACTCTGTATTTCCAGTTCTGTCACTGGCCACACCAACTGCAAACAACACGAGATATCGCTGCAGTGTCAGGCCAAACAAATTTGGGCTTCTGATGAGAGAGGAATGGGATTATGTTTTAGTATGGCATTTTTGGGGTTTTTTTGGTCAAAGAAAAAAGGGCAAGTAACTAAGTAATGCTCAAGATTAAACTACTGAATATTAACTTCTACAATTACAGGGGGGATGGTGTGTGATTTTGGGGGGGGGGTTGTTTTGTTTTGTTCGGGTTATTTTACAGGTTTTCAGATTTTACCTCTGCTAGAGTGTAAATTCATTAACTTTGAAGAGCATTCTAGGATAATAAAGGCTCCAAACTGAAACATTTGTCCATGACCACTAACCTTGCTCACAGAACAACCCATCCCATCTACCTTGATTTAGTTTTCCCTCAAGCTCAGTGTGATCTCTGTATCCACATACTGTCTTTCAGGGACTACAAGTAAGTCAGCGTGCATGGAAAATACATAATTTGAAGTATTTAAACAAGTAATTAAAACAAATTAAAGTAATTTGATCTTGAAGGAGCAGTTTTACCGTAATGCAAATCATCCTGATCACGTTATTAACTTGTCAGCCTCATTTCTTCCAGCCATGTGCTCCACTGAAGCCTGCTTTTCAGGATCGAAGCAGGATTTCTTCCTTTGGTCAGGAGAGCATTTTATAGAAAGGATTTCTATTCTTCAAACATATGCACAGGTTAGCTCCAACCTATTCTTCTGCCTGTAACCCATATAATCTTTGCCTGGCTACAATCCACAGGGATTATTTGGTTTGATTTGCTATGCTCTATACAAGGTAAAGCTTAGCACAAAGGTGCCTATTTTGCAGATCAATGGAAAGGGCTGGTTGAAATGTGAACTTAGAACGTGTCACATAAATTATCAAGAGACACTGTCTGTGATCAGTACTTTGGTGTTGGAGAAAACAGCACTTGAGTACATTTTCATTAATGCAGCACTGCATACTCCAGATGATTAAGCTTTACAATCATTAGCATACAGAATACCTATAGCAATCATGAGAAAAAAAAAGCGCTAATTTATTTGATGTTATCTTTGTTCTTCCTATTTTGAAAACAATTACATAAATATTTATTGCCAAGTACAATGTCAACCACAATAAAGTAAAACAAAGCTATAAAACCTGAAAACCTGTACACCATGTAGGTTACATTTGCTACAGTTGAATACTTTATTGCTCCCTATTTGTGAAAAAACAGATTGAGGCTAAGATATGAGATCAAAATATTCAGCACCAAGGAACTTTTTATTCCCTAGACCCAGGAAATTTAATAGACAAACTTGCAGACTGATCTGTATAAGCAGTAAAGCGTGATCCATGCAACTAAAATATTTAGTACATTAGGGAGGTGGTGAGAACATATTACATAATATTTTCTTGGGAGAGACAGAATAGACATTTGAGGATTTATACCTGGTGATTCTGCTCTAGAGAGGCACTAGCATTCTCTAAAAACATACAGCTTTTGAACAGCTAGATCAGAAAGAAGCACAATCTCCCATACTTATTGTACAACAATTATTGCTTATGTTACCCAATTCTTATAAACACACAAAAAACTACAAGGCAGATACTTTAATGGAGAACTCATGGACCTGAAAGCAAAGACGAGAACATCTGCAATTTCTTAAGCACTTCTAATGCTTTGTATCAAATTGAATTTTGCATAGAATGCTTTTTGGGAAGCAGTATACACTGAGAAACTGTAAGGAAGGATGTGAAGAGATAGAGAAGAGGGAAAAGGGATATAGGAAAAATTATCCCAGAAGGGAATTCGCCTTGATGTTGATAAAACATACCTTCTCCAGCTCCATCATTCAAAATTTCCATACTTTACTACTCAGAAATCAGGAAAAGTTAAATATTTTTTGAATGAACTACAAAAATGCCTCAAGAGAACATCCTAAACTCTTCTGTCTTGATTGAAATATCTAAACCAAATAACCACCAGGTCTACCTCTAAACCTTAAGCACTTGACAATGGATCCTTGCAAGTTTTTGCTAGATAACAGATTCCACTTCTCTGATAGGCAGCTCTAGGCTGCACAGGCTCTGACCACTGACTACAGAACAGAGAAATGCAATCCCTCTCACAAATCTTCAAATATTCAAATGTATCAGTATCCTTACTGAACAGAATTCAATATAATTACTGAGCACCAGAACTTTTTCAAATAGTCTGAATTAAACTTATCCCCATAGATTTGACAACTGCTTCTGTTTCTCCCTCATTTCCCATCTGAAGTCCCATAGCCTTGTCTGATACTGAGCTACTCCTTCACTTCACTTGCTGAGGTTTTCTCTTGAAAAATTATGGCATGAAAGTTACATGCCACTTGTAACTTTCACCATCACATTATTCAACCTTTCTCCATGTAAGTCATCAATTCTATAGCTTATAAAGTACAAGGAGAGTTCTACTGCCCCAGGACAACCTACAGCTTCTTTCCTATTGAGTTCTGGTTCTTCTCATACATAGATCCCTTTAATGCTTTAATGTTTTCTTGTGAGGTCCTTGCCTATTTTTCATGGGGCTTTTTCCCCCTCAGGAAGTTGAAAGCAAGCATTGTGCTTGTGTGAACATACACACAAACCATGAACATTTTCATTTTAACCCCTTATTAAGGATTACAGATTAGAAAATGGGAAGAATAACATAGTTTAAATTCCAGGTTCATATGTAAAAGTTATTAATTTTTTCCATTAACAGTCCTCAGTATTCAGCAACCACCTTTGTATTTGCTTTCCTGCCATTCTCACTAGTGTAATAGAAAGTGGTGAGCTTAAGTGAGGGAAATCATAGAAATAGAATATTAACTGAGAAAAGCAAAAAGCAAGGAAATACTTCAAGATGACAGCTGTGACCAAATATAACCAAACAGGTGATTGAACACAGTCAGTTTCACAGCCATGGGAAGAGTTACCATTATATCTTACTCATGCTCAAAATGCAAAAACCAGAGCGTAGCAGAACAAAAGCTTTTTTCAACTCAATGACAAGATTGTCCTCCATTTCCACTAGACAACTTTAATCCATATAGAGAACTACTAGAAATAACTTATGCTTTGTATATTGGATTTTGAAATGACGATGTGTTGAGGGTGCCAGAATGACTAAGTTCACGGTAACAAGGCATACACGTGTACAAGCACGTCTGCCTGAACACAACTTCCCCCTCTGTCCTGTACCTAACACAGGAAGTCAAACTTGAGCCATACAAATCCAGCAAAGGAAAGCAGGTCTGGGGTATTGATTTGCAGTAAGCCAATTACTTACATTAACTCTGAAAGCTTGTACAGTGTTATCCAGGAGAAAAATGTTGCAGACCACCTCCGTATGCTGCCTGTCCCGTGCCAGCTCAGACGCTCGTACATTGTAGGTTCTGCCAGCAGGCAATCGGAAACGTGCGGTCATTACTGTCCACACAGGGTCTGCGGGCAAAACAAACACAACACGTGAAAAGATCAAAAAATGCAAATGCAAGAAGGTCACACTTCAAAGAAAGGTGAACAAACAGCAAGCCCATTATTTAAGAACTCCATTACAGACAAAAGAAGAATGAATACTAAATTTGTTGTAGCCAATAACGAAGGAAAGTCTTCCAAGTTTACAACACAACTTTAAACCAAAATACTCAAGTCCTTTACTTTCCGTCCATTGTCCACACCCTCTCTATTTTAAGGTTGTTTTGTAGGTTTGCTGTTTTTTTGGGGGTTTGCTTGTGGTTTGGGGTTTTTTGGGTTGGTTTTTTTTTTTTTTTTTTTTTTTTTTTAATATTCAGAACAGCATTTTCAATTCAGAAAGCACTGTAATTGTTGGGCATCATGGCTACTAGGTCCCAATGTTAGATGCAATTAAGTAACTAATTTCAGTGCAACACAGCAAAAAGAAATATGCTTACATAAAAACCTTTATAGGGGAAAAGCACAGAGAAAAGAAAACAGCATATACACAAGACTTTGATGCATTATTCTGCAAGGCCTGTGCATTCACAGTGTAATCATTAGACATAAGAATGCAGAGTCATAACAAAAACACTAGCATTGTTTCTTCCCCCCTTTTTATTATAAATTACAACATGAATAGTTTAAGCTTCACCAAACTACTTCTGCCTATGTCAATTTGTCAGTTTGGGAGCACAAACAATTCTTATTCTCTAAGTAAGGAACTGTGACCATCACAAGTCCACACCCTGCACTGAGAGCCAATAAATGAAATGCAAGAATCGACTCTCACTTTTCAAATCTAAGATTCTGATGATTATCATCCAGCCCCATGTCCCCACCTGAAGTTATTAGCCCTGTCCAACAATACCAGCTACTTTCTCAAGTACCTCACAGGATCAGGGTATGTGATTCACCTAATTACACACTCAGCAAACTATTTCTACATCCTTTGACAAGAGCACAGGCAAATGAAGTTTCATAACTTAAGCAGAGAATATACTGAGACATAAAACTACAATACCTTGAAGAGTAGTAAAAGAAAACAGGTATTCTCAAAATCGAATTTAAAACAATTGATTTTTTCCTTATTCTGCATAAAATTATGAAGACTTCAAGAATATTTACATATTAGCTTCACATTGGGGGAGTAGGGTGTATCACATTAAAAAAACAAAGGAGAATTTAGCAGAGGACAGCAATATTCCAGCAGTGATTAGAGAGCTTGCACTGATTATAAGAGGTACTGTGCTCCAATATACATAAATGAACAGAAGTAAAAAGCGAAAGATCAATCCCCTCCTAAATGGCTGATAATTTAGATACATAGGCTCTTAAGGGAAAGTGATCCAAACTGGGCCTTAGCAGTTTAACCATCTTTCCACTGTACAGCCAACCTCTTGAGCAACTGCCCCAAAAATCCCTGAGGTATTTTGCTTTTCTAAATCACATCTTCTGCTCTTTAAGCATGACCACACACTTCAGACATAAAAAAATCTTCTTGGTGATAATCTACCCTTGCAAAATGTTTCAGTTTTCACTTAACCAGCATTTTCAGATTAATAAGTCCTTGCTTCCTTACCAGACAGCTTTTTTATTTTGGCTACTCAGTCACTCTGGCTTCAGAACTGCAATGCTGTATTCATGTAGAATTACAGCAAGTTTATTTTTACTTTGCTAAACCAACATGACAAACTGAAGCATACAGGCACCAGATAAACCCACCAGCTGCTAAACTCACGGCTTTCTCTTAATGATAAATTAATGAAAAATTGTGTCGCAAACATTAAAACTCTCAAGTAAAGCCTACGAAGAAAGTACGTGTCTGACAACTCCTCGTGCTGCTTCTGCTATGCCTTCTAAAGCTCTCAAAAATAAAAAGCAGGAGAAAACCTTTGACAGAGAAGAGGAACTGAACTTCTATACCAGTGATCTGAGCCAACAAGGTAACATTTCACAAAGAGTATTTTGTCACACAGACACAATCTCAAGGCCAATTGCTCTACTAGTCAGAATGGTATAAAGATTGGCATCTCTACCAGTGCACCTACACAACTGATAACGACAGCCAGGACTTTAGGATGGTATTTGCCTGTGAGCTAAATCAAAGAAGGTGTCAGAAAAGCATGGCATTTGATTAAAAACCGTTTCTCCATATCACAGAAACAACCCTTTGACAGGCCTATTTTACGAGGATTTGAAAAAGTAACAAATCAACCAAGAAACAGTAAGGGTTATCTTCAGAGTCCTTTCCCACAAACACAAACACCAGTGCACAGAATGGGACTGTTTAGCTTCCAAATAAGTACTGCAGTCCTCACAAATCCATTTGGTAGGGAGCTAGGTGGGTCTAACTCAACAATCTACAATTTTGCAGTAGAAGGGGGAAAAAAAAAAAGGACTTGGTAAAGTCCGGAAACCATCATGCTTTAAGGGGAGAAAAAGACAAGTCTCACCTTTTTCCCTGTTCTTTCGTCTATATTTGTCTTATTTGCTGACCAAGACAAGGCCAACAGTATTTCTTCCTTCCTCATCACTAGACAGAAAACTTCCCGGTTTCAAACACAACAACAAATCCATAAGGGTGAGCAAGGAGAAAATCTGTCCTCAGCGACCCTCTAAATCCTTTAACACGAAGCAACCTTAACTCTGTTCCTTTGATAGACCAAACCTGCAGATCTATCAAGATTCTTGGTGTAACCCAGATCGTCTTTGTTCCCACCAAACAAAAACCAGTGAACAGTCACAGAGAGAGATTTGGATCTTTCTCAGTGTACACAAATGAAATGATCAAATTCAAGGAAGAAGGCACTGTATTTTAAGTGTGCTATGGAAACAGGACCACCTATACTGGGTCAGAGCAACAGTTCGTCAAGCTCCCAGACTGGAAGGGCAACACTTTCTCTGCTCTATTTAAGGAAGAAAGAAACAAATAGGACACACACATTTCTCTCATGCTGTTCCACAGTCTGGAGTTTAACATCTTCCTGGTGTGAAGCTCATATTCCCACCATGCTGGACATCAGTCATTCATGAATGTTCTCTTCATAGACTTATGAAACCATGTTTTGTACTTTCAGATTAGGCAGTGAAAAATTTTATTCCCTGTCTCACATAAAATACACAGTAGCTTGAACCACCATCTCATAGCAGACAAGTTTCTTCCATGAAACTAAGAGACTTTTGCAACTGCAGAACATAGTTTTACAGATAAGTACAATGACTGAAATCCTGAAATACTTGTACAAAATGGAAATATAACAATCGTGAACATAACAGAGAGGAAGGTGACAAAAGAATGACTACTTTTCTGCAAAGCACATTCAAAGTTACTCTTTCCAGATATGTCAGCAAAGAAACTATGGAAGCATATAGGGAATAAGCTAAAAAGCCTTCACCATCAGATGATAAGATCTGCCAGGGCTATCAGATGTAACTGCTTTATGGCCAATCCTGCACACACAACCCGTATTTAAACCTCTATCAGCATACGTCCATTTTACAAAAAAGACACACTTGCTATGTACAGACCCTGCAAATAGTGGTCTTACTCTGACACACTTGTTTTACAAGATAATTGGCTCTGAATTGTATCCATATCATCTTTACTACTCCTTTCTTCCAGACATACATGCACCAGTAACACAAACAGTATAATTTCTCCTGACCACGTCTTGTCAATCTTGCTGTACATTTTGAAAACTTACTAACAACATAGTAGGATGGCTAGCTATTGCTTATAAGTTAATAAATCATAGCTATCTGATGCCCCAACATATCTTGATATTTAAAATGACAAAAACTGATAAAAATTCAGCTGCACTGTTTACATACTTCTGCCACAAAAATACGTTATAGCTGAAGTTAGTATGGAAAAAATAGAGGACTTATTTAAGCTCCAAAGTAAAATCTACATCCCCAAAAGAAGTAAGAGTAAAGACAAAAGCTGAGATTCGACCAAAATGAAAGTTTGAGAACAACTGGTTTGAACAGGCTAACTTAAGCAAGGTACATGTGTGCATATCCATGTCATGGGCAGTGCCACGGCCACTTACTCTACAATGTTTTTATATATGCAAGTATTTTGTTATATAAATTAGACTCAGATTAATCGTTGCATATGAAGGTTTCTGCTAATAACTTTTCAGTGTCTTCTGCTGAGCATGTAATATTTAGATACATGAATTAACAATCCAAAGTACGTGCTGCTCCAGCAACTGGAGAAGGACAGAACTTGTGCAATGAAACTCCACTCACCTCTCAGGTCTGTGGAGGGAGTGAGTTGTACATTTCCTGCCTGAGCTCAGGTTTCAAGCGATGAAGCAATTCAAGGGAGTGTTCCCTATCAAAGGGCAGAACATTCCTGCAATACTGGCTTGGTTAGGGCACTGAAGAGCATTCAGAAGCTTCAAGTGAATTTTCGGCATCCTTTATTCTTTTATGTAAATGTCGACAGTAAAATGACAATTTGCTTCGGCTTACAATAAACTAACCGATTTTAAGCAGCTTAATAAATAAGCAGTTGGTTAAGCATGTAATTAACTGAAATTTAATTTATCCCAGAGTGCAACCACTTTGCTGACTTGATACAAACTGTCTTTAAAAGAACTTTTCATTACTGTACAGAAACACTGCCCTGTGCACATGTGCATGAAAGGACAGGAGAAATTTCATTTTTCACAGCTCCTCTGAAGCAGATAAGAATTTAATGCACTGTCAGATTTCCATTTGTTTCTAAGCTCATATTTTAGCAACCCAGAAGGCATATATTTTCACTGTGGCCCACCTGTTCATTTGGGGACAACACAATACATGAATTTGCTACGACAGGAGGAAAAGTAGGCCAGACTCATAGAAGACCTTACACCATGGTGCAGCTTGAATACATTCAGTAAAATGTAGGCCCCATTGTCACTAAAATTATCCAGACAATTTAATTATGAGGGAAAAAATTCTATTAAAAATACAAAGACAATTTTTAAGGTTTAAACAGAGTAATACAACAAACTGTATTTCAAACTAACACTGAGTTATATCTAGAGCCCATCTTCATACATGTTTATTGAAAAAATAATACTGAAACTGCATTAAATGTTTTAATCCAGCTAGTCAGAAAATGCTAAACATCAGTTGACTGTGCACTATTTAAGGGAATTCCACATTAGTCCCACACAAAAGCTCAAATTTTTTTTCTTTCAAAAATCTCTTTTGAAAGCTTTCAGCAATTCTGATGTAGTCCACAGCTTCAGGACATTCCTTAAAAATAAAATCAGAGTAGAAATACATTTTCATTTAAGTGAATCGACCCATGCACTACAATCCTGAACTCGATCCAACAATTCATACTTCATTCATTTCTTCCTGCTTTCTGCTGACCAAACAATGGAAAGCATCCATCAATCTTTAAAGTTGATATGTAAACATTGGCTCATTTCACTTTGCAGTCACCAGGTGCAAAGGTTTCAGCAACAAGTCAGTCAACAGCATCATTATTGATTCTGGCTCTATCAAAAGTTTCCATTGAATTTCTAAGTTTATTATCTTTAATATATAAATTAATCAAATTTATTTTGCTTAAGGAAAACAATATACTCCTGAAAAGTTATTATACAGCCGCTTATTAAACTGTTCCTAAAACTTCAGTAGAAAAGAGGGATATCACACTTTTACTGTTGATGAATGGGAACAGTTACTGTGACTGCGCAATGTAACTACAAGCATGAGTCCTTCAGTGCTACTTCATTCCCAGACAGTTGTCAAAAGAGAGAACTGGATACAAGGAGACACTGGCTTTGGAAGTCAGGAAGGTAAAGTTTGCAAAGCCTCAGCATCTTCTCTTCACTGGTGGGTAACCAGACTGTGCTCTCTCTAGCCCTGGTATCTGCAGAAGGCTGGCAGCTCCAAACTCTCCTGCTCCCTTTGTCACAGCCTGGCCCTGAGCAGCCTCCAGACTTCCTATGTGAAAATGTTGCACAAGCTCACCAAATTTCCAGCTGCTTCTACACGTTTCTCCAAGACCTCTACTACCTGCAGACACTCTGAGATGCTTGATTAAATTCCTCACAGATGCCAGAAGCATAGAACAGCAAACAAAATTCCTATCTGCAAGTACTTCACTTTTGAAAGCAATAAAGAACAACATACTCAAATGCCCCTCAAAACATCCTTCATCTCACCTGCATTTTAATGAATGAGCTACTCTTACAATCCTCCTTTTCTACATCCTCAATCAACCACATAAAGAGCCAAATCTAACACAAAAAGTGTTCATTCTTAAAGCATATCTGACAGTTTCTGAAAATTTTGGGCCCCAACCTCAACAGCTGAGAGAAAAGAAGCTGAATTTAGCCTCTCTCCTCCACCATCAGCTTCTCCTGTACACATGCCAGTAACAGAGAATTAATTTAATATTCTAGCTGCTTGAATAAGTTTCTAAGATTGTTAATTCATCTCATTTTATGAACATGGGATTTCATGAGGTTGCCTGTGGATTTCAGTACAGGCTTGATGCCTAAATTAATAAGTACTCTCAGTTAAAAAAATTACTTGAGGACTTCTTTTTAAATTAAGACCTCCTTGGATAATGCTTTTTATTGACTTCTATGGAAAGGGGTTTCAAATTTGAACAACTGCTGTGTGATATCAAGCAAGATTTTCACTGTTATAATCACAAAATTACTAAAAGAGACAAAGGTTAAAGATGAAACACCTTTCTCTGTCATTCCCAGAATCTCACACTTTCTAACATAAGAACAATAATTAATGAGTGTTCAGTCTCTCTACACAGGATAGTGGTGAATTTGTTAGAGGCAGCTGGAGGCTGTATACCAGAACACAGCAAATTAGTGAGATAGTACTGTAGTACTGTAGCAAGCTACTATTTCATCTAAAAAATAAACTATTTGGACAACTTGACAATTTCCTCCCTTGCTCCTCCCTGACCCCAAGAATAAGGGCACAGCTAACAGAGAAGCCTATTATAAGTGACACTTCTTTCTAATTAAATGTCAATACTCATTATGCTTGAACTGCATGCACCATGCTCACAAAAAAAGCCTCTCAAATTCAGCTGCTCCCTTTTGCTGCTTTGGGTCAGAAGTAGGACAGTGCAGGAAGATTGGGATCTGCTTTGCTTCACTCCTGTTTGTTGCATGTCAGGAAACACAAAACAGCAACATGAAATTCATTAGTTTGAGATCACAATACCTACTGGCACAGTTTAGAAGCAATACTAACAAAAACAACAAAAAAAGAATCCTTAGAAACCACACCGTCAACACTGTCAATCATTTTGAACCTCAAACCTTTATGTCCTCCCTTTCTATGCTGAGACCCTTGATGAGACAGAACTTGAGAAGATACACTTTTTTTTTTGTGAGGGGAAAAAAAAAAATACAAAAAAAGACAAATGGATTTATAGATTCCAAGCAGCTCAATATGGTTCATTATAAAGCCCTTTTTAAGTTTCACATTTACTCTTAGCAAACACCTATCTAAACCACATTGCAACTTCAGAGCTTCAGAGAGGCTGAAGAAATACACCCAATACACTAAAGATCTGCTGTATGGGTTGGCAGAGGCCTGTTAGGCCCTCAGAGGAGGGAGGGGTGGACCTGATGGGTTTTCGTGTGTTTCCCTGATGTTGGATGAGAAATATGCACAGCTTAATTGGGGAAGAAAAACAGTTTGTGAATCCAAGAGTTTAGGGAGTGTGAGAACTACTGCTTGACCTTGGAGCACTCCAGATGTCTCACGTCAACTGCCAAATGTATTAGTAATAATAGTTAGCCAATTAAAAATGCTACTGCTTACTTGCTGCTTGCTTGCTTGCTTGCTACTGCTTCGCTACCTGCTTAGAAATAAGATGTAAGAAAGAACTGAGTACAACAATAAAGAAGAAGATGCTATGTTACCCTAAATCAAGCCTTCTGATCTTTTATTTCTCGACCGTCACGACAAGATAACGGTAACAATCTGCAGCTAAGAAAGATTTAGAATTAAAGCAGTCAGACCTTCCTCCCCTCCACCCCTCTTTTCTACTGCAGCTGGGCACCTGTTTCCCTTTTCAATGCAACAGTCTTACAGGTCAGAGTGTGAACAAAGGCAAAGACAACAGAAAATCTCCTGCCAGCTTATTCCTGCCAGCTCCTGGCTCAGTACTCACTGACCTGATGATAACAGTACTCCAGAAGATACAGGACCTTTGCATCACTTCCAAATGATGCAAGAAAAATATCCAGAGTGCACATCCCTCTAGGCAAAGGCACAACAAATACAAACCCAGGTCCTGCAGGTGACACACTGAAACCACACACTGGAAACATCATATGAATTTGTGCTGCTACATTGTTTCTGACCCAGAGACCTTTTCACTTCCAGATGCTACTCAAGGGTTATGGAAGTTTTATGAAAAAAACAAAACAGTCACACACATTTGAACAAGATGTGTGAAGAAGCTTACAGGAGGTTTCAGAGATCACTTTGGGCACAAGTGTAGAAAATTTCTCTATGACAGCAATATACACATATACACATTAACAAACCTTCACACCTATCCCTCTATTAAGCAACGGACTATAAACCGATCTTCAGGAGTCACCTCGATCACAGTGTGACCGCTTAACAGAATGGTTTAGGAAAACCATGCCATGATGTGAAGAAGCAGCAGGCAGCAAGCAGGCAGCTGAAGACAGAAATGTCTTTAAGTAATGGTACTGGTATCATTTAAGGCCTGTCATATGAAAACAAGTTGAAGGCAAGCACCAGCTACAGCAGTACCAGCCTGTGAGCCAGCAAGGACACAAAGAGGGAAGAGGCCCCAGAACGACAGGCAACAAACACACACAAGCACTGATTTGAGCTAGCAGCTGCCCACACGCCTTGAATAAGCAATTTAGGATGGAAACGGCAAAGTTAGCAGAGGAAAAAGTTAAATCTAACTTTACTATAAAAAAAAGCCAACCAATCCATGTGAAAGGGCAGATAGCTGAAGCAGTGAGTAAAGCTGCCAGGAAAAAAAAAATCAGGAAGAGGAGCACCACTTAAATATCACTAAATGGTGACTTTTAACTAACCTCCTATATTTAAAAAAATATTATAAATTAAACTAATATGCAAACGCATTTATAAGACATAAACCCACCTTGTTTCCTAGTACACAGCTGTCATCTCATGATATTTGGAGGTGTTTATCATGTGTAAAGATTACTAGGAATAAATAGAAAAGTTATCCAACTGAGTTTGACCTCCATTATTTTAAACTCATTTCTATCCATAACCTGCCTGTTTGAAAATAGTGTTAAAATGGCAATCCATGACCCTCACACAGATGATTACTGCATCTAACTCTTCCCATTCCTGGAGCTGGATATCTTATTCTTGATTTTATGACTCAATGCTATAATAAGATATAATAAATGGAGACTATAACGAAATATTACTAAAATATCTTGATAGAAGTATCCCAAAATAAATCCGCAGTACTTTTCTAAATGTGTTCTTAAACTAGGTTAAATAGATTTAAATAGATCTTTCATTAAAAGGAAATTCTGGCTCTGATACAACTCTGAGATCAGGAAGCCTAAATATTTACTTATCGTAAGAAAAATGTTTTAAATCAGTGCAAGTTCAGACAAACTACAAGCAGAAGTACCAGGTGACAACAACAAGTTAGTGTGTCATATCTTGCTCAAAAAAGGGGGGGAGGGGACAGGAGGGCATACCACTGCCAAACCCCAAAAATCCAAACTTCCTCCTACAGTTTTTCTCAAAAGTATCAAGGGGTAACTAAACTTGATTCCCCTTCGCTATACGACTTAAAAAAAGATTTCTTCACCTATTAAAAAGGGACTTTACAGTTCTCTACAGATCCAGTAGAACCAAAAGCTCTTTAGTATTTAAAAGGAGTCTGTTAAATTCTCAGGTTTTTAATGACAATGTGCAACTGGCTGTGGCTAGATTAACCTTGTACATTCCTTTCATGACACTAATTATTAACAGCTCTAAATTTGAGCAACAGCCTGACTACACATACTAAATCGAGGAAATTCAGCAAGTTTTGATTCCAACTTTTCCATCTACATATAGAAGGGGTGTTTTCTAACACAATTTACAAATTCAAAGAGAAAAAGAAGTTACATGCAAGTACTAACTGCTGGTCTTCAATACTCGTACACAACTAAGCAGATAAAACAAAGGTGAAACACCAAATGCTGCAAAGTTACATGTTCTAACTTGGTGTGACTGTAAATAAACCCAAGTCCCACATCCTGTACACTGAACAAGCCTCAACCACACTTATCTGAGCACAACATTGACAGAAAACACATCAATGGAGAAAATCTGTGGGCTAGCTATTAGCCACTTGAGCATCCACAAATCAATACACAGCAGGACCCTCAAACCCAGGGCAGCCAGTGGAATTGGCAACTGTAATTCCAGCCACGGCATCTGTGTTGCGAAGCCTTTGAAGTCAAAAGCAGTTTGAATTGAAAACAAACTGTAAAATTCAGAAAAAGCTTTTATTCTACTCATAGCTAACTTCAAGTTGAATTTTGGCTGGCACTAGAACTGAGGTATTAGACAGAGGGAGGAAAAGTTGTCTGTGTGTATTTTGTTCAGAGTTGCTAAAACTAAGCCAAATTATCTTCAATAGACTTAAACATAGCAGATGCTAATTCCAAGGCTCAGCATAACCAACTGGACACTTTCCACCAAAATTAATTTTTAGTCAGAAATGCTATTCCACAAAATAGAAATTTTCACATGGAAAATTTCATTTTTTTCCCAAACCCACCGATTTTCTGCTGAAAACACTAAAATAATGCCTGTCTGGCTACCTGCCTGGAAAACGCTTGTCAACTCCGCTTCTTCCTCCAACAGCAAACAAACCAAGGGAAGTCTTCTGGCAGTGCTGCCCAGAGAAGTGACCTCACTCCATCCGTGCCCCTGGCTGTCAGCCACCCTGCCTTGCACTCCTCTCCTGAGCATCCAGACACTCAGCCTCTCTCCAGCACTTTGGCAGTGAGGTATGAGAGCAGAGCAAGGTGCCTCCTTGGTTGTTTTTGGGGTGTGCACTAGAGAGACCCCAAAGCACATCTGGGCACTACAACAACAGCTGTCCATATGGGGCAAGATCAGTTTTCCTGGTGGACCTGCCCAGTAGCAAAACAACCATCCTATTTCATATCATCCCAAATTTTAAGGCCTCCTTTTACTTATTTCTTAATTCACTACTAAGAGCTCTCACAATTTTACAATTTCAGTGCAGCTTCATTAAGTACTTCTCTGACTTGCCTCTGCCTCCTTCCATAATTTTCTTTATAGGAAACAATTTCCATTTTCAAGCCAGCTCAACACTAGGAATTCAAAATTATTTCAGTGAATCTGACAATGTCAGTCATGTTGAAATGAAATCTGATAATCATTCACCTGCAGTAAAAACAAAACAAAACAAAAACAACAACCCCCCCCCACAAAAACAAAACACAAAAAACCCAAACAAACAAACAAACAAAACCCAAACCCCAGTTTTGTGGGTGTAGCTTCTTTAGCAAAGTATCTCAAAGACATTCCCCAGATTTATTAATTATACAAACCTTCCTAGTACCAATTTTATCTGTACTTCTTACAAAATGAAATTCAAAGACAAACAAAACGTTTTCCAAAATTGAGGTACATACTGACCTCAACAGTAACACCCTGTCAGGGGTTATCAGATGTCAAGGCCAGACCACAGGCCCCCTGCACTTACCTTCATACATTCAGAGTTTTGTACATTGCTAAACTACAATCAAATCTGTACATAAATAGGAGGATGAATCATCTTTGTGCGTATCTACAAATGGTTTTCCTTTTGGGATATGTTTCCTTCTTCTGAAACTAAACTGACAAACTTACAGAAGCATCAGTAAAAAAATGTACGGAAGGAACACCTAATGCAAGAGGAAAGACAAGATCCAAACTTAAATAACAGTTTTTAATTCTTACTAGGGTTCATCAAACTTGACTTTTGAAAAAGCCCTGAAGTTTCATTTTTTTGTTTCTGAATGTGACTCTTTTCTTCCTTTTAGTTTTTGTTCTTTATAGAATTACTAAGTAACACTGAGATTTTTCCACAATATTAACTTAACAAAAATAGCAGATGCTATTAATGGTGTGCAAAGCAACATAACACTGTCAAGGCTAATTATGAATATACTGGGGAGGGGCACAGTGAGCAGAAATCCCTATATTCCTGCATCCAAAAAGTAAAGGCACAAAGGTACAGGTATACAACTGGAAAAGGGACAAAACCCCAAAATAGATTTTTTTTTTTATGTACTACAGCACCAAAATGATGTCACCATGTTACCCAGGAAAACTAAAACTCACTGACAAATTCTGTATTTATGTACTGTTCATCTCACCTATTAAATCTCAGCCCTTTAGTCAGAAGTTAGATTCCTTTTACTAACCTAATAGCAAATCAATTTCCAGGTACAGGGTACAAATTTTCTGTACAAGAAAGCCACTAGTGTCCTTGCATTTAATAAAACATCGACTGAGAAAAATTAACCGACCATTTTGCTTGGAGCTGAAAATTTCGAAAATCAGCTGCCATTCAGCACCAGCAAGACACTTTCAATACTGATGGTTTGAGATTAATTAATTAAATTATTCTATTATTTTACAGAGTTGATTTTTGGTATGAAAACAACTTCTACCATCTCCTCTGGAGCATTCATGTTCAGGAAGAGACAGAGGCCTCAATGCTTGTTTATCACATTGGCTCAGTTCAGTATCAAGTTTCACATCCGCTGAAAAACCAGGCACATAACCATGTTACAAGCCAGTTACTCACCTGGCTAAAAAAGCTATAAACTAAAAAAGCAATAAAAGAAACATCACAATTCCAGTGGAATAAAACACTGCCAAGTGGGACAAACAAAGCCACACATCCAGAGTTCACAGGTGCAGAAGTTAAAGAGCAAGAGGCTATTAAAAAGAGAAAGTACTGCAAATTCGTAAAAGGCTATTTATAAGCTTCATGTCACACTGCTATTTATCACACTGCTATTTATGCTTTCTCTCATGTATTTACCACTTTTAAGCAAGAACAAAACCCTGACTGCAGTTTAATCACCTGCATATCACAGGCTCTGCAGTTTCATTTACTTACTTCTCTGCTGCTCCCAAGAACCTTCATCTGGCCAAATCCCTGGTAAGAAGCCAGGACATACCTCCTGCCACCAACCAATACGGAAAGTGCCCACTGTCCCCTGACAATACTCTGACAGTATCAAATTACCTCTTATTCTTCCTTGTAAGAAATACCCTCTAAAAATATGTTCTCTGTCACCAAAACCATAAGATGGTTCAAATCCCCACCCCGAGCCTCTTCACTGTGCTCCAGCTGAGAGCACACAGGTCTGCCTCAGGCTGGGGACAAGTTTGGTTTTTGATTTTTTTCCCTAGCAGAACTATAAATGCCAACTTGGTTGTAGCCACAGCCCCATACAGAAGCTCACACATCATCACAGCAAACCTTCTCCAACTTGTGGTATGAAAGATCAGACCAATTTCCCCCACCACCCAGCCTAATTCTAAAATCATGCTGCAAGGGACAGTTATATATCTGATCACTCGCCTCTGAGTAAGTGTAACACAAATCAACTTTTCCACTACATTGCCTATAACTGGCATCTATTTCCTCATAATAAAATAATCCAATTATAATAGTTGTTCTCAAAAAAAGTCTTAATTCAGAGATTAATTTAGGTTTCTATGCCACAGAAGTTTACACCACTTGCACAAAAAAATTACTGTTAAAAATGAACTTATGTTGTTTTACTGTTCAACTGAATACAGTAGAGACTGCGACATCCCAGCCTTGAACAATCTTTGCCCACTATATTAAAACTAAGGACAGAGCAGTCTGTTCCTCTTTGAGCCAAAGGACTGAAGCTGCAGACTTAAGAGCCTATATGCAAACTAATTCACCTTTCATCACAGAACAGCTTTACAAAATGCTTAGCAAAAAAACCTTTTTGCATTGTTTCTTCCACTGTACTGCAGTTAACAGATACTATTGTAAGAGAACAAAACCACTTATAGTCCCCAGGCTGTTAGAAACCAGAAGTTTGCAAGGCTGCCCCATCTTCACTGCAGTCATTTCTCTCTGCTCCTCCAGGCAAGTGCTCAACTCCCAAGCCCCACCTCTGCTGAGCCCCAGCTATGCAAGGCAGCAGGTCTGAATGACAGATTTGAACCAATTCCTTCAGTGCTCTCAGTTCTCCTTTCATTCTACTGAAAAAGTACTTTAAGTAATAATGAATGATTATGTTGAATGTCTATCTGTTTCAAATTTGTAACAAGCATTGGAAGCATGTGGTAGTCTATGAAAACCTGACAGCGGAGACCTAACACGAGGCTTAGTGAGTATGTTTGCAGCAAAATTGGCATGCTACAAATGCCAGAAAGGGATTTCATAGTCAAAATAAAAAGGTAATGTACATCTGCAAGAAAAAACAAACATACCATGGTTTCCAAAAGCATGAAAGGAACATACATTTAAAGTAGCTGATCTGCTAAGACAGCGTAAGCAGCAGTCACAGTGTGAAACTCACCCTGCTCCATATTTGTTATTTCCATACAAGGGATGACATTCCGTCTCCAGAGACACCTGACGAGCATCTCAGTAAGACAACAAGTCGACATACTTTTATAATAGTAGAACTTTAATATCTGGAAACTCATAGTATGTGAACAGCGATATTACACCCTTACCAAAGACAGGTCAGTAACTCCTCAGTCAAAACTAAGCATGGAAACGATGCTGCAGTCCTTAAATCCAGGACGTAACTACTTCCTCAGATGTAACTGTGGCTCATTCCAAAGTCAGGAGAAGACTTAGTAAGTAGGCAAATCTGTGCCCAGCATTTCAGTTCTCAAGGATCCTTGTGACCCATACTTCCAGTGTGCACTGGTAGGGGAAACGTGAATCTCTGACGAACTCTGACATTCCTCCAAGCCTGTAGAGTCAAAAACCTTCAAGTTTTTTGACAGAAATTATAAATTTATGTGTCCCTAAAGAAAAAAAAAAAAGACTTACAGAATGAACTCAAGTTTCCCAGCTTCTTATCCTTTTGGCAAAGATCAGAATCAATTTTTTTGGCTGTTTTCTACAAAGGCAGTGGAAGGGAAGCTGCCAGCAAGTAAAATCATCACTTCCTTACCTTTCCTTTAAAGCCATCATTAAACACTTTTTTTCTGCTCAACTGCCAAGCAGTTGACATTCTGGGAGAGATTCATTTCCCTTTTCTGAAAGGGAACAGAAGCTACTGTGAAAGAGGAAAAAAAAAGCCACAACCACTCAAAATACAGAGCACAAGTGAGTATCTGTCCAGTGTCTCTCTCCAAATAATGCCATGTGTAGAGACAGCAGAAGAGATGTCTAGAATTCAACCTGGTGTCAGCCATCCCGAAATTATAGGTATTCTTAGAGAGAAGTTCATAGACCAGGTATGATTAATCTCCACTAGTGCTAATTTGCACAAATGAGAAATCATATCTGCAAGATCAATTCAGTAAGCAAATCTCAAAAATACTGTATGACACAAGTTTTATGAAAAATCTAGCTTGGTTTTCTAAAAGCTCTAAGAGCTTACTCAAGCCATTTATGTTTTATTTAGAAAATGCAGTTCCAAAATTTCCCACTACAATTCTTGCTTACACTCAGAGTTCATTAAATCACAATTAAAGGCTCAAAGGTATCAGCACAGACTTGCATAGAAATAAACACAAGTTACAATAATGAATATTTGAGTTAATTTTATGAATATCATTATGGATAAAAAAAGCCTTATCAAGTTGGTTATATAAACAATACTATTTTCTCAATATATGTTCTCATTTTATAAAGACAAATGTGGTCTCTCTTGGGAGAATCATTCTTCTATGAATATTCGACATCAAATGCAGGAGTTTTTGTCTTAGCAAGGATGTTATGATTCCTTACAGAAATAACAGATAACAGTGGACAGTGGAGAAAGCACACTGTTAAGTTTAGCATAAACCATAACACTTTTAAGTTTATATGTTCAGACATTTAAATATGGTCCATTTATTAGTCATTAGGCATCATTAGGCAATTTAAATAATATACTAATGAAGCAATCAAAATAGCCTGGCTCTTGCTCCTGCTGTTTTCCCTGGAAAGGTACAAACGTGGGTCAGATTCACAAGCTGATGGCTACAGATTGACAGGCTGATGCAGTTCCCATGCTGAAATTACAGAGATAATTATTCATTACTGAAACCATCAGTTCTATACCATTCACTTCCTCCATGTATTCCATGTACCTTCTTTGCTTCTCAAGGCTTTAATAGTCCCCCTTCTAACTGTTCAATTCCCTTCACTACTCAAATCCTTCCCTGCATTTTGTCCGTTTCTCTAATTACATTTCAACTTCCCTCTGGCTTACTCCACCCTTGGTTTTACCACTCCATGCCTTACTCTGTTGGGGTGGCTAAAGAAGATGGAACAGAAACAAAAATCACAACAATGTCCCCTAAACTCACAGAAAATCCAACAGGTTCCACCTGGAGGCACGAGGAAAAACTGAGACAAGAACCATGCCCAAATCTGCTCCCGAGCTTAAAACAGAGACGCCAGGTACATCCACAGTCAGAGTAACACCATAGGTTTAAGGTGTCTGGTGCATTCTATGGATATGCTTTCCACATGGTTATGAATGGAAAGGATAGATGGCAACATATCACCTACACAGCACTATCAAAAATTAATAGGCTTTTAAATTTCACAGATTTTTAAAATGAGGTAGAGCAAGATTTCCACACCACTAGAAAAATCCATAAAGAACCTTCATAGTCAAGTTACTTCCCCCTAACAGTCCCTCAGATGCACAAATTTTGAGTTAAATCTGTGTTTCGGAACTTTGCCCTGACTCATTTTTGTATCATCTTCACTGACAGAATTAATTCAGCGCCCGTAATGCTTAGGGACAACCTCCTTCAAAAAAAGACTTTCAGAGACCCAAAGGAAAACTGATTAAGTATAAGTTTATTCTCAACATGCACAAACATGTTGACAGTGACGTGATAAAGCTTTCCAGTAACTAAGTTTTCTGATATGTAAAAAAAAGAGGAAAACTGCATCTCTATCAACCTGCACTTGGATATATATTGGTTGGACTCAATGATTTAAAGAGGCCTTTTCCAACCTAAATGATTCTACAACTCTACAGGTGTGTGAAAAGACACTCAGAGAATAAAATATTACATTAATTTTTTTCTTTAAAGTGAAAATACTATACCAAGTGCACTGAAAAGGAACAGTCCAACACACAAATGAAGGTGGTGTTAAAAAGCACCCAGCTCTCAGTCAGCACACCTGCACTGTTCCCCTTGGGCACTGTGTGAAAACTCCATTCATGTGTCCCTGCAGTCGAGCCCAAAAGCTTTCTTATACCCTCTTCTTTAGGAACTCTTTTGTAATTAAACTCAGCTTCCCGAAAGTATTTACATTTTTAACATCCCAGAATTAAAAGGTTAAAGAAGAGGGACATATGGCAGGAAATGGAATGTGCACATTAACAAAGAAGCCAACCAACCGGCTTCTTCTATTTTCCAGTGTCTATCCAGATGCACTTTTCTCTGCTGGCAGCTCTGCAGCACAGCCCAGTTCCCCTGGAAGCAGCTGCAGGAGCCAGGGGTCAAAGGAACAGGAGTGTTGTTCTGCAGAGAGGGTCCCTCTGCATGGTGGTACCGTGCCCAGCTGAGGGCACAGAGCTCTTCCCACGCTCCCACAGATGCTCAGAAGAGGAGCTATTTTCCCAAAATGCAGACATTTGTGTCACACAAGCAATGGCCACGTTCACCGATGAGATGCAGTAACTTTCCCTCTAAAGAGCAAGATGTTCTCAGAGTATCACAGGTCAGATTCAGTTCTTCTGGGGGACCAGGACTTTCACTACAAGAAGGACTTTAAATAAGGACTTTAGGAAACTCAATATTTTCAAAACTGCATTGGTAAACTGAGTTAGCAACAAGCTTCATCTTAAAAAAAGATACACAAGACAGCCGAGAATAGTAAGGTCCAAGAAGATGCAGAGTGACAAAGCAAAACACCAGACACTTAGTTCAGTTTTCCAGTTATGTCCTTTCTGAAATAATTAGTGGATCTGCAACAAAGATGAATATTATGAAAAGGTAAAAAACTTCAAACCATAAAATGGAAAGGATCCTTTTCCCATTACAGAACATAAACCTGGGAACAGATATAGAAACTATATTCTTTAGCAGCACACAAAGGAGATCTGAATACACTCCTTTCCATTATGATTATGCAGAGTGCTCCAGCTGCAAAGTCCAGATTGAATTGAACGGATCCTTCTGAATTCCAGCCACCACACTGGCATTAGAAATACTGACTTCAGAACAAGCATCACTTCAGCAAGAGTGTCACTATGGGCTGACAAATACTGACTGCTCATCCATATACAGCCATGCAGGTGTTAAAATGGGCTGCCAGTAACAGAGTTCAGAACTGTCAGCACACTAACACTGATGATAACTTCCTGGCCTACCATAAAATGGTTGATACCTTCTTTGCAAAGATAAGGCAAACAATTTATTCCCTAGATCACAGGAAAGAAATCCTGGTGACCCATGATTGGAAATGTTTTGGTGGCTCCAGGAAGTTGCAAAGAGAGTGGAAACACACAGATTAAGGGATCTCTTTCCACTCCAGTAAAGGTTGGCCAACTCTTGGCTTTGTCCAGTGCTGGAAAAGATCCTCTGCTACAAAGTCAGTGTTAGCATGTCAAAAACTGGAGTCTGTGAAACCAGAGAACAAAAGAGATGCAGTTCCAGATGGATCACACAGTTACTGAACTGAGGCTCCCAGGAATATCACCGACAACCCACGGGACAGTGGGTAGTCAGTGCTATGCACCATGACACTCCTTCAGTGCTAGTCAATGGTGGGGTGTTTCAGAAGACAAGATGAAGAATATCTGAAGTGTTCTTCACTTCTGACTATTCAGAGGAGAGGAATGTAACAAGGTCTGTGCTCCAATACAAGAGCTGGTGCCAGGATTCTCTGGAAACTTCTTAAAAATAATGAGCATGACGTTATGTACATCAGAATGAGAAGCAATGGTAGAGAGTTTATTACCACCACCACCCGATCCTTTTGAAAAGTAGCTCCCACTCTCCCAGAACCAGCACAGCATGCTTATTTACCAGAAGGTCACCCAAAATTCTCTCAAAGAGAACTTCTCAGCAGTCAAGACCATGAAGGATCTACAACGCCCATCTGAGAATGTGCCGTTCTCAAACTCCTAAAGCTGGAGCGCAGAGAGCAGAAATCCCTGTTATTTAACACAAATCAGCAAGAAGCTTGTGTCTGCTACTGACAGGCAGGCAGACTGCTAGGAGCTATTCTGATTCTTTATGAAAGATGTAACATGAGCATTATTAAATAACAGACGTGTCCATCTGTCCTCTGGAAGTATATAAAGAGAAACACAAATTAGAATTTCTTCACAGTGTTAGATCATCCGCCTTTCTGTAAGAAAATCTGCTGAAAAAAACAGAGAGAAATGAAGAGGTGCCAACTAGACTGAACAAGTGCTGACAGAGCTCATGAAAGTGCAGAAAAATCTCATCTAGCTCTCAAGAAATCCAAAATAGAGAATTCAAGAGCACATACACCCAAACCTACAGCTTATGCATACTTTGTGGTAGGCTTTGTTTTTTAACAGATATACAGGCTACGCTACATGAACACCTCTGTCACGTGGCAGTCACTATGGCAAAATAACTCAAAATATACAACCAACCACTAATATTTTTGCCACTACATGTTCTATTAAGCCATTTTGTAAACTTACTGTAACATTCCACTGTAACATTCCTCTGAAACACAAAATGGAAAGATATTGGTAGCTGAAGTAGGAGTAGCCATGCCACCATTACATGGAAAGTTTTAATACATCTACAAATCTAATTCTTACATCTCCTGTTGCAGTTCCATGTAGTGATACATTTTTAGTTTCAACCACAAGGGACAAGAAAGGTGTTAAAACTGTATCTGTTTGAATATTTATCTAAAATTCAATTTTGTAGTTTGCTTCTTTTTTTGTTGGCTTCACTAAAAAGTTCCTTTCAGTTTTCTATTGAATATGATTAGAATTTAAGAGCATAAACAGAGTAACTACATTCAAGTCAAGGATGACCAGAGCGCCATTACTTATATGCCTGTTTTCAGAACATTTACAGATAAAAACACATCATCTATGGAAAGTATATGAAATCTATGTAAGGGAATGGGACAAACAGAAAGCTGACTATTTGTCAGCAACGTTTAGGTAAAGAGAACACAACCACTATCTCTGCTGGCAGCAATTCAAGAAAAATATTACTCAGATATCCAAGAGCAACTCCTGAATGAGGATCATGCCTTCCTTTCAATTTCAGTAGGGAAAAAAGAACAGCATTGAAGGGTTTATGGAAAAGAGCAGGCAGCAGGATCCATGTTATCAGCAGGTACCAGTAATACAGAACAGGTACAGGCTAAAAAGAAATCATACAACTACTGAGAATGGGAGGAAGGCAACAGTAAGAGCTCTCAGCCAGAGCAGTGCTGCCCAGCCTGATGACACGGACATCAGATCCCCAAGTACACATAATAAGGCTGTATGAAATTTTGGGACAAGGTCTAGAGAAAAACCCATAAAAAGTCATATTTATTTACACTTTACGTGCCACAGAACAGTTTGCTTTCCATTTCCAACTTGGGGTTATGCTTCAAGACATTGGAATTTGGTGGTTCACTTCCATCAGGGCAGTGCATCAACTCCTGGTATTAAACTTTGGTGAACGACTTATTTACTCAACAAAACCATCATCTGTAGCCTGAGTGAGATCACACTTATTTCAGTGCATTAAGCTCAGATTCTTGTTTTATTTCATGGTTTGATCTTTGAAAGAACCAAAGATCGATCCTTTTGTTCTAGAAACATATAGAAACTTGGAAGGTCAATCATCAGGACAACGACAGCCAGAAAGAAGGCAAGGACAAGAGAGTGAACTACAGCTCATACGACTGACCAGAGGGTAATTACTATCACTCCTTTCTGAAAGGATGAACACGGCTGAATATCAATGCCAAGCTGCAGAATTTGTCTCACTGGTGCGAATCACACCGTTAAACAATGCCACTTTTTCTATTTCTTTTTTCCTCCAAGTAAATACAGAAATAGAGGGAACATAATTTACATGAACTTTTAGAACCAACAAAAAGATATTCTTACATTACCTAATATATTCTGAGACTTAAACACATGCAGACACACCATGAGATCCAGGTTTGGATCAAGTCTATCTACATGGGAGCACATTGATATTCTTTGAGGGCCTTAACCCTATGCTCAGATTTGAAAACTACCATCTTTGCAGGTAACTTAAATTCAGATGTGTATTTCACCGTTTCAGAATCAGTTTAGTATCTGTAAAATAAATATACCCCATCAAAAAAACCCCACCAAACACTTTTATGCTACTATTAATAACTTGACTGGAAGCTAATGAAGTGCATCTCTGCAGACTTAGGAAAAGGATGGGATTATTTAGCGCATTTGTTTACAAAGAACACCTAGCACATAAAAGACAAATTGTTTATTGTGAAGATATCCAGTCACTGCTCTAAAGACACTATGGAAGCAGGAAAGGTTGCACTACATCTTTTTTTGCCAATGATTTTAGCAAAATGTCTTAAGGCTTTAAAATTTCACACTAAGCAGGTCTTATACTGTACTGATTTGGAAAACTGCTGATTTAAATACTTTTTTGAAACTTATACATATCCAACTCCAACAGCTTATCAATCTAAACCTCACTGTAACTATTTTATGGGTATTTCCAAATGATGGTACAGGCTTGGCTAATGATGCCCACCCATATGATTTAATAGGAGGTTTTCAACATATCCTGAGGACAACAGGCTCCACTTTTGGTTCACTGAGAAGTGGAGGCTTCTGCTGATGTTTTTATTGATCACTTATTATAAGAGATAAACAGCTTTGGAAAATATGCCAAACAAGAAGGGGATGAGGGAGAGAGGTTAAAGAAAAAATGCAGCAGAGATCGGGATTTCCAGAAGTAGGATGTGACAACATCATAGACAACTAGACTACTCTGATGCACTCTTTTATTTTGACATGACCTGGCACCACTACCTAACACAGCATTCCTGATCCACTCCTGAGCCTGGCCTCTCGCTTCCAGCCTTGCATCATCCTCTCCCTACTGCTGACACAGCCATTTGTACAGCCATATGGTAAACCTGAGCGGGGAAATAAGAAGCAACACAATTTTGGCAAAATTATTTTTCAGTCAGACCAATTCCCCAATATGATTCACTGCGCAGTGGCAAAAGCACTACAGCAGCACAAGGACAGCAGGTGGCCACAAAGAGAGAAGCTGCTTCTTTAATGGTCAAAACAAGTTAAATGGACTAAAGATATTAGCAACCAGCCAAGTGAAATCATTCATTTTGTTAAGCCATTTCAACAGAAGAATGGAAAATGGTGAAAAGGTGAGGAAAATGTAAAGGTAAATTCAAAAACTGAAGTTTTAGACCGTGTATTTACAGAATTTGGGGCAGAACACAACAAGATAAAATCAGGTGATGGCCACAATCATTGATGGGATGATTTACTTTTTTAAATGATGAAGCTAAAGCTGGCACTTCATGTGACAAAAAAAAATTAAGAAAGAAAATTAAAAAAGAATGAAGAATGATGATAAATGGAAGGAGATGCAGATGCAAAAACAGAGGGGCAATCACTGAAAAAAGAAACAACAGCATATTCTTCCTTCAAGTACCAGAGACCAGAAATTTCATGTACCCTCCTCCACCACTTCCATAACTATTTTTGGACTATCACAATAAAAGTATGACATTATTAAAAGGACAAAGCATACATGAAACCTGTTTACTTCCATGTGTCACTGCTGAAATAATGTCATTCTTTTTATGTTTACCCAAATTATCTTTTTTATATATATATATATATACACACACACACAAATATACATACCTGAAACTGTTGCATCAAGTCCCTACTTATCTGCTACAAACCTTCCCTAAAAACTCCTTCCTTATTTAGGTCCCTTTCACCAAAGAATACACAAGGACTTGCACACAATACAGCAAACAAGGACAATGAAGAATCGTTGGGAAGAAACAAATGGCATGTGATTTGTTTTGGGGTGCCTGAATCATTAATTTGTATTTTGTTTCAGAAGGTGCCAGGGGAAAGAGTAAGACTACAGTGTTAATGCTGACAATTCTGAAAAGATCAAGTTCCCCAAAACATTATGGAAATTCAGTGATAAAACACAGCCAAAGACATAATGTCAAAGAGGTGATGGGAGATTGACAGAAAACTAATCTGAAGGCTTCCCTTTACTATTTCATCTGAAGGTGGTGCAATGTCTGGCATATCAAAATGGAATGGTAGTTATCAGTGCAGCCATCTGAGAAGTTTTACTGAAGCTGTACTTAACTAATAAAAAAACCTGAACAGAACACACACTGAAGTGCCAAGTCTGACCTAAACCCCTATTTTTGCTTGTGCATTACAGGGGTCTTCAAAGCACAACATGGTTTAATACAATCCATAATGAGCACAAGACTCATCGTACTGTGTCTGTACTGGTAAGAGACTTGTTCAGAACCTGGTATTTGCTGCACTTTCTAACTTCAAATTTATATACTCAGTAGGCGTACCAAAAAAAAATAATCTTTTATCCAATGATCTCAGAGTTTTACTGGGAAACAATATTTCTCATTTATAAAGGAGTTGAACAAGATGCAGAAAACCGAGTAATTTGCCTGTCATTACACAGTGAGTCAGTGGCAGCAGCCCACACTGGTCATACATCTCTTGCTGTTCTTATCAGGTACTGGCATTAGAATAAGGTCTTTTATAATAGTTACACGCCATATGTATTAACAACACGATCCTCACAATTTCAAATTTATGCTTGTTCTTTCTTTTGCTCTGAAAATGAACACTAAGCTTATACAATGCACTCTATTTAAAAGATAACACATTAGTGCCTTCCTTTTTCAGCCCCATATTTCTTTGCCTGAAAGACACCAGAAATGCTTTTGGGTATACCATGAATACTTAAAATTAGTTACATATTCTACAGAATAAAATGTGTAGCTATCAGTACCTACATGTTAAAACCAAACAAACCTAGGAATGGATTTTCAGTTTGTATGTGGCTACATCAGGGAATGTTCGCTGCACACAGGAGCTGAGTCTTACACTTCTCCATGTTATTCATCACTGTCAGGATTACTGAGTTCTGGATCTTTTATCTGATCCAACACAGCACTCGCGTTCTTATCTGCAGCGTGTGCTGTGCCAGCCCTTTTGATGCAGAATTTTTCTCCCTGTGGTATGAAAAGTGACTAGTGCATGGGGGGTGGGGGGAGAATGATGATGACAGTACAAATGAACAAGGAACAGTAACACATAAACAAAAGATAAATTGTTAGAAGAAAGGTTAATTTATGCAATTCAAAGAAAAAATTTCCTCTGGTTAACAAGCAATGCTTAAATCCCACAGAACTTGGCGTAAAGTCTACGATTCCTTTAGCATATCATCTTTGGCACACAATCACACAAAGCAGCTCAGGAAAGATTGGATTTTATCTTCATCAATGACTTTGGCAGACCTTTCCAGAAAGGTAGACTTCACTGCTGTAACTGGTGCTGATATACTTTCCTACAATTAGTTTCTCTAGAAAAACTTTCACTTAAGTTTCTTATTGTGTGCTCAGCTTTACTATTTGCCAAATACTGCTGAAGTCTAGACTTTTAATTCACAATTATTTTTCTTCTCCCACAGATGTCCAACTCCAAATAGATAAATATATGTTGGAAGCAATCATTGTCACTTTTGCCAATAAAAGACAAAGCGTGATATTCTGATGTATGGAAATACAGAGGTCGTGTAACAGAGTTTCACCCCGCACAAAACTTTCAGCTCAGGCAGCAGGGGGTGGGGGTAGGCAAGGCCAAGTTGATTTTGTAACTCCTTGGTGATACATCATCTCCTACCTGGAAATGCCATGTAGCTGTACAGGGATGGACTCCAAAGACCTGTAAGGATGCCCCGTTGTGGGTAAGGAGGAGAGAAAGCAGGATCTGCTCCTTCCCTTCCAAACATCTGTCATTATCAGCTGTTTCTAACAGTTACTTGAATGCAGCATCCTGGATCTTGACCCCCTGTGCAGTGGCTTCTCTGCTGCACCAGCTAATCAAAAACCTATCAACCCACAGCAGCCATGACCACACACCCCTCACACCATGGCTACAGCAGAAGGTATGGGATGTACTGAGAGGGTGGCACTGGAATTAGAAAGGCAAAGCCACTTGAATGAGACAATGTGCCTTCAGGAACTGGTGCAGGCTCTCTACAGGTTTGGGGAGGAGCATCACCTGTACACGTGCTCATAAGTTTCTCTTTTCAACAGCAAGAGCCAAAACTGTTTTTAACCATAAGATTTAACGTGTTAATATCACAATTCAGAAAGCCTCTGATGAATGAACATAACTCTTAAGTTGCTCATGAATAGATACACTCCTCTGAAAATGCAAAGTATTAACATTTAGAATATTTATATTTTTTAAATGCACTTTGGAATCTGCACAGCCCTAGATAACCTCACTTCAGAGGGTCTGCAGAGCTCACAGGATGTATCACTGCTATAGTCCATAGCAGGCAACACAGGAATGAGAAGATTTGAGGGGACGTGGGCTATGTGTGGCTGAGTTAACATCCGTAAAACGACTACCAGGCTTTGCTGTAGGTCTTGGAACAGTAATTGCTACAGAAGAAAAAATATTTATACACAGTAACCAATGTTTAATTGGGCACAGGGAAAGGAGAAGATCCCTGTACATTTTTAGCTACACCTATCTATTAGGCAGCTTAGTTAGCTTTAGGTTACAAGTTGAAAGATGACTTTCAGAGAGCAAATGAACTGTTCAAAAACAATTTAAATGATTTACAAATTAATGTTTTCTTTCTAAAACAAAGATTGACATTGAAGTAATAGTTTAAATTTACTTTTCATAACGTAAGTTGTAAATGCTTAGGAGTCCAAGTCATGGAAAATTTTTTAATTATCACATGAAATGTATTCACTTCTTACCTGTTCTAATTTTATATTCCATACTTATTGATATTTTAGGCTTCCCTGTATTTTGATACTTAAGATGTTTAAGATGCATAAAATGACTCCACAAAATCTTTTTCCTCAAGAAAGAAAACTAAAAATGCCTCCCCCAAAAGATCAAGACAAATTACTTAAGATGTTCAGGTTTCAATACAGGGTAATAAAAATATAACAAAACTTTTTCTTTCTCTTTTTTTTTTATTCTTTTCTTCTCTAATGTCCTCCAAAACAACACCCATTTATTCAACTGTAAGGCTGTCTTTATTTCACTTCAAAAGAGAATTCAACCAAGAGTCAATTAGATACTCAATAGGGAGTAAGAATCTCCACAAGAACATGTTTGAAATCATGATTTTGCTTGTTAGCAGAATTTTATTTTACAAGGAATTCCTATGTAGACAAATCCTGTACTTTTTTTTTTGGTATTGTATTTGATAGGTTTCATCTGAGAAGGTCAGATGAGACTAAACACAAGCAGGAATGGAAATTCTGAAGGAAAGACAATTCAACATTTAACTAAAATGATACACTAAACCAAAAAACTAAAATAATACTTTATGAGAAATCCTATTGGTAGACACCACATACAAGACGCACAAACCATCAACAGCATTCCAAATATCCTTAAGGTTTAAAACACAAGTGAGCAACTCACCATGGCACATTGTCAGCACTGAAAAAACTGCTTACGACAAACCAGTCCACAGAGTAGACATACTAAAGCCTCTGAAGCACATTATCTACTCCTCACAATTAATAAATTACATCGATTGCTCAGAAACAAATATTTTCCCCAAAAATTTTAAATATATATATAAAGCACAGCAGACTGATAATCTTACTGCAAATGCTGTGAATCTGAACTAGGACACAAACGTTAGGAGTGAGCAGCAATTAGTGGTATTGCCACACTGGGTCATTTGACAGTCAGATCCAGATGCTCCTGTTGATCAGCCTTTTGTCTGTCCTAATAAGGCATTAAGTAGCAGCATTCTGTTCCAGAGGAATAGGAACAGAACTAGAACTTTTTTTATAATCTCAGCTGGTTTCAGCACAAACATCCTGAAGTAAGAGCTTCATATTTCATTACTTCAGCTTGTTGTCATGAGCTCACTAAATCCAGATATTTACATGTAATATACTATTAAAACTGAATTTCTAATATTGAAACTAAAATTGTAAGTGTGTCTCATCAGTAGAAATCCAATTTATGTGGTTTCTTTTTAAAACTAAGGCCTTTCAAAGCTTTCACAGAATGCTCTTTCCTTTTAGGTGTCTTCTCCCACAAAAAGCAAAGAGTCTGGACAAAAACCGCGCAAGAGAAACTGTCTTAAAAGAATTATGTATTTCTTAGAAAACAGCTTTATAAACACATTTTTAAAAACATACTCTACGTTTTATAGTCACTAATGCATTTGATTCTACTCCTTGACAAGCTTGCCAATAAAATTTTAAAAATTCTGAAGTGAAACCTTTTTTCCAACACATTTACAGTCACCCCTAATTTGTGCTGGGGGTAAAAGTTCCGACACACTACCCTCAATTCTTTTCTGCTACCCTGGCCAGCAATAAGGATCATTAGCCAAGGCAGACCAGGTGCAGAAACTGTTCGACACATTCCGCTCTTACAGTGAACCACAGATAACTATTAGGTGGGTTGTCCTTGCCTGTGCCTTGTATTGGGAGCTGCTACTTTCATTACTGTCAGCATTTCCAAACTCCTCTCCTGCTTACCAATTCCTGATTTGTAAAAGCAAAGAAACGTTCTTATGCCTTAAAAACTCAATTTTATATTATTAAAATGTATCCATTTAGTACTCAAATGTATGAGTTTATCTTATTTTCCTTACAGGACAATCTACAATGATTACTAAAAAATTTTCTGAACTCTTTGTAGTCTACAGCTTTTAATAAGAGGAGACATAATTCTTGCACCAAGATCATTAATTAATGTACTGAGACAGGATTAATTTCAAGACTGATTTTTAAAGAGCCCAACTAATAATGCTTTTAGAGTGCAGATGTGTGAGAAACATCTCTTAATAATATTTTAGAAACGGCCAAATAAGTGAAACAGAGAATTTTTAATTACAGCGCTGGGTGCAAACAGGTTAGCCTCGTGCTAGAGCCCAGAGAGCACACCCCAGATGGGAGGGGGCAGCTCTTATAAAGTCCCCTGGTCTGCATAGTCACTCCCCATTCCTCCCATGTTCTGCTCCACCTCCTCCTTCTTCTCCAAAGGGTGACACAGTCTTTTCTTGGGTTCGATGGGGTCTTCCCAGGGTCAGCTCATACATCCTTCTGTCGGTTCATTAGTTGCCTCAATGGCCTGTCCAATTGTTTCCCTTTCCCCGGCCGCACGGTCCCTCGACAAAGAACCTCGATTGGTCCTACTGTCTCACAATCTTCCCGGTTCGCCTTCCACAGTAATAGCAACCAACAGTAACATAAGTACAACTATTAACTAGTCATGGCTGAACTGCAGACCACTCCCTGCCACAAAAACTCCTCATAATGAGGTAACAATACAAGCCCTGCCTAATTTATTTCTTACAGATGTTTGCAGTGTTCTCCTTGGTCAGCTTCTGATACAACTTATGCTTTCCCTACTGATCACAGTAGTTTTCACAACCTCTCATGGACACTGTATCCAATCATTTACAGAAAGTCACATAATGCATTCTTAAATGTAGGAAAACCTCACATTCTTGAAGTGCCAATAGTGTCTTCAGAACATAAGAATAACATTTATTCTTAAAAATTAAGCAGGAAACTATTTCCTGAAAACATGCACTTCTTTTATAAGTTTGGACAATTTCTATATTCTATCAAGCATCACAATCCACTGCAAAAATACAGAAATTGAATACAATGAAATTGAATTGGTTATACACCAATCCTGCAGAAGAGGATCTTAGAAGGTAAGTGGGAAGGAAAGAGAATATTTTTAGTAGGTCATAAGATACAAACATAAACCAACTATGTCATGCTGTTGTAGAGAGGGAATTCCTCAAATGAGGATGCTTAGTCAGGCACCACAGCCCACGGGACAGATGAAGGTCCTCTCTCATGATGCTCAGCATCGCAAAAGCTCAAACAGATTCGTTTGTAAGCTTCCAAAACCAGGTGCAGGTCAAAATCAGAACAGCTGACAGACTGTTCCCAGTACCAAGCAGTACCAAAATGGAACATCTGAAAAAGCACAATAATGATAACCCAGAAAGAATTCAGATTACTTCACCCAGGACTGAAAAAACTGAATGAATTACAGTTTGCAAGCACTTTGAAACACAATTTTTATCCATATATTAGATTCGGTGTTATGAAATGGTATGGACACACACTGCCTTGGCAGAAGAAAGCACTTCTGGAAAAGGAGTGATGAGTACAAAACACAGTAAAGTGGTCAGGGAAGGATTTAGTCCAAATTTAGCACTATATTCTTGTCTCTGAGGTGAATTTCTAACAACTTGTTCTACAAACAGGGTACATACATACTTCAAAACAGTATAAAGGGAGTTACATGACAGGGTGGAGCTATGAAACACAGTGTGCTGTATCAAGCAATAATATCTTTGTTGCTCCACACCAATAATAGATTTTAATACCTCCATGCTTCAGGTTTTCTGGCACCTACTTGCAAGAGCTGGAAAGACTGTTTCTCTCCCAGTCTTCCCCATCTCCCATCTGTTTGGGGTTTTTCCCTCTTCTGTTTCTCCCTTCTGCATTCAAAACAAACTACAAATGTTTTTCTCCTTTCTGCTGATACATTTGGGGTTGGCTACACAAGAGGAGGAGTTCAAGACAAGACAGATAATACACACAACAGTTTCAAAAAAACCATGAGGTGTCTGGTTTGTCTTCTTTATGGTCATAAGCTGTGTTTCAAAAAGAAGCAGAAGACACAAACCTGAAAATACAGAGGACTGCTTGCTTGCAGACAAATTTAAAATCATTTTTGTCATTTGGAAGATCTAAGTTTTCCTAAAACAAACCAACATTTTTAGATGCCCCCTATTATTATTTCTTCCACTCTGGCTTATAAACTTGTTAAATTCCAAGCACCTACAAGAACAGAGGAAGGGCGAGAGTGTGTTTCAGGAAGAAAACCTTGCTTAATAAACTTCAAGCATTAGGTTTACAAATTGTGCCAGCAACGTTCCATTATCTTGTTTCAGTAAATGCTGAACAGCCTGGGAAATTAAAAGAAACTTCATGTTGCAGTGACAAAATTAAGATAAGTTTTGGTGTACCTATCAGTCAGCTGAAATGCAGATATTAACATGCTAACTTTGTGGATGCTTGAATGACATAAGTGTCAAGATGAAAGCAGCTGACTCAAATGCAATCTGAATTAGACAGAAGTGGAAAAGGAAATGGGGAAGAACTTTGAAGAACCAGCAGAATTCAGACTTCATTTTTTTAACCTCTTTTTTTTTTTTTTTAAGATGACATCACAACAGCACTCAAATCCTAAATGCATATAATTCCAAGTGACAACACTGAACACCAATAGATCTGCAATTATGACACTGTATTACTAATTTTGCTCCTCATCATGCTCTATCTTGCCTCTCTTTCCCCTATCCTATTAAAACACTTCTTTTCGAGGTGCAGTATAAGATTTATCTGAATAGTCTTTCCACTCCAAGAGTTAGGATGGGGAAGGACTAGAGACAGGCCATGATCCCCTATGTCTCCAACTGGCTGAAATATTTCTCAAATGCCAAAACATGCATCCACAAAAAACACCTGCTCATGCAACAAGGTAGGTGAGGACAGGCTGTGGGTCTCCATCTCAAGATAACTGGACAGCATCAGGAATTTCACAAGATGAAACTCCACAAAGTGCCTAACATCACTTCATCCTCTTCACACAGAACTAGATTGGCTGGAAGGTTACTGTCATCTAAAAATGCCCTGATGGTAGCTTGACTTGTTTTTTTGAACTCTCAGCAACAGTGAAAACTAAAACTTGAATGCAGAAAAATCTATTAATCTGAGTACCTTCCTGACAACCAGAACAAAACTGTGTTTCCTTCTGGATGTGCTCTCCACCCAAGGTGACAACACTGTTCTGTCACCTGACAGAAAGCACGTGCAAGGGTTGTCCAAAAGCCACAGCACTCAAGTGGTTCACTGGCAAGGCCGTGAGCATGACTGAACACAGAGTGCTGTATTTCATGTCACATAATCTTTGGGCTACTTCAGAAAAAAAGCAGCAGCAATTTTCTAAAGCTACTCGAGTGCTCAAACCACCTCCTTGGAGATCATCTCACTTTCTACAACCCATCTGAAAACTTCAAGATGAAAAGGACTGTTCCAGATTGCATGACCTGAGTCGTAACGTGAACACTAAAGGCTGGAATTACTTCCAGGACAACCCTGCACCACGGCAGGTTGGTTACTTCTGCGGTTGTTACTGTCAGGAAACTGAACATTTCAGAGGAGAGGATATGCTTCACACTGTATGAGTTGAACAGACAAAAATTAACCAAACAACTCCATTCTTTAAAGATTTTTTTTAATATATTTTCATCACAATACAGGAATAAGAGACTAAACATTTTGTTGACCTCTAAGGAGAAATCCACTGGTGAATATTTCACTGACAACCTTTGCACAGAGCTGAACATGCAAATTATCTCTGAATAGAGCTTCAGAGAAAAGATAAAAATTACACTGTTTTGGAATGCTGAATGTAAATACATCATTTTCAAATGAAACTGTCAAACATCTTGTTGTGGTGGTAAAAACCAAATCACTATGCAAAATGATAATACAAGAAAAGTCAATTGTATGTTTCTAATAATAAATGCTCTTGTGGCTTTTGAAGTCACAAAAAAACTCTTGGCTGAATTGAAGCATTGATTTCTGTAGTTATTTATGTGCAGTTCCTATTAGAATTCTATTGAATTCCTTGAATGGTGAATGGAAGTGCTTTTGAAAACACACACAAAAACTGTTAAACAAGCAACAAAATAAATGGAAAGTGTCGTGTTGCCAAAAAAAAGTTTCAAGAAGTCAACAGAACATTTCAACATTTTTTTGAAGTGCAAGCATGTATGTCATGGTTTGACAGAAATTAAGTGTTATAAAAAAAAATATACAAAATACATTTCCCCATCACTCCTGAAGAGGAAGCGTAAACATTGGTATTTGCTTCTCAAACACTACTTCAAAACATCTTGCAATACTCTTCAAACATATTCTATAGTAAAATATGGGTTTATTGCTACGTAATTTTAAAATCTATCTTTTTGTCCGCTATACACCCAATACGATGTATCTGACATGTACAGTATATGTTAATTATACTCTGCTATGAAAATAAGGTTATCTATACGTTGCCAGAAAATTTCATAGGGCATTTTTTTGAGTAGTAACAATAAACATTAAAGTCTGGAAAGAAGATTTTTAGATTGTGGCTTTCTGTTTACATCAGAAAAATAACATTAATAAGTTTACCTTTAGAACTACTGTATCAGCCTATCTTTATTTTATCTGAGACCACATCTGTTTTCTCATGGAAAGTAAAGAACACTTCTTAAAAAAAAAATTCTTATCATAGAGTGCTCTTATCTTTAATGACTTAAGTAGTACCTTATTTTGAAGCAACTTAAAATTATTATAACAGCACTACTTGATACATATAAAGATTAATTTTTTTTCTATTTTTTTTCCCTAATTACTTGTGGTACACTAATTCTGATGAACTATGGCAACTACTTCAGTTTTGGAAAATCCAATGCCAATCTGCAGTTATACATCATCTTTCTTCCTAACACAATTACTTGATTTGCTATCACACACTGCCCTCACATGAGGGACAGAACTCTGGTCAAGTAACACATTCTAGTGTATTGTACACAACTGCTAGAGCACACAATTATTTGGTACACTGAAACACAAAATATATCCAGAATGAATATGAAAGACTTCAGTGGAAAATGCCTTTTGCAGATACCAGAGTAACTACAACCGTTTCCCAGAACAGTTAGAATTAATCTGTTTGAATGGAAGACAAAGGGAAAAAAATACCATAAAGAGGTGGACTGGAAAATGCTTACACCAATGTAGCTATGAAATAGAAACCAGAGATTTGACAAAGTAGCTTTATTGGCAACATAAGTTCTATTCAAGGGTAGCTGAATGTTAGCTGAAGTTTCAGATGTTAATCAGGTTACTCTTTCAAGCTGTTCTCTCACATACATTTCATTAGTATAATTTCTACAAAGCACTTTTATTTCTGTTTTCTCAGGACTGTCTATGTGCTTTCAATGCCAAAGAAGTTATTATCTGCATCACCCTTATTCAGAGAAGGATGCTTCTTATGAAAATCCTTCTGCAGAAAGCATCCAGCATTAATGAGCTCACATATAGCTTTCCTATAAAATGAGGGAGAACATATGTAATGGGGAGGGGGGGCAGCAGCAGGATCATTAGAAGGAGGCAATGCCTCTGCTAGTAACTACAACCGAGTCTTTTAATTGCTTACTTCAGTTTTATTAAATAGCTTACAGCTATCTAGAGAATTTCTAATCTTTCATTTAATTAATCTCAAGAATGAAGTTCTCCGGCAGGAATTTCCTCTTGGAGGACTTTTTGTCAGATGTTCATTTTCAATCTATTTTCTAGTCCTCTCCTGAGGAATTCTAAGTGTAACTGTGCATATACATAACCTTAGTGGTTACTCATGCCTTATTTTCTTACGATATGTCTCTCAACCTTTTAAGTGGCATATTTTTGAAAGCAGAGATATTTTAATTAATATCTTTATTAAGTCTGTTATTCAATTCTATAAAAATTACTTAACTACTGCAACATTTGAAAATAATCCAGTTTCTGCAAGCACAGGGACTGTGGAAAGTCACATCTTTACAAAAAGAACCCTGGGAGCCCCCGGTGGCCTAGTGGTTAAGACGCAGGGCTGGTACCCTTGAGACCGCGGGTTCGATTCCCGGTCAGGG
>JAWWES010000171.1:12318565-12357743 GCA_035583135.1 Lophotriccus pileatus
CGAAGGCCTTATCTGCATATGCGGGTAAGGACCTTCCCCGGCTCTTCGTTCGCGAAGGCGGGCCATTATTATATTATACAAAAAGAACCCAGAGAGCATCCACTGCATTCCATGCCTCCCTAGACACACACCCACACCAAGTCACTTCCCCCAGTAGATCTAAGAGCTGTAGAACAAAGGATTCAAATCTATCTTATCTAGGAGATAAGGGAAGAGACAGTATCACCAACGCCTTAAGTCTCTAAAGCAAGAGCAAACATAGTAAGTGAAGATGCCCAAAAATTGTAGGCAGATCAAATCAGGCAGAAAAGCAAAACAAACAAACAAAAAAAAGTTTTCCCAAGAACAATCTCCAAAACAACAATTATTTCCTTAGTCTGAAATATGAATACCTGAAGGTTTAAAAAATCCCAGCCACTTCCAACCTAAGAGGTTTACAAATTTGACTTATATATGTCAATACATCATAAAATGAAAAGAGAAGCAAAATTTTAATTAGTGATGGGTTCAAAAGAGTTTAAAAAGGTAAAAAACTTTTACCACCATTAATGTTCTGTCCCTCCTCACCTATTCACACATATAGCAAAATTGAGAAGAGATGACAGAGCACTGTACTGAAACATCTAAATCAGTAATCTGATTCAAGCTCATAGGAAACAAGTAAGCCAAAGTAATATTCAAGTAATTTGGAGGTAAGATCCCATAACACAGCCTTCTGGTCTATTTGTTTCACTGCAGTGCCACTTCTGTATTTCAGTTTCCCCCTCCTGTGGCTGTGTGCACCACAGTCATTTCAGCAGAAGCTTCCCACGAGGTCATGAGATTTGTTGACATTAAACAAAAACCATATTCACCTTTCCTTTTTTTTATGTTTGTCAAAATCCTATAAATTTTATAATCACTGTAGGGCAGCTGTCCTTTTCTCCTTCTCTTCTCAATCCACACTTAGACAAAGATTATATATCCCCTCAGTTTTAGAGGCACATTTCAACCCTTCAAAAGCCTTTTTCACAGACATTACATCTGGAAAGGTCTTTCCAAATATTAAAGAAGTCAGCTCCATGGGAAGCAGGTGCATTTGGATGAGCTAACAGGATGCAGTATCTTCTTACAGAGTCAACACACAAGCCTAAAACATAGTAAGTGGGGAATTACTTGCAGATTAGGATTCCCAAGACTCACCTGTAGCCTCATTTGCACTCAAATACTAAAAACAGACTGCGGCATCAATCCTAACAACAGCCTGCCTCCCAAAAAAAGGCAAGAGTCTCTTCCAAGGGAAGTCTTAATAGCAGCTCACAGTTTGGAGGTTACAGGCCATAGATTTAAAACTCAAATGCCAAGTTTTATAAAATTTTATTTTTAGTAAGTCAAACTAATTGATACACATCCCTTCTCCTGAAGTGCAGCTTTTCTAAACAGGGGCACTTTATAAACTCAGCAAAACATTTTAAGAACAGTACTGAGCCTCTGTGCACTTTAGAGACACAACACAAAGCTGGCATATGCAGCGCACATACACAATCCGTATGGGAAAAAACAACTTACAATGCAACACATCGCTGGTCATCAGCACTGGTCATCTTTAGCCCCATTCACACATCAAAAGACAAAAATATGTCTCACTTTTTCAGATGACACGAAAAGCTTGTTGCAAGTATCAAGACAGACAAATGCAAAGTGACATATGTTAATTTTAACTCTCTCCAAAGCCAATTTTTCATGGGAAGACTGCAGGTTTTTTCCCCAAAAACACCTCTGAATTCACTGACAAGGTTAGCGGAAACAAAACAAACCCACAGTTTTACTATGTGATTTTCCTTCTAAATTATTTTGTCATATTTTTAAGCAAAAGCATTGAATCACAGCTGTAAAATCTAGGAAGCATCTTTTCCTTTCCCAAGAGAAATACACCCCATTTGGGATTATTCTTTTGTTCAAATCAGTTACGGCAAGAGCGTAATTACAATTAACATGTTTTGCAACTTACAACTATTTGACATGGCTTAAGCAAATATATGGGAAAGTATATTTTAGCCATGAAGAAATTATCTGTTCTTCCAGACAAAACTGTGCTAACTTGGAGTTTCACAGAGAGCATTAATAGTAATAACTGTTCTTGGACTGAGAGTTATATTTTCTACCTGCTCTGACTGACCAGGGGGTAATTCCTCTACCTGAAGGACGGAGGAATCAACAACATTTCTAGTCCTATTCAGGCTTCTAACAATGAAGTTACTTCAGCACTGCCACTCTGTTGGCACATGAGAGGGAGCACAAGCTCTGGTATGTCACACTTGAATCTCTTCTTTTAAAAACACAGCTTTGCAGTGTATCAAATCGACTTGCTTGACTCTTGCAAATACCACCTTCCTCTGAGAAAACACAGGAATCTCGCTTGTTAACCTTCCTCCAGGACAAGTGTGACAGCACATCTCTGAGACAAAGGAGCCACAGCAGGCTCTTCCACCAGCTGCTGCTCTGGTTTACATGGAGAGTGATCTGCTGCAGACTGAGTTTCAGTTTCTGGTTTTAAATCTGACTGATGCCATAAAAAAAATAAAATTATAAGACTTACCTAGGAACAGTTTTCTCACCTAAGAAAACATCTTTTATGTAACTTTCATTGCAGTCAATAGACTCTTAAGAGAGTAGAACAGTATTGATATAATTTGTTTCTCATTTCTGTTTTTTGCAGCAAACAGAAAACACTGTTTGGAGGTTTGGTTGGTGTTTTGGATTTGTTTGTTTCTTTTCTGAGATTTTTTTCTCTATGTCAGAGAGATTTTGGTACACAAACACAATAAACTGGCCAAAGGACTCTGGAAAAGCTGAAGTACACTCAACTGTCTTAAAAGTTAGTATCCTTTTAGAGACAAAATGAGGATCATTTGTTTAACCCAAGCACAGTTCACAGCACAAAAACAAATCAATTTAAGCTGTTACTCCTAGCAAACACTGAAAAAGAGTTTACATTTAAATTATTTTTTTCAAATAGTTTATGAAAACTATCAAACAAAATAGCAAAATTGCATTGAACTAAGGCCTCCAAACTAGAACATCATCCTAAAAAGAAAAAAAATATCACCAGTTTGAACAAGATTTTCACCATTTAGTAGCAGATATTTAGCTATTTTTAATTTAAAATCTAAACCCCAGGTTAATAGGAGAACTGAATACATCCTCCTTCAATCTAATCTACATCATTCTAATTAAAAAAAATCCAAGTATGAAAATGTTAATCTTTAGCAGCACTACATTTGATTTTCATTTGAAGATTTGGGATTTTGGTCATGCAGAATAATTCAGTCATTATTCTCTAATCTAGTTACCCTGAAAAAAGATAAGAAATAGCCAGAAAGGCGATGTAAGAATGCACATGCCATAGGAAGTGGATTATCAATTTCTTCCTCTTCAACCTTAGGGACAGCCTGAAGACTCTTAAGTGGCAATGAAGAGTTCACTTCACTGCCCAGTCAGTGAAAGTATTTCCCAGAGCATTCTCATTACAGACCATAAGTACTCGTAATTAAAGGATTGTTTATTTTTAAAAGGATATTGGCCATTTCCCCCTTCCTCCTGTAACTGCAGAGATGGCAGTGTCTCATGAACCACACAAATGGAACTGCAGTTCTCATCCGACAGCCGCCTTAACCATGTCCAAGAAGTAATTGCAGTGTGAGACAAATAAGTTGCCAAGAGAGGTCTCATTGCATCACCCTACCAAGTTGCTTTTTGAAGGTGCATAAGCTGAGAGAGAAGATGGTTCAATTCTCACACTTAAAACAGAAATTCACCTAGTTATGCTTGTCCGATCTACCAGAGAAAGTGAGTGACTACCAGCTGTAACAGTCTGTGACATGCACCAGCACACTGAGTGTACAGCCAGCACACTTTAGGATGCTGTAACACCATATTCTTGCAACTTATATCTGGACATCTAACTCTGTTATGTCAACACATCAATAAAACTTCTGTGAACACATTACCTGCCGTAAACTTATCCTGCAAGTGACAAAGAGCAACAGTTTTCTAATTATTCTGAAATTCTCCAAGATAAGGATGGGGATTTTAAATATGTACCTGCATATATAACTCATGACATGCCAGAGAAAACTCTAATTTTAGGAGTTAGAGGTTTTCAAAAGCCTACAGAAAATTATTTTTGTGCTCTTCAGTGGATTTCAAATCCTCAAGGAAAACCAGCCTCTGTTCCCAAACAAGCATACATGAACAGCTGGCTCAGACAGCAGAGACCTGCTGTTGTATTACCAGGCCACTGTTGAGCTCTTCGGGTTTTGTCCCCTGCTCAGGCCATTCTCCCCTCCCCTTTCTTTTCCATCTTCATAGTTCCTTCTCTCCACCCCAAACAATTCCATATTATACACAGACATAAGACAGTTTTACAGTTGTTTAGGCTGGAGTATAGTAAAACCCATGAGAATTTTGTCTGGCCATTTTATGAAAAGTGACAGCACCAGAGTGAAAGTGTGGTATTTAAAAAACAAAACAAAAAAGCAGTCAACCATCTGCTGAAAGATTCTCTTGTTTGACCATTTTTATAACTGGTGAGAATGGAAGTGAGGTGACACAGAAACAGGATGTGAAGGCATGGGATTCATGTGATCTTGTACTGAATTTAAACCCAGACAGGAGGCAGGGAAGGGACAGGGGGACAAGGCAGAATGGTAGGATGAAGGCCCAAGAAGACAGACCACAGAAATGAGCTACTCATCAATTTAAGAAAAATAATCTACCAGTGACTTCAACACCAAAAACCATGCACATGCCTACTATTTGTTTTAATTAAAGTTCTGATGTGCTGAAAAGTTAAATCCAAGTATTTAATCCACCATAATTTTCAGAAGACGTTTACTACATCCAAAAGCAAGCTTTGTTTCCCAAGTACAAGTTAGCTTAAGGGTGAACCACCCTGAGTATCCTCCACTCCAGTATATTCAAACTTGTAACTTACACTCAGTTCTCCAGAACACAGTTAGTGTTCATTCCACTTTCTGTATGTGAGCATAAATCAATGCACAAAACTCCCATGTGCATTCAACAAAATATTCGTAAAATAACCCACTATAAATAATAACCCAAGTGAAATGCAACCCCCGAGTGCTGACCAGGACCTTTCAGCAGCACTGTTACAATGTAAAGCAATTTTTTTAAACCCCCTTTGTCACACAGTAATTATGTCACACACTACTGTATCAGGCTGCTACTCTGGGCACCAACCCTGGAGGTCTTTGCAGGCTCAGGAGCCTCTGTGACACGCAAACACAGCCAAACACTCACACACAGCAAAGGCCCACGATAAACATCGGCCCAGTGCCTACAGAGCCAGAATGAATATCTGAGCTCCAGTTACTGCAGCCAGTTTTGTGTAGGTGGATCCCTCTGCCCAAACAGGGGTCACCGCAGGATCTGAGCCAAAATGATACACCCTGGGCATTAACCTACCATATATTCCAAATATGCTAATGGTAAATAGTACTACATGAACTCTGCTCATTAATAGAGAGCTCATGCGCTCCACAGAGCCAGTAGCATTACATCCAAGATTACAGGATTTTGGTTTTATTTACATTTTACAAATATAGCTGCTAATAACAAATTAATTCTAGTCACAGAAAAACAGTATAGGCTGAACTTTCCTGCTGCTACAGTGCAAGTGTACCCAACCCTGAAAGTATTTTTAGCAAGTGTGTTCAATCAATACTGCTGTGTACAACCTAAATTAGACATTAGCAGGACAACAGAATTGTAAAGCATGACAACAAACAATACATTTCATGGAGAATTTTGCTGAAGAAGAAGTAACCATCAAACTAAACTCTAAGTAGGTATACCTGATTCCCAATAAACTTAACTGCAAACATAAGGAAAACATACCAAAAGGTAAAATATTAATACATTTCTGCTTGCAAGGAAAAATGTATTTGTATTTCAATGATTAATCTGACTTTAAAAAACTACAGCTAAAAACACACATAATCTAAAAATACACAGTAACTGGAAGGACAACAAAATTATACCAAAAAGATCAGACCAACAGTTACATTTCTGAGTTTATAAAGCATAAACTTGTCCGGGAAACATATTGACACATGTGCAGGTTTTTGTAAGCTTATCACCCCGAATCATATTTTATCAACATGGTGCAAGCCAGAGTCATGCCAATATGTAAAAACAACTTTTTAGGTCAGTGAAGCAAGAAATCCATTGTCAAGAAAATGGCATCCATAAGATTACAATACTGAATAAATTATGTTTAGGCACTGAACTGGAAAACTTTCCTACAATATCCATACCTAATAAAAAAAAAAAATGGTTTTACCAATTCTAATCCAACTCATTCCTGTGTTCCTGCAACACACACTCACAGTGTGACGAGCTCATAAACGTCTGCATACATGTGAACGTGCCTCTGGCTCCCAACATTACAGGGCAGTTATTTGCCAAAACAAGCAGGCAAACGTGCACTCACAAACCCCCCTCACCATTCAACACAGAGTTTAGCTCAGGGCAAGAGAAATGCCCCGTGGGTGAGCAAATGCATGTGCACACTGCAGTCTAACAATTATTCTTCAGCTGAGATCCATTAGCACTTCTGTAAAACACAAATCACGTAAATATTTTCTGTCTCACAGTCTAAAAAAATTGTAACAGCTTGGCCACACTGACGTCCTGGAAGGGTGTAAGTGGCAGCACAAAGTTCATTCACGTGTGTTTTACATCTGAGCGATGTATATTCTTTGAATAGACCAGAGGTGGGAACATTTCACATACACTGGCAGCTATCTAGTTTCATCAACTAGCTCTTGGAGGTTTTTGAAAGGAAAAAGACGTTATTCCTCTCCCAGTCGGTGCTGCAACAGCATGCACGAGTTAACCCATCACCAGGTACACCGAAAGCCTCTGTCGCATATAGACACAGCGATTATACAAGCCTTCTGCTCGAGGGAGACACTAAAAATGTACCAGAGGAATGCAACGACAGCACTCAAACCTATTTTCCCTGCCCATAACCAGGGCAACGCGCACATGTGCCTAGAAAGCACAGGATCGCAAAGTTTTATATTAAACACACTAAAATAAAAACCCGTTTCATGCGCTGGGCAGAGTTCACCGCATTCGAGAGACCCCGACCTGCCCCCGCAGCTCGATCCCCCCGAGGCTGTTTACGAGCCCCCACCCCACCCGCCGGAGCACCACACAACCCCCACAACCCCTTCGCCAGAGGGGAGACGGGTCTCCTGCTTTTTTTCGGAGGGGAAAACCGAAGGGAGCAGCACGCACACACACACACACAATCCCCCCCTCCACCGAGAGGCTCCCGGCAGAGCCGCTCTCCGCCCGCGGCGACCTGAGCGCGAAGTTGCGGGCGGGGGAGCGGCGAGGGGGGGGCACAGCACAAGGGACGCGGCTCGCGGCACCCCCGATCCCCCCGCGCGCGGCGGCGGCCGCCGTTACCTTCATGTAACATCCAGGTCCTGGTTCCCGATGGAGCGGGGCGCGCGGAGGGAAGAGGCGCGGGGGCTGCGCGCTCGCGCCGCTGCCGCCCCGCGCGACCCCCCCACCCTCCGCGGGCGCGCGCACGGGCACGCGCGCCGCAGACGCTCGGGCACGCGCAGCTCCCGCACTTCCCCGCCCCCCGGGATCGGGACCGGGGCCGGAGGCGCCGCTCGCCGCCCCTCTCAGTTCCCCCGCGGCGCCCGCCGGAGCCGCAGCCCCGGGAGCAGCAACAGCAGCCGCCCCGCGCCCCGCCGCGGCGGCGAGCGCCGCATCGTACTGCGGCGGCCGGGCCGAGGGAGCGGGGGCTAGGGGGGAGAAGAGCTGCGGGAGAAAGGGACGGAGGAGCCTCGGGGGGAAGGCGGCAGACACCCCCCCCCCCCGCCGTCTCCGGCCTCTCCTCCCCCCCTCTCCTCGCAGCGACCGGCCGGGGGGGGCCGCTCGGGCCGGGGCTCTCCCTCACGGGGCGCGGCGCCGCCTCACACGGACCGGCGGTCGCACCGCGCGCAGTCCCGGCCGGCAAGCAGAGGGGACCGGGGGAAGGAGGAGGGGCGGCGGGGCACTGCGGAGGCGCCTTCCCTGCCGGCGAGCGAGTGAGCGAACGAGCGACGGTGGGGGAGGAGGGGGGAGGACCCGCAGCCTCCTCCCCTCATCGCCGCCCTCCTGCCCGCCTCACGCGGGCAGCATAGCAACCAACATGGCGGCTGCGCAGTCACCCCGCGGCGGGGGCGGCCCCGCAGAGCTCGCGAGAGCCCAAAGGGCAGCGGCAGAGGTGCCTTCGCCTTTATTGGTCCAGCGGCCTGTCCGTAAGAGGGAGAGGGCGGGACCGAGAACCATCGCGCGGTGTGGTTGGCTGGTTGTACCATCAATCAAGAGGACGGTGAGCACGGATTGGTCAGCCGAGCTGTCCCTCCCGCCTGTGGCTGTGCTGCGGAGATCGGCCCGCAGTGACCGCCGCTCCCCCGCCAGGAGCGGTCGGTCCTGAAGGGGTTCTGCGTGTGGGAGCCGCGGGCTGTTCTTCTCTTCCGCCTCCCTACGGAGGGAGGAAACGAGCCAGAGAGGGGCAATGGGCTTGCCTTAATGTGGTAACCCTCATGTGCACTCAGCCTCAGGCTGCAAATATCCCAGAGTCCTTTCGGACTGAGCTCTTCTCCAGAGCTCTCCAAGGTGTGAAATGTATTGTACATGAAGATTTTCGCATGTGGCCAATGGAAAGGCTGGCGTTCAAAGACGTGGTCTAACACAAATCCGTGCTTTGTTGTATTTGTACAGTGTGTGAAAGAGTTTGGTTTAAAATGTCTTTAATGTCCATTTATTAAAATACAACCTCTTGCAACCAAGCTTTTTACATAAAAACAAACACACAGAATATATGGAATCTTGGGAAAGACCCTTACTCTTACAAAGTCCAAATGTTTGGGAATGAGTTCTTGGATTTCACAATGAAATTCCTAACCATAGCAAGATGCACAGTAATAGGGAGTTTGCATGTACTCTTCTAATTAGGAAGGTTTCTAAAATTTCATTCATTTGATGTTTGCAAACCTTATGTACATTTCCAGCCTAAATTGTTCTTGTGCCAATTTTGTTCTTTTGCTTAAACAGCCCTTCCCTCTTAGTGGTGTTTTCCCACAATTACTTTTAAGAAAGCACTCGTGCCCCCTTCATTTTACTAGGCTAAATAATCCAAGGTCTTTTAAATCTTCTCCCTTTTCCTGAGTATTAGGACATACAGGATTCTCCACATCTCATGTTTTTTCAGGAAGAAGTTGAATCAGGGGTTAGAAGACTGAATTTAGCGAAGGCAGTCAAGCAGGAATTTCAGATAATTTACAACCTCTGGAACACTTTTAAATAATAGAATTCTTAATTATTATGAATAGGAAACAATTATAAATTGCTTGGATTTAAAGTTTTTTAATGAAAGTCCATAAAATGACAAAGCTTGAAATGTGAGTGATTCCTCTAGATGGAACAATTCCTAGGCTGATTATTTCATAAAGCCCCCAGATAATATGGACAGCATCAGTAATGCCATTCCTTATTGCATCCATGTTGCCCCAGCTTTTCTTGAACATCTTCATAGTTATATTGACAAGTTGTCTCTATTTGGTGCATGTAGGGACATCCAACAACTGCATCCTGCATTTCTGAGCTGCTGCCAACCTCTCAAGCAGGGAAGATGTTCTTCTGTGTATTAAAAGGATCCTTAGCTGCAGAGTTGTGTTGGTTTCCTGATAATTCTCTTTCATATCATTGTAAATTTAGTCAAAAATTGCATAGATACATTTGAATCCCTTTGCACTTAAGCTTCAAAGTCTGCCTCCCACATTTTCATATCATTTTCTTTACCTGTGCACAGTTTATGTTAAACATACAGTAATGTTCAATTTGAGAAGCAATAATTAATACATTACCTTATCCAGAGTGTGTGATAGAGAATCAACCCAAACCACTCAACGTGACTGTAAACTACACAACATTTTTTTGGCAAATGTGACCTTGCAGTCCTATGAAAGGGTATGTTTGTATGTGCCAGAAAATTGGTGACACATACCGGCATTAAAGGCTGGAAATCCCAAAGTAATTTCCTCACTATACCTTGTTATTCCTGCGTTTTATTTTTTACAGAAGACTTGATTCAAAGCCCTAAATAAAGGCAGTGGAAGATTCCCACCATGTGCAAAGTACTTCAGGTCAGGCCTACATTGCAAGAGCACTAAATGTTTTAAAAACAGACATTGAGACAAAGTTCTCCAGCTCATGCTCTTAAAAAAGCAATAGAGCAAAATTGCACTGCAGGGTGTTTGAGTACAGACATTGCTCAGACCTCACAATGAGGAGTTCAGCAAAGAACTTACTTTGCAGAATTCTGAGTTATGTGTTTATACCCTCAGCCATGACTTCCCAAAATTGTGAATGGGAGAAAGTGAAATGTGACTCTGTCATTATTTACTCAAAAGAGAGCACATTTCTTTCACATGTAAAAAGTGCATTCAGCTCATTTCTCTTTCAGGAGCATGGCTCTTTCACATAACAGCAAGTTTTTGGCTGCAGTCTGCCTGTGTACATAAGCAATGAAAGCTGCCTTTTGCTAAGATATTCTGCATAGCAAGAGTTTAATTTTCAAACTGGTGCATGGGGATTTATCTGTACTGTGCTGATGCATTTTGGGGAGGATATGTTATCTCATGGCTCATTGTGCCCTGCTAGTAAAACACCAGTACCTTAACTATTTTGTATAAGTTAAACCTCACACATCTCATGTACATGTAGGAACAAACAAAAGCTTTTCCTTTACTTAATAGATCTGTGGTATGTGTTTGTGCCAACAATCTTATTACTCATGCAAGACCTGCCAACCAAGCTGTGATAATTTATGTGAGAGAAATGTATAGTAAAAATGTGAATGGGATTTTAAAGCCTCTCACTGGAATACCAAGCAAACTGCTTTGTGGCCAAGAAGACCTACTTAAACACTGCATTACAGCAATTCAAGATAGATGACTCTCACCACAGGTGGAGTTTAGCTGTGAAAAGAGGAGACAAGGCACTTAATCTTAACACTAAACTTAATCAAGCATAATGTATGTTTATTAGCAGATACATTTTCTATAAAGTAGCGTCCTGATTCAGCAGAGCCCTTGGACCATACATGCCTTGCTCACGGAGACTTCAGGGGCACAGCCTTAGGTTTGGCTGAATCCCATGTGAAGTGTGCCACTGATCAGCGTGAATGGCAGGCAAGCTTGTGCAGGCTTTGGGATCCCTGTCCTAAGCTGCGAGGACAGAATCATTTCACTGTTTGGGGCAGGGACTCCCTTTAAGTTTGTGCAATACCTGGTGCCATAGGGGCTCCACAGTACTAGTTGTTAGACAACTGTGAAATAATAATTTGTTCTAATAAGCTTGCTGCAGCTATCATCCAGTCTGGAGGCTGGCTGTATTTCTCTTATATTTAAAAGATAATGGTCTCGGAATATATTGAAAATGAAAGATTGTGGAAACACCAGTACCACATTTCACTAAGTCCTTTTATCTCCATCCACTCTTAGACAAACTCCTTTGCCTTTAACAAACATCAAAGTACCTCAAGGTCAAACTTTTAGATACCCACTGCAAATACCCCAGCCTTTTTGTGAATGCCACATGTGCATTCAGTTGTGGAACACTGTTAGTTTCTGCTTCTGTCCAAAAGGAGTAGCAGAAACTCTGGCAACTTAAATTGAAAACTGTAATAAAGCAGGTCAAAAAAATATTTTGAAGCATAAAAACTTTTCCAAACACATCAAGAACAGGAGATCTGCCAGAGAATGTGAGGAACTAGCCGCAAACAGAGATATAACAGAAGCATCCAAGGAAACCACAGGAGAAAACTAAGTACTTTTTTCCCACCACTGTTTTTTATAACAGATTTTGAGGTGATTGCCACAACAAAACCTTTTTTAGGTGCATGGTCAGAAGAAACATGTTCACAAAACTGAATACTTGTGGTTTTGGAACCAGTCAGCAAACTGTACGGTACCTGCCTGCCAGGACATTGTGTTTCTCACCCCAGGGTTCAAAAGGAACTTGGATCTGAAATCACCAAACTATTAACTGTGCTTTTTAATTTATGGTTTGGAGTGAACTCAGTTCTGGAGGAATAGAAAGTGGCACATGACATTCCAATTTTTAGACAAGACTTCAGGGAAAACATAGGAATGACAAAACGGTCAGTCTGACATACGGCTATCACCATGTAATAGGGAGAGGTGGAAAATCCAAACCTGATAGTGCTTTCATAATGTCAACAAAGTCAGCAAAAATTAATAAAGAGGAACTGGCTTATACAAACTTTGTATAAACACTGGGACACTGGAGTCCTCAGCCATAATCAGCTCCCTGTTGGAGGAAGACCACGTTCATACCATCTTCTGCTGTCTCCTGCCTGCTCTGCTTCTCTTCCCAACTTGCTTTTACTCTCAGTCTAATTTCCACAGCAAGAAAATCCAAATGCATGGGACAGAGGGAAACAGAGCATATTCTGGGGATCTTCCCAGTCTGACCGATAAGGGGACTGTGGACATGATGTGAAGGAAATTTAACATGCAGCCTGGATGGAGCAATCACATACACAAATTTCCCCAAACAATTTTACAAAGTGCAGGAGGGGAACTCCTTTTGTGATTGATAAGTGCTTCAAAGGGAAGATGGATGGGTAAATTATCACAAAGAAGGGAGACTAGTGAGATTCCAAAGGGAGCTGTGCTTTAAAACATGTTCACAAGCAGTAAGAGAAACAGGATCAAGCAATGAGATAACAGTGTTTTCTAGGGATTCACAATTATTCAGGAAAACCAAAACCAAGACTGCTGGAACAAAATAGCTAAAAAACCCGAAACCATGATAAAGATTGAGTAGATGATAAAATAGCAGCTAAAAGGCAACAAGCACAGATGTCGATGAAAGGAAAACAAAAAATCTCTATCTGTGCAATGTAGTGGGCTCTAAATTAGTTAATATCAGTCAGCAAAGATATTTTGGAGTCACTATGGATAGTTTTCTGAAATTGTTATCTCAGTGCTCAGAGAGGCAGTTAGGACTGATAAGGGCAGAAAAGAATAAAAAAACAACCATAAACCACAATGCTCAGGGGTCATGTTCTTTCCTCTAATACAACACAAAATTCTGCTTTATAGCACCTTGACATGTGATAGCAACTTAATGGTTGGCATAACATGAAAAAAACAGGAAAAAGACTGACCAGATTGATCAGAAAGATGGAATGCCTTCTAAGTGAGATAGATCAAGTACTCTGGAACTACCTAGAAAATACATGACAAATGGAAGATATAATACAGCTCTCAAAAATCACACCTGACATGTGAAAGATGAACAGAGAATAATTATTAATTTCTTATGAGAACTGCAAAAAATCTAATAATATTTTTTTCAGATGGAAGTGTAAAACAAGCAAAAGGAAGTACTATTTAAACAACATCTGCATGATTTGGGTAGTTCATCATCATGAGATCCTTTAGATTCCAAAAATACTAAGGGCTGCAAGTTAACAGAAGAACAGGCTGCTGTGCAGAGAAATGGACAGAGACTCCAATTCTGTCCTTAGATAGCCAGACCTTGAGATGGCAAATAAGAGGAGAAATTAAGCTATAACTGCTCTGTCCTTATATTTTTACTGTAGGCAACTGCAGGTGCCAGGTTACCTGGACCTTTGGTGGGACTTGGTTCAGCCTTTCTTACATTACAGACACAGCAGAGAGACGACAGTCTCAGACATTTTTCTTCCTTGGGTTCTGAACTTGAGAAATCCCAGTAAAACATTTAAACGAATGAAACATCTAATGAACATTTTTAGAACCTTAAAAGGGACGTGATCAACATTTTGAGATGAGATTCATGAGTGATCTTATTTTAAGAAAAGCAATTGCATAGATACAAAGCCAAAAATGACCATTTAGACCTTCACTTTGACTTAGCCCAAAGAACCTCACCCAATAATTTCTGCAGCAAGCCTATAACTTTGGTTTGAGCTGTGCTGAATGTTTTAAAATAGTTTTTTTTCCTTTCCTAAGTCCATCATTAAGCAACCCAGCACTAACAGCTGCCACTAAAACCTTCTGGATTTGCAACTTGTCAGAAAATTTCTGGAGTATTTGGGAGGAAAGAAAGATATATGCAAAAAGCAAAAGAGTATCAGTGGGTTCCATTTGTGAAGAATTAGTTCGATTCTACTATTGATTCCTTTTTATGGTGATAAAAACAATCTAATTAATATTTGAAATGAGCAGTTCAGACTTATAGGTTTAATTTTTTTCCCCCTAACTTTATGTTGACCTGTATCTGGCTGAACTGTAGGTGACTATCAGGGAGGTAAACAGTTTTCTTTCAAAACTAAAAGTCGGGTAGCACCAATTCTAACAAGAACAATGTAAGTGCACAGGTTGCTGTGTTTAGCACTCAATGCTAATCACATTTCTGCTGCTAAGTTCTCTATGTCTGAGTAAAGGCCACGGTACTTTATTCACTTAAGGTGACAGCAACTTGTGTAGATAAGCTGTACATATTGTACCTCTGTAGAGAAGTTGCTTGTTTTCATTTTGTTTCCTTGATCTGCAAGGCAAGCACTGGAATGAGCTCAGGCTTTCAAGATGGGCAGTTTTCACATTTCAGTCTGTTTCAAGAAAAGCACTGGGAAACCTTTTGAAAAATACAAATATATATAGAAGAGGGGAGGAGAAAATTACTTCTCTGTCATCCCTTCCCATTTTTTTTGCTCCAGAGTTAAAAAGAAGTACTGTAGTGCTTGGTTATTTGGCCTTCGACAGGCTTCTTCACAAAAGTTTGCACAGAACTACTCACTCGTCTGAAAGACAGCAGAGACCATATGTCACCTCTCACTGCTCCACAGTTTCACAGTTGAGGTTTTGAGGTCGACATTGTCTGCCAACAGCAGCAGTGAAAGGCTTTTCCCACTCTGGTAAGCCATAGCCAGAAATGCAACTCCAGTCCTGAAAACGCCTTTCTCCATCGCAGTATAACATGAAGTGTTTCAAAAGTAAATGTTCTTTACAAGCATCTCTCAAGAGAAAAATACAGGAGTGTTTATTGATTGCTGTGGTTTGCTTTGACCTTGCATTAACCATCTCCTTGAGTGCGCAGTACAGAAAACTGCCGAATTTGGCCTTTCCTAAGAAAAAGACAAAAGAAGGCACAGCAGCAATTCAGCTAAACAAAACATATGTGCAAACTACTTTCTGGTACACCCACATTCCGGCCTCCCTGCAAAGTAATTAAAATTGTCAAGAGAGATTTCTGACCGGTTAAGTTCTTCCAGGAACTGTACAACTCATTCTGCATTTTTTGATTCATAGAACATTCACTTTTTGGCTTCCTGAAGTGATTCCAAAATTCTTGTTATAAATAGCAAAGAACATTAGAAGGCTTGGGTTGATCATGTAGAAATTAGCCAGACTAATTATAACAAAAAGCATCAGCATTTACAGAAAATTCAGCTCACTGCATTTTCTAATAGGATGAAAAAATTATTTTTCAGATCAAGACTGTGAAAAGGTTGTATGTGTTCTTTTTACTTAAAAATATCTGTACCCTAAAAATAGCATGGATAGAGTGTACCAGATGACGTCTGAAACAAGCAGCAAAGACAACAGGACCAGGGAGCCGATGGAACTTTCCAAAATATTTGCTGTCCAGTGGATAGAGCCCTGGAAAGATGCTTTCACAGACACAATATTGGTTTCTGGGTCAGCAGGGACATAGAAGAAGAGAGGAGCCAGTAAAGGGTTAGTTGTCAGGCATATGGACTGTTCTCTGCGTTGAAACCAACAAAGCTCTGTATTGCATTTACACCACTATTCTACCTGCACCTTTCTTACTCAACTACAAAGGGACCACACACTGAGGACAGGATGGCTCAGTGCTTCGTCTCACTGGTGACACCACCACCAAGGCTACCATTTAGTTTCAGATTTAATGTGGCTTTTATCTGATCTGTAGCAGGTCTATAACGTTGCCCACAGCTTGTACAATTTGCTTATTATCTAAGAATCTTAGCTTTCATGTACTAGTGTTATAAACAGCCACGGTACTGATAATAAGAATGATAATGACAATGTTTCTAGTCATAATACTTGTGGGAACTCAGAAATAAGAAAGTAGAAAAGGCCAGAAAAAACCCCCAGAATACGAATTAAAATGCACCTGTATTTTGTATTTCACAATTTTGGAAACAAGCTCTTTTTTGAATACTTGGCTTTACCAATAATGTTGCTTTTAGGACAGTAGAAAGCATTCATACAGTAATTCATCTCCATGTAAAATGGTAAAAATCCAGAGCTCTTTCTCTCCAGCTCCATTCTCTCCCACTTACTGGACTGCTCTGAGAGTGTTTTTCAGTGATGCCTGCTGCCCTTCTTTAAGTACTCAAAAACCAGGGTAGTTACCCTGATTCCAGTGGACTTTTGTTTTGGGATTACTGGACAGGACCCCCACCAGTTCAGAGGAGCAGGAAAACATCAAGAAATGAGGGATTGGACTGAGATTAGGACTGAGTTTAAAGGCACTTCAGGAGATGAGCTGGGCAGCCCCACTGCTTGAAGGCAGAACTGTCAGCTCTACTCTTTGCACCAAGGTAGGGAAATGAGAATCTCCCACTTTACACCTTCTGGCGTGCTAATGGGAGTGAAGGAGTAAGCAGGTCTGGCCTCTATCTTGCTTTGAAGATTTAGCAAGGACAAATACAGGATGGGTAACCCTTGAATCTTCTGCTACATGTTGGTTAGTGCCACCAGGCTAATGCAGATCCTTCTGTAATTGCTTGCTGCATGCATGTGGCAACATACAGAGTCCTCATGAATTGCAAAGAAATTGTATCATCTCAGATAATTTTTGATTAATCACAGTGTTCTCTAGGGGTGCTGTTAATGAGGGACATACTTACCCTTTACTTTGTATTCTTGCCCAAGGCAACACATTTCCATGCCATATCATGAGGAACTGGCTCTGCAAGCCCATCAATAATTTCATAGCTGTCTCCCTCCTCTAACAGTGGAAGACTTTCCACTATGAACTGTGCCTAGAGGCAGATGCTGGTGTATGGATTTGTGCTTCTTTGTTCACCTTCCCAAAAAATCCTAAAGATATGATGCACTTGAAAAATCACAATACAGTTTGAAGAAAATAATTATAAAACAAGCCTTCTGTTCTTTACTCTGTTAAATTCACAGTTCTTGAAAATTAAGCTTTCTTCTCTTTTACCACGGATATACTACTCTACTTTGTTTATAAAAAGGATATAATAATGAAATAATTATATAATTAAGAAAAAAATATGTTATAAATGTTATGCTAAGCTTTTTTTGCTGGTGTTAAATAATTACACAGGGACTTCATTTTTCAGGACCTGCTGAGATTTGAAATGTCTCGAAAGCTAAGCCCTTGAATCCCAGATTAAGTATGCAGAAAGGCAGCAGGAACAATTCCTGCTTTGCTTTTGCATTCACAACTTCCCTGAGCCCTGCGAGGTCTGGCTGCACCACGGTCCTAGACTAGTCCTGAGCCAAGTCCCCCCGAGCCAGATCTGGCTGTGGTGTTTCCAGCGTGACCAGCTGCTGCAGTAACACCGACGTTGTTTGGCTGGTGCACAGGCTAAGCCAGGATAGAATTTGGGGAACAGCAGCTCTGGCTCTGTAGTTAAATTGGAGACAGCATTAGCATGAACTCAAGAAACTGAATTCAGGCCAGTGATACCAGCCTGCCCTGCCAGGATTACAGACCCACATTGTACCCAGTTTACTGCAGCCACTTTGCAGAAACCCTTGAAGTGCTCTGCCAGATGATTTGTGGAAGTGAGTATTCCCAGTATTCCCTCTCCCCAACAGGGCCCATTTTCATCCCTGGTGTGCACCAAGGTTAATGGCACAGTTCTGCTTTGCTTTTTTTCTGTTATTTACCCTTTCTCCACTAGATGCTACACTGAGACCATCAAACATTTATTGAGTCAAATACCATAAATTTGAAAACTCAGCACAGAACAGAGTGTTTAAAACAAAACAGTGACAGCATCACTCTGTCTGTGTGTCTGTGAGGTGCAAAGGTGAGACTAAGCCATCTCACATTGGAGTAACTACACTGAGTCCATCAGAGCTTCTCACTTGGCACCGCATGGAAGAGGGATAAAGCAAGTCTGTATTTCCTGGCATTATTGCTCACATGCAATTGTATGAGGAAATTACCTAAATGTGTGAAATGGTTTACCAAGAGAGTGCCACAGAATCTAAAATTAACTGAACAATATATGTCAATACAATTAGCTGGGCCTTTTTTTCTCTTTATATCTTAGAAATCCAAAATCACATATGCATACTGAGCTGGAAAATTACACCGGATGATATTTTTAATGAAGCTTACACTTCAAATAATATCACAGATACACATTACTTTTCTTGATGTTATGCAAGCCTCTGACCCAGGCAGCTGGGGAAGTGCTATGCAGTGTGGCTCCCACAGAGCCTGCCAGCCTGGTTTTAACTTGTGAATTGTGCAATACCTTCTGGTAAACAACCTGAGATCCTCTTAGCTTTCAGCAAAGGCAGGCCCAACCAAGCAGTGCTGCACAGCCTTTCTCGTGTGACAAGTTTATTGGATAAATGCATTACAGCCTGTCTTGGAGGCTCTACTTGGACAAAGCGAAGCGAAGGTCAGAGACTGTTTCAGCTAATTAAGGTCTTCAGGGCTGTGTCTCTGCCAGGTCTTTGGTTACCCCATGTTCCTAGAGGTCTGCTTATTATGTATAACTTGCCATTTGTCACACTATTCAGAAATGCACTGCATGTTATGGTCCAACTAGTAGCATTTTATTGTCTTGGGAAAGGGGCAGATATAATTTGGGGAAATTTCAAAATGACCTGGTTAAGGTACAGCATCGGTGACATACTTCATTTCCAGCAAAATCAAAACATGGCTTCAAAACCCTGCTATGTTGGCTTATCTTGTTGTGATATGCTTTAATTTGCTTATCTGGACTTAATCTGAGAAAAGAGCTAGAATAGAAAATGACAGTGTGTTGAAGCTAAATAGGGCTTTATAGCAGTCAGTGTTTACTGATGAGGAACCCAATCTGCTGCTGGTGTAATGAACTTCAAAATATACATATATACATCAGCTAAGGATCTACAAAATATACATATACATCAGCTAGGAATCTAGGCCAGATGCTCAGCAAACTGCCATTGGGCCCTGGCTTCCTTATTGACCATTCACAAGCTCATCTTCAGATTAATATAGAGAAAGGTGGATTAGGAGAATGGGGAGGGGGGAATCTCCTTTTTATTTTTCCTGTATTCCAGTAGACATGGTAACGCTTAGATCAGTTTAGACAGTGGCAAGATGCAGCATTATTCTACGCTATGGACTCTGTACTGTGTTTCAGGCCAGAGATTTCATTCTGGCAAAATTTCATGTAATACTTTGCAGTGAGATGTAGGAGACTTAACCAAGGCTAGGAGTAAAAGCAGCAGATTCAGAACTAGTAGTTGCTAGATTTACAAGGAAAGGCCTTGAATATTTTTATGTTACACGAGTTATACTGAGAAGCTAGTATTAAAACATGCTCTGGTAATTAACTTACTATTTACTCCATCTGAAGAGTTAAAAACAAGCACAAAGCCCAGCCACAAAGAAAGTCATAATTCTCTGAAAAATAAAACAAAAGGTCATGACCTAAATGAAATGGAGTTTGCTTCATAACGATCCTGGAAAAGAAGGGATCGGCCAGTGGTAGGGAATCAGCATGCCAAAGGGAATTGTAAATGGGAGCTCTGAAGAGCTTCTTGTCTCTTGTGGATGTGTTCATCTCCAGCTCAGGCCAATATTGATTGAAAACTGTTATTCTGCACAGCCTGTTCAGAGCCCAGTGACGGTATCTGGGAATCTAATCATGTTCCCAGAAGACAGGCTGTCACATCACTTCAAACCACTGCTAGACCTGAAATTAATTTCTAATTTTGCTGGCAGCCTCCCAACAGAGAGGTCAGGCTGAGGAGAAACTGTAAGGAGGAGAATACCTCCTAGCAAAGCTGACGGTGTATTGGGGGCACAGACCACGGGGAAGGGTGGATGTGGAAACCAGCAGGTGGTTTGCATTTCTGCTTTTCAGGCAGAGGACTCCAGTCTTCAGGGTGCTGGTGGAGCAGCACATTTGAGGACTTCTCCCTGCTCTCCCCTGTGAGATGGGATCCATGGCAAGTGAACAGCCTGCTGAGAGACCATTACAGCTAGGATGAGCCGGGCTGCCTTTCCCACAGCCCTGCCTGCCAAGTGCCTCCGAGCAGTTGCGGGTTAACTCCAGGCAGGACCAGACAGGTGACTCCCATGGAGTCAGACCGACAGAGGCACACAGGGTGACAGAGGGGGACTTACAGAATTAATTTTGTGGCATGTTATTGCCACAAAAGGTAGGAGTAATATAAATTTGATGGAGTACTGCAAAAGTTTAAATGACCTCACATGCCCAGATAAATATTACTCTTTATCTGCATGTACTAGGAAACAAAGCAATATATTCCCATGTTCCTTTCCTCTTCTGCTGGCTTCTGTGTTTGGACAGTGTTGAAGTATTTTTGATGGGGAAATTTTACTTGCTAAGGAATACCAGGAAGGAGGCATTGAGTTTCCAAAGTCACTGGGTTGGAGCTTGTTCTGGTCACTTGTAAGGAGAAATACAAACATTATGTTAACCATACAAGTAACAGAAACAAAGCCAGGAAGTGTTGCAATATTAGGAAGTTTGCTTAAAAAGAAGTAGTAATTGGAGTTACTGAAAGCAAGGAAGTAATTTCTGGGGGCCAATTACTTTAGTACATTTTATATTCCTATAAGATTAGTTAATGTTCTTGCAGGAGATTCTTGCATGTGATGGATCACACTGCCCTAAAACCATGTAGAATGATGCACTGCTGATACTGAATAAATTTAACTTACCTTCAAATCACAGTTGCTGAGTGCCTCACTGTCATTTTATGGTAAAACTAATCACAGGAAAGCCTGGATGAGTGATATCACTTTCAGGTTCCAAGGACAGGGAAATGCTTGCTCACATATGCCTGACTCTGGGATATAAAATCTCAACAGGTTATCACTTTCTTATTTAGCACATTAGAGGAACACTGCTTTTGTGCTGTGCTGGTTTGGGCTGGGGTAGAGCTCATTGTCTTCATAATAACTACTATAGGGCTGTGTTTTGGGTTTGTGCTGCAACCAGTGTTGATAATTCATGGATTTTTTCATTATTCCTGAGCAGTGCTTGCACAGAGTCAAGACCTTTTCAGCGAGGAGGCTTGGGCTGCACGAGGAACTGGGAGGGAACACAGCCAGGACAGCTGACCCCAACTGACCACAGGGACAGCTCATCCCAGATGGTGTCACATCAGCCCATAGAGCTGGGGGAAAGGTTGGTGGGGGCTGCTGCTCAGGAATTGGCTGAGCATTGGTCTGTTGGTGGTGAGCAATTGGGTTTTTCTGCATCACTTGTCTTTCTTGGGTTCAATTTCTCTCCTTTTCATCATTTTTATTACAAGTTATTATTATTTTATTTCAGTTATTGAACTGTACTTACCTCAACCCAGGAGTTTTCTGTTACCCTTCCAGTTCTCTTCCCCCCATCCCACTGGGGTTAGTGAGCGAGCAGCTGTGGGGGGCTGAGTTGCCAGCTGGGGTTAAACCAACCCATGCAACAACTTACCTCATTATCCCCTCTCACGCCCCCAGTCCTCCCCACTTCTCTCCCAATTCACCTCTATCTTTTGCTTACTATTTTCTTGCCTTCTTGCCTGCAACCTCTTGAACTCGAATCAGTTTTCCCAGACTGATTATCTGTAGGGCTAGTACAAGATCATTATTTCTGGATTCACCTAAATGCTGCGTTGATCCTGATGCACTCCCTCACCTCCTCTTAGCACCCCTCCAACCACAGCATCTGACAGCAGGTCTCTGCCTCATTACACTTTGTTCCTTCCAAAAACTTCCATCTTTTGAAAGGTAGAGGGTCCAATGTGCCATTTCTGACTCCTTTTGCTGTCCTTTTTGTGGCCCTCAGGATGCTAGTAAGACACCTCACCCACATTTTAGGGAAAGTAAAGAACCTCTAAGGGTGGGGCAGAGAGGGGGACTTAAGGCTTTGTGCAGGATGGCAATGCCACATGGAGCAACCATTTACAAAATGTGTTTGAAAAGTAAATTTGCTGGCTGATGGACCAAGTGGGTAACACAGCAGTTGTACCTTGGGGATTTAGAATATATCCTTACACAGAACTAGGAGCTGTGGGAATTTTCAAAACAGAAGGGCTCTTTTTCATCTCTGCCTTGGATCAGTGGTTTAATGCGAGAACGAGACAAAGTTCTTCACCCAACCCCAAGCGAAGGAGGTTGCGCTGGCTCTCACTCAGCTCTGGGTGCCCTGTCATACCTGCACTGGCAGCTGCCCTTCTCACAGCATAAATTAATCTTTTAGTTTCTGCCCTGTTCACAAAACCCTGACTCCCTCCCCTGCACCACTCAGGGTGCTGTGGCAGGTGCAATCTTGCAGAAGGGATGTGCTGCCATCTCCCCTCTCACTATCCAGACCAATTGTTTCTCACACCACTGAAATAGCCCCCCTTGTGGGGGTTTTGAGGCTATTAAGAGAGCAGGCACTGAAGCAGCTGTAGCAAGTGAAGGACAGCCACCAAAGCACTGTTAATGCATCATACATGGAGTTTGATGCAGTCATGGAAAAATCAATGCTAGGATCACACTTTCACCACAAGTGCAATAGCTTGTTGAGCACATCAGTAATTACACTTCTTGGTGTTTTATCCAAGCCTCATGATGGTTTTTTGTGGAGCTTTTTGTATAGCAGCGGTTTGCAAAAGCTGAGCACAAATAAAGAGGAAAATACAGTGCTCAATTAAAGGCAGCTCGGGTGCATTAATCTGAATTGTATGAGGCAAATTTACCACATACAGTGGGTGCAGTTCTTCAGATGGATGGCCAGATTGACTGGTCCCTGTAGCCTCCTCTGGCCCAAAATCCTAGAACTAATCCTGGAGTAAGCTACTCACAGAGAGATGCCCAGAGCCCACCTGGAGGCTCATCACTTATGATGCCTAACTTCACACCCCACCTTAGGAGCAGGATACAGCAGCCCAGCTCTGGGATATCAGCTCTGACATGCCAGCAGTACTGCCAGGGAGCTGTGTGTCTCAGAGAAGCCCAGGGGTCTGCCCTCCCAAACTAAGTGAAGAAGTTTTGCACCGTTTTTGCCTCAAATCTCTTAACTTGACAACTGAAGGTCAGTTTTGATAATACTTATAACACACCTTGCTATATCTGATAAAAGTAATGAAGTCTTGGCTAATGCATTATTTAATGCTTTTGAATTTTTGCTGAAACTGCCAAGCTGTAGGGTTTTTTGTTGTTTGTTTTTAAGAGCCTGAACATCTTGGGTGTGTTTGAGTAAAATAAAGAATTAGATCCTGGTACAATAGAGTTTAAACATGTTTTCTGATGCTGAAAAATGACATTAAGTTAGGTCTTTTCAGTACAAAACAGTTCAGGTCAGTATTGCATGAATACCCTCTCAAGAGAAAATATAAATGGAAAATATATATTTACAATACAACTACTTAGACATTCAGCAAAACAGATGTATTCCTGCTTTTGCATCACACAACTTACAGATGTTAAGTCTGAAGTGACTAAAACATCACAAAGAACCATCACTTAGCCAGTACAACCTTGAGTCAAAGTCTTAGGCTCGCTCAGATCCACAGTGTGAGCTACCCTGGAACTTGGCCTGAATGCACCCTGTCCTGTCTCAGCATGGAGGTTGCAGATATTCATTCCTGAGAGTTGCCAATAGCACCTACTTTTCTTCTCGAGTGGTCTTCAGAGGAAGCCAGGTACTTACCAAGCAAAACTTTCCCGAGTGAAGTGTGCTGAGGGAAGGGAGGCAGCACGAGGAGCCACAATACATCAGCCAGAGGCCACATACCAAGGATATAAAGGAAAACAGAAAAGTGGAGAGGATTCTGCCTGTTTGAAACTCTTGGTCCTTAATGCTAAGATTTGATACAGGAGAGATCAATGACTTCGTAAAAGCACGGACCACTTGTGTAGACAACATCAGGTATAACGCAGGGGAAAAAAATCACCCAAGAAGGCACCTCTCAGAGTGTGTTTAAGGGTAACTCTCATCTAGAACAGCACTGTAACACTAGCTCCCAAAAATAAAAAGAAGGAAAAAGCAGGTCAAATCTGAAAACTCCCTACAGATCAAAAATGTGGGCTCAAAATTTATCCTTACAGGATATCCACTAAGTGGATTCGTGGCTGATCATTCACATTTACACTGTCTCCTGGGGGATGCTGTTTAACAAGCTCACCGGATGGCACGGCTAATCTGTAAGTCACTATTTCAGCTTTGTCACTTACAGCATGCAGCATCTTTTTATGCACCAGAAACATCTTTAATTTACATACTCAAGATCATCAAGCTGTTCAGGTGTGACCATGTTATAAAACCTACATGATTCTAGTACAGCTTTTTGTAAGCATTATTTATTTATTTGCTCTATCAGCCTACATCAGCACAAAATAAAAGCAGGCAGAAAAGGCACATCAGTTTTCTTTAGCTTAAAAATCAGTCACAAGCTCATAATCCTGTTCCTGAAAAGACAGTATAGGCTGTAAGACCATATTTTATGTCTAAACATATCAGCTTCTTGAAGTCTTTTCCAGTGATTTACAATGCCAATTATGCTAAAATTGGACATATGGAATGGCATCATCTGGGATGATAAGGGTCTGCAAGCTTTGTATAAAACAAAGGTGTTTTAAGCAACACAGCAGTTACTGTCAATGTTTCTTTCCCAAGAAAACTGAAATGTAGAGCTTTCTGCATGTTACACCCAAATTAAACCAAAGCCTCAAACCAAACACAAGCAATACAACACTGGAGCAAATATAATGATGAAATAATTTTACACATGCATCCATACAGGATATCACAGTGATCAATTTGCATACCCAATTCTGAAATAAGATTCCTGTGTGACTAGTTGGTTTTATTGCAATCTTGTGTTCCATCTAAAGGAGTCTCCACCTGTGCTGCCAGCCGGCTGCAATAGACTGTTACACAACTCAACATATGCCCCAGTTAGGCCCTAAAACTGGTTTCACCCCACTCTCAAGATTGCATTTCTCTTGGAAACAGTAATTTACTACCTGTGATTTGTAGTTAAGGCTTCTGGTAATGTCCTGTGCTTTCAGGGCCCTGCTCTTATGGTTTTCCTGTGCTCTTGGTGGCCTGTGCTATAATGCCCTGCTTTTCTTCAGTGAACTTCAAGGCATGGCTTCCTGATAAAATAACTTATGTTTCATTAGCATAATCTTGTCATGTGTACATCCCCACTCTGGGGTCACTGGGTAGTTCAATGTACAGAAATAATGGTCTGTTAGGATGCGTATAAAGATAAGCAGAGAGATATAAATAGATACAATGCTTTCTTAATGATCTGTTATTAATACTCTTGGTTATGGCAATATTACTGCTGTGTTATCAAAACTGCTTTACAACAGATGCGAACTTTTAACCAGGCATATGGGTTGATACAGTCTAGAGAGCTCTTTGTAGTCAGAGGCTGAATAATTGAACTAGCTTAACTTTAAATCCTCTGAGAAACTACACATTTTTTGGAACCAAGCAACTGCAGTTTGCTTTAGAATGACAAGCTTTTTAAAAAGCTAAATCTAAAGAAAATGTTATTACTGTTACACAATCTATTTTTCTCTCTTCTCTTACACATACCTCATGTGCATCTCTGTGGCTTGGAACATGGGTTTGTTCACTGCCTGTCCAGAGCTTAACAACGGGATGCCAGATTCACAGCTATTTACATTGCTTGACTCCCACTGCCTGCCTAAATGTCAATTATAATGAAACAGAAGTAGAAACATAGCAGGGAGATCTTTTTGAGTGAGTTTTTTAGATTATTGTGCCTTGCTTTTCTCAAGGGTTTGTCATCTTTCATCGCAGTGTCCAGCAATCAAATCAGTCTCATCCATCTTTGGTATTTCCCATCAGCAATCTGTTCAGATTCTAATCAGCTTTTAAACACTTAATTGTATCCATTTTAAACATGCCTTTTGTATTGAGAAGAAAAGAGTATTTAGGGTGAAATGAATACACAGCAGAGCCCTATAGAACATGTCCCTATTTTGGGCTGCTGTGTTATCCTTCCATGCCAGTCCCAGAAAGCCTCCCTGTGACTAACATTGCCATGCCCTGATTTACACACAGACTTAGTATCTGCAACTCATTATCATATTTAAACTTCCGGGTGGCTCAGCTCCTTTGAGAAATTGGACCTAATAGCATTCTGCACAGAAAAGCTCTAAGTACCTATTAACCTGTAGCAATTTACCACAGCATTTATAAAGATATGAATAATGTGCAGAGTCACGCACATCTCACTAATGCAAACTGAATTATTCATTGCAAAGCTAGGCAATATTTTTATCAAATACTTATTATGGATAAATGTTTTCCTTATTCAGTACCTCAATATATGTTTGAATAACACTTTGCAAATAAAGCTTCATGCAAATGTTGCACTGAAATGCTGGCAGTTTTCTTCTTTGAATAATTATTTCCAAATCAATTTCCTTTGTGTTATTTATTCGTTATAAATGAATAATGTTTCTCACTGAGCTTGGTTCTGCCTAGGCTAATAAACAGACTTGGTGTTAGCATCAAAGTACTTGAAATCTTAGCTTAAGATGTGCAAGCTCTTGCACACAAGTGGATTTCTATGCTATCACAATATTTCTGGCAATAGCATGGAGATAAAAGAAACACGGGAAAGCAAGAAAGTGAGTCAAAAGTTCGAAATATGAAATCACTGGATATGTATCGATTGATAAATCCTTGTTCCATTGACTGTCATTCTTTATGTTGGTTTTGATCTTTCTCTGCCCTTTTCATCTTTCAATGCCCTAATACACTCAGTCTTTCATTATTTTCTTGTCTTTCTGTTTAAGATTGACCAATTTATATTTGCTTGCAATTAGTCCCCAGTCCCTGATCAAATAAATGCTGCTCTTGCAGGACTGCAAATACACAAACTCTATAAATAATTCTCCAGCCATGCAAATATTCTCCAAGGCTTAACCCCAAGGCACGCAGGTGCTGCTTTTGTCTCGTTTCCTTTAATTTTCAAATGTGTACACACTACCACTGTGAACAAAATTCATCATTATCACCAATAGTCAAAACAGGACAGCCCTGGCATTTTGTGGTGCCAAACCTTATGGATAGCCTGTACTTCCTAAGTTTCAGGGAAAGTATTTCTTCTTCTAAATTACAGAGTAGATGTACATACTGTGAAATAAAATGTGGGCAGTGATTCCCAGCTCCTGGAGGCACAGGCTGGCTTGTGCCCATAATTTTTAGGGCTCCCTCCCCTTTTAGAAAGATCATGCCCAGACTTTATGGTGGCCCTTCTTGTTGTGAGACACCATCATTACCATCATTATTACTGTTATTACTGTTATTATGGTTATGACAACAAGAGGGACCTGGCTTTTATTCAGTGCACTGTGTGGCTGTGCCACAGCCTTCCACGTTGTTGGCCTGGTGTGTGGTCTGCAAGAACGTGTGGGCTCTAGGGGTGGCACTGGACAACCAGCCAAGGTGACAGGAGCCACACCTGGAAGAGTTGGGAAAGACATTTCAAAATCACGCTCCTGAGCTGAACTAAAATGCTGGTGCAGGTGCTCCCTACAGTGCTGTGCACAGATGTTACCCTCCTGCAGCAGATCAAGCTGCCTTCTGCTGGAATGAACTGCTACTTAAAAAAGAGCTTCCAGCTGCAAATTGACATTATTGCTTCCTCCCAGTAATGAGGCTTTAGCAAACAGTTTACTGGCATTACAACATACCTGTGCTCAGCTTTGCACTTGTGCTTGCTGATCACTGCAGCTGAAGCTAAAGAAAAACACATTGAACACATGCACACGCTGCTTAAAAAATAATGCAGACTACCACCTTGCCCTCAAAATAAATCAGAAAAACAGAAAGCAAATTTATAAAACAGGGCCTCTGTTTACCCTGCCAGCTACTTAAAAGTTTCTCTGTCATGGTCTCTGGTCAGATACCGAGTCAGGTATTTATGACTGTAACTTTGGAACACAGAAAAATCTAACTTGTAGCTACTTTTAAAAGAAAATGTTAGTGTGTTGAGAAGGAAAAGATAATAGTAGCTCAGGTCCTGGACAGAGATAATTCCCAGGTGATGCTGTTGCAGAGATAGTGGATTAGGATATGATCCTATGATTCAGTGACAGCCAAGGTAAATGGTTGTTACCCACTTCTAGTTTAGGCAATTTTGCATTCACCTATGTCGTGTCTTTTAGAAAAATAACCATTTCTTCACGTTTTTATTTACTGCCACTCTTCTGCTATTGCCTTATTCATGAAGGCTGCAGCAGCTGCAGTAGAACCATATGGCTTCAAGATCAGAAACAAATTTGCTAAACCCTGACTTTATTATTTTAATTCCTATCTTGATAATGAAACACCAAAATGAGAACAGAATTCAGCCTAAGAGATGAGATGTCAGAATAATTTTATATCTTGTCACTAGGTAATGATTCTAATGGTATCTCTTACTTAGCTTCCTTCGTTAATGACTTGATGGTGAGAGCATGTTTTAGCAATTGTGAACATGTGGAATACTCTATGTTCTGGGGCAAAAGATTAGCTTAATGAGGAGAAAACCAATTTCCTGAAGAAGCACCTTATAGAGTTCCTGCTTTTAAAATAAGAACTGTAACATGGACAATTTGTCATTACAAGCTATAAAAACACTTAACTTCATGGATTGGTGCATTTATAGCACTCCTGCAGAGGGAAGAGAGATTAATAGATTTTTCTCACCTAGTAAAACAGGTGAAAATCTGTCCTTCCAAGCCCTTTTGCTCAGCAGAGAAACAGTCATTATCAAGAGAATGGGTTCAAAGAGCAAACTATCACTTAGCTTCTCAGTCACTTCACATGTTTCACTAGATGTTTAATATGTTATTTAGGTACCTTCGAAAAGGTGGCCCACAGACACCCAAACGCTGTGGTAGAGCTTTGATAAATGCTCATATCTTTCAATACAACACGCTTTATTTCTGTTACGGGCAAGTAGCTTGAATGTCAGTAGTCAAGAAATAAATAGCGGCAACAGGATTTCAGTAAGCTGAAACAGTGCTGCAGTCTTTAGCAGAAGTAAAGAAGCTGCAGAAGGGAGCAACTATGAACATTAGATCATCTAGTCCATCTTGCCAACAAAGGATGTTTCTCTACAGCCTTGGCAAGCAAACCTGGTAATTGGGCTTGCCAAAATAAAAACTGGCAAGAGCTTTGATACCTGATGTGCAAAGAAAAGAAATGAGCATAAACCTAATATTTACTTTGCATCTTTTTCAGAATTGAAGCAGAAAGGCTGGAATGTCCTTGAATGTTCATCCTCAGGAAAAAGCTGTACTAAATTTTCTGTGTCTTGGTGCTTGGGAGTTTATGCCACCTTGCATTTTTCCAGAAATTTTAAGTACTGTACTGGAAAAAATTCTACAGGGAAGGTTAATTTTTTTTTTTCTGTTTACTAAATATAATACACTCTTTACCAGCCTACATCTGCAAGTTAAGGCAAGCTTACCATAATATAAAAAGACTGTGAGTTTAGGGAACAGTGATTTAGCACATTAAAACATTACAGTTTTAGACAGTCTCAAGCTCTCTTACTGTTCTGCAGCAAAACCTTCCTGTCTCCGAGCTCTCAAGCTAACAACCCTTTTCCAGTGCAACCATTCTATCTCTTGTTAAGGTGACTTGGAATGACACATAAGGTGGATTCTGTCTGACTATGAAACTATACCATGCTCATGGTCCACTGTGATACAAGAAAGATTAAATAAACTGAACAGACCTCAGAGAAACATTCTCAAATAGAAGATATCCTCATCCTCCCATAGGAATGAAGTTAGGTGAGGTACTTTGAAATTTGGATAACAGTAACCAGTTTGGTGATGAACACTTAACTGGGAAAAATGCTTTTCCCTATAACGTTTACTTTTGTTAATGCCAGTCACCAAACAAACAGACCAAATACAGGATCTTTAGGCTGGTGGTGAACAAATAAACATGCTCTGAGGTTAAGGAGACTATACTGGTGATTCCCACTCTCCCCAACCCATGCCAGGCTGGGACAGACTCTGAAAATCCAAGTAGGAGCCATGGCCAGGATGTGGCAACTGCTCCCCTGCTATGCTGGTGTGACAGCCACTGCTGTGCTGCTCTGAAAAGACAAAAGGACATCTACTGGAAGGGTTCCTGTATTGAATATAAACCTGCCAGGCACCTTATGTAATAACAGACCAAATTCAAGGAACAGGAAGAGATGTATAAACTATTCATTATTTGTTCCGTGTCAGCTAGTAGACCTTTCTTTCTAGATTAGCTTAGCTTTCAGGACAGTCAAACTGACTACCATTTGGGGTTCTGTTTAAAATAGACTGGTCCAGAATTATGGTGGGATAAATTCATATAACTCCACAGATTTGAGAGCAGATGTTGCAATTTAGATGAGAGGAATTTCTATTCCATAATTAAAAATTAAGACTTGCTTTTAACACACACACATGTGGAAATGTTGTTGTAATTTCAGCATTTTACTGGAAAATAAATAGTATGAATGATTTATGTCCTACAGACACACAACAAAGGAGTGAAATAAATGAGTGGATATTACATTCTTTTCAACTAAGTCTTCCTTTTCATACCTAAGTTTACATGAGTTGTGGCATCACATGTTGTGACTTCACTTCTACCATATCACTTTTGCTTATGAAATAACAGAGTTCTCAAATACTGAATAATTAATTGATTTTTGGAATATGAAGATGCTGTTCTCACAGAATCTGAACCAGAAAATGTTAAATTTATGTCCACAGAAGAAAACTTTCAGAAAAGAATATATATGTTCTATTTTACAATGCACCAGAATCACTTGTCCCCATTTATGCCTGTCTCACCTCTTAGCTAACTCCTGCCCATTTATAGGAGTCAGTGCCAATAAAAATGGAGATTCTCACCTATCAACATTATTCCACCACAAATAGTGCAACCATGCTAATTTTAATCCCATAAAGATCTCAAAACCCTAGTGCTCATGGCAAGGGTTACACAATAAGGCTTCTCTACAGAAAGTGATGGGTTTGACTCTTCTGTGATTCCTTCAATTAGCAAACGAACAGTGATGAGAAAACCAATATGATCATTTTAATGGAAATTGATATTCTCCTAGGAAAAAGGTACTTTTGAAGAATAAGTGGTCAAGGGATGTCCGTAAAGGAGAAGCTGGCTCAGAGACAGAAAATAAAACCAGAGATATTTGGTAATTTTTCTATGTCACATAAGGTTGATTGGAAAATACTCCTATGTATCATAATAAAATTCATTCTGATTTGCTAAATTTATTAACAAATGAGTAATGAGAAGGTAGTGAAAGCATTTTGTAAACAGGAAAAGGTAGTGGACCATAAAAAAACCCTTCCATAGAATTTGACAAAACAAGAGAGTGGGTCTGCTGATGAAAATCCCCACAAAGATGTGTATTAAAACACTGCAGAACTGAAAGGAGGTATTCACACACAATTTAGGTTTATAAAACTTACATGTCAGCATTTGTATCTGATCTGATTTTTGTTGCAAGTTAGTCTTAGCCTGACATGACTGTCCTAAGTGAAACCCAACCTCAGATCCTGCAGTTTTCATCTGGCCCCCAGTCACACCTTATGCATAAGCCTTTCCTTCTCCTGACTATTTAAACCCAGCTCCCTCTACCTCTCATCATAGGTCTTGTGTTCTCTGTCTCTGCTAACCTCGGTACCTCCTGCTGGACCCTCCCAGTTTCTCATCATCCTTTTTAGACTGAGAAGGTCCCACAATGGGTAATCTCTAATCTCTGTTGATGGACAATCCCCAAAATGCATGGACAGCTGTCCTGTAACTGCCCCCATCAGTATGCCTCCCTTCCCACTCCCCCTCCACTCAGAAACAGAAAGAAAATGAAATCTTACAAAACTTCAAGTCAAGAATTACTAATAGAATTAAAACTTCAGCCTCTGAACTCTAAGATGGGCTGAGAGAGAAAATAGCGAACAAGGAAAGTGCAGATGGAAGGAAATTTCATTCTAAATATGCTCCTGAGGATCCTCTCATAAAAGGTCTCTACTAAAGATGTGGTTCAAAAGGAGTTCTGGTAAAATATATATATCATCTCTTGTGTAACTCAATGGAAATTACACCTGACAAAACCAGTCAGCCTGGCCCCCTTCATATAGACTACCTCCATTGTTCTATCCATGACAATGACAGGGCTTATGCCCTAATCACTTTGTTATCCTTAAAACAGACTCTCCTATGGCAACACCAGGTGATTCTTAATGGCCACTCCACAACATTTGAGCCCAGGAAGACAAATAACATCTGCAGTTGAGACTACTGGGAGAGACTCTGCCTATTTAGAGTAAAAATAGTAGCATCCAGGTGAGAATCATCCACAGGGATGCTGAAAGGGCACAGAAGCTACCAACAGCTTTAACTTCTGCAGACAACACCTTCAGAAGTGTCAGAAATCTGTTTCAATGGTAGTTTTCAAACTTTTCAGATTACACTCTATTTGTTTTCTCTGACAGTTCAAGTCTCCTCCTGGGACCTCTACACTCCTTCAACAGCAACGAGAAAAGCTAACAGGCAGCTCTCATTAGACACTGAAAAGTCTGAGGCATACTGTGCCCACCAAATTCCCTGGACTGCATCCATAGAAATTATAATCAGGACATTTCTTCTGTCTCTATACATAGAAGGTAGAAGGACAATAATTAGTACTTGAGGTGAGGGAGGTTCTTAAGACAGCTGGATTGAATCTTATATTGTAAAATTATTTGAGTCAAGAGTCCAGACTCGCTGGTTCAGGAGTGCCACAATGTTGATGCTGACTGGTTGTTATAGATGATCACTGCAAATGTGCAGTTTTTCTTCTGAACCCTTCCAAAAACCCAACCCAAACCAAACAAACCGCACAACAAAAGCAACAGAGGATTCAAAGTTCAAACTCTAGTGATTTTAACTGAGGACAAAATGTCAAAACTGTGACTTTCCATCTCAGTTTCAAAGCCCCATCTTGCAGCTGCATATTCTCTTCTGATCCTATGCTTTGCACGTGTTCTGTTTTTGCCCTTCCTCAAGTACAGGGATAGGGGTTTTCTGCCAGCCCACACAGAGCTCAGCCAGGGAAATCAGCATGCTCTGCTCTCCAGAGGCTGCAGATGCACCCACCCACAGTCTGGATGAAGGCTTGGGGTCAACTTAAGCATGACCATATTGTCAGGTTGCTCAAATAGTCTCTCCTCTTTCTCATGTCCTTCTCACCAAAACCATAAAACACCGAGATCTCCTGTGCTATAGCTACTTTCTATGGCAAGTGGTTAAAACCCTGTTTTTTCCCCAAAATGATGCAGAGAGCTGCCTGAACTTGAGAGCTGCCTGAAAATAACACACATTTCAAGCCTACAGTACCATTTGCTTGGCCAACAGACACCACAGAGCAATAGCAATGCTGTGCTGATAATTTTTTTCCATTATTGACCAAATACAAATTTTAGTCTTGGTTTGAACCACATTTTACATCACAATCTGCCCCATTGTACACTACTCCTCCTATACCAGAAGGATCCCAGTGCTGTTCCTCCAACAGTGTAGAGCTGTTGTAGCTGGATCCTTGCCCACTGGTCTCTGTCAGCTCCTGGTGTGAGCTGTGTAGGATGAGGGGATGCTGTGAAGGAGCTATACTTAGCTCAAGGAGGATTCTCTAGGAATGGATGCCTCTTGGCACAAATTAAGAGCACTTTTCAGGTACTTTTCCCCTGAGCTAGAGACAGAATATGGTAGAAACCTTGGAACTACAGTCAGCTGTCTGATGCTATTTGCTGAGTGGCAAACTTGGCACAAGCAAAGATCACACTTCTTAGGGGAGGGACTCTCAGTTCTTTCTGAGGGACCAGGATGCTGCTAAAGGGCCAAAGCTCACCAGGCAAAAGAAAGGGGCTCAGTTGGCAAGAGACCTGCTGTGCATGCCTTCCATCAGGCTTTAGACAAAGCCAGAGCTCTGATGGCAGGATCTGGCCAAACCCTGTTGACTCAAATGGCATCTGTCCATCTGTGGTCACTAAATAATTCATAGTGGCCGCAGTGTGGAGATTTCATTCTGGTCATATTAATAGATGACAGCCAATCTTGGGCCAGTCTCCCTTCCCCTTGGTTTTGCTCTATCAATCAAGGCCTCCAGCTAAACACTAGTTTTCCTTACAGTGTGACCTTGGCACTTAAATATCCATTATTATGCATGGCAGATATAACGTTAGCTGAAGCAAAGAATCTCAGCCTGCAACTCAACTCAGCCTGCTAATTCCAGGAAAAGCAGTCATATCCCTCAAAGTCTTTGTGTTTTGCTGAATTCCTGAAAAAAGTTATCTTTCAGAGAGAATGTCAAGTGCTATCCCCACTGGGCAGGAGTTACTCAAGCACATATGCTCAGTGATTTGCTGCCAGTGCTCGTGTGAGTGACTGCCTGCCAAGAGGTACACAGAGTTCACATCTGACACACAGAAGCTTACCTTGGATGTTCTCTGCCTGGCAGATGACTGTGCTCTTTGCTCCACAGTGTCATTTATTATCATCAGAAAGGGGGCAGGGAAAAACTTCTGCATTTGTGATTTTACTTAAATTATTTATAGGGACACTGAACAGAGCAGAGTCATTTTTAAATGAGGGAATCACTGTTTCATAGCTGACAGCCTGTGAACCCATACACCAAGTACAGGGAGGAGGGGGGGAACTTTTAATAGCTGAGGTATAAAGCACATGATGAGTTTATGACAGGGTGATATGATGTACATTAAATAACAGCAAATAAAACAGCTACAACTGCATGATCTGTATTTTACACATTGCTTTTCATAGAACCTATTTGTGCAACAAGAAATTTATATTGTACGCTCTTTGATAGCCTGGATAGAGACTAACTTAAAGGAAATTACAAAGTGCTAACAAATACTGCTGTAAAGATGAAAAATTGTAAAAGACATGAGGTGATATTTTTGTACCAAAATTGATAGAAAGGGTTTTTTGGATCATAATGAAAAAATTTAGCAGTTTTTTTGCTTTTCTTAACCTATTTTAGTAGCAATGAAGTAGTTTTTGGGTTTTGGGTTTTTTTTTTTTTGGTTGTTTGTTTTTTGTTTGGTTTTTTGTTCATTTTTTATTTTCTTTTTTAGGAAGCCAACATTAAAAGAAAACTAAAGGCGAAATAAGACTTGAGAAGGAGGCAGAGGGGACATTGTTCCACATTGCTGAAAATAATCTCTCCAAGGACAACCCCATTAGTGCTTTGTGGTTGGGTCATTCACCTTGTGGGATTACTTTGTTTCAGTATTTTATTTGCCAAGGAATTAAACACTTTCCACATTAGCTATATTGAGTATATGATGTTCCTTGGACTGCATGGGACAAGCAGCCCAGTCTCCATCCTGCTTAACCTACCAGAAAATTTTCCTCTTCCAGAGCCACAATTCCAACATTTCCTCTTTCACCCATGACACGGTGTACAACCACAGGGATCCATCCCCTTCATCCATTCGTGCCTGCAACACCCTCCTTCATATAATCCTCGAGGAGATTATAGTTTAAATCTACAAATCATAAGCCTGAAGAGACGATTTAGCACAGGTCTATATCCTCAGCATGCACGCGAGGACGTTACACAACACAGTGGGCACAATGTCACCTCCTCCAGCCGTGTGTTAAAAGGACAGCCCAGATCCCAGGGGTGATGGGTTTGATCAGGTGGCTCAGAGCTCACAAAGAGTCTGATCCCCTCCACAGATCCAGCAGTGGTGATGACATGGCTGAGCAGGATTCATCACCCGTCTGCACCGAGCAGCACGACTGGGTCACTTCCAGACCCTTGCTGAATTTTGCCTGCCAAAGTAACCAGAGGTGACGGGCTCGGGTGATGCATGTTTTGTAATTGCTAATTTGTATCACAACACCAGTCATGCCTCCTGCTGGTTTTAGGCAAGCACCTCTATTAGATTTGGCCATCAATATTGGCTCTATTTATACCATTCAACGCAAAACTCAGTAGAAAATCTGTAAGATTAAAACCAGAGCAACACCATGAAACAAAAATAGAATGCTGTAGATCTGGGTTTTTTCCAGAGGCTTTCAAACTCACAGTTTCAGCTGAAGCCAACATGCACCCAACAGCCATAAAATGCCAGCTACGGAACAACTATTTCACACCAGACATCAGATTTGAAAGTCCAAGGTGAAAGAAAATGTTCAGTGAAAGGAGAAAAAATTTGGACACGCCTGTAACACACACACACACACAAAGTTCAAAGCTGCATCAAATCTGTTTCCAGTCTCAGAATGAAAGAAACTTCAGAGACAGCCGTGGCATAATGTGGGAAATCCGTGCTATAGGAAAACTTACCTTTGTTATTTCCACACAGCACTTCTCACAAAATGCAAGCAATTTTGTTATCTGGATCAAGGAAACTATAAGTGTGTGTGCCAGCTGAACTGCTTGTTCAGAACATGGCACCACATTTGGTTTGTTTCTTTCTGCTCACTGCATAAGCAGACAAAAAAATCTGGTCACCACGTGATTCTAGAAAACGGACCTTTTCTGATCCATATATTGTGAGGTTTCAGCACAGACTTTTTCTTTAATACTAACTAAAAGAAAATCCCTAATATGTAGAAAATCCCAATTACTCTCATTCTTACTCTATTCTTAAAATGAAACTTGCATTTTCAAGGCTCTGCATATCCAGTTCTGCTGCTAGAAAGTTAGGAAAAAAAAAGGAAAGAAATGCTTTTACAGTTCAGTTTGCAATTGCTAAAGTGTGAGTATAATTTGCAACACAAATTATGTCCTGGACAGGAAAGTAAGAAAAAACTTTTGCTTTTTACCTGCCTCATGGGTATAAAGTCAACATACAGATAAGAGGCTTCCATCTAGCCACCTGTAACTATGCCATAGCTGTCTCCAAATATAATACGAGTAAACATTATTAAGATCTCTAAATTGTGACAGAAAAAACTGCCTGGATTTATAACCTCCATAAAATGATGGATTCAGCATTTCTTTTTATAAAGTGCTGACATACTTAAAGAAAACTTCATCAATAAAAAGTTTGCCTTTGTTCCTGATTTGACTTTTTCAATATTCACGATGATATCTTTAGATTAAGTGGAAGAATGCAGAAGCCGAAGGGAAATAACTGTTAGGGGATGAACACAATTTTCCAAATTGCTTAAAAGAATATATAGAAAAATAAGCTTTGGGATCACTGGCTTTTATTTTCCTATGGCAACTTCTAACCATCACAGGCATATAATGAATGTCTGAACATTAAGAATTTATGTGTGCTGCCTTAGATGAACGTAATTCTCAACTATTATTAATGAGGAACTATAAAACACACTTCAAGTTTTATGCCTAAATTACATGAAGTTTCCAAAAACCATAAATACATCTGTCTATGGGTATCTACAGAGAATTATATAACATGCTTTTAAAACACAGACACCAAGGCAGTGAAACTCATCCCATATGAGAAAAGGTCTTACAAGGAAAACTTTCTACAGAGTAATTCTTCCTCTGCTCTGTTTTCTGAAATATTTATATAGATGCCTCCAGTCTAGTTAGAAAATGAAGGAATAAAAAAAAAAAAAAGAAGAAAAGAAAAAGTTTTTTTTAAAAGCAGCATCATTATTTACAACATGGCTTGATCTTAATTTTCAATCTGCCCTGAGAAAGAGATCCAGTGTTTCATTGTACGGTAATTCATTTAAGAATCAATATAGCTTTAAAATAGTGACAAAAATTATAGTTTTATCTTTATTTCTACATATGTTAAATCTCTTAATAGTTACAGTGGTGTAATTTACTAGTTTTCACTTCTGTAAATTCCACTTCTAATTTTTATATCACAAATTATGGCTTCAGTTTTAGCTGATTCATGATGCTGACAGTTATGTTTGTTGTAACAGAGCTCTGCAAAATTCTGTTTTCTCTATCTGGAAATAAGTAGTAGCATGGACTTTTCGGATCAGCATGCCTGATAGAGCCAGCATGGTATTGAATAGCCACATGTTGCTCAGTCAAAGCTGGAGAGGGAATCATCACTTTCAGTTCTCAACTCCTTAAAATCAGGGGCTACTCCCCTGAAATCTGCAGTGGCAGTGCAGTAACTGCCTCCAGGGCAAAGGAGCACTGAAGAGGAATTGGTCTGGGTTAGGGGACCGAAGGAGCAGCTTTTGTCTGAGGTGTGTGTGTGTTACCTGGAGCACCTGGAATGTGGAACTGGGAATTGATGGAAAAGGTGGCTCCTTGAGGATGCACAGAGCAGATGGAGTTTACTGTGGTAGACACGCTCACCAAGACACTACTCGAGAGCAGGTAAGTGTCTGTGCTACTGCCAGGAGTGCAAAGCTTAGCACTGTTAAATAGTTAACCCAGAAATCAGATGGAAATGGCTACAGAAGTCTATTGCAATTCTTGTGCAGCATACAGCTCTGTAACAACATCAAGACCCAGAGAGTTTGGGATCATTTTCCTTGGTTTTGCCTACACTTTTCTTCCTCATTCCAAACCCTTCACCCTTGCAAGAGTCATTCAAAATATTTCATCAAAAGCAAGTTCTTTTCATCTGACAATACCCAACAGACCTTTCTGCTTCTGCTCAGTGGGAGGTGACTAAAACCTGTCTATAAACTCCCGAGTGGAACTGCAATATAAGGAACTTAAGAAGCCACAGTTCTCAAAGCCAGCACATGGATGTGCCTGAGCTAAGTCAACATCAGTACAAGCAGCTAAGAGCACTACATTAGTTATTGTTTCTCAGCTCCTGATACATCACCTAGCCAGAAGTATATGAAATTCCATGCAATTTTCAGGAACAGGAAACAAAGTTTCTAAGGGCTTAA
>JAWWES010000171.1:12357843-12405293 GCA_035583135.1 Lophotriccus pileatus
ATTTTCCTTGGTTTTGCCTACACTTTTCTTCCTCATTCCAAACCCTTCACCCTTGCAAGAGTCATTCAAAATATTTCGTCAAAAGCGAGTTCTTTTCATCCGACAATACCCAACAGACCCTTCTGCTTCTGCTCAGTGGCAGGTGACTAAAACCTGTCTATAAACTCCTGAGTGGAACTGCAATATAAGCAACTTAAGAAGCCACAGTTCTCAAAGCCAGCACATGGATGTGCCTGAGCTAAGTCAACATCAGTACAAGCAGCTAATAGCACTACATTAGTTATTGTTTCTCAGCTCCCGATACATCACCTAGCCAGAAGTATATGAAATTCCATGCAATTTTCAGGAACAGGAAACAAAGTTTCTAAGGGCTTAAATGTAATAGCAGCATCTTAAAAGTGGCAGACGCAAATTAAGATCAAAAGTGAACTGCATGCCTTCGATAACAAATAAGAAATACCTCTTTCAAAAAGTAATGTTAATTGGAAAATACAAAAGCAACATTCAATTCTTTTCTTGTGGTGAAACAAGAAGGTTTTTAACCACAGTGCCTATTTTTCATTTAGTCAAAAGCATTTTTCACTGCAAAAGCTTGTAGACTACATGCAGCAAAAACAAAGGAGAAGTTCAAGCTGCTGTGGTCTTTGGGTAGTAAGTTCTGTAGGAGCAAGTAGGTAGAGCAAATGAAAGTGCAAGCAGCAAGTGAGCACTTAAAGTTCACAAATCTTGTTTGAGCGATCTGGAGCAGCTTGCAAGATGAGTCAGCAGGCAGAAGAGGCAATTAGAGTAGCAGAGCAAAGGGAAATGAAAAGGAACAGAGAATGAAGAAACAACAACATTCCTACTGGGAATTCAGCAAATGATAGAAACAAAGCTACTAGAGGTCAGCAGGTCTGCACTAAACCACTAAAGTGTTACTGGATAAAAGCTGTTCAGATACTGCATATCTTCATGGTCCTTCTGCAAGAACTGCTGGAACTGTGAACCTGGGATGGGTCTCACATTGTCTTATGTTTTCTAAATACTATTAGTCATCCGAAAGAGCTCTACTGTTTTGCAAGACATCTAGAACAGAAGTAGATTTGCCACACTAGAAGGACACAGCTTCACCTGTTACTCACTTACACTGAAAGAAGCTGTTAACACCTTCACTACACTAACACAGTAATGCTCCTGCAGGCCAAAAGAGCTACTGATCCTGAGTAACCAGATTGGGACTGGAAAAAGGACCAACTTTCCAGATGATGGAAGTTCAGCCATTGGAAAAAAATAAAAGAAAGTTCCTCTACGAAGCATGATTTGGGGGACAATTACTTTTTCCAAACTTAGGCCAGATATACTTTATCACTACCATATACAGGGAGCTTGTTGTTACACTATTAGGCAGAGGTCACATTGTGCTGTAAGTACTGCACAAGCAGAGAGCACCACATGCTTCATCCACTAAGTACAGAAAAACTAGGGTGGGGCCCAAAAAACCTATACACCTGTGCTGGCTGTGTTTTCTAAAGAGCATTTTTGGATATAAACTGAGTTTTTACGAGCCCTCTTTCTCTCAAGATTCAAGACCAGGATGGATTCTGGCAAACTTGGTCTGACTGAGGAGAGTGAAAACTCCCAACTGCAGAGACATTTTAGTGATCATTTCTGGCTATGAAGCTTAAGAGTTTGGCTTGTACTTTTCCAGATGGGAAAGACAGACTGGTTTCTAGCCAAATTTCAGTAATTTTTTCCACTTTATGGATTTGGCAGTTGGAGCAGCTCAAATATACTCACTTCAGCTTGACGAACCAACATATTCTCAGTGAAAAAGATGCCCAGAAAAACATCAATAAACCATTTTTCAGCTCGTTCAGATTTAATAACATACCAGTTCCTAGAGAATAGTTACATTGTTTTTTTGTTCTTAAGTCTGGTTTTGATAACAACCAAACTTCTCTCTTCCTGAAGGTGTTCTCCTTATTCTGAGATCTTAATTATGTCTTCCTACATCCCATTCCTCTGCTTAGTGGTGCATTCTGCCTTTCAATAATATGCACTTCCAGCTGAGATGAATTAAATCAAAGAGGAACTGGATGCATGGACAGCAGTTGCCTGTAAGTTAATAATTTTAGTATTAATGTAATCACAGCTGCTACATGAAGCTTTTAATGAACACAAGCAGTAACAGTTGCAGGATATGTCCCACATACTTGTCTCAGTGTCTGCAGCTTGCCAGGAATTGCATTTCCACGCAGTGGAGATGCCTGCAGTTGTCTTGATGCCCACAATGGCTGTGTACAGCAGTACTCACTCCAGGATGGATTCCCTGCATTTGTTCCTTTTGTGGGAGCCGCCTGTGATTCAGTCATGATGATTTGATTCATACATTTTAATTCACTCCCAGCCAAGCCACACTTTGTCACTGTGGTTGTTTCACAACTGCTATGGCCAAGGGCAAATCGACAGCAGCAGGCTCCTTTCCCAGCATCACCTCTCCCAACACCAGCAGCTGACCCTGCTGGGCAAAAGGCTCCGCAGCTCTGCAGTCGGTGCATCATCATCTTACCTGTCACCTTCTGGAAACCACTTCAATGTGAAAAGGAGTGAAAGCAGTGCTCTACTGTAATAAAAAGAGCTGGTTTATAAACAACCACTACACTTCAACTGAACCCTTCTGGGTAATACCATGGGTGACATTCTTGGCTCATATGCCACCTGGCTTCCTCTTGGAAGCCACCTCTGAAGCTCCTGCTTCCTGGAAAATGCAAGAGAAGCCAGACACCCATAGTAGCTGATTCAGAAATTGCTGTAAATCAGATGACTTCCACAGCTTGCTTGTCTTCAAGAAAACTGTCTAGCTCTCAAGTCTTGCTCTTTCATGACAATTTTATGGTTTTGACCATTGAACAAGCAGAAGGTATCTTCATGATAAGAAACCACAATTTTTAGGATAAAGACCATGTGAGCCAGACCCCGTAATGCATTTCTTACACTCCAGTGGGAATTCTGAGCAAAGCACCTATGTGGCCCTCACCTCTTGCAGCATTACCCACTAAAGCCTTATGTAGCAACAAGCATAGGATTTATATAAAAAAAAGAAGTTACAAGGATCATTTTCTGTTCAGTTATCTAAAATATTCAGGATAATAACATAAATAAACCAGTAAAGCAAATCTCTCTTTAAGCTAGATTTTGTACAAATTTAAACTAGCAACTCATTTTGGTCATTTGCTATTCATATTTCTTCATCTTTTAATCACTTTACCAGACAGTGAGCTCCACTTTTATAGACAATACCCATTTTTATGAGAGCTCATTATTTCATTCATACCTTTGCTTTTGCAGTTTCTTGGCTTAAATTTCTTATATCAACATTTCCTAGCAATTCCCTTTGCTTAACATTCTCTGTTGCTTTTCTACACAAAAATATGTATGAAGTCTGCCTCATCGGAGCAGTGCAAGACAAGCCAGTCTACCTACAGCAAGTTTTCCAAAGTCCTCAGAGTTTCAGCTTCAGAACTAGGGGAGACTATAAGGCTGTTCACTGACAGTATCTACAAACTGATTCTCTTGGAGTCTTCTGGCCACTGAATCAATTGCTTTTCCATGTCAAACCATTCTTAGCATGGAACATTTCCACCTTTCATTCTGGGGTGCTTTCTTCTAGCATACTCTCAAAAGCAGACCATTTCTATCACCAGCATGTGGAACTCATACTTTATTTCCTTTACAGAAAAACATTTGCAATATAATAAGGGCTTTGCAAAAGAATTGTCATGGCCATGTATTTGAGTTGTGCTTTTCTTACCTGCCAAACAGCGGGTGGTCTTGCAAGCAATAATAACTCAGCAATAAACACACATGATAATCTTTTCCAGGACAACTGGCACCTTCCCAAAGTTCAGGGAAATCTTACTTAGCATTTGTGATTTCAACTCCCATTTCCCTTATATTGACAGTATGGCACTATGCTTCCAGATTACACAGATGGCGACAGAACAGGAGCTTGATATACAGAGATGGAGGTGTGTAAGCCCTTGGCAAGAATCTGTCTTTGGAAAGAAAGGGCTTATGTCTTAATACTAGCCAGCCCTTCCTCACTGACACCAATATGCCACAGCAAGTTCAAAGAAGGGTAAATGGGACACAGCATTTATAGGTATGTGGAGCTTCTTTGAGAATCCAGCTGTAAGACTCAAGCAAAGTGCACAACTGCAAAACCCATTAGCATCACTGGGGCTTTACAACGTGAGAATGTTAAATAACAGCAGTAGCTGCAGGCATCCTGATGAAAAGCAACAGTACGAAGCAGTAAGACGCAACTAGATTTAATTTAATTTTGTTTAAACTGCTACTTGTTGTAAATCTCCAAGAAGGCCTCGGTTTTCTCTCTGAACTCTTAATGTAGTAGCAGCTCCTTAAACCACATAAACCAAGTGGGCCAGGTTCTCTCTGAGAACATTGCATAGAGTTCAGACCTGTCTGAAGGAGCATGAAGTGAACTCATAGGCTTTATAAACCAGCAGTTATATTCCAGTCTTGAGTCACAACATCACTCTACCAATAAAATTCTATGACCTCTTATATTGGATTTACCTGGAAGACAAGTCAAATAAAATTTAGCCCAAAGCTTTTAAAGACCCCTGCCAAAAAGTAAAGTCTCTTTTTATTCCACAGACCAGGAAATTTTGTCAAACTCTTTCACAAAGGTCACAAGAACAATAACCTTATGCCCTACAGCCAGAAAAGCACCTGAGAGGCATCTCATGACTGGACACTTCAATGACAAGTGCAAGTGATAGGTGATAGTCCAGAAACATAACACAGATTACTTCATCAGAAACTCAAATATCTTACACGTTATGTAAAGCAACACCAGTGCTCCAGCAGCCAGAATATCAGCTTTATGTCACCACATGATTCAAAAGGAAAACACAACTCAGTAATGCTTTGAGCAAACACAGGCATGACAGTTCTTATTGCAGCAGATGGAGAAAGGACAAAGCCAGGGTAGAGAGGACACTCAGCACATCTGTGACTGAGAAGACACAAAACAGTAGAAGTTTCTCATAGGAACGACAACAGAGGTGAGAAAAGGAGAACTGCTCTGATGTCACCAGGGAGGGCTATTGGAACAGCTGCAATACAAACACAGAAAAGAGGGAACCACAAGGTTTGAGAAGTATCATCTTGAAAATCACATAAAAGCTTCAAGGTGAGGCTATAATGGAAAGTTTACTGCCCATACACTGAAGACCTATACAGAAGATTAGTAATCCTGGGCAAAGCTTGGTTCTGCCAGACAGAACCTTCTTAAGCTAGTCTGAAACAGGGGAATGACTTCCTTTGGCAAATCTTCATCACAGACCTCACCAGTTTCTGCACCAAATGCCAGACTTATATTTTGTACCATGCCTTCTTTGACATAAGAGGTGACCTACACCTACACGTATTTCTTAATCAAACAAAAACTATACCAAAGCAAGCGGAAAACCCTCTCATGAACGTGCTTATCTTACTTCTGAGAAAACAACCAACTCATGACAGTCATGTTACACAGTACCACTCCTGGGGAACATTCAAGATATACACACTGCAGTCACCATGTCCTGGAGAGAGCAGAGTTACATTTAAGCAAAGATGCAGGTGCTGTTAATAATCCGTCTGTACTGGTATGAGCTGCAGCATAACTAATGTGTCCTACTGAAGAATGATGATTGAAGCATAAGAATTTACAGGGCACAAGAACTTACACAAAACAGAAACACTGTGTCTTGGTATTTATGCAGCTGCATAATATAGGCTGTCCATTTTTTTTAAACATCTTTGTGTTGTTCCATAGGAGGAAGAGCAAACACACACACAAACAACACAGTTTAAATGATTATGCTCCCAAAACTCTCCACTCGACTTGCCCCTTTCCAGACTGAACAGGCAGGAAGGCAGAGCAGCACAGCAGAACTTCCATATCAGTGTCTGAGAAGTTCCCCTCCTCAGCAGTCTTGTGATTTGAGATGCACACAGAACAGAGCACTTTTGAAGCAACTCTTTAATATTTTAAGAGAGAATTCTTTATTCAGGGAATGTGCAATAACTCCTTCCGAACTATATGCAAAAATAAACCCCGAAATTCTAATGAAGATACAGAAGGGAAAAAAAAAAAAGATGCAGCACAGCAGTGCTCCAAAATACATAATTCACAAGTTTAAAATTCAAGCACTCCCATCCTATGCCTGGAGCTCTCTTAAAATATTAACAATCAAATCTCTCCGGTAAGTGTATGGGGTATACTTTATTCTGAACCAGTGCCTTGGGAAAAGGTTACCACTCGGGGCATACATTTTCATCCCTTGTGTGCCCATCAGACCACGAAGAATCCTGTTGCGGGACAAGATTTTATCATAAAATTCCACCCCACCTCTGGCATAGTCTTTGGAAACCATGGCTGCCCTTCTGTCAGCCTTGCAGTCCAAGTGATAGGTCAGAGCGTCGGAAGACACGTAATAGCAGAGCAGGCCCCCAGCTGCAGTTACGATGTTACAGAGGCTGCGAAGTATCACAGGGCCGTGAGAGATACCCAGAAAGAGCTTTATTCCTCTCCCACAGAGATATGTACCAGCTAAGCAAGCTGGAGCCACAACGGCACTTTTTAAAGGGCTGCCATTCTGCAAATACGCAACTTCTCTGGCAATGGCAAACTTCTGAGCTTGGAGTGAAAATGTCAGAGCTTCCCTCAAAGCAACACCTTCGCTGCTCTCCCAGTCTACTTCCTTGCCATTGATCACAACAACATGGTTGACTATTCCTTTTTTATCCTCAGCTGTGCTATCAAAGTTAGGCGGGATGCCCACCAAACAGCCTGCAGGCAGCCAGGGAATTCCGGCGCTCACAGGGTGGAAGCCAGAAGCTGCAAAGGCTCTGTAGGAGTCAGTGGACTTCACATCAGTATCTTGAAGGACATCCTGAAACACACCACAGAGCCTCTCTGAAAGTTCAGCTGGCTGCCCCTCTGACCAGCACTCGTGCAACAGTTTGAACGTCTGCTCAGGAAACACATGATAGGAAAGGTTTGTGCCAAACAGTCCCACGCAAGAAACGGCCAACACAGTGATCTTGTGCTTCTTTAACCACACAGATGTCTTCCGCAGGAACCGCACTGCCATACTCAAATCCTAACCTGCTTATAACACAAAATCAGGAATTAAAGTGTGCATAAATAGTGCTCTCATCTCTCTAGCACTTAAACAAACAAACAATCAAAAAACTAACCAAAAAAACCCCCAAAGCAAAAACATGAAAAGAAGCAGAGCACAAAAGCCAAAGAAACATTCCTTTACATTAACAAAACACAAAACACTTTTACAGAGAAAGTGGCTCGCATTAATTTTTGGGCCTTGGAACACAGAATGATTGATATGAAGAATTAACTTCTCCCTCTCCTCCAGTAAATCAATTCACCGCAATAAAGTCACCACACTGCCTCTTCCCCAGCAATCAATACACACTCCGTATTTATCCAACATACTTGTCTAGCCCTCACTAGCACAATTTACTCTTGCCCTCCACTACACAGTCTATACCTACTGTGGTCAGAAAGAGCCAATAACTAGACCCATCTACACTAACATCCTCTGCAGCTGAGTTCAAAAAATTTGAATCAGTAATCAGAACACTAAATTCAGTAACTTGAGTTTGACTACAACTTCTAAAACAGGATCACATTTTGATTGGAAAAGTTTCAGGAGACAGAATTTTCCTTTAGAAGTTTGTTCTAACTGATAGTCAAGCTCACTATTAAAAACAAAACAAACCAAAAACAAACCCAAAAACTAACAATAAAACCAAAACAAACCAGTATGTGTTTTTTCTAGTTATTTGTTTTGTTTTGGTTTTTTTTCAGATTTCAACTTCCAGGCAGTGGTTCCAGCTTACTCAGCAAAAAGCTATTTTCAGAAAGCAGGATGCTTTCAGTAGCTACTTTAAAAAAATTTGTCTCTGAAATAATCTCTCTGACAAATAGTATGCGCAATCCAGAGCAGAAACTGGAACAGAAATTGTTTCAGGGCAGACATGTTGTGACACTTTAAATAAGCAAATAAACTTAAAAACTTTCAAACCTGCCAACTCCTTCAGTTCAAGAGTCCTGCTTCCCTTGGGGAACATCAATTCTTTTTATGGTCCAAGCCATATGATGTGCTCTGCTCAGGAAACCTCCAATCTTTTTTTTAAAATTCTATTGGCTACAGAGTTCCACCCTAAAATGATGCTACTATGAAGATACAGAAGTGAATTGGGTGCCTAAACCCAACAGAAATCAGTGCAAACTGGATGCCCCTGTTTCCAATTGCAAAGTTTCTTCTCTCAGGGCTTTAACACACAAGCTCCATAAAATCTTGCTGCAGCTGTTAAAGACATGAGTACTTCCAGCTGTCCTTACAGGAAGCCAAGGTGGCAGAAGGAAGTCGTGCTTTGATAGCACAACCAAAGTCTTAGTGTGGAGTACCATCAAAGGTGGGTTTCAGCTATGCTGCTGGGCTTTGTACAGCAGCAGCTGAAACAGAGACATCTGCTCTCTTCTTCCACTCATGCTGAACAAGAACTTCTCACAAAGGGGTAGAGTGGACAACTGGGGTCTGTAATATCATCAAACAGCACTACATGAGATGCCAGGATACACCAGTCATGATCAACAGCAAAGGAGTATTAACCACAGGGAAACAAAAAGGGATTAATTTAAAGGCAGTGTTTTAATGATGGGTTATTACTACTCCTTCCTATGAAGCTCTTTCAGACTGTAAACTCACCAGGGAAAAAATAATCTTATTTAATGTTTATGCTGCACTGAATGCAAACTGAGTGCTTAATAAAAACAATGATGCATGTAAGCATACAATAATTTAATATTATTTCTTAGTGTGATAACTGGTGGTATTCTTACGTTCAGCTGAAGACTGGAGGTGGTGATTTGTTTGACGATATTATTTAAGAAAAACATGATATAGAGCCAAGAGCTTGGATGAAACCCAATTTCACGAGAAAGTCTCTTTGATAACAGAGCTAAAATACAGAAAATGGTAATACTAAACCCAAATGACCTCTTTGAAATTTTATGATCTCTTTGACAAATCTGGTAGTCTAGATCTGTTTTAAAAGGTCATGCCATTTACAGTGGGGGACGGCAGCACTTCTAAGAGGATGATTGTAGGGAGACTATCACTTGATCTGCATGTGAAACTGAGGCAAGCATTTCCAAGTTTCTGCTGCTAGAGTGCCCTCTCATTAACGCTGGCCAACATCTTTTTAAGATTTGGAATGCTTCAAGGAGAAAGTTCCCCTCTCTGCTTATGTCCACACCAGTGTGGGAAAGGACAGACCACAATGAAAACTCTCCTTTCCTGCGTGACCAAACGGTGCTTGCCAAGCACATGGGTCACTGAATACTCCTCCTGGATGCTGGGAAGCACATGTGGACAGGCGGGCAGCCCACGGGTGAACCACAGGAAAGCAGAGCAGGAAAGCCTGTGCTTATCTATACACTTCTCCTAAACAGCCGTAACAGCAGGATGCACCTCAATGAATTAACACTATTTTTCTGCTTCAGTTCCAGAAATTGTAACAGTTGCTAGGTATTTTTTAAATTATTTTTTAATTAAATGATCCTTTGTGCAGGCATGGTTTCAAACCTTTGTGGATAGACCCCTTGAAGGCTGTGTGTTTGACTGGATTATGCCTAACAGTCCTGCCATACACCTAATGCAAGAGTAAGCAGGAAATGCCAGAGAGTATTTGTTTTCTCATAGTAGTCAATACTCAGGAAAATAGAAGGAAAATTGCCCTCAATATGTTATAGCATTTGTGCTTTCAAACCTCCCCTGAGGGTCAGTGCAGCCGCTCAGCTCCTGCAGAAATCCCACTGCAGCCCTAACTGGGTAGGGCAGCTTTATTTTAATTCATAAACTTTGTGCTATTTACGTATAAGGACGCAACCGGAAACTACAAGGCAATTTATACGGTCCATATCCTGCAAATTTAATCATTTAGTTCCCATGAAGCCACCACCACTTTTACAAGGCGTCCTCCCCCAAATGCTGCAGTGTTATTTAGCTCTGTGGTGTTAAGGTGTTAAATTCTCGGTGAACTCGGAGAACTGTAATAGCTAAGGCTTAAATCGGGGATAGCTAAGCATGTTTTGCCATAACACGTGTGTGTTATTACGGCATTTATTGTTTTATAATCACACGTTAGGCGAGGGGAAAGCCCAGCTTAAAACACTACCTATCACTCGGGAAACGGGGCGCGGGCCGGGCCCGCCTCCAGGGCTCGGGATGTCACGAAAAATAAACCCACAGAAGAGTAGGGCGGCTGAAAGCGGCTGTAGTAACCCCGAGGCCCCGCCGAGGAGAACCACCCACCCTCCCCAGGCCGCGGTCGCACCTACCGAGCGTGCCGGGCCGAGGCGGAGCCGGCGGGCGGAAGGGGCCGGGAGGGCCCGGGAAGGGGCGGGCGGCGGCGCCGTGGCCGGGAAGGGGCGGCTCCCCTCAGGGGAGCCTCGGGGTTGTGGCAGGGATAGTTTGAACCGTGGCCTGGAGCAAACGGGCGGGTCGGGAGGCCCGATGGGGCACGAAGATCATCTCCCCACGGGGAGGCACGACCCGCTGCCTGCGGCCCGCGGGCGAGGAGCAAGGAGGCACCGCCAAGGGCAGCCGCCCTCCTCCCCGAGTCGCAAATGAATCCTGTGTCCTTGTGCTCTGCGCTGTAACTCCCCCGTCCTTCTGCGAAATACTTTGTTGCATGTGTATTATCGGTACAGCCCTCCCCACTGCAGGGCGGGAGTGCTTGCCATCAGGGCAGCAAGTGGCATAGCTGGCATCCGTCATGCAGGATTTGTTTTCTCTCTCGTTCCTAATGGGAGAAAAATAGCACGTGCAGGGATTTTTATTTGCTTTGCAGTTACTATTTGCTCGAAGCAGGTGGCTGATGTAGTTTCTCAATAATCCCGTGTGGATTTGTTCCACAAGCTGGGCACTAAGGGAGCCCTGGAAAGGTCTGCTGGAGCGAAGAGGTGCTGGGTGGCAGAGCAGCACCCTTCGGAAGCGCTGCCCTCCAAGGGCAGGCCTCTGTTAAGTCCAGCCTTGCTCATGCGTTGTGCAGTCCTTACAAAATAAGGACAAGCTTTTGGCCAAGTTAGGATTTTATTTGTGTAGGGAGTGGTAAAAGGTTGGTTTCACCTCATCTATAAAAGAAGTATGCACTGGTGCTTGATGTTGGTTTTAGATGTCCCTTCACACCAGCCAGCCATGAGGGAACCATTTTTCACAATCCAAATGGAAATTACGCTTTGTAGTGCATCAGAAGAGAAATAAAAGTCAGCCATGGTTATTTTCTACTTGTGATTTAATTTTGACACATCTTTCTTTGTAGCAGCTGCTGACTGAAGCATTTCTAACCAGTAAAGGTTCCTAGACTTTTCAGCCCGAGATTTGAGTTCACAGGAAAGGATTAAGATTGTAAACTAAGTACTTAGGAGTTTTCTCGTTCAAATTCAGAGTTTTTTTCTTAAGGACTTTGATGAAAGTATCCAGATAAAGATGTTTATCCTATCTTTTTTCCTCCTAGATGATCTTTTGCATTTTATAAATGCTGGTGATTAACAGTCCTGGCTAGGCATAGCCAGCATCCCCCCCTGTTGTGAACAGAGGCTGGTAATGACAACCTTCATTTTAACTTCCAATACACAAGTTGCTAATTGTTAAGAAAACACACTCCTTCAAGAGAGGGCACAGTTCTACCCTTAGGTTATGTTTTTATGCAGGATGGCAAGGCAGAGGAATAGTTTGCTGCCACCCAAAGGGAGTAGGCAGAGGAAAGATCCCACATTCTCCACCTTCTGAGCCACTTTTTGCCAGATATGTCATCCATCAGACCCTCTTGTGCACCGCTTCTGCCTCACTATCATCAGAAAACATAATAACAGACAAAAAGGGGTCATTTTCTGTCAGGTTATCAAGCCAAATAGGAGCATTGAAAAGTCTGAGAAGTGCCAAGGTTTTAACCATATAAGAGGCAACTAGAAGGGGAAAAAAAAAAAAAAAAAAACCAACAAAAAAACCAAACCAAAAAACCACCAGAGGAGAGCTTCACTTTCCACTTTGTATCAGGAGAGAGCTGTTATAACAATGTCTCTGTAGCCTCAGCATGGAGCTTCATCATCTGTCCAAAACTTAAAATTTGTAAATTGGCATTGATATTAATACTTCATGCAGATGTGCAAAGAAGTGCATGCAGGTGATGATGGACAACTGGTGACCGGACTCCTCACTAACCGAACTACACTGTGTGATGATGGGTTTTAAAAGCTTGAGAATCCCTAAGAGTTACGTATCCTCCTGGTGAATATTGAGGGAGAGTTGGGTAGGTTTGTGAAGCATTTCTGATTGGTGCTTCTGCCTTCTGTACCAGCTGGAGAGGTCTAGAAAACAATGGTTTCTCACACAAGGAGTCAAGAATCTGGCACAGCATTGCATTTTTACTGTGGTTTCTCTTAAGAGGTCTATAATAGGTATGACTGAAAAGCAGAGACCAACTTTAGTAATCACCATGGTGTCAGGACTCTGGTTTCAAGAACCAGAAGCAGCTGCTACAATGAGGAAGGTGAAAGAAGACTGAAATGCACCCTGTTTGTGTTGCAGAAGCACATGGTTATAGTCAGGGATCCAGGAATATGGATTTTAAATTAGCCTGCTAGGTGGTGCTGTAGGACATGCTCTACATCACTCATTCAGGAATAGGGTAAGAGTTCTCTCAGATGTTTTACCATAAGACATATCACCTACCATCACCTGCCTCTGTAACTTAGTCTCTATATACAAAGCCTTGCTGCTACATTAGGAAAAAGGTTGACATTTAAGTACAGAACTCAAAGTCATTGATTTTGCCTATTGATTTCTGTGGTTTCACAGTCTATTTTGATTATGTGATATCCAAAGTAAATGTGGTCAGTCAATGAATGTCCACCAGCCTAAGATTTGTACATTTCTCCCCCTGACATCTCCTTCCTCTATAGAGTCGATTTACCTGATTTATCTGCCCTTTTGGGCAAGTTTTGCCATAATCCAGCCTCTAGAGATGGGTTTTAATGAAGAGTAACATGAAGAACCTTGTAATTCTGGCCCAAGTTTATTCAACGTTGCATATTCCAGGTGTCAGATGGAAGAAACACTGCAAGAATCTGGGACTAGGAAAACGCACTGTGTGAGTGTATGACTATAGAGTAACCTTGATAGCAGGAAGAGAGAGATTTTAAAGTCTACAGGATATGGATCATCTGCCATTTACCTACGGAAGCAATCATGATAAACAGGGGACTGGACAGTGTAGACATTAGGGGGTTTTACAAGGCATCAGGACAGAGAAATCTGATGAATAACAGGAAATGTTAGAGTGCAAAAAGATCCTGGAGCAAGATGTGTTGGCAGATCTGGGGAAGATCTTGTTGTGGAGAAAGGGCATGACATGTCAGTCTGCTGTTTGGTGCAGCTCCCTGGCCTGGTTTTCAGTGTTGCTGACTTAGTGTTTCAGTGATGAGCGGTGAGCATGTGCAGGAGCAGTGCAGTGCTCTTAAGCAAAACATATGCCTTGAAAATACCTCTATTAAGGTGACTTACAATGGCCTGTTCTGGAAGTATTTCCAACTCAGCAGAAGGCAGCAGACAATGCACTGGAAAATCATGGATTAAGTGACCAATTATGTTCTTGACAGGTGTGAAAGGTCAAGCCTGTTCATACTTCAATAGTCATCTTACTGCACTGAAGGGAAAGAAAAACTTATGGCAAAATGGCTTTTCAGCCTGCCACTCTGACCAAGTTGCACATCTCCAAATTGCAGCTAATAGCATAGTGACAGTGGGATTGAAGTGTGCACAGCATTGAGCAAAAGCTCAAAGCTGTTGATATCTCAGTGATTTCAGTTGCTGAAAAGGGAAGATATCAGCCAATATGGATAATATATCCTTGCATGTCCCATTCCCACTTCTCATCTTACATTTTCATCCCAGACATAACATTCACATCTTCCAGCTGATGTGGGATAGAACTGTAAATTTTGCTTCTACCCTAGGATTTTGCTATAGGCTCAGATAGCACAGGTTAGAAACCACATTTTCCTTTGTGTATTGGGTTTTCGTGACATGGTTTGGCTGGAATGCCAGTCTTATGCTGATAATGAAAGCCATGTGTGAGAAGTAGTAGAATAAAAGGTTTCATGTCTCCTTGTTAAACCTCTTCTGCTGAAAAAGATGATCTATTTGCAACAATTTATCTTATTCCTGGGGTATGCATATGTTCTTAAAGATAAATACATACCTTGGGCTGCCTTCTCAAGATGGGTGATATAGACAAGCATAATAAGGGATGAACATTCAGAAACACAGCTGTGGGAATAGAATAGGGAATTATATTTCTGGCCTCAAATCAAGCCTTCAAACTACAGTATTCTAGAAGGACTGAAAAGATAAGTAATTTTGTTGTTGGTATTGGCAGGTATATAGATCAAAGTAAAGCAGAATCTTTAGAGGATCTGGGAAGATATTTTCTTCCTAATGTAGCACAGCTTAGAACTGGTCAGGGATGAAAAGCTTGTGTTTCAGAAGGCAGCAAAGAGGCTTCAAGGCATTTGGCTGGCTACACAACTCTGTGGGACTGACTTCTGTTTCCAGAGTTTTTGAAGTACTCATCTGCTGGTCTAGATATGTCTAAAATTTAGGCAGGCTGTTTGTGGTGGCAGATGTGAAAAAGGGAAAATACGCAAGATTTTATCATTTTTCAGATCCAGGGACTGATTGTACAATCTCCCTCAGCTCTATCTGGATGTAGCAGAAGTTGGTGATAAAAGACTGAGCATCGTGTGAAGCAAAAGAAAAAATCTTTCACTCAAGCAGGGCTCCTTTAAGTATAAACATCAAAAAATCCTTGATCTGAATGTACTTTGCAACCTTTGATGAGATTAGCAAACACATATCCACTTCGGGGATATGGTTTAGAGGTGACAGTGGTGGTGCTAGGTTGACTGTTGGACTAGAGGGTCTTGAAGGTCTCTTCCAACCTTGATGATTCTGTGATATCCAGGTGAACATGGATGCTAATGGAAAAATCTGGATACCAGTGGCAGAGATTCGAGAAGCAAAAGCACTTACAGATTCTGGTCAAATCAATTCATGCTGAACTCCTGGTCCTGCAAGTAGTCTACTGCTATTTAAAACTGCTTCAGGTCTATCCACACTGTGCAGACAGACCCTATACCACATGGCATTTTACACTGCATTGGGGTCTAGCTGTATTGCAGATGCCATTTGGTGAAGTGAAAGCGACAAACATAAGTTCATTGTCTAGCCTGAGACTTCTTGCCAGTGCATATGAGCCAAGCTTTCTATCAGGACAATTGTTCATTACCTATAACTAATATAGCCTTTATTTTTAAGAGCTTTGGTCCTGCAATTAGCTGGCTCTCCTAAAAGGAAGGCGGCTTTAGTGAGTTAAGATGTCACAGGTCTTCATAATACAGTTAATTAGCACCATTTCCCTTCAGAATTGGAAGCAGTGTGTCTTGGGAAGGAGAAGATGCCAATTCTTAGAGACAATGCTATAATACTTAAACAGACTTAATCATACTGTCTAACTTTGGGAATATTTAAAATTCCTGATATCATTACTGCAAAGGCGAAGATATTTGACAGCAAGCAGAAATTGGGGCCATTTCACTCAGTCAGCCTAGGTGGTCACTGCTCCATGGTGGGGGTACTTTGCAAATGCTGTGACCTTCCAAGGAGGTCCTTATCACTGCAGATAAGGATAAATGTTCCTATCACATTAGTAGTTCTGGAAGGTACAAGCTGAACTCTAAAAATACAAGTACATACTTGAGGAAAAAGCAACAGACCAGAGATCCTACCTTGCCTCAAGTCAGTGGGAAAGATACCCCAGTTCTAAGGAAGGGTTAGAATAAGTAGAAATAACTGGATTAAATGAAAAGAAAATGCAAGATGAATGTTAAAGTGAGATCTATTTGGACCACTGAATTCACAGGAATCCAATCTATTTAAGACTTGCCTTATTCAGTGTTATTAACAGTGCTCAGATCCACACCTTTACTGTCTAGGAAAAGAAGACTTATGCTGATAATAGTAATGAAAGATATAGTCTATTAATGCAGGGATCATTTTCTATTGCCACTGCAAATCCAGCACATTTTCTTTATGTTACCCTACTGATTGCAGTTTGCCCAGTGCTTTGCTGGGGAGCTGGAAACTCCCAGACCCAACCTGTGGAGTTTCTAATTCAAAAATAAAATCTACCTGGCTACAGATTCCCCTCCCCCCCCCCCCAATGTGGCATCTAGGTTTTTTATCAGTCAAAAAAAAATTATACTTAAAAATACTTCAAGAAAAGGTCATAATGAGAAGATGGGATCCTGCATAGCTATGACACACAGCATTTTTTTTCCTTGGACAACATGTTTAACAGGAGAAAAATAACAGCTTCTGTGTGGGAGATGATCAAGTCTTACATGGAGTGTGAAGCAGAATTGCTACAATAAACCAAAGCCGTTCTCCATAAACCAACTGCTCTGCCAAACCAGGTGAAATATGTCTGCTTTGGCACTGTGTTATGTCTGTGTGTAGGAGGGAAAGGGGCCTGATCCCACACTCCTCCCAGGGAAAAGAAGAACTTGTTTGGCCACTGAACAGTTGGTGTTTCTATTGCATCGATCACTTAAGGATCTTACAGTAGTTTAAGAAACATTATTAAGCTGTTCTTCACAAATCTGAGACTGAATATCTTGCAGCTTTAAATGACTGGATCAACTGCGTGTGGTGCATCCTTGCATATGAATTAAGTTTTGAAGAGATCCCCTCTCAGCTAAAAGTCTAAAGAGAGCAGCATCACCCAGAAAGACTCATTCGTTTTTAAGGAGGAAGTTTGATCTGGAACAGGCAGGCTTGTTTACATGATGTACTAGCATCTATTTAATTAAGTACTGGCTTTCCATGCCAATAGCTTTTTCAGGACAGTTGCTAAAGTGAAATCTGGATACCTCAAAACCAGATTGATTTATACATCTACTGCCACTCCAATTATATGTTGCTGGTGGTGCCCAATGAAGTTTATACTATGTAGAATGTCCTATAGCTGGCTTGAAGCATAAGTATTCCAATCTGTGAAGGTAAGCTCTAGAGAAAGATGCTGTCAGTACCTTTCAAAATAAGCATTGGAGACCTACACAGCTGATGTAGTTGCCATCCACAGTCACACCAGAACAAGTTTTTAAGTTGTCCTCCAAGAGCTGCCTAAAAGTACAATCATATTCTGGGTCTCAGTACTGAAAAGTGAAGGACTATAGGTTTGGCGTAATTTAAAATTATAAAGCATGATCATAGTATAACGCATAGTACAACACTTCTTAATTTTTCATATCGTACATATAATTCTACACAAGGAGAAACAACCATGAAAATCCAGAGACAAACTTCAGGCTAACTAGCATGCAACGAAGGGGAGTGTATGGTTTGCAGAAACCAGCTTTGTTTTAGAGAGTCTATTGTTTGTATTAGTCTCCTTTTCAAGTCTCCTCTCTCCAGCAAGGGACTGAGAAAGTCCATGGACTATGGTAAGAATAAAATACTACATGGAGATGAACAGGCATGAAACACTGTGACAAAAAATATACAAGGCAGGGACCTGTGATTGTTGGACCACACCTGCAAAAGCCTATTATCACCAAAGGTTACATTTGTATATCTCAAGTCACAAGGGAAAACACAGAGATAATGCTTCAGAAGACTGTTAAACTGATAATCCACGTTCTGAAACAGAAGTTGTTAAATGCCAAGAATGGTTTGCCTTCATCAGAAATACTCTCCCTGCTAATCTGGAGTTGATAATAGTGACTGATCTCACAGGTTACATTTGGAGAATCATATGGGAGTCAACAAACTGGAAAGTCAATCAAAAAGCTGGAGGCTGTGTTTGGAGTATCAGTCCAATGTTATCCATAAAAACAAAGGAAAACTTATCATGTATTATGGTGACTACTTATTGGGTACTTGCCATAGCTAATGTAGTACTAAAAACAAAGTCAGGAACAGCCATATCAAGTGGTTAGATAGCCAAGTGGTTTTCAGAAAGCAACTTCACAGAGTCATGATGTCCTCAGCTCAAAAACAGAATGCTTTTTTAATAAATATATCTGTTTCTGTCACATGATTTCTTTATACAAAGTTCACAGATTTAAGCTTAGAGAACTTCCAAAACTGCACTGTAACCAGCAAGAGCTGGCCCTGCTTACAGATCCCTTTGATACCGTGATTTACTGCATGCACATATCAACATTCTATCACGAAGACTGTTCCTGAGTACTCTTGCAAACAATTCAGTTGCTTGGTTTTGCTTTGTGCAAAAGAACAACAGAAGTTAACAGTTTACATTGGAACACACACACAGGCAGAAACTGTAGCCCAGGGAAAAGAAAAACAGTGTAAAAAAATCAACAAACCTGTTCATGGTCCGAGCTTATCCAAGGTAATATAAGTCAGGAGCAGTGAGAAAAGCTTCATTTGCACAACAAGCAGCAAAACAGGAAAAAATAAACCAAAAACCCAATATACAATTTTTTCACTCTCTTCCCTCTCCCCCTTTCTTCCAAAATGAAAATTTGGTTCCCCTGAAGGTTCTCTCTCTCCCTTAAATCGCCCCCAAGTTAATTAAGTGATTCCCCTCATGATCCAGGCCACCTGAGTCTTGTTTGCTTTCTAACCTGCATATTTGATAAACATTAAGGACCATTTCTAAAGATGTCACCAGTGGCTAGTTAGTAATTTTACAAAAAATCAAGACCTCAATTGTTTCGTTACTGTTATTAATGTGGAGAAAAGACTCTAATAAAAACTCTGAACCTAAACCCCCTGCTCTGTTAATAATGACCACAAAGTCCTGGCTGACCTTCCACCCAAAAAACCCCAGTGCCTGGAAAGCTCAACCTGGTCCTTTCATCTTTTATTTGGCTGCTATGTATCTTGCTTTATTCTGTAAAGCTGTCTATGGTGCGAAATGTAGGCTATGTGCAATCTGAAATAAAGCTGCTTATTGCACAGAGGATGCCAAAATTAATAGCTCTGAATTTTAATGAGGAGATGCTTGGTTTCTGTTCCACTGGGATTGCAGGGAGTAAGTTAATACACATGAAAACAGGGGGAAAAATAAATAGAGCAACCAACTTTGTCTGTGTAGGAGTTAATCCATTTAAATGGCTGTAACAAAACCTGGCTGCAGGTTTATGTTTTTCAGAGACTGCATGCCACAGCTCTAACAAGCTGCATTCACAAGTTACTGTATGTCCAGGCAAGGAATATCAGGATCAGGGTTTGTTAGGGGACAGTTTGCTACATTCAGGTCATTTTAGAATCAGTCTGTCTGGGCAAATCATGCCAGATGGACAACACCATTTGCGCACTCGTGGCACTAGTCTTTAACCTGCCAAATTACCTCAGGAGTGACCTAAAGAGCCTCTTTCTCCAGCGTTAAAGTCTGTGCTGAGCCCCTGCTGTCCACAAATACTGTTTAGCATCTAGTTGCAAGACTTGTTTTCATTGCATATGCTAGCAGTCAGGCTGTGACTAAATGGCTATTGGCAAAGGTATTGAACTAAAGCCTAAAGAAATGGAAACTTTCATTTGGACTCCAGTGGGCTTTGGATCAAGCATAAAAAGAATAAATTGCTCTAAAGCAAATAAGGCAAAACTTCTGTTTTCCCACTCTGACTAGACTCTTGTAATCAGAGGTGCTGATCAGGGTTGTTCAGCTGTTAGATGCTATCAAATGCTATCTCAAACCAAGGTAATTAAAAGAGATCTTTAGAAAAGCAGCATAGAAAAATAAGTGCATTTGTGTTGACATAATCACTTCTGGATAAACAACACATAGACAAGCTTCAGTTCACAATCTTTCCCAAGAGGTCACTGGGGCTGCATGTGTGCTTCAGTGCTTTAAACTGGGTTTTACTCTCCTCTAAGCAGAAGGGTGATCCGCTTAGACTTGTCCAAGAGATTTTTTCCTTTGAAAAACAGACTGACCTCAGTTCTTCTTCATTCGGGTCTTGAATTAATACTAGTTTAGGGTAGCTGGGGACTTTATGCAACAACCAGATGTGTTCAGAGCCCTAAACACCTTCCAGGCAATGTTAGACACAAGGCTCCAAACAAGTAGATGGGCCAAGTAAGATCACTGTGGGGGGAGGCACAAGAAGAAATAGGATTCCCTCATTATTGTTGCACTGTTCTGGACAAGAATGGTTTAAAAATTCATCCTGAATTCCATCTCCATTTTCTCTGCTCAGTGAAGAACTTCTGTTCAATGGGAAATGCTTTTGATGCTTTGAAAAGTTCTCCCACTTCACTCACCCTTATTGCACACATCACCTCACTCTTTCCAACCAAGCTGTTGTCACTTTACCTGTCCCCTGCACAAGTGGCTCCTTCCCTGCAGCATCCACTGCTGGGTCTGTACCACACATTCCCATTTCCATCAGGTGCCAGCCAGCCCTGGGCACCAACCTTCCAGAAACACGGAGCAGTTGCAAGACAACCTTCTAACATTCCAGCTTTTGGAGGTTCTCTTATGGCCCTGCAGGAAGAAACATCAGCAGACCAGATCTTCCTTGCCAGGTTTCCTGGTGCTTTATGGTCCAGGGACCAGGAAAAGGTGTCCCAGCATTTCCCAGTTAGTGATTAAGAGACCTTTGTCTGCTTGTGGCATGGCCATTGACCAGTGCATGTGATGAGAGAGCAGGGTGGAGAACAGGCTGGCCAAAGCCAGCAGTGGGCTTGCCCTGTCAGTTCTCCAGGGGTGGTTTGATCTCGTCACCCCCAGTAATGGCACCTTATGCACTTCTGTAAGTGAGGGACCCGATTAGTTGTAGTTGAGGAATTTGGAGCAGTCCATAGGGTTTTCTACCTGATAATTATTCTTAGAAGAAAGGCTTAAGTTTGGTACTAGAGAATCCCCTGATGACAGAGGGGGAGAAAGGGCAGGTAGCAGAACATCTGTCACTTGCTATTTTTCACCACCAAAGCCAAATCTGGTCTAGTTCCCTGTGAAGGGCTGTGGGAAAGACACTCTTGACTAATTTTCATTCACCTCTTCCCAAGTGACCTTCTCCTTCCAAAGATGATGAGGAAATCATTTGCCTCAGCAGATTTGTCTGGAAAGTGTTATCTTTTGCAAACTTGAATTTATTGAAATGAATTACTTGTCATTTGAATTTAGCTTTAAACTTGGCTATGTGACTGGGAAGAACTTCACTGCCGTGCACAATAAACATTGTATTCCATGCCTCTTCCATTCTTTAATATCTGCACAATAGCAAGACCTGGAAAGCAGAAACACCAAACCATTTTTGTCCAGGAGTGTCACTTATTTCTCTAAGAGCAGCCTGCGGCATCGCACATATCATGTAAGAAGTCATCCCATCCTTGAATGCACAGATCACACAACATAGCTCATTTAACTTGCAGGCTCAATGACTCATAAATTATACTTTCCTCCAGGGACTGTTGCAGGAAGACATCAGGGCAGAGAGCCGTGTTTCAGTCCTCTGTTTTCTAAAGCTTTGTGCTAACCCAGAAAGTCTCCTCCCCAAGTAGGAACAACAGTTTGCTATAAATCTGTTCTATCCAGTTCCGTAGCCCTTCAGATTTTATGGAAAACACCTCTATTTGACTGGCAGTTTGGAGGGAATTCTGATTTTGCACAGTACTCTGGGAGTCATTATTCTTACTCTGGGGTAATTACTGGAAACCAAAAGAAAGCAGGTTTAGATTAGATATAAGGAAGAAATTCTTCACTGTGAGAGTGGCGAGGCATAGGAACAGATTGCCCAGAGAAGCTGTCCATGCCCCTCCCAGGGAATTGTTCAAGCCCAGATTGGATGGGGCCTTGAGCAACCTGATCTAGTGGAAGGCAGAGGGGTTGGAAATAGATGATCTTTACTGTCCCTTCTAACCCAAACCATTCTATGATTCTATGATCAGAGAGTTCATTCAAGCACTGATATTGAAAGTATTGAAATAGAGCATTAGCAGATCCTAAAAATGCTCCTCCTAAAGCCCTCTGGGTTTTAGAGAGCAAAACATTCTGTCCAAACACAACTATACAAAATATTTCAATTAGCTGTATGGGTTGCTAACAGTTCAAGACTTAAAAGCACCTCCTCACGCCATCCTGCTGCTCCGTGTTACAGTCCCTTGCTTTCATGGTGAGCCTGCAAAGCTGAAAGCAGGTAACATTATCCACTTTAAAGGACCTTTAGTAAGTATGAGTAGGAGCAGCATTAAACCCAGATAGGAAGCCTCAGTTCTCTTTGCCTGAAGGTACTGGACTTTAAATTCTGAGGCAGGGAGTGCCGTGTTCTCTCACAGAGGTCACCACGTCACGCTTTTGTATGTAATCTGTATAATTGAACTTTCCTGGCAAGTCTAACAATTATTTGGAGAAAGTCCTGGGTACGGAAAGTCCTTCTGTAAACTGTCACCCTGGGAGTTGCTTATGAAACACCACAATGCCTGCTGACCTGTAGGGTCAGCCCCCTTACATCCTCCAGCCTTCTGCCCCCCAAGGGAATGACTGACACAAAAGTGTAGTTTTGAGGGACATACGTGGAAGTGCACTTCCCACACTGATTGCCACCATCCACCAAACTTCTTGATCCTGAAAAATTTGCATTGCTATAACCTGAGTAGTGCACAAAGGATCACGTGCTCTGCCTCTGGTATGTAGGATCAGGACAATTCCACTGTCTTCTTTGCCTTAAATTGGGATCCTTCTGGGCTTCTTTTAATATCTTTTGGGTGTTACTAATGCCTGAACTGGACTTAGCTTTCATGTATGAATTTGGGAAATTGTATGACCACTGAAATGTGTCTGTCTAATTTAAAATTCCCCAATCTCATCAAGAGTCCAAGTTAGAGTACAGACAAGTAATTCTCTAATAGAGAAGGGACTGAAACTCTGATAAAAAAGCAAGTAAACAGTTCAAAGAGAGAACAAAGTCACATCCCTTCTATTTTTCCTTGTAGCTTAGAGAGTAAGACATACATTTCATCCCACTTAATGCTGAGAACCTCCCTCATGGACTAGCCACTTGATCACACCACATCCCACATGCATGAAACCCGCTCACAGGCCTGTCAGAGGAGGAGAAACACACCCAGCATTTCTTTACCAGCCTATTTCCAATCCCAAATTAATCTTGCCTGGACGTCCCGCCGACTAATCGGGTTTACTGACTCAGCTTTAGCAAAACCTCGGGTAGATGAGTATCCACTTCATTAATCCTCTCTCTGATCTCTGAGTGCACGGTCCTTGTGAGCGAGAAGGGGCAGACACACTTTGAAGACATTAAGCTACAAGCCATTTGCAAACAGATTTTCTCTCTTCCCCCAAACAGACAAGTGCTCAGTGCCGCTCAGCATCCATATTCAGGATAATTATAGTGACCTCCCAGCTGTCACTGACAGAAGTGCGGGAAGGCAGATTATGCACATGAAGTTCTCTGCAGCTAAAGCCACCATATGTCCAGGTTTCACTGGGCATGTTTCACAAAGCCAACTTTCTCCAGGCTGAAAAAAGACTTTGGCCATTTGTCCTGAACTTGTTTGTGGCTGGAACCTCTCCCAGGCTGGCTGACACTTGGACTGGAGCCATGAAGTACACTCAAATCCCCTGCATATGCTGGCTCCAGATACACCAGAATCACCACGTTTGTGCTGCCCATCTGCTGGAGCAGAGCCTGAGGGGCCTTGAAAAGCCAGAAAGGGAGCTTCAACCTTAGTGCTGGCAGCTTTCATCAAGTGAGGGAACTGAGAGCTCTCTCTTACCTGCAGCTCCTGCAGGCAGCTCCCATCATGGGCACGAGGGGTTTGGTGCAAGAGGTAAGAACCTGAGCTCTTTGGCATGAGGCTGCTTCTTCAGACAGGAGCTGATATCCTGCAACACTGCTGTGAGGTGCTTGTGGCAAGGTGAGGGAGGCAGCCCTGCCTGCACAGCCTCTCTGCACAGCTGCTCTGTGCTGAATGCCCTGTGCAAGCCACAGAGATCTCATGAACCACGGTTTATTACATCATCAGCTAAGTCTTGATTAGAAAATGCTTTCTGCAATACATTGTCTGTAGCTCAGCTGAAGATTGAAGAAGGTTTTTGACTCCAACTCTTCTGATTTAAGAAGAACTGCATTCTTCCACTTCCAGAGATTTATAGGTGTCCTGCAGACACCTTACCATAAAATGAAATCACCTCCCCTCATCATGTCTCCATTGAAACATTCAGATTTGTGATTCTTAACTGGTTTAATTCACCAGGAATTTTTTGAATGCTGAATCTGGAGCAATGTTTCCTTTAGCTTATATATATAAAAGAAGAACCTTATGCCAAGGAAACTGAGAAGAAAACAAACAGTTAGAACACACAGAGCTTGACTTTTTCCCTCCAGTGAAACAACACAGACATTTTAATAATTAAGCAGTTTCATAATGTTTGTAGAGGGAAATTAAAGTTTATTGCTTTTGCCATTTCTGTAAAGGCACAGGGCAAAGTGTGGGGGCTTTCGGAGGAGAAGAATTAGAGAAGGGAGGAAAAAAAAGATGGTGCTGTAGGAGTGAAAGAACAAATCTCTAACTCCCTAGGTAATATTTACAGTACTGCAGCAGGAGCTCAGTTAAGGAAGGAGAGAGTCAGAATTTGAGGCCTCATTTGGTAAACCAATATTTTCGCACAAGAGAAACTTGAGTGAGCATGTATTAGACTGTGGTTTAAGAAAGACCCTTCAAGGTTGACCCAATGAAAGCTGGGTTGTGAAGTTCTGACTCATATTTTAGGATCACTCATTCTCTAATTTAAATCAATAGGAATTTTTTTACTAACGTGATTGGGAACAAGATTGAGCCTTTACTCCATTGTGGTTCCCTGCGGTAATGTGGAAGTAGGGTAAAGTTAGCTGATAGTCACTCGAAAAATCAAAATTTGGCCTCCAAAAGCAAGCAGTCACATCTTCCCCCTTCCTCAGAAAACACATGAATTGGGAGCAACACATTTATTCAATTTCTTTAGACAAATGCACACTTGAATTAAACTCCCTCAAAGTTAGGAAGATTATTCTGACTTTGTGTCTATACAAGAGAAAGGCAGAGTTGATTCAAGATGTACAAATCTAAGAGAATTAAACTCTGCCAGTTCCTACATAGTGTTGAAATTGATACAATATGTCTGGAATTGATTTTTCAGTGGATGCTGGAGACAGATCTCAGAGATGTGTCAGTGCCTGCTCTGTAAATGAAGGAATAGACTGTAAGTTTACAGGTACCTGGTCTGTACAGAATTTGGGAACAAAGAGGGAGAAAGAAATCCAAAGCACATGCAGGAGATAATATGAAAAGCAAGAAAATCACTGACAACAACAATGAAAGAGCCTGCTCCTACCCCTTAGTGGAAATACCACACTGCTCAACACCCAATTTACTGAAATAAGACACAGCATGGCTGGGGAAGATGAAGGAAATAAAATCAGCCAGATCCCAAGAGAGACTGATAATGGAGGAAATCTAAAATTTATCTTTTGTTTTTCTGATATAATTTCAAGGGTGTTTTTTTGTGGGTTTTTTTTTGTGGGGGCTTTTTTTTTTTTTTTTATTCATACAAGGTGATAGAGCAGCTATTGCTGAAATAACTATTTCATTTTAAACAAAAGGTGTGCTAGATTCCAACAGATCACCTGTGAGATACAGAGCTGCTTTCACACTTGTCCTCATTCCCCCACTGACTTTTTTGTATTTCTGTCAGCATCTGTCTGGGGGCACTGACCAGGAGAGCTCCTGAGGCAGGGTCAGATATGGATGTCCTAGTGGACAACTGTGTCTTGTGCCACTTAATGCAGTTATGAATGGGCACAGTGGGAAGGGTTGAGCTTAGTCCTTGTTAATTCCTCTTCTGTCCCTCTCGTTCATTCTGTGCTTGGCAGAGTAAGTTCCTGTGTGCACATTCTGGTCTGGAAATAAATATACTTTATTATAGAGTAGGAAGCATGGGAATAAACCCTAATTTAGTAGAAGCTGGATAAGCCTCTCTTCCATCCAAAAAATACAAAATGACACATCGTATTTCCTTTTTTTTGGGGGGGGAGGGTAGGGAGGGGTAATCACTTTTAAAGTCCAGGATTCACTGTGTTCTTTAGTATTTTATAGCATGGTTTTGGAGGTATTCTTACTTGTTTGGCAAGAGTAGTTGAATCTCTGTGACATGCTACATTACAGTTTCCGAGAAGCAAATCCACTTGAAAAAAGTTTGAGGGCATAACCACAGAAGAAAACTAACTTGGCACACCTGAGTCGGATGAAGCATCTGTAGGTGGGGGTTTGAACTCGGGCAAACCTCTGAGACCGGCTTTGCTGCCGGAGCAATCCTGATGTGAAACCACCCCCTCAGTAGCAGAAGAGCCTTGTCACAGGGGCAGCAATGAACTTTCTGCTGTGAAACACGATGAGGTGACAAAGCCGTAAGGAAACGCAGATTTGCTTGCCTTGCAGCCTCGAGAAGTGAGATTCTGCTTTGATTGTACTGCCAGATGTCAAAGCAATAGTGAATTACCAACCCAAGCTAACTAATGTGGGGGAGTGGGGAAAGAAGTGTGAAGTGCTGATGTGTGTAAGCATCACATAAAATGTACTTGCTCTGTAAATGATAGGTCCCCAAAGGCACATAACATACGCAGGTACCTGCTTGGACAACATGGCCTGTGCAGGGATGTGCACGCCAGTTCAGGTACTTTATCTTGTAAGAGGGGACTTACAGTGAAAGAGTATTTGGAGTATTTCTGCTGTAAGCACAGAAATATATTTGGGATTGGAGTAAACAGAGGTGCTAAATGAGAGTTGCTCACAATGTTCACAGTGTTTATGCTTCTCATAGTTCTGGGGTAGCAAAGGGAGGAAGGGGCTGTTACTGCTGCTCTGAAGGGGGAAGAAAGTGGGGGAATAGAGACCCAGATGAATGGACTCACTTGCCCATGGTCCCATCGGTGACCTGTGGAAATGACAGAGATAATAACCCACATTAGGAGGATACCTTCTCAACTAATAAGTTAAACGGGATGGGAAGAAAGCCATGCACAGAGATGTCAGAGCTTGAGTGTTGAAACCACAGACATGTTGTTCCCAAGTGTTCATTTACAGGCAGAGTTCCAGTATGGGCTCTTCTAGGTTTAGGAAGAGCAAGTGTGTTATTCTGTGCAGCAAGCTGAGGTCCTTAATAGCATTTATCTTCTCTACTCATTTAATGAAATATGCGGGCATTCAATACACTTCAGGTCTCTATTTCCCTTCCCTGTCAATGGGTTTATGTTTGGGTGGTATAGCCAACGGTGATAGGACTGTGAGAAGAAGGATGTGGGTGAATGACAGTGTTGTTGCATAAGTCTTTTTTCAAATGGTAATGTGACTAAAAACTGAGCAGTCTGCTATTTTGTGTTGTTAGTTATCAGAAGACACCATCAAACCTCTGCCTGAGGAGCACTACAAGGTGTTGAAATAGACCCTGATTTTATCAGCAGAAATATCAGTGTAACAAAGTACCCACCCTAAGAATGACTTTGGTTATTTAATTTAGGTGTCAGCATAGGTTTTACATAGGGGAGGGATCTTGGTTTTAGTTAATTATTAGACTGGGTTCCCTTGCTGCATGTTCACCTTTGCAGAGAGATTATTGCAAAAATGTTGGAGGAAAATTTTGAAGCCCCATGACCACTGTATTTTTCATGCCCTAATTACTTGGTCCAAAATCCTACTCTCCACTGAGTCAGTCTTTGCTGAGATTAGTGGAAATGCTTTTGGTTTACAGTGAGATATGAATTATCCAGAATGTAGCCTGAGGAGAGAGAGAATGCTATTTAATATCATTAAAAAATGAGAAAGAGAAGCTAAAATAGCTTTTGTCAGTGGCATAATACTGTTCCCAAAGAGTTGTGACATCTCTGTATCTCCCAGGGCTACAAAGGCATGATGTTTTGATATTTTCTCCTTCAATTCCCCTTTCCCACTAACAACCTTTTTTCTGGGCTATAATAGCTCCATATCCACTTCAAATTACTTGAGAGATACTGAAAGGCAAAGCACTCAGTAGGGACATGGAGTCTTTAAAGCTCCTCCTTCATTAGCAATCTAGGGATCCTGGCAGTGCAGGGGTTAACCTGAGGCCATGAAAAGTGCTGAGGGAGTCTTGAATACACAGAAAGGCAGGAGCATAGAGGAGATGGGGAAAGCAGCAGCAGTGTGGACAGGGTAAGGATGCTTCACCACGATTCTAATGCTACTTGAGAGCAGCAGTAGTCTTACTCCTGCAGCAGAGTCCTGCAGCTCTGACAGATGCTCCCCAGACTCCCACTTACCTGCAGCTGGGTCAGCTCTAAATGCTCCTACCCACAAGGGCCAGTCTCACATTCTAACGTGGCCCTGACCTGTCCTGATAGCCCAGATCAGCACCAGGTTGCCAGCAGGCAGTATTGCAGGTATGCTGGAAGATCTCAAAGCCCCAGACCTGACCCTCCACTGCAGTGTAGACACTTTGTTCCTCCTGTTGCATATCATGCACAGTTTGCACAGCCATGAGTGGAGTGGCAGCTGCTGCAACTACATTCATGGAATGGAATGAGTGTCCTGCAATACACTGAGCTGCACCCATTTGCTTGCCCAAAAATAGGAGGCAGTGAAGAACTGGGGCCAGAACCTGTTTCTCAGAAGAGCTTGCAATTGGTACAGCAATTAAAGACAGTATTGATTTCATCAAGAGCTGCTCTCGGTATGCTTGACCTGGATATGGGTGTTGTATACATCATTCCTCAGCTGGCCCACTCTACATTCTCTATATGCTCCAGCAAAGGTTGTATTCCTGGAGGAATCCATGATGTAGTGTGGCACTGTGCATGGAGGGTGTTACAGGAAAGCAGGAAAGCGCAGATGTCACGATATTAAATCTACAGTGTGGGAGAGAGATGGGGAGAAGATGAGGATGAGCATGTGGAGGAAGAACTGGTTTGAGTAGGAATGGTGGAGGGTCATCCTCTTTCTTTTCTCTACCATTCTTCCTTATCCAGTAGGTTTACCTACAGAATACTCTGAGGTGGGAGGGAGAGCGTTGGTGCCTGGGGTATTTGCTAGGAAATGTGTGTGGAGGCCTTTTTTTGACTAGTACACGTAGCCTTAGCAGGAATACACTTGTATCATGGAGCACAAGTGTTACCTATAGAGAGAGCAGATTGGTGCTACTGGCCCTGACAATGTATTTATTGCCCAACCTCTAGTGAAGGTTTTATCATGCCACTTCACGGGGACGTCACAATTCCCACAAACCTCCTCAAGCCCTTGCCTTTGACTTCGTGTGCGAGACTGGGAAGGTAGGGAGGTAACAGGTTTATTACAGGTCCCCTTTGCCCTGGAGCTTGCAGCTATGTTTCTCTCACCTGCGTTTCTGAAAGCTGTTGGCAGTGTGATGCTGTCCCAGGGCCACCTGACTGAGAATCCCTGTGACACCCAAAGTGTCTAACAGTGTTACCAGCATTTGTGCAATTAAATAGTGCGAAATTCAAGCACAGAAATAAGGTCTCCCCATTTCCTGTACCAACGGCTAGGACATGTTGCCTCCTTTCAACTAAATGGCAAATAAAGAAATCAAAAATCTGAATGTCATGGCTGAAAGAGAAACATGGATGCCTAGAAAAATTCCCAAGGTTTTTCTGCTTCACCTTTGCTTGGGTCTGCTCCCCTTATAAATGAGCAACAGCTGAGCAATCAGGGAACAGAATGGAAACTCAGATTACATGAAAATTTGCCTCAAGGACTCTGATGTGACACCTATTTTAACCCAGCCCCTCCCTTTGCTTCTTTTGCTTCCCCTGGTTCATTCAAGCACGTTGCCTTACTGATGCAGCCATAACAAGAGACTTGCAGTGGGTTGGGAGGCTTTTGGTTTTTCCCTCTTTTGGAAATATTTCAGAGTAACCATCTGTCAGTTCCCACCAGCCGGGAGAGCTGCTCTGACAGCAGATATATGCAGCATCTCCCTGCTCAGCACCAGCACTGAGAGAGGAGGGGAAAAGGGAAGAGCTGTGCAGGGCTCAGGAGCAGACCTGAGGGTTGCAGCTGGTGTGAAAGCTTTTTTGCTGAAGCAAAAACGCACACAAAATGGCTTTTCTCTTTCACACACACCTGAAATTGCTTGTTTGCTACAGTCAATAAAGTTGAGATTTCATTTATTGCTTTCTGTGAAGAAGGAGAAGTGTGGCTGTCTGACAGCCACCTGTCCAGACTTGGTGAGATCTCCAGGGTTAGTTGGAAAACCTCTCAAGTGAGCAGCATGTTGTAGGAAAGGGACTGTTTGTGGCTGTCTGGGTGGTGAAGTGACAAGGGATGAGAATCACAACTTAATAATTCTGTGCATCTTAATTGTTTTTAAGTGAGAGTTTGCCAGAGCAATGGATAAATAACAAGCCAGTACCAAAACCAGTAAGCACCAAAACGTAATGAGTTTCTGCTGTGTTTGTAAGGCACAACAGTGTCCATATTCATGGACACTGTTGTGCAGGAGTGAATGCCACTGTTGCGCATGAAATGTCAGAAATCAAATCCTTTATCCATTCATCCAAGTATTTATTCTGGAGGAGTTGGTACAGTTATTCACTAAAGATGTGGAAATCTATCTTGCATTTCTTGCTACCCCATAAAGCTGCTTTTGAAGGGTTTGTAGCAATGTTAATGGAATATGATACTTCCAAATATTTGATTACCAATAATTTACCAACTTACCAAACTGTACCACGGTTTTACCTAATGCCTACAATAGGTTGGACATCAAAAAAGCTCATAATATTATATATTTTCAAGTTTACCTGCCAAAGTTTTAGCCAAGCTCTAGACTCCAGTGATTACACAAAGCCTTTGTGCATTTTCCCTCCTGCCTGGGAGGTGATACCCATTTTCCTCCTTGACTTCACATTCCCCAGGGCTGTCATACCTTTTTCCTGCTGTTGTCAACAAATGCAGACTACAACTCATCATTTAACAGAGTCCAAGCCCAGCATCCAGACTAACAAAATTTTCCTGGACTACCTGTGGCTCTAGGGTGCAAGCAGCCAGCTGGTGCTGGCTACTAGTTGCTTTTGATGTAGGGCTAGCATTAGTGGAGCCAGAGGGGATATTGCTGTACTCAGGTGCTACAGCTGCCACAACTGAAGTGCAAATAGCTTTGTTTCCAATAGGAGCTGAGAATACACACGTTCTTTATGAGGCAATATGGCTCCATATGGTCAAAGGCTCTAGGTAAATGCAATTTTAAATCGCTTTCTTTTTAATGAAACTTTAATGCTGTAGAAATCCATGGAGGAAATAGAGGGAAAAGATCTTACTAGATACAAGGAAAGCTTGCTTGTGTTTGATCTGTCTCTTGTACCCTTTGGAGGCAGATATATTTATTTACAGCACAATCTCAGCTCCACTGAAGTCAGCGGGAAGTCTGCCACCAGCTTCACAGGCAGCAGGCTGGTGCCTCCGAGGGGTGATCCGCTGAGCACGCTCCCCTCCTCTGCTGCAGAAGGAGCCACTAATGCGTGCCCTCGGCTTCTTGCTGTGCTAAACCCATTTATCTAAACCATGACAGCATAAGAAGCAGTTTTAGCGATTAACCCACTTTTACTGCCATAAAACTAATCAAGCTGCTTCTTTTTATTTACTAGGGGAGTCCGTTTTTAAGTTCCCAGATGCTCAATTGTAGTGGGGGAAGGTAAGTTTTGCACGTTTAAAATGGAGTATTGTATTCATTTAAGGAACAGGAGGAGAGTGAAACAGTGAGCGATCCTTTCTCCACCCAAAGACTGACAGCCTGGCAACCTCTGAAACAGAAAAGCCTTTGTCTTACACCATCACGGCCACAGTGCCCACAGCTGTCAGGTCTGGTGCTCCCTTACTGGCCAGCTCCCAATAGTAGGAAGAGCCACTGTATCCAAGCCATCAGGGACAAGCTGGACAGATCCATCAAAACGGGGTACGGGAGACAAGCCAGCAGGTCAAGGCTGTGTTTCAGGCAGCTGTGGCTCCCACCAGCAAACCAGGTGTGTATGGATGGAGAGGTTGGTAGGTGAGGAAGCCTTAAATCATGGGCTTAACGTTTGCATGAAAAGGTCCTGAGAGGAGCCAACCTGAGTTGCCCCTGCTGCAGTAGGAGAGCAGTGGTGGGCAAAAGGGACAAACACTGCTCTTCAAGTTTCAGTAATAACAGGCCCTTAAAGCACAACACATCCTATCCTCTTGATTTCTAGCAAGAGCAGTTCAGATGAACACACATGAGGATTAACAGCTCCCTTGAGCATACAGAGCCCACGTTGCCCCTGCTTTATAGTGCTGAAAAGCACGGGTGATTCCTGTTGGCTCTGGTGGTGACCTGACAGAGGGGTTAAAGGCTGCCCAGCTTCCTTGGCCAGCTCTTTCCTCAGCCCTGGTCCAGGCAGACCTTCAGCCAGCATCTAAACACAAGAGCTTTGCCCATAGCTTCCCTCAGCCAACTTCAAACTGCAACTTATACAAAGAGTCCCTGGCTGTGACTCGGAGCACTGCTGCTCCCAGGCACCCAACTAGGACCTACCCTGCACCTTGCCAACTGCCATTTTGGCTACCTGTGAAGTCCCCCTCCTTGCTCCTTATGTTTTCTAACCCACAAGGGACTTCTCCTGCCTTCTTTACCTCCTAGGAACCATGAAAAGCATCGCATCTATTAGAGATATTACTGACACATCACAGAGCCACCCCACCGCACTTGATGCCCCTTTCACCACACCATTTGTACCAGCCCTGCTGCTCCTGTTGTCCAGCTGGGGAACTGTGGGTAAAACTTGCCTATGAAATATTGTCTTGAAAGCATTAAGGTTATTCCTAAGATTGGGACCTTCCAGGGATGCTGCAAGCAAGCAAGCTGAGGGCAAAGATTTGCCTTGCAGGAGGCCAGTGGGCAAGAGCTCAGGCAGTAAAGTAAGCCTCGACCACAACTGCTGGCCCTGAGTGAGCCTTTGCAGTGGTTGCTAATAAAAAAATAAAATAAAATAAAATAAAATAATCATTTAAGTGGGGCAAAGGAGCATTTTATAGCCCTCCTATCTTTTAAACTCTGGAAATATGGAAGACAACTGATTTAGACCCTTTGTTGTTCTGTCCCTGGTAGCTGCAAATGCCAGCAAAACTAATGAAGATGGCAGTGGGTAAGCAGCTTTATGTGTAACAGTAATTGGTTCTGAACTGCTTGACAATTCTAATAGCTTTCAGCTGGCTTGGACAAAGGGGCAAGCTATGGACATTACAGAAACACTGAAGTGAGATGTGGGAGTATGAAAAGGAGACAAATGTATTATAAACCTTCTGAATGCAAAAAAACCCACCATCATTTTCACGACTATTTTCAGATGCCAAGCAAGTGCCACAGCCCACAGGGGAGATGAGTCTGAGGAACACTGGTAGCACTCAGGAATTTCTCCCAGGAGCCATGGACAAGGCTATAGGAACAGTTTGCCTAAAAGCAGCTGGGACATTGATAGCTTTGGGGCTTTGAACTCAGGTAGAAGCTAATGAGGTGCTGGAAACAGGGGGGCATCACCACTGAAATAAGTGTTCCATGAGGAGCAGGGGATTTGTGGCCCACACCGCTGCACAGTCTCACTGCGATAGTCTACCTCCTCGTTGCTGTTCCCTGGGACATCCCAAAAAGCACACACTGCTCCTCATACCTCTCTTTAATTTCTTTCCCATGTTTTTCTCACTCCCTTTTCCCCTTGTTTGGGTCCTTCACTTCATGATATGGCTTCTAAGCCAAATTTCCAGCTGCCTCCTTGCCCTCCATCACCTTTTTTGCCTCTTGGCATGTCAAAAGGCAATCATGGGCTGTGGCTGATATGAAGCTACACAGGGGTAGCTGGCAATCAGCTGCCACCAAGCAGTAGGATGGTCCTCAATTTTCCCTCCATAGAGGCGTTAATTATTTTATCTTCTCTCCAGCCATAGATTTCCACACTGAGATTATGGAAACTTTTTCTCTTTGAAGCCTCCATTTGTCTGCCTAATGTATTTATGTGGACAAGGAATTCAGAGTACCATGGGCAGACAGAGAAACAGGCGGAGGGACTGCATGGATACAGTTGTCTTAGGGAGCTATGTTAAAAAGCTGGAATGCTATATTTATGTATGACTGAAAAAAAATCTGTAATAAAAGAAAAAGGTCTTTATTAGCTTCAAAAGAAAGATTTCTGGTGAGCTGACAGATAGCAAATAGCTTTATGTGCATCATCTGATGCCTAGCAGGTGCCCCCAGAGAAACAAAGTCTGTATTTCTACATGTTCTGTTCACTCTTTGGGAGACACTTCTTCCTCAGACTGACATTTTGGTTACATTCATTCCCCGAGGCATTTTGCAGGAAAACACAGCAACGCATTTGGTTGTTCAAGAGGTACTGAACTTTACATAGATGACATTTGAAAACACAGAGAACTCACGCCTGGGAGCTCCAAGTGCTCTGAAAGAAGCAACACTGCTGGGCTCAATTATATAGAAATGTAAATTTGGAGTGGCAGTAATACCAAAACAGGGAGAGAAGTTAGCACTGCTGGATTGCACTAACCTCAGCTGCAAAGTATACTGGAAGTTCACAGTGAAATTGCTAAAAAAGAATGTTAGAGCAGACTTTTTTTGCTGCAAAAGCCTGCACAAGGAGAGCCACCTTCCTCTGGTGTCCGAAGCCAAACTCCGACAGTGCCCTCGGGAAAGCATCCTAATGAACGTGAAATGTAAATGTTTTAACAAAGCCGGGATGTTTCCAAGGTCCCAGTCCCAGCAACGAAAATGAAATAATCAGTCATACGTTTTGGATAATGTCTCGGTTTAACTGGCTGAGCTTTAGCAGTGTGTGAGGGAAGCACAGGCACAGATATTTCACTCCTTGTTAGCCCCTGCAGAGGAGTGGTGCAGAGGAGAGCAGGTCAAGTAACAATATACCACACATGAGAAAATGTGCTGAGTCAGCATCTGCCCTGTGTTTTAGCATTGTCAAACCACAAAACAGCACCGGGGAAATAATCTGTCTCATGCTGACAACAGAAAAGCCAAGTATGTGCACTGCCAAATGCAGTCGTGGGAGAGCTACAGCAACGCAGGGAGCTGGGTAAGCCAAAAAGCCAAACCTGCCATCCTGAGAGCAGCCCCTGGGAGATGCTTCATGTTGTGAATGCAATGATGAGTGGCCTCGAGCAGGGCATAGGGGTTACAAATGCCAGGTAGCTCTGTGGTGAGAGGAAAGTGAGCCTGTCCTGGGGGAGATGTATCTTCCAATGCTCAGAAGAGAAGGAGCAGATGACCAAGTTTGCCAACTTTATCCAGAAAGTGGGCCATAACCTAGACAAGATATGGGATCATCCATCCCTGCATGTCTTAAATGACCACTCAGCTTTCACCTGCTGCTGACAGAAGCTGGCTCTCAAAGCTGCAGCCTGAGAAAGGACACAGGCTCCTGGCCAGCGTGAAATGTTTTATTTGAGCCCAGTTTGCTCCAGTGACCAGCAACAGCTGAGCATTTGGCCCCATCACCTGCATTTACCCCATCAGACCTGGAAGCAGTCGGGAAGGCATAACACAGTGCCATGGATTTACAGAAACTGGGGCCAGAGGAGGGAGACCCAAGGATAAAGTCAAGATATGACAGTCTGTGTAAAGTATCCATTTCTTACTCACACACACTCAGGGTCTCTCTCATTGCATTTTCCAATATATTCTCCACCTTGGTAAAATCTCACCTCCCTTCTTCCCAGCCAGAGAGTGCAAATGGGTTTGTGAGCCCTAGTGCATCATTCACAGCTGCCATAAATCTGGAGCAATGTACACTATCAGATGTGCAGGTTTCATTTGTAAAGCAGGATTTATGATTTCACCCCTCAGATCTGCAGATGGGTTTTATTGTGATTTATGCCTGTGTCATGAAGGACCACATATAAGAATTACCTGATATTATCGAGGGACCTATTCTTTTTTGCCCTTATCCTTCATCTGAAAGCAGAGACTACTTAATCACTGTTAGCTATATACAGACTACAGTGTCCTCTGTGAATTACCCATTTCCCTCTTTTCAGTATTATTAGCTTGTGATGTTAGGACTAACCCAATGAAATAGTCACAAGCACATGCTGAATTGCAACTATATAGACAATTTATAAATGGCTTTTTGGTGACTGTGTTGGCAAATTTAATTACAGTGTTTTTAAAGGAGACATTACATCAACATTAACTGAATGCCAGCCTCAAACTGAGGTATGAAAAAGGCTCTTTGGGTCCTCTGAGTAAAATATTTAGGTTTCTACTGTTGTTAGAGCCTACACCTCAATAGCATAAATCATAGGGAAAAATTCCCTTTTCTGAGAAATGTTGAGGCCAGTTTTCTGAAAGCATTAAGCCAATCTAACCACCACTGATTTAAAAAGGCATTGTAACACTCCAGAGGATCTTGCTTGCAGAAGGAGAGTGACACCCAGTAAAGTTTCACAATATCCCATTCATTAGGCTTCCCTGGTTTTCACTAGTCCTGAGTACCTAAGAGCTTGTCAGAGGGCCCCTTCGGTCTCCCTATGTCTCTTCCAGTGCTGACATGCTCTCAGAAATCAGACTGACAACCTGTTTTTGTTTGAAAGCTAATAAGTCATAGGGTCCTGGAGAGGTCTTGGTATCTTGCAGTCAGAGAATAACCTTTGATGGCTTGGGTCTAACTGCATTAAAAAAAGATGACCTGTGCCTCTTACGTGGTTTTGAAACATCTGCAGCAATTGCTAGGAGATGCTGCAGTGTTTCAATAGATCTGTTTACTCTCAGTTGTACTAACAGGTGAAGGTCCAAAACATGAAGCTCCAGCATTGTATCCTATTCTGCAAGTGTTCCTTGGCCATATAGGTCTGATAGTCCTTTTTTCTGCTTTTGGTCCAGGAGAGATGGGAAATTTCTGTACTCAAAAACTCATACAAGCTGCAATGAGACACTCTTTTGGTGAGAGAGGTCTTTGAATCTCTTTTAGATCCTGCTTCTTGCTGATTGCAGTATCAGGACACTCTACAAAGTGAGGCATTGCTTCTGCCTTTCTAGCAACTGCAGCTACTCTTTGTAAGAGAAGGGCACAGGCGTGATTGTGGCTCCACCTGCACAAACAGGTCTCAACAGGGATTGGACTTGAGCCCAGTCTTGGTCTCGAGCACCAAAGACCCACCATAAGGGCAAACCTCACATCTAATCATACATTCATCTGTATGAGAGGATAAGTGTAGCAAAGGCCCTCTTCCCCCTTCCTTTTCTACCTCAGCAGTAAGAAGTGCTTCCTGGGAAGAGGCTGGGGCAGTCAGAGTACCAGCTCCTCAGAAAGCACCAGGTTGTGAGGTACGACTGATGAACATCCTCCCACGTGCTGTCTGTTGGCCCTTCTGCCTGGTGAGAGCAGCAGCTCTTTGCAGTGCTGTCCCATTTCAGGGAGGGTGTTAAAGTGCTTTCAAGGAGAATTTTCCTCCCTCTGTCCCCCAGGATGTTTTTGTGAGCAGTGAGATAGGGATTACAGGGAGAACTTTCTTACCTCAGGCTCCTGGAAGCTTTTTGTCTTGTAGAATAGGAATTTGCCATCATGGCAGGCAAGGCAAGAACCTGGTCTCTTCTTCCTCTGTCATGGAGAATTCTGGAAACAAAGTTGGGAATTTGGGTCAATCTAAAAGATTGCAGAGAGGATGTCAGTGCTTGATGGAATGGTTCATTTTTATTACTTTGGCTTCAGGAAATGACTCTCATGATTTGAGTCCTGAATGTTTTTTACATCCACGTGAGAGTCCGTGATGTGCCAAGACTTTGATCTGGAGTGCTTGTGCAGAACCCACAGAGGGTGACACATAAAGCACTGGACCTTCTGCAAACCATGTGTGGATGCAAGCTCTAGGAAGTACTTTTAGGAACTCAAGAGTGGCCTAAGCTGCCCGGATAGGCACAGCCCTTTTGTCTGAGGCATTCTTAGTGCAGGCCTACCACGCTGACCCTATATGGGGAATTAGGGAAAGAAATACTAAATTTCTGGATCCCAAAGAGCTGTAGATGCACGTGACATGCTGAGCAGCTCAGCCTGGATGAGAAGGGAACACTTCTGGGATCCAGAGATCAAAATGACTGTAAACATCTGGGGAGCTTTAAATAGGGAGTACCTTTGGAGTTTACTCATACTGAAAGTCTGTCAAAGGCTGAACAACAGTTTTGCAACATCACAGTATTAGATTTAAGCACCTCCATCCCACTTTAGGTTTAAGTCCTTAAGTAGATCTAGTTCATAACACTCAAATTTAATTCAAGAATTTTCTTATTCTATTTTCTTATTCCCACTGACTGTTCCATTTGCTTTCAGGCTGACAACCTAAAGCACTCTAGTTTAGATCCTTAGTTGCTAAGTAATATATATTTTTCATCAAAGCAAGGAGAAAACTTAGATGAGGTCTATAGGCTCTTACCAAAATTTCAGCTTTCAGCAGTTCTTGTTACATCCATTTAAAAAAATGTGTAGGCCAAAGTTTTTTGAAAGTGCAGAAACTAATTTCTTCTTCAGATTTCTATAATTCAAACAGCAATTTAAGAACTACATGACCCATTCCCAGTGCTTTCTATTACATGTTCCTATTTTCCTCTCACACTCAAAAATTTAAGAACAAAAGTCTCAGCCCCAGAAGAGCATCCCACATAGCACAAGTGCATGAAAATAAGAGGTGTTTTGTAGCCTTCTAAGTGGGCCTAGAAACATTTACAGCCTTAGCTAATCACATTACATTTGCTTAATTAATGGGAAGAGCCTATGCTCTCAAGCTGACAGGCTTTGATAGATGAGTACAGCTGCCCTGGCTTTCAGCAGCATGTGTGACTGCTTGGTGGGAATAGGGTGGGGGACAGTAGGGGTTGCAAAGCAATGAAATAAATGTACTGTATGCATATAGAACTCCCATTCATGCTTACTCTGCACCTGAGGTAGAGAGGTAGCTCCAATCCCCTTCTGTGTTAGCTGCACCTGAGGCTGTGCACGGATCTGACCCACTGTCGCTGCCTGTGGGGCAGCCCTTTCCCAGGCACAGCCCAGACCCATCACCCTGTCCTGAGTCACCAGTCCATGAGGGTGCTCCCACACAATTAGCATTGCTTTAGGCAGCTTGAGAGAACCTAATTGTAAGACAGAGGTAAAGGGATTGCTATGAATGAGAGGATAGGGAAAACATTAGTTGTTTCCTAAGCAGAGAAAGAGAAATTCTGCTCTAGACAGCACAGAAAATCACCTGCATTTTTCAGAGCTTCTCCTGCACTTAAATCAGAAAAACAGCCTTATGTCTTGAATTATCTCCTCTGTTCCTGTCCAAATGACTCCTCGTGTGCCTGCATTACAGAACACGAGTCTGAAACTCATGATGTAGGCAGCTGCCAGGCCAACTGCTCTGATGATAATCGAGCCAGTTGTACATACTTTTGTACATCATACCCCATAGCATCCGACTCTTACTCACCCTGTTACCAACTGCTTCTTGTCTATTTTCTCCAGGAAACAGACTTTATCAGTGTAATTTGCAAGAAACCCTCCCAGTCCCAGCTGGAAAGTCACGCTCTCCCCCACCTCCCTTCCACCACTTTCTTCAGGGCTTTAGGTTGCTCAGCAGGACCAATTAGGAATTCAAACCAGGTAGAAAGTGAATATACAGTAGCAATAAGAGTCAGTGGCATGATTGATGATGCTTATACAAATGCTTCTGGCTTGAAAAACAGTGTCTGGGTGGATTCCAGGAGTTGTGCCTAATTTCAAAAGGATTTTCTGAAAGAAAAAAAAGGATAGCAGTATACACTGCGGAAAGCAACTTCCACAGATTATTCCATCCCTAAAATACCAACCAATTACTAAGAACAAAGTATGAGAGAAGTAACAAGAGCTTTTACTCATACTGATCCTCCTGCACATTTACTGAAATAGGGCTGAGACTGTTTTTTCCTGTGGATTTCCCAACAGTCAGAGTTGCACTGGTCCAAGTACAGTTTTGAACTTACTTTGTTGCATATATTAGGAATAATGGATTAAAATTATGAAAACCTGAGTAGCTATTAATGACAGTAAAAAAGGAAACACTGAATTTCTCACTGATTCAAATGGATGTGTGCAACTTTTGGAGACAACAAAGGATTTTCCTACATCAGCCTCTGATTTTTACTGACATTTTGCTAGCAATGCCTGTCTGTGGGTCTGTGTATTTGTGCTCAGCTTCACAGTGGTTAAACCAAAAATCCTCATTCCCTGTCTTGTCTTTCCTCATCAGTCAATGGCCCTTCAGTACTGTCCTGGCGCATCCCCTTCTGCCAGCCATGGCAGGAAGGGAACAGAAATCCTATGGAAAGATGTTGACCCAGATTTACCCTGGAAGCTGCCAAGCCCAGGAGCAATAGAAGATGAATGCAGGGCAGACGTCAGGGAAGTGTGTGGACCTGCCAGCTCCAAGTGGTGTGGGCAGTGAGTTAGTGGGCATCTGGGTATCTGCCAGCCGGGCCGCTGGGCATGCGGAAATCCTGGGAAAATGCAGAGGGACACTGTGTCCCAGGCACAGCAAGCCCCTTGCATTGGGATGCCTTAGCCTTCTACATGTGCAGGGTCTATTCAGAGCAGTCTAGCTTGGGGTGCTTAAAAACATACTTTTGGACCCAAAGGAGTTGTTAGGGTTGTGTATACGGGATGTAACAGGATGGGCAGAGCCCTGAGGGGTGTAGGGTGAGTGCACAGGCATTGGAAGAGTGGTTAAGATGGACAGGGGAGCTGGAGGTACTGTGAGGTGTATTTGCATAACCCACGATGAGGCACTTAAATGAGGTGTCTAATTTTGGACTGTGGTCTCCAGAGGCCATGGTACATTCATTGGAGAGAGGTAGACTTTACTGTGGCATGATCCTCAGCAGAGCCTTTATTACATGGGAGAGGAGCCCATCTCATCCAGCAACTGCAGAGGGAGCCATGGTAGTTTGGACTCTTCCCTTGCACACCTAAGCCAAACGCTGAGTTAAATGCTATGACCAGCACGTTTGTCCAAGAGGAAAAAGCCATAGTGTTTGTGTGTTTAAGCAGATATCTGGATGGGACAGGACATCCAAGAGTCTGGGTGCAAGACCCATAACCCTCACTGGACTGTATCCCCACAATTCAACAAGAACCACTTTCCTCTGGGTCACACCAACGGGACCACTGCTCCTGGCTCCTTGCCAGAAGTGTAAAACATGATTTTCCTTCATTTAGGTGTCTCAATCATCCTGGAATCTGACTGGCATCTGCTGCTCTCAGTCTGTGTGTGGTGCAACTGGCTCAGAGTTGGGTGTATCATCCCACTGAGCAATGTTAACCATGGTAAGATGTTCCACCTCTCTAAAAGTTTTTGCTCCTTTGGTGACATCTACTTCTTTGCCTTTAAAATGAGGGCTATCCTTAGCATCAGCAGAGCTCTTCAAGTAGGTTTTGGGTTTTCAGGGTGCTGCATGTTCTTTTATGTTATAATCACTGAGTGAGCTGTCGTCAGATGGATAATCACTGATGCTTCGTTTAAGGCATCGTTGCATGTGGCAATTCATTAAAAAGCCCCAGGGAATGAGAATGAGGTTTTTATTTTAAAAGCTATAATCTCTGGGACACACACAATGTTCTCTCCCAACCCAGATTTGTCACAGCCGGCTGCTATAAAGTGCCATTCTCTGCTCTAAGCCATCTTCAATGTATTGTCATTATAATTCACTACAGACTTTTTTCTTCAAGTGACACTCAAGGAGGATTGGAGGATGACAGCACATGGCAGAGAAAATATAGTTAGGAAAACATAGAAAGAGCTGACTCTTCCCAGAGAGCTTGTGGCTGTCAGGAAGGGGTTTCTTTTTTTGTGGCTGAAATAGGATTAGGCCAAAAGGCTCATGGGTTTACTGCCATTCGTGCTCTGTTCCTTTATAAAAACAAGTAAAACAGTGTCTATTTTGAATACATTAGATTAAGATCTGAGTTCACATTTTGCAGGTGTTGGGCATCAGAGTGAGTCTCTGGCAGGTGCTGCCCTGGGTTTTCTGGTGTGATCATGAAAGAGCCCCTTTGGCCCCTTCCAGGCTGCTGCATGATATGAACAGGATGGCCTCCGAATTTGGGGTTGTGGTTTAAACAATCTCTCTCCCCCACTTACATCTCAGGCGAGTGGTGTTAAGTTCTTCTGTCTAATTACTGCCTCTTCTCCACCTGTCAACTGACTGAGACCCCTCCTCTTTCATCCAGAAGAAGCCCCTGCTCTGGCGCCACCTTACAGGCACAGCCCTGAGCAGCAGGACTGCAGCTCCTGCATTCAAAAGGCCTCAGCAAAGAAAACACATGAAATGCCAGTAAGTCTTAAACAAATGAAGAGTCAGTAGCAAAAACTACAACAGAGAATACCTGAGAAATGTGATGCAATGAAGAAAGGCTCTCATACCTGCTACGGTGGATGATATGGATAGAAGATGGAAAGGCAACAGCTGGAAGAGTAAAAGCAAAAACTAAGAGAATGAAAGGCAGATAAGGAGAAGGAAAATATGAAAGGAAAATTATCTAAGTGCTGATTTGTGAAGGCTCCTCTCTGCTTCTGGGTACCCTGCACCAGCAGTGCCAAGCATTTTCTGTGTAATGCATGCATTTGGTGAGCTCTCTGGATTATGTTGGAATGGCCTGCCATAACTCTCTTAAGCATAATTGAGTGCACATGTAACTGCAAAGGTTTTATGAGGGTAGCAGGTAAGGTAGACTACAGCTCCTCTGCAAACTGAGCCTCTTATTGTTCTCAGCAGATACTGCTTCTCCTGGGTGTTAGAGATTAAATGCATCTCTGTTCGGTTTTGTATGGCACAAATGCAGAAAACACTTGTTAATAGGCTACCTCTGCATGTCACTGTCATTTGTATGTGGTCTTGTATTTCTAACCCCAGTGAAAACAGGCTGCTTGACTGAGCAGGGCAAACAGAAAAGTGATTCTCAAAGCAAGATTCAGAGTGCAGGCAAATAATAATATACCCTCCACCCCCCTTCTGTTTAAAAAACTCATACCCATAAAGAGACAAGTGATCAATTTACCTGCTTTTCAGGAAGATGTTACCAGATGAAGACAGGAATAAATCATGTAGCAGAATGGAATGTTTTATGCAGAGGTCATTTCTTAATTGAAATTGCCCAGTAAGAAGGATGGCTATGAGTTAAGGTGTAATTGCAGGGCCTTTTGTATGAATAAAGAAGCTAGTCACAGCTTTTCTGTCAAAATGATTACTGACTTGAAAATTATTGGTGAAGTTGGCATTTTCTGTAGAGTGTGTCTCCTTACACAGAAGCATTCTCCATTTCTGTTTCTAGAAGCCTAAACCAATGGAAGGTCTCAGCCACTTCTTCCCCTCATCTTCCCCCTTCAGAGTCTAACTGAATCATGTCTGATTTATATTTTGTCTTGATGAAAAGTCGATATTTTTTCTGCATTTCTTTCCATTGCTCTCCCCTGCCCACTGCCTATGAAGGGAGAAACAGAGAAATAAAGCAGCTACAGAATAAAGCCTCCCAGTACCTCTGAATGGACAATGTGCTTTAGCAGTGACTGAGGGCTCCTTTGAAACCAACAATAAAAGCATCTTTTCTGTGGAGGAGCACAAGGCTCACGGGGGCAAGAGACTTTAATGACACCATTATCTTTCAGGCAATTAGGACTTGCTGGCACAATCCAGCATTGGTACAGGCACTGTTCTGATTGCACTGCAATGGCTTAGTGAAATGTAGACTGCTGAGACTTAGCAACATCATAAATCGCTTTTAATCTCAAACCACCATGGATCAAAATGTACTAACACAGACATAATCAGAATTCACAGGCATATTTTCTCTTTTAAAAACATATGCCCAGGAACAGAGGTTTCCCCTCCTCCCACCCGCTCCCCGTGTACCCGGGCTGTGTAATGCTGATCCTCCTGCTTCTCTCTAACACGCTTGCAGAAACGGGTCTGAGCCTGCCAGCTGTGTGTATGTTTGTTGTCCGTTGTGGATTATATTTTAATGACATACCCTAAGCCTCTTATGCTCGAACAAATGTGCATTTAACTGTCTGTGCATTTGTGCCGGTTTGTAAGGTAGAGGGTCAGCCAGCTTATCCCCCGGCTTCTCTGTGAGGGCACTGTCCAAGAATTTTAATGGAGCTTTCAAAAGCCTCCCATTATGCAAGGTGCCTTAATGGAGAGTCCGCTTGCCTCGGAAAGTTGCCTCTTGTTGCTAGACACAATGAAAGGCAAACCATAATCTCTGCAGAGAGTGCCCAGATTTTTTCCTGTCGCAGCGTGTAGCTGGGCTGCAAAGCACGGCTCCCTCCGCTCCCCTGCCACAACCAGGGGGATTCATTTCATTAGTTTGGAAAGCTATTTCAGAGGGAAGGGAGGTTATGTAGGTCATCAAATTCATCCCTGCTGCCTTGAAAAAAGAATTCATTATGAAATTTCACTTTAATTAATGCAATGCACTGGCTAGTAATAGTATTTCATCAGGACATCTGGTAAAAGCACATTAGCTACAGTTTAATGTTAAGACATAATTGAACAGGACTCCTGTTGGAGCTTGGTTTTTGCAATATGTTTCACTTCTGCTTCTACAGAAAGCTGCCAAATAAAGGAATCGTGGGATTCCAATCAGAAGGTGATGGAGCCTGATCCAAAGCCTGTTTGGGGTAACAGAAAGGCTCCACTTAACATGCACAGGCTCTAAGGTGGGTCTTTAAGGAAGAAACCCAACATCCATCCCGTATTTACATACCAGGTACTACTGGTACCACCGCTGATCTATAATCCTGAATATAAATTAACAGCCTTGGTGTCTTATTCCAGTTGTGTTTGAAAGGCCATAGTTAAATGGTCTTTAAAAAACACTTTCTTTTGGCTTAACTTTGAACCTTTTCCTGTTCTAATTTTATCTCTGCATAATTGTTTGTTTTAATACTTATTTGATTATCTGCCCAAATTAATGTCAGTGCAGCAGCTTTTCAAACAGCCGTATTAAATATTCACATCCAAATGGGATTTCTTTCTGCCCTTTGTTTTACAGTGATCTGAAGTATAATTGCAAACTCTCAAAAGATTTTAGTTATTCAGCAAGTACTAGGTCATGATTATTTAAGTCTATCTAACAGGCTAAAGAGTCTTTGGAAGATTAATATATTTAGAAGAAGTTTGTGAATTGTTTGAAATCTTCTGTTTGATTTGAGGCTGCTGTCTCCACTTCTTTTCTGTTTTTTTGGGTAAGTGTTTGAATAGCCAGTAACAGTAATAAAAAACATCCACCGCTAGTGCAAGTCCAGGTAATAATTTCCCTTTTACACACTCCTCCCTTCGGCATTTTTTAACCATTGTTTCTGGGGCAGTTTTACTCCCAGCCCTCACTGAGAAGGGACACAAAGACTAAGGTGTTAGAGAAGATTTTTCTGCTGTTTAGTTGTTCTTTTGGTTATTTTCTGCACCAACAGGCAAGAGAGGGGGACAGGAGGGATTTAGAAAAGTATAGTATGCCCTTATTTAAAACCCCAGTGCATTCCCAGCAGTCCTACTGCCAGCACCTACCTTGCACAGCCATGAAAGGGTCCTGAGGGTGTGTTGACTCCCCTGGTCATGCCAGATGCTGTACAGCAGGCTGTGCCAGAAGGACTCTGTGCTACCCACTCTGTCTGTGTTTGCTGCTGGACACTGTTGCAAAGGACAGGTGGGACTGAAGGAGATTGCTGGGATAAGGCCACTCCACATGGCAGGTAAGGCCATCTCTCATCACAGATGCTCTCCTAGGGTCTAATCTGTATATTAAACAGCTAATTCTGACACCATCTGAAAACACAGACAAATTGTTCCTGCCCTCAGCTAGTCAATGCAGATAATTAATTTCTTGGGAAGAGCCTAATTGCACCAAACGGGTGCCAGGACCCCCTTAATGAGACAAGTGTGCAGCAGACACAAACCCAAACCCACACCATCAAACTCACACCACCTACCTCTCTCCAGGGAGCAGCACCAGCTCTGTTCCACATTTACAGAGCCTGTGGTAAAAGGCTGTTGCAGAGAAGGGGCAGTTGGACAGTAGCAAGATGCTGTGCTGTAGCCACGCTGGCTCTCCAGTGATTTTTTAATGCTACAAGTCCCATACTCGTAAAAGTAAGAGAAAATCCAACTAAGACTATTACTAGGGCTGGATAAGCCTGCAGTTTGGCATTAGTTGGCAATAAAACATAAGAAACATAAGGCAGCTTTCCTCCCTGTAGCACTGGTCAGCTGATGCTAACTCTTGTCTCAAGAAGCAGAAGCAGTTTATTCCACACAGGCATCAGTGCCATGGTTTACATGGCCGGGTCTGAAGGTCCTCTGGATGCTGAGAGGAACAGCCACATTGGCATCAGATAGTGTCATTTCTTTGCTGTTGCCTTAGGAGAACATTGCCAAAGGACCTGTCATTTTAAAAATAAGCGTTAGCCTCTGCCCCTTGGAAACTTAAAAGAGCAACTTCAGCTGTGGGGTCACATGGCTTACACTTGGTGCTCATAGGTTTGTTTTCCTCAGGCAGCCCATCACTGATCCAGTCACTAGTTTTGAAGGCTCCGTGGGAAAAGGGGGATTCAAGGTTTGTTTTGTAAGAAAAACAAAGGCAGTCATGTACATAAGTCCAAAGGCATTTTACAAAGAGTAATTTTTTTTTCCCCTAAGTAAATTAGAACTTGTGACCTTTTCCATTTTTAGTTTATCTCTATGATGTGATAAGATGAATCCTAAATTAGAAAGGAGATAGATTGTTTAGGGGAAAGAAATCAATTGAAAATACTGAGAAAATGCCGCTTCTGGAAGCAGCCTGTATCTAGCAGGTATTTACAGTTTTTATCAGGGACTGAACCTCTTGAGACAGCTGGCCTCAGACCTCTTCTTTTTGCATTTAATATTTATCTTCAGCTAAGTCTATGCTCATTATAGTTTCACAGCTTGAAGCAAATTGATCACAAGTCCCAGCAGTGCTTGGTGTTTGGGCATCTCACCAGCTCCAGCTCTTTCCTTCTCTGCTTTCAAATGTCTGTGTTTCTGTTTCTGCAGCCTATGGAACGAAATCTGCCATCTCTGAGTGTCCTAATTGCAAGTTATTGGAGATGGGCTGATGACTGAGGCTGCCTTCAGAGCATGGAAAGAAGCCGAGGATGGCTTACCAGAATCTTCCACCTGAAGAACTGTGCTGTGACCTTTTCCAGTGGTCAGGGAAATGTTTCTCTCCCTGGAGA
>JAWWES010000171.1:12405393-12461828 GCA_035583135.1 Lophotriccus pileatus
TTGCTTTGTCATTGCCCCTCTTCCCTTGGGATTCATGTTACCCCACCAATCCCAGGTCCCGGTGTCCTTTCTCCCATAGTCCCTTTCTGCTACCCCTTATAAACCCACCATGTTGTAACAATAAACTAGATCAGCTTTGACCTTGAACCTGTACGTGGTGTCTGTGTTTCTCTCTTGTGGATTTACACGTGAACCCTACAACTCAGGACAAAGGACCCCGCTGGTCTGGACTTTTTCCTTTTCCCATACCGGGTTAGCAAGTGGTTGGATTGTTTCATGAATGCTTTAAGATCCTGAAATGAAAAATCATTAGTTCTACTTCTCTATTCTTACAGTAGCAGGTGTTACTTTTGTCACATGCTAAAGTAAACCCCAAAAAAACCTACCAGAGTGCCACGTCTGCCTTTAAGTGTTTTATGCTGGTGGTGTGACTGCTTTTCTTTCCCCATCTCCTGCTGCACCACCTCGTCCCCATGAAGCACCTTCTGCCAAAGTCTGCCCAGACATCCCCCATCACCACACTAACCCTGCTGCCCAAAGGGTGTTGGAGGAGAAAAAGAGACTTCACCAAGACGAGCACAACACACGTGGGAATGAAACTCTGTGACAAGCTATGTGAGAAACTCAGTGCCAGAAACCAGCTTAAGCTCTTGTGAAGGTTTGGAGACTGGGATGAGGGTAAGGCAAGGCAGGAAGCTCCCAGGGAGGGTGAGCAGCACCCTGTCTTCAACTCACATCATTGTGCTTTGTTTGACCTCAACAAGTATGCAAGCAAAGCCCAGACCATCAGCCTTAACTTCAAATTTCCTGCTTTCTGTCAGCTCACATCCCAGGAACTGTTGTTTGAAATCTGGCTCTTATTGTGGAGCTTGCAGAAAAGAATCCCCTGCCCCATAAGCGTGTGCCTACCTTTTTAAGTGGGTTCCCAATGTCAGGGATCATGTTTTGAGGGGATTTTGGCTTCTGAGTTTCAGAGGCATGCCTGATATTGGTCTAGGTCTGGGCTGGTTAGGCTTGACTACTGTAGTTGAGTGGAGCTGCTGTCACAGGAGCCACATGATAACCACCTCTGTGTGTGGCAGCCCAAGGACCAGCTCGTGACTTGTTCAGCTGGGCTGACTTCTCAGCAGAGATTGTCTTAATCAAGGGCTGTACGATGGCTCTTGCCCAGACTTGTAGAGGATTTGGCTTTATAGAATAGGGTCCCAATTCAAAAAGCTCCTTCCTCCTCCTCTTGCTCCTGCTCTTATTGACCAAATCCAGGATTTTGCCTGAATCCCTCCTCTTTGGCTCCTGGACCTGACCACATGTCCAGTCTGAGCTCTCAGACAATGCTGTACATGCCCTGGTCTTCAGGAGAGAGACTTGGGAGGAGGTGGGAAACCAGAGGAGTATTAATGCTTGTGGCAAGTCAGACTGCTGTATTTGGCTTGTTGTCGGTCCCCCAGGATTTGGCAAAGGGATCCCTCAATTCAAAAGAAATAGAAAAGCTGTCCCAGAACTGCCAGGATTAGGGAATTTTGCCTGTCTAGGCTCCACATTCAGCACTGCTGAACATCCCCATCACTGTCATTAGCACTAACCCCTGCACTCACAGACCTGGCAGGGGTACTGAGTGTGAGCCTTCCTTCCCCGGCCCCCTCCCTTTGGCACAGCAGGGACACAGCACCTGCACATTTCTCCTGCCTTGGGAAGTTTTGACCTGTCTGACCTGCTAGTCACTTATGTGTGACTTCTTGGAGCTGGAGAGAAGCACCAATGATTTGCCACAATGGTGGGAAACCCCCCCAAACCAGAGCCTACATCTGTGCTGCAACTCCTTGTGTCTCTCATTGTGGGATCCAACACACACAGAGTCATCCAGTTCCCTGCTCTGTTCTGCTGCAAGCGAGTCCCATGTCATCCCAGAAACTGCCTGTGAGATCATCTATGAAATATTTATTCCCACTGCATGCAAGAGAAAATGAAGCAAAAAGCCTGCATAATATTGATGGAATCCCTGATAGCCAAATATTGAATTATTTACAGCTTAATTGTGCAAGTGATACTCAGGAGATCGCTTGGGCTGCAAGATGCAATTAATACATTTTGTGAAATTAGTGACTTCTACTTCAGACTTTTTGATGCATCAGTGAGTGCCTAAAACACAAGTGACATCACTTTGCAGGACAAGAACACCTGAAATACCCACAGACTTTTCTCTGAGCACTGATGTGAAATAGGAAAGGGCTCTCAAAGCACCTGTGAGCTGCCTGAAGGCACATGTCCGGAGCTGATTCAGATGCTCAGGTGAACCTGGCTTGGCTCATGGCTGTTGCTTCAGTAGGCCACTGATCTCCTACAATTCTTGTGTTACAGCTGAAACTCCCAGGCAAATGCCCTGGATACTCTCAGATGGCATTAAGTACATATATGCAAGATACAGAATTTAGCCTATGGGACCGCTGTCCCCAGCACACCTTCCAGTGCAGGGAACAGTGACTAAGAATGGCAACACTCTCCATGCTGCAGCATCCTTCCCCTCCTTTTTACTGTCATGTTTGCTGTGTAGCTCTAATGCAGCCCTTAATGCATGCACTAAAAGTCCTCCTTTCTGCCCAGCCTACAGCAGATAGAGTAGAATGGTCACTGAACCCCAGCTCACAGAAGGTGGATTTCCAGGCACAGAGCTCTTCTGTCTGTTCCAAAGTACACAGGTCGTCACAGGGGCTGGGCTATTTCTCTAACACCAAACTTCTCTCAAGCCCTCCCTCTCCCTCCTTAGGAAATATGTATCTGAACCCTGACATCTGGAGTAAACAGCAAGTTGTGTCTCTCAAAACTCTTTTATCTTCTGATTCCTCTTTATATTTTACTCTTAGCAGAGCTTTGCGGGGATAGCCTCCTTACCAGGCACTTCAGCAGCATTTAGGACCATCCTTTGAAATCACTGGAGCTGAACAAGGCTCTAGGCAGTCTGTTTTGCCCTGAGGATGGTAACAAGCCAAAAGAAAAAATCTGAACTGGCATTACAATGCTGTCCTCTCCGTGCTTAATAATGCTCATTTCCTCTTGAGACGAGACACACCATGTATGTCTAAACCCCTCAGCCTGTCCTAATTTGAAAACTCTAGTACAGCTGTAGGTTAAAAAAGCCAGCCAAAATTAATCATGACAGATTAAGGAGACGAGCAACATACGGCAATGGCCTCTTGTTAAACTGAAACATCTGATCCAAACCAAGCAGTTTCAGCCCCCTGTTAAACTCTTGCTTCTCTTGTCCACCATCTACAGTGTTTTGCTGCTGAGCACCATCATCTGAACATGGTTTACTCAGATGTACCCAGTCTATCACTGAGCAGCTTTGCCAGTGACTGCACCGGGCTGGGCCAAAAAAGCAGGTTTGTAGGTGGCTGCCACCTGCAGACCAGCTCAGGTGTGTGTGTGTGGGGTTGTTTGTTTTTGCTGTTATCAGGCTTTTGTGCCATTTAGAGTTGGCAGGCAGAGGAATAATTAAACTCTGCTCTTGCCAGAGGAAAATTTATTTATTTTAAGCAGGTACTTTTCCTTCTCTTCCTTTCCACCCTCCTTTTCCTTAAACACGAGACAAAGGCAGACAGACATGGACTTTGCTTATACCATAAATGTCATGCACCTCAAAAGCTGGTAATAAACCAAGCCAGTGGCTCCTTTGCAAGCAGAAGGCCCTGAGGAAGAAAACAGCAACATGATTTACCTGAAGGCAGTGGTACAGCTGTGATGTGATCCCAGACTGGGGAGGTGATGACACCTTTGCAAAGCCAAAACTTATGTAGCTGAATATTTTTTCTTGTTGTTCTACAAATATTATTCAATGTCTAAAATGGAAAAAGGAGGTTATTAGGTTACTAAATCTGTAAGGCTTTACCCCTCTTCTCTTTTCATTTTGTTTGAAAGTGTAACCTGAAAACAAGGCATGGCCAGCTCCACCTTGTCATTTCCTGTTTAACAGAAGAGGAACCAGATTGCTCTGAGACAAGGAAATGCAGACTTACCCAGGGGCTGAAGATGACATTAGGTCACTTGGACCATCAGGTCCTTGGAAATGAGCCCCATGTGCACTCTTACAGGATCCTTCTCTAGACTCTGAGTACAGCAAAAACGCTGTAGCACTGGATGCTCCACTGAAAAATATAAGTCACCCACCAGCGCAGTTGGTGCTCTCTGTAGGGTAAATGCCACCAATCAGTGTCTACCACCCAGGTCTCAAGGTGCTGTGTGTAGCAGAGAATGTACCCTTGGATTCCTAACAGCCCTGAACATGAAAGGGTGAGGTAGGTGACAGCAGGCTTTGTATACCTTGCTATTTTCAGCTCCCTAGGACTGTTAGAGATGCAATCCCTGTTGGAAAACAATCCCCGCTATAAACAAGCTGATGAACATAGAACAAAATGGGCATTCCTTCCCCGTTTGCCACTATTCCATATTCAGCTGTTAATCTGCTCCTTTCCCCTCCTCCTCTCCTGTTATTCTGCAATAGCTGTTAGTTGCCGAAGAAAATGAAGAAACAATTAAGAAGCTTCAGAAAAAGCAGATAATTTCTCACATGCAGGGCTGAGTACGCAGCAGATGTGACTGAAGAGACACACATGCTGTTTTCAGGCAAGTATTCCCAAGGGTTTAGATAAAAATAATAAGGATGAGGGGTTTCAGCAGAAATCAAGTTATTTTTAAGTGGAAGGGCTCTAGGGCAGTACTAAAAGGGCTCCCTGAAAATGCCACCATCTTCTTGTGTGTGGGATTCCATAGCACTAATTGTGTGTAATTAAAACTATTAAGCCAGCAGTCAGGCTAGACAGGGATTCTGACAGGAAAGTTGTTGGAGGGGTTACAGCAAAATGCGTTGGTTGCAAAGATCAGACTCCTCCTGATTTACTAGAAGTTTTCATGGCAGAACAAATGAGATGCCTACAGAGACATCTTTCTCCAGAAGACAGTGGCAAGTCTCAAGGACCAAAATTTGAACTAGGTGGTTTTGGTCGCCACAGTTCAGCCAACACTGGGAGAAATGCTGCAATGGTTGGGAGCCACACCTTGGCTGACACAGCATGCTGCAGCTTTACTAAAGTCTATGGTCCACATCCAACCTCAGAGTCCATGAGAGACACGTATTTCCAATATCCCTCTCCTTAATCCACCCTCAGCATCTGTCATCACACAAACTGGGACAGAGGCAGCGGAGCCAGCATTACAGTAAGCAGCTTGCTGAGCCAGCTGCAGGCATTTGCCGTCTTCTGGCTGTGATCAAGACTGGACAAATTAGGAAAAGTGTCCATTAGCCTCATTCACCTGAAAAATGTCAACTCGCATTTTAAAAACTGGCAAAGGGTCAAGAAATGAAATCTGGTGGCAAATAGACAAGTCTGTGATGATCCACCATCTTGAATGGATCTTCAATATCCAGTACCAGGATTTTCTGCGCTCAGACACATAAATCTCAGGCATTCATACTCTGCCAATATTTTAAGTCATGCCCACAAAGTGTGTTTGAATAGGATTCAAGCTGATGAAAAGCAAGTTGCTACTTTTAAAGAGGCTTGGTGACCATGTGAATGCAGCTGATGGCTTCAATCCAGCAGATGACATTCCATTAAATTAAAGACAAATTTGCCATCACTATTCGTAGTGCCAGGAAAGGTGTGAAAGAACACGTGGCCCCTCCAGGATGTGCACAGCCATATTTCTGGTGCCACAGATGGCAGTTTGAATGGCTGCAGGTTTTCTGCCTTGCCTTTTCATAAGGCATACTTGGCCTTTGCTGTTTTCAGGGAGACATTTTAGATATAGTAAGCTTATGAAGAGACACATCCCACTTGAATCATTTTCAAAACACCTCTTCCTTTCAAGTCACCAGCTCTCAGAGGAGGAGGGAAAAGAAGAAATGTTGAGCCAAAGCCCATAAGCAGATTTTTTTTTTCCCTGTGTGAGATGAGCCTGGGAAAAGCAAAACAATTCATCTACCCAAGAGTGGCTTTGCAGGGAAAGGTTAAGGAAAAATAAACAGGGATTTAGATTGCACCAGTTTACATGCATTTATGAGGGAGAAATTCAACACCCAGATAACAAATTCAGTTCAGCTTTTACTTCCTCTCTCCCTTCCTCCCCCCCCTCCCTCCCTTAAAGATGGCATACCCTTCCATTTGTAAATTACTTTAATTTAAATACTTCCAGGTTAACAAAACACCTTAAGTTTGACACGTCCCAAGTTACAAAACAGAAACAAAACCTCTTGACAAAGGGTAAGAGAAAAAAAATATAATCCAAGCCCAAACCTCCTCTCCTAAGCTGGAGTTTATGGTCTGTGAGCTGGCAGCCCTCCAGAGTCTGACACAATGTCTGGAGCACCCAGAGCAGCTGGAATTAATTTTCTTCCTCCAAATCTATGCACTTTCATATGAAGTTGTGTTTTGGCACTGCCGCCCAAGAGAGAGTTCAGTGCAAAAAGTCTAACCCCGGCCATTGTTTCTTTGCAACCCAACACTCGCTGAGCAAAAAACGAGAAAGAAGAAGAGGACAAAAAAAAAAAAAAAAATCAGAGAAAGAAAAACCCTTTCCCTTCCCCCAAACATACACAGATGACTGTACCAAACAGGGGGGCTATTCATGGCTGTTCAGAAATGGGTCACAAGAAGAAATGTTTTGCAGATAAAACTAAAACTTTTTTTTTTTTTCCCTTTTTTTTTTTTTTTTTTTTTTTTTTAATAAACATCATGGAGGCCCCTGGAAGGCTCTGGGGATGTTCGAGAGTCGAGGCCCTGCTGATCCCTTCCGCCTCCCATTCGTGCAGCTCCCACGCCGGCCCTGAGGCGCAGCCCCCTCGGGGGCACGTCCAGACCCTTCGAGCCGCCTCCTCCAAGTCTGAGCCGCCGCAGGGACCCCGAGGGGGTGACGGGGCCGTGCTGACACCGCACTGCTGCTCCTCGCCTGGGCTGGCGGCGAGTCAAGGGGGGAGGAGGGAGGCGTCCAAGGCACTCCCATGGTGTCCCGTCACAAAATCACACACTGGAGTTTGTGGGAGCCCGTGGCTCTGTCCCCTCGCCATTTGGTCTTTTTCTTCTTCTTCTGGCTTTTCTCTGGGATCTGTTGCCTGTTTGGGGAGACAGGGAGGAAAATAAGCAGGTGGGACATAAGGGCAGCCTGCAGAACAGCACCTTGGTGCACATATGGATATTTGTGTACATATCTCCATATACCCTTCCACCACTGCATGGCTTTTCATGCCATGCAGCTGACAACCACCTGCATCCTTAAGGAAGGAGGAAAGAGCCGTAAGCAAAACTGAAGGCTAATGGCAGGGATGTATGTCCTGCCAGGGCAAAATGCCTCCAGTTGCCCTGGGTGAACTGCTGCCTCCTCCCCTGCTCTGCGAAACAGGGATGCTCTAAGCAATGCAACGTCACCCATCACACTGCTGCTAATGCTCAGTAGCTAGCAGGAGAGATATGAGAGACTTGCAGAGAAAGAACATTTTCTGGAAAGACGTTCTTTCAGCTGTCATTGCCCTTGGCCAGATGTACTGCTGAGGGGTTATGGAGAGGGGCTAAAAATAATAAAGAAAAAAAAATGAGTTTGCTGCCAATGGAGCTCTGGTCTTCCCTGGAAGTTGTGAGGAGCACCTCAGCACAGAGAACAAGCTGGCCCCAGAAAGATGTCCCAGCTGTCTGAAGTCACAGTGACCAGAAACATGCAGCTGAGAGCCCTCCTGCACTACAGCAGGGCATTGCCTAAATGCCTGTTTGCAACTGTACTTGACTGCAGCAGCCACTCAGCCAGCCCAGCAGTGCAAATTCCACAGAACTGTTTGTGGCTCAAACACCTGATAGGCAGCATGTAGACTTAGATTTTATTACAAGATAAAACATACAAACACTAGCAGCTTCCGTAGATTCAAACCTGAGAGTCTGAATAGTTCAAAACCAGCCTGATTGTGATGTAATATGGTAGGCATTAAACCCAGTGTTCATACCAAGTTATCCAGACCAGGATGAGACATAGCTGGGGCACAAATCACTATGGCTTTAGCTGTGTTTTCCTTACAGCCTCAGCTTCCGAATTCTTGCAACCATCTGAAATAGTCAGCTTTGGCTAGTAAGATTTTTTTTTTTCCTAGTAAATATGAAGGCTGGAGGCATGAGAAACCTAAAACTTTAAAGCTCAAAACTAGAAAGATGAAATTAAAAACATTCTTTAAAGTGAATGTGGATTAACATTAAGTGACCACAAGCTGTTCACACTGTTGTGGATCTGTTTCAGAGATCCAGAAAACCACATCCTGTGCCCACTCAAGGTTTCTGCTGTGACAGTCCCTGCGTATGCACTGCATAAAAGGGGCATGAGGAAATTGAAAAGATCTATTGGTGGACTCAATCACCCCATTCCTTTCTGGATTAGTTCCAGACAAAAGTTTCTTGCGTGAAGCTAAATAAACCAAGCCAAGTACAAAGAGCACAAACAGTGCCAGCCTTGAATGAGCATCGTCACCCTGAGAACTCAGAGGAACTCTGAGGAGGCCTTTCACTTGCAAAGCACTCCAGGAATGACACAGTTATCAGGGTACTGAAATTTACATTTTATTTGGAAAAGCTGACTTAAAAACCAGAAAAGCAATACTTGGTGGGTGATGCTACCCTATGACTGCAGACAGCCTGTAATGTCCAAAGACCAAGTGAAGTTGCTGTGTAGTCAGTGACCAGCCAGGTCACACAACATCTCCCTGCTTCCCGATTTAACCCGAGTGAGTTCCAGCTCTTGCAAACATCCCTGGTGTCCTTGATGTCACAGGGGGTTTTACCTGGTTGGCAACGACTTTCACGGTGGCTACTCAGGAAACTTGGGTATACCACCTGTTTTTGAGGTTATGGAGTACATTTTCAAGGTTTGAATTTGCTGATGCCTCATTACAATTCTCCTTTCAGCCTGTCTGGAGTTGTGTTAGGGAGAGAAAGCAAACAGAGCCTTCCCATCTTATTTTGGCTGTGTTTTTCTTTCCCGCAGAGCAGAATAGATGGTGGTTAGAGCTTGCTGCAACACAAAAGTAATATCTAGCCAGCTAATGCTGAGCTACAGAACAGTTGGGAAAGAGCTTGGGACATTTCCAACTCAGTTCTCCAAAGACTTTCTGCCCCCTGCTTTTGAGACATGTGGGAAGAGTGGGCAGTACCATCTGCTTTTGATGGAGGCTGACTTGAGGCTGTGCTAGGATATTCACAAGTACAGATATGCTGTGAATAAATGCCTTGTGGTTTAATTGCCGAGCGAGGCACTTTGACTGCACGGCGGGGAGGAGCATGATTTCAGCTCAGCACCCTTCCAAAACATGAAAAATGAAGGTCCAGAAAATCTGCCAGACAACTGGTGCCAGAAAAACAAATCTTCTCAAAGAGAATGGAGGTTATCAGTCGAGAGAGACGCTGAGATGTGCATGCAGCTCTTTTCCTGCAGGGGAGCCTGGGTTTTGGAAGGCAGCCCCTCCCTGCTGGCAGCCGGAGCAGGGGTTCGCCCGGAGAGCAGGCGTTTGCCAAAACGAGCAAAGGCAGCTCACGACAAAACTGGGAACAAACCTCTGCAGTCTGAGAAGGAAACCTGTGGCTTAGCCATTAGGTCATGCTGTTTCTTATACAAAACAGCTTAATTTTTTCCATTTAGTGAGCAGAAAATGTTAGAAGTCACCTACAACATTAGAATCCTGTAGATTTTTTTTCCAGCCCTTTTCAACCTCTGGCAATATGAGACCCTGAAAGGACAAAACTATGAAAACCCGAATTACTGGTCCAGAGCTTTCAACACTTTTAAAGCCTTTTAAAGCTCATCATTAGAGTAGGCTTTCCACTGTTCATTGAATAATATATTTTCATTATGGACACAGCTAGTTCCTCATGTGCCTGGCACTGATGTCCTGCAAGGGTAACTAAGTGCTAGTAACATATCTATGCAGATACAGAACCAGAAAGTTAATAAACCCCAGAAATCTCCCACTGCAAGCAAACCTAGCCACTGTTCCCCCAAAGCTCTCTGAGCCAGGACTCCTGCAGATCCCATCCGTGAGCAGTAACCAAGTGAAGAGTTTGCAGCTTACCTTATTACTCTCACGAGATCATGGAAGGCCTTGTCAACGTTCAGAGGTGGGTCCTTGGCACTAGTTTCTATATAGGGAATCTGGAGGCGAGGAGAGGAGAGTCATCATGAAAGAGATTAGTAACAGCCTACATGTTGGTAGCAAACCAGTTCCAAAATGAAAGGCCTACAGGCTGAAGAAATTGGGTCCCTAAGAGACCAGGGAAATACAGGTAAACAGAATGTTGCCATGACACCACTATCAACACCGTCACGCTTGCAGCAAGGTCAGGGAGCACTTACAAAAGGTCTGGAATAAGCACCAGGCAAACCAGCTGCTATGGAGCTCTGGGTTTGGGGAACAATAATCAGAGACTTCACGTCGTCAGATGTTTTCTCCCCCTTAGCTGTGCTTGCAGACATGAAAATAGCCGAAGGTTGTTGAAAGACCAGCACTTGCCAAAAATTCTTGCTTGCCACATTTTATTAGGACTACTGCATGAATATTTCATGACTACAATTCCCCTCCAGTGTAAAATGATCTTCCCCTTCAAAGTCTGACAGCCAGATGGGGCCTCCTAGAGTGCTTGTCCAGCACGCTGGCAGATTCATAAAACTGCCTCTGATAAGGTATTTTCATGCCTGGTCTTTTCCAAAGTGTGCATGTACAGATGGATGCAACATGCTGTGCTGCACTTCAGGTGTCCTGGCTCCTACAGAAACCAGCTTCCTTGGGGAGGGGAAGGAGTGAACCTGCCCTGCCAAACTGCCACGGTGGCTTGTTCAGAAACAACACACAGCTTGCTGTTTAGGCACAGCAAGCTGCAAGAGGTCTCAGGCTTGTTTGCCTTTAACCTTTCCAGTCTGTTCCTCCTAAGGGAGTTGTTGTCTCCCTCTGGGTATTCAGGGCTGCTGGCATTTAGAGGTGATTAGTGGAGCAGCACGTGATCTACACCCATCTAAGACCAATTTCTCAGGCTAAACTAACAGCATGAATAATGCAGAGCTAAGATAGTGGGCCAGATTTATACAGGCTTAACAACCCTGTAACTTCATTATCTTTAACAAGCTCACTTCCTACAGACACCTGCGTATAGCTCGTAATGCCTGACTCTGCCTTTTCACTCCAGGAGAGTGAACTTTCTTCCCTCATTCTGAACATTTCATTTTCCTCACTGCTTGCAGACACTTTGTACATGTGGCTTTGTGATGGCCACAGCTTTGCTACAGCCTGGTGCACAGCAGAGGTTCTGGTTTCAGTGATCAACTGGCCCTACTGAAAGGAAACTGCATAGCTGCTACTTTGTAGTAGTCAAAAATGCAATTGCAAATGTTTAATTGTAAGCTTTAATTCAGCTCCAAATGAGCACAGATTTCAACTCTGAATGTCTGTAATGGGACTTACAATAACCCATTAAATAATCCCACAAACTTACGTTATGTTTTGTTGCCATTTCTCTTCCCTGTTCCCTTGTAATTTTCCGTAAATGCATTAGATCCACCTTGTTTGCCACCAAAATCATTGGAAAGGACTCTCTGGGAAAAAAAAAAAAGGAAACCACCACCCAATTATTAGCAGGCTACAATAAAAAATGCTGAGCATGTTTCACTTTTTAATGCTGACATCATCTAACGTTTCCAGCTACAGACATACCACATATATGTACAGAAACAAAGAAAAAAACCCAGACTGTGCTATACATATGTTCATATGGTAAAAAATTACTTGACAAGCTGCATGCATGAACATTCATTGTTATTTCTAGGGACTTCAGAAACTTACTGTTGCCATTTTTGCAATGCCTGATAAGAGCTAGGCCTGAAGGTCCAACTAGGTGAACAAAGATCTACAGAATTAGCCAGGAAATTAACTGAGACATAGAGACAGATCTGGGACAGGACACTGGGACTCTTTTGTAATATTTAAGGCATCTCAGTAACTGCATATCTTGACAGCTGCTCATCATTGCAGGACACTGAGAGATGATGGAAGAACTGGAGTCCTGGTCATCCACTGTGGGAGAAGAAAAGATGGACTCTGGAAGGTGGTGCTTAGAGGGGCATCAAATGGGCGAGAAAATGACCCCAAGGCAAACTGAAAGACTGGCAGTGGTAGCTCGAAGGAGGCTGGAGGGAACCAAGGAGAATTGCTAAGCTTCCAAAGCTATTACCTACCATCTCCTGTTTCCAGAAAAAAATACCAAAACCATCTACCTCTCTAATAATACTCGGTATTTCTCTAACTTTACCAGGCATGTAAGTGACTGTCTGCAGCCATCACCTGAGAAGAGATCCATCTATTCACAGCATGTCCTGTGCAAGGCTCTCCCCCTGCAGAAATCTCCATAGCTCCAGTGATAAACACAACAAAGGCAGCTCATGCCATGGGAGGTGCTGGCAGTGCCTCTCTCCTTCAGCTTCATGACACAGAGCAATGGACTGTTGCAGGGCCTTTTAGCCACTGCTGGGAGGGAGGAGTTCCCTTCTGATTGCTGACAGTTACTGCAGTATTGTTTTATATTTAACTTTAAACCGTCTTAAATTATCCTGGTGTTCTCTGCTGCAACAGAGTTCATTTTACTGGGGTAAGGAGCAGCTGGCCACACTCATTTTTGCATAAAACACTTCCCTGAGTAGCTCTGGATTTTCAAACAGCATTTCTGGGTCATTTTTCATCGAGATGATAAGGGCTCCATCTTCCCTCTGGCATGTTGCCCCATTGCTCTGGCTGGAAAAATACAGTACTGCACTCTGCATTTTAACTGAATCTTAGAGTTATTCATTCTGATAATGTGACTGTGATTTAGTGTTAATACCTGAGCACTGACAAATCTTTACTCTGATCATTCTGGAGCAGAACGCTTGCCTGGATTATTTGATTCCTTTTCGGCTTGCAGCACATTGATTAGAAAGGGATTACATATGGACAGTATCTCATTTTTCTTGTTTACATCAGGCATGAAACTCTACGGGGATTTTGTTCCCTATTGTAAGCTGCACAATTGCTAGCTGGACAAAGCTGCTAGAGTCGGAAATTTTACTATAAGGAAAGTTGTGGAAAGAAATGGGAGGCAGGCTTTGAACAGCTCTGTTAACACAGCAGCCTGCAATTCTTTTGGATTTTAAGTTGCCAAAACTGCCTGCTAGCTTGAAAACCAGGGTGTCTCTCTGCTCCCAGGCTTGGCAGGACAGTTTTTTAACTCACACTGCTCCCACTGCTGCACTTTTCTGACCGAGCTCAGGTTTTGGATGAAGCATTAATAAGCTCCTCACGCTCTGCGCTTCAGCGGCGCTGAGCAGGGAAACACAAACAGCCTCACCAGCCTGTTTCACTTCCTGCCTCTCACACACTGCTGCGGCGTTTGCACGGCCTATGGAGGGTAAAAGTTTCAGCCCAGAGCAGCGCAAAACAGTGAATACCACATCTTATTTTCACAACGTTAATTTAGATAAAGCCGGCATCAGATTGGGGCATGGTACAGGAAATTCTGTCCCATCTTCTTCGGCTCTCAGAAACAGATTTACTTTGCCCCAAGCTATGCCCCAGCAGTGAAGAAAAGACTGCTGTGATCTGGGAGGCTGACTGAGTGACTGACATTTTTCTTCATTTAGATGAAATCAAAGGGTGTTTTTTCCTTTACTTTTCACTCTTGTGGGCTATGCTTTGGATGCCTTACTGGAAGAGCTGTCAGCTGTGAACCTCACATGATACGAGTCCACCCTTCCTGTGGGGAAGTTATTCAGAGCTGTGAAAGGAAGCCAGCAATGAGGCCCGAACCCTCTGGTGACTTTTCTTGATGACTTCCATAATTAAAAGCCATTATGAACGGAAAAACTAAGTGTTTCAAAGCTGCAGACATATAAGGGCTTAATTCACACCCCACCCAATGAGGATTGATCCATCGCCTTTTGGACCAGGGTGGGGAGAGCGAGTTATCTTGGAGATAAACCGTCAGCTTCCCCTCGCTCTGCCAGGACACATTTACTTACCACGATTAAACTCAGTGCCACCCTCTCCCATGCACATGGGAGGGGAGCAGGTGACCTCTCTGGCTTTCTCCCCAGTCACACAGAGATGTTTTATTATGTGAAAATGATTGCTGCAGAGCACAATGCATTAACTGCACTACAACCCTTGTAAGAAATACAGTTCCTTCCAGCATGAGAAGCATAAGGCTTTTCCCCTTCAAGACACTTGTTCACACCACCAAATTATGCAAGACCTTCTAAGGTTTGTTTGGCACAAGATGAAGCCAGGGAAAAGGAGGATGCTGCCAGGCCACACAAAACAATTAGTGCTGAATGTTTGCTGACTCCCTGCTGGTGTTCCCAAAGTGTCTGCACTGTGCACAGAGCATCCCTCCTCCCTCTTCAGAGCTGAGCTGGTTACCTTCAGAGGTGTCTGTTCTGCCTTTCTCAGATGGCTCTGCCAGACCGTTCTGGCAGAACTTTCTCTCTTCCAGATCCATTTTCACATCATCATAACACCACTGAACCTTTCCACACTGATAGCACTACATGCTTATAGAAGAAGTAAAACCCTTATTCCTCATATTTAGGACCACAAACCCCCACATAAGGATTTCTCTCAGGACACCCTGAAGGGTGAGATATGCAAGCATCCCCACAGCGTAGTCTGCAGGACAGGAGCCTGGCAGGTCAGGCAGTGATTCCATGGCACCCACCTGTCCTTGACTCGGAGGATCAGCTGGTGGAACCGGTCCACGTGCTCGAAGCTTGCCTTGTCTGTCACTGAGTAGACTATGAGGAAACCATCTCCGGTCCTCATGTACTGCTCCCGCATTGCACTGAACTCCTCCTGGCCTGCAGTGTCCAGAACTAGGACAGAAGAGACAGGGGGTTTTAGTTACCATGAGGAAGAATAGCTGCTGTGCATAGAACCACTTTGTGTCCTATGGCCTTTCTCCCTCTGCTGGGCTTGGGGTCCTTTCACAGGCTGTAAGATCTGATGAAATCAAGTTGGACGGACAAAGTGGTTTCTAGTTACAAAACAAAAACCAGTCCCAGACTCCACTAATTCCCAACAGCCTAAGTTGGAAGTAGATGCAGAGGAAGACAACTATGTGGATTTTATTTTCCTTTTCCAGTACCAAATGCTGACCACTGAATCTGGGGAGTTGTTCCTCTGGCAAGATATGGCTCGAAGTATTTCACAGCCCTCAAACTTTTCCCTCTCCCAGCATAGAAAAACCCAACACTGGAAGATTATTAAAAGCCAGTTTAAATGTCAGGGACAACCTGCAAACTGCACAGTGAAGCAGAGATGGGAGACAACCCAGAGTAACAGCTACAAACACTTTCCTTTTCTCAACACCTGGATGTTATTTCTACACAATTATGTGCTGTCAGAGCAAGACGGTGCAGCCCTGGGGAACTCCCCTTGAACAGTTAGTCCCAAGTGATATGCTGAGGAGCTAAGGAGCTAACTAAAACAGGTGGGAAAGCTCAAAGTGCCTTGCATATCCCATGAAGTGATCATGTTTCTGTGAATAAATCTATGCTTAAATCCCCTAAAACACCTCAGTTGTGAAAGCAATCCAGATGCTGTTCCCCACAGATTAACCTCCTCTAATGGAACCATAACTCACTGGTTCTCCACCGCTGTCTCACAGGGGGTCCCATCAGCTACATCATGCAGAGCAAGCTACAGCAGCCCCCTGGGTAAACACCACATACTGATACACACCTCAGTGTTAATTCCTGTACATGGCCAGGATTTTGCTGGGAGGAAGAAGGTACAAGAGGAGTTTAGGCTATGCCAGTACAGACACGGTGTGAGCTCGAAGTGCATCAGCTCCTCAGAACTAATAGTCCTAATGCATCGTTGCATCCCAGAGGCAAATGTGGGACCTTCATGGTGACTGGGAACATTTTCACATTCCAATACACTGGGCTAGGTGGGAAAACTGTTTTGCCTCTGCTGTACAGGCACAGTATAAGCACCTGCTGCACACAGGTGATGGAGAAATCCCAGAGCACCAGTGGATAGAGACTGTGGCAGGAGCATACTGCTGACAGAGCAGCAGGGCTTGATACAGGTTTTTCTAGTCTGAACAGGCACATAGTCCCAGCAAGATGTTCCCTGTAAGGGTAAGCACTCAGGCTTACCCCAGATTTCCAGATGGAGCCACAGTAAAGACCACTTTGCTGAATCAGCACAGGGGCCACGGATGGACATGCTGCACATCACACCACACCCCATGAGCCAGCCCACATCCCCTCACTGCATGTCTGGAGGAAAGGCAGCTATGCTGGAAGACTTAGAGACCTAAAGAAGGTGATGGTGAGCCCTTTAAACCCTTCAGCCTCATCTGTTTGCCTGCCTTAACTGGTGTTGAATATCTGTTTCCATGAGCCTTTCAGGTAAAAAGAGCTTTAGGCCCTTGCGGAGACCCTGAGATTTAGGCTTCTTTGCCAAGCTTGCTGAAAAGTCACCTGTGCATCTTCATAGCCTTTTATCCTGCTTCTCCCCTCAATCTAGGAAACAAGTGTCTCAGCTCAAAGGTATCCAGGCTATTCTTAAGAACTGTACAAAAGAAAGAAGAAAAACAAAAGAGAAAAGCAACCCAAAGAGACTGCATGTGCTGGTGAATTTCTATGCCCTGGGCAGAATTGCTACCGTGGAATAAGGCCAGGACTGTGTAGCTAGGATGGAAACGGAAATTAATCCTTCCTACTTGCCCAACCAGATGAGGGATGGGCTGCCCTCATCTGACTCCTGCACCAGCTAAACGTGACGTCAGGGCAGGGCTGAGAGCTAACAACCACCGCAAACACAAATACGCTCCCTTCCCCTCTCCAATACACATACCCAATTTGTGGTGGAGTGGGATAGCTTCTCGCCAGGAGCTGGCCCTTCCTGCCCTTCCTCCCCCTGAGACAGGGCAGGTGCCCGAGCACAAGGTGTGGGCAGGAAGGTGGAGATGGATGTGCTGTATCCTGCATGGTAATTTGCTTAGAGACTTCCCCTTGCTCTGGCACATTTGCAAACCTCCCATGAAACACACAAGGAGCATCAACTCAACCCCAGCTGCTGCCCCTCCAAAGCTCTGCATCCCCTTAGAGAGGGGGCAATCCCTGGTGGGGGCTGTGGGGATACCCAAGGGACTGCACGGGGCTCTGCTCAGTTGCTCCTACGTCACCTGGATCTTGGCCATGGCATCACACTAAACACAGGCAGAGCTGCTGTGTCAGCAGCTGCTATTTAAAGGGAATTCACTTGCAGCTTTGGTAGAAAGGTGAGCAAGTCCAGGCAGCATTTAAAATGGCAATTTGAAAGTGCAAGTAAAAGATGCACAGCAGTGAAGGTTAAGGTTAATCTCAGATAGGTTATTCATGCAAAGTTAAGCATCGTGTGGATGGCCAGAGAAGGCCCTTGTTTTAACTTTAAATGTGCTCTTCATAAAGACAACGCCTCAGTAAACAGAGGAGAGTGCACTCTGGATCCTTTGTAGGCAGGACAGGACCACAACAGCACTGAAAAAGGTCCCGACTTAAGCGGCTTTGCTTGTGGTGTAATCTTGTGGCACAAAGGCTTCAAGGAGACTCCTACCTACAGAAATTGGAAAGTAGCAAGGATAAAACTTGGAAAGGTAGAACTGGGAAGGTGACTGGCTTCCCTAAGGGGTGAAGAGGTTTAGCATGTTAGCCAGCATTCACCTTCATTTAAACTTCCCTTTTCTGCAGACAGGATGACAGAAGACACGGAAATAACCATGACTAGAGAACTGTGAGATGCTACACTTTAAACCAGCAGTTGCCTTATTGGCAATGTAGAAACAAGGCTGGAGCAAAACACAGTAGGTTTCTCCTACCTCATTCTCCCAAGAACTGAAATCAGATACATAGGCTGCACAGCACATGGTCAGGGATTTCCAACAGAAAACTTGCTAAAGTTTGTACAAACTTGACCAAAGAAGAAGTAAGGAGGAGAATTAATGAAAGCATTTGGGTAAAGATGAAGGAGAGAGAAGCCAAGAGCTATGTCTGATATAGGAACAGACATCCAAGAGGGCAAAGCCATTTACAGCTATCACGAAACCAGCAGGAGACTAAACTAAGAGCAATTAGGTTGTGAGAGCCCAGCAGGAAGGTCTCCTGTGTTGCAGGAAAGAGGTTCCTTAGCAAAGAGATGGCCTTTTCCACTTTCCAGTGGATGTGACCCCCAACTGCTGTGATGAACTCCTTGCTAATTGATTCCTGCCCCCTTAGAGCTATACACCCCATTTTCCTGTGAATCCTGATAGGTTATACAAGAGTGCAGCTGCCTAGAGAGCCCTTCCGAGCAGGCACAGGAGCCCAGGAATACACACAAATTTGTGGTCCAAAATAGAAACTCTTGGTGCTTCAAGGTAGATTACATGGTAATGTCTCTGCAACCGACAGTGCTCTGAGTGCCCATCCAGAGACAAAGGAATGTAAATCTAAACCAAGGGCAGAGACATACTATGAACTCATGGCATTGCTTTTTCTGGCGCCTAGGCTGGATTCAGTTCAGATTCAAACACAGCCTTCCCTGCCTTCAGGGAGCTCAGATCTGGTTGTGCAGGTGAGTTCCTCACTCCATACCTAGGCAAAATTTCCTCCTACGTCTCTATCTTTACATTGCTAGGCAGCTGGGTGGGTAGGTCACCTCAAGAGAGTTTCTCCACTGTCCATGGCACCTCAGGGGACAAAGATGAAGAGCCAGGCAGGTTAACCCATTTTCTGTCCTTCAGCCTTTGGGTTTCACTGCCCTGCAGCTTTGTACCTAAGCTCAAGAGAAAACTTGACTTGAATTGGCAAGTCAAACTAAAGAGTCTCAGGCTGAAGAAAGCCACCTCCACAGTCTCTGTCTTCCTTCCATCAGCAGCAAGGTGGGAGAGGGCACCCCCATCAGCCAATGGCTTCAGCTGAGGAGTTGGTATTCTAGGCATTGTGCAGACAGAGTACTGGGGTCACTCAGCTCATATTCTGTATTCCAACACCCCCAGACACCCTGAAGAGGTATGAGGGGCCCTTGCTGTGTGCAAGGGAAGGCAGATTCTTCACTTGGTCACTCTGATGCTTCTGCTCCTTCTCACATACAGCCAGACTGCCTCTGGCATGACAGCTTTCCTCAGCAGAAAACCCATGATGGGGAAACACTCAGGCTTTTATGAGCCCTTCTTCTGTGCCCTGACTAAATACACAGATGTTATAACATGGAAAACCCAAACTTGAGTTCTTGCCCTTTCTTTAAGAAAAAAGAAGAGAGGGGCCTTCAAAAGAAAGGCTTCCACATCAATAAACAGAATAAAGATGCAAGCCCTTAAAGGAGCTCTTTCTCTAATAAAGGGCAAGTATTCAAAGCCTTGTGTTTTCCATGTTGCAACATCAAAATTTTCCTGGCAGGAAAAATTCCCCACAACCCAAGACAAAACCCCCTCTTTCAAGGTTGCAAAATCCTAGCAATTAAGGGAGGGGAAATACTGTACACATAAATAAAAGAATGAAAGTACAAATTTAATTTGAATTTTAAGGCTCTCAGTGATGCTACCGAAAGTTTAAATGAAAATAAAAGAGAGTGAGCTGCAAACCAACCCTTCTGCCTGAAAACCTGAAGTGACCCTTGATTTCCCTCTGGCCTCCTGGCTGACTTGTTCCCAAGTTTCCTGAGGAGAAAAGCAGACAAGCAGACAGCCTGCCCAGGGATGATTAGCAGCAAAACCCCTCGATAAAATGGGATGCATAGGATACACAGGTGGGAAATGCAGAGAGGGAGTCTGGGGGGAGGAACAGAGCTTGGTGTGACTGCACAGGGGTGCAGACCAGGGCTGTGCAGGTCTAGCCCAACACAAGGGCACCTGGGGATTGAGAGGGCATCTTGGGAAGAAGAGATATAAAAGGGAAAACTGAAGCTCAGGAGTAGGAAGACAACTTCTAGGCAGTGAGAGTTTCATCTATATCATACCAGAGGAAAGAAAGGGAAGAAGAGGGAGACCATAGCCTCCTTTCACCCAAGACACAGGCACAATTCATTGCTTTGCTGGTATCAATTGGCATAGCTGTACTGACAGCCAAGAGTTCAGCCCAATTCACCCTAACCCTAACCCAAGCCATGTACTTGTGGTCATCTCTTCATCTCCCTCTGTGTGGTTTAAGAGCCAAAAGGAATTTTGAACCATTGGGTATTTTTTGCCATATTAAGGTATTCCACTTTTGCCTTCACTCCCAGATTGATAATTCCAGAGTGGCATTTTGCAGCCACACCAAAAGGAATCCTCTGCTACTTGCTTAGTTAACCTGCACAGGAGTCTACAAAATTAACCATAGCAACTCAACTGGAGCAAAAGCTAAGCAATGCAGATTAGCCCTGGCCCCCACTGAATTGTGACCTGATGTGTCTGGACACACCTGCGTGTGGATGCATTTCACCGAGCACATCATGGTGCTGACATCAGTGTGAGCAGCGGGGAATAAATAATGATAACATATGCTGAGAAAATTGGAAGCTGATCTTAAAGCCTCATTAGAGTGGCAGCAAGCGAAAAAATGGGCAAGTCACCAATTGCCTGTGCTTCTCTGATTCAGGTTAAGTGCCCTCTTCCACTCTACAGCACTTGTTCTCCAAACACTGCATCGATGGTCTTCTAAAGCTGGGATAAGGTCAACAATAAAGGGTTTTCATGTAGTGCTGGACCTGACCACAACAAGCACAGGTCCCACAATCATCTGGGAGGCAGGGAACTATCACAGACTCTTCTTTATTGAGAAAAATAGGTACAGAGATGCTCCCAAGCCAGAAAGCAAACATATAAAAATAGGAGTTTGAATGTAGTTTTGGCTCCAAGATCTAAAATTTGAAATAAAAGCCTATTTCATTTCAGCCTACTTTCAGTGAGAGATTTCAGTAAAGGAAAAAAATGCAAGTCAAACATTTCATCACACTGCTAATTAGTGCTATTGAATAAATGTGGGTGGAGGTCTTCATGGAGGGAAGCCAAATGCTTTATGCAAGCTGGCTAGCAGAAGGGTTTTTTTACAACATAATGCTGGTGCAGTTACAAAATGCTCTAGATGCTTTGTACAGAACTGCTCAGGCAACAGCCTGGAAAAGGGTGGGCTTTTTTCTTTTTTTTGTTGTTGTTGGGGTTTTTTTTTGTTTGTTTGTTGTTGGGGTTTTTTTGTTTGTTTTTGTTTGTTTGTTTAAATTCTTGGATGTCAATGTATTTGGCTTTTTTTTTTAATAATAACTGTTTTCACTTGAAAACTTAGGAACTTATGGATCCCCTCATGTTATATCCTCACTTGGTAGTCTCATGGTCTAAAACTAGTTCCTATTTTGGAGGTGAGCAGCTGCTTCTCCCCACCAAGCACTGCATGAAACACCAGCTTGTAAAGGGCTTGGTCACAAAGGACAACTGGAAAGTCTAGAATTTACCATGATGCATCTTTACCCTTCCTATCATGTTTGTCCCTAATTTTATACCATAAGTGATTCATGTAACCACAACAAGAGCAGCTGTCCCAGTAGATGGTGACCTCTGAGAATACCCTGGATCCAAAGCTCATGACAGAGAGCTGTGGCAGAAGACACGTGGGGTAGTCGGTCTTTGTTCCCTGTGTCTACTGGGCAGAGGGTAAAGGCTCACATGCTTTTTTTCCAAGCAATATTGCCTTTTTCCCAATTTCTGATTGTTCAAAATCTCAAGTGGTAAGAAAGAGAAGGAGAAGCTGCAGTTTCACTTCTCTGGCTGTGAGGCATCTGTGGGCACATGAACTCTGAAAGTCAGGGATTCCCAGCATGCCATTCAAGGCCATGGCTGAATTTAGTCCAGCCCAAGTGAAGCCACTGAACTCCATCTGAGCAAAAGAAAGGCCTTTTCATTAAAACAAAGGGTAAGTTTCTGCTTGTTGAAAAACAGTTTCTTTCTTCACTCCCACCCAGGTCAGATTTGTGTTTTGGGGTTGTTTTTTTTGCTTAAACAAAAATTCAAAAAATTCAGTGAAAGATGCATTTTCTACTTTTAAATAATTTACAAAGCCCAGGCTGTTTCAGCCAATGCCAATCTGTACAGCAGCTGGGACTGTTATATCAGAACACGGGGCATACCAGTGGAGGTAAAGGTTTCTCATTTTAGAGGGCTGGATTCTGGACTAAAAACAATGGATTTAATTTACAGCAGGATTGGATTTTTCTTTTATACAGCACTGGCCTTTCAAAAATAAAGGTGCATGTGACGGTTCATTGGGAGCTGGTATGTCTGATGCAGATGACAATGAGAGACATTTCAGCACCAATTTCACAAATACTCCCTCATATCAACTATTAATATATTCAAATGAACAAGTGTTGGCAAGATTATGTTGTTTGGTTGTTTGTTGGTTTTGTTTTTTAATACTGAGTAAAGGCTGTTCTTGTAAGGACTTTAAAGACATTTGATATCTGGTAAATCCTTAAGAGTGAGACAATGATCTCAAGTTTCCAGACCAAGCTGACAGTCTTCACAGCAAATCCCACCAGCATCACATTCTGCCACTGATGACAATCTCCCAGCTTTCTGTTCCCACACAGCAACGACACACATGCAGACACCCAAGATCTTGAGCACCTTTTTGACAAGAGGGTGGAGGTAGGAACTTGGCACAAATGAAGTTAGATTTAGTTTAGTTATGTTAGTGGCCACATACATGCACTTTGGTAATTAAGGCACAAAATATTTGCTTGTTTTTATGCACTACCTAATTATTGCATAAAGCAAAACAAAACTTACAACATTTAACAGAGAAATTCCCCTTATAGCTGTGGTTAGTCTGCCTCATGCAGCACAAACAAACAAGTTGCAGCTTTAGGTAACACAGGGCTTTCTCCTCACCTGCTAATCAAGAAACTTTGGTTTTGTTTTTTTTTTTAATGGTTTGGCAGTATGTTTGTTTGTGTTTTTGTGCTTCCTTGTTGTTTGTTTTTTCAGAAAAAAAAACCAAACAAAAATGCAGTTTTTTCTTCAAAGAACTGAAAACTCTTGGTTACAACAGATTTCCAGGCTGGTACCCTTCCAGTATTTAAATGAAACAGGTAATTAGATATGAAAACACCACACCTGAATGACCGGAGTTAAGAGGTATAACAATTCTTCACTGTCAGTGGACAACCGTTTTGATTAAATGTTCTTTCTGGTTATAACCCTCACTCAGTTACCCACTCACTGCTATTTCCCAGGGGATGAGCTCAACCACAATGAAGTATCATTAGCGATGGCCACCTGGCAGTGCTATAATTCACTCTTTGTAGGAGCCTGCTCTAAATGTCAGTGATGATCTGTAGGTATTTACAGTCCTGCAAGAAACATTTCTGTGCAGAACTGGAAACAACACAATGGAAGCAGAAGCTTTGCTGCAGTCCATGCACCACAGCTCACAGGCCAGCCCATTCTCAAATTCCTGCCAGCCCACAGCAGAGCAGGAGGACACAAGGATACAACGTGCTGTGGGAGGTCTATTTGCACTTATGCTCAGCTGGAAGGGAAAGGGGATCACGAGAGTAGCTTGCTTACCATCAAGAATTGCCCACTGCCCATCTATTTCTGTGTGCTTCAGGTAGGAGTCTTCAATTGTTGGGTCATAGTCTGGCACGAAAATCTTCTGGAAAAACTGAATGGTGAGAGCACTCTTCCCCACACCACCATCTCCAACAACCACCAGCTTGTATGTGGGGAGGTTTTCGCTGGGAACGGCACTTGTAGCCATGCTTCCAGTGTGCTAAACCTGCTGGAGAAAGAGATCATCTCCGATCACTTGTCAGCAATGAAAACAGGGCAACACGCATAAGGCAGCTTTTAACCTGCTGCCTAAGAAGTGAGAATGAAGGCAGCCTTTACATCCAAAACTGTTTCAGACAGGAGCTGCTGCACTGACCCTTCCCAACAGCTCTACCCCAACTCAAACCCAGCACTTAGAAATGCAGACAACTCCACCACCGTGGCTTGTTTACTCCTGACTTGTCTACAAGGATGGCTAATTGCCACCAAATGCACATGCTAGACTTATGATTGAAAACTTATTGAATACCTCTCCTGTAGGGGCTGGATCCACATGACCATGACAAAAATCACCCTGGCTGAGTGCAGCTGTCAAGCTCCAGACAGCTTCCCATTGCCAGTGACCAAATCCCATTGGTAAGACAGAGCTGTGCTATTCTTCACTGCTTAACCCAAGGTACAGGACACATTAGATGGTGTGTTACGTCCTGGGGCCAGATCTGCAGGCAGAACTGGTGGTGATGGATGAAACCAGAGTTAAAGGTTGACTCCACCAGCAGACAAAAATGCACTTAGATGTTTTCTTCCCCTCATTTTCAAGTTTGAGAAATAAAAATGAGAAGGCAGCAGGCCAGGAATGATAGGTGTTTTTTTTGTTTGGTTTTTTTTTTTTTTTTTTTTTTTTTTTTTAAAGAAAACCCTCCACCCTGCCATGGCAGGAAAGCTGGCGTCTGTGGCTGTGAAGCAGGCAGGAGGGCAGCCTCCCTGCAGCATGGTCACACTGCTCTTCTCACCTCAGAACTGAGTCTTAAAAGAAAGAAGAAAGAAAATTCACTGGCTGCAGCTGGGCAATGGCACACGTGTGTCGGGAAGAAGCAGCTATTGCTGAACAGCCCCTTTCAACACTCAGCAGCAGTGACTGCTCACTTAAGTAGAAACCAGGCAGGAGGTTCTGTACACATGCTGTGGAGGGCAGTGCCCTCCACCCACCTGTGGGAAGCAGTGATCACTCAAATCACAAAAGAAATGGGTGGCCATCTCCCAGATCTGAGTGACCACTGCATTTTCTGGGAGGTCTGTCACACAGTTAAAAAGAAAATAATAATAATAAAAAAAAATCCATTGTAATGATGAGGCTCAAGAGTAGGCAGCTGATTTCCTTGGTACTGGTTTTCCCAAAAAAAGCTGTTCAGTGCAGGAGCAGCTGCGGTGACAATTTCTGCAGGCACCTGATTCCATCCATTCTGGTTTTGCTGGTGCCCTTTGGGCTGCAGGTGCTGGCTGGGGCCAGCACTGAGGGAGGATGAGGACTGCTCAGAGGGATCCTTCATACTGCTGGGTCCCAATCTATATCCCCACCACCCCACACAAGCTTTTGGAGGCCTTCCCAATAACTCTAGGGTTTTCTTTTTCGTTAGGAAGACAACTTTAACATTTCCATTCTCAGAAACCACCAAGCAAGGCTGGTGTGCTCGATGCCACAGCTGTACCAGGTGTTGTACAGAAGCTGAGACTGCTGCACACACAGTGCAAGTTGAATGCTGACTAATGTGATTTTTTTTTTCCAGCCTATAGTATAAACTAGCACCCCATTCTTCCCAAAATTCTTTCATTTTCTATATTTTCCAAACAAAGCACTTTGCCTCTTCATTTCTGAAGAGGCCCCAAGGCCAACTTGGACTGTTTTTCAAACAGGCAAGAACATAATCCCCTAATCCAAGTTTAGTTTCTGGTTTCTCTAGTCACTTTCTCCAAAATAATTATTTCAGCTTAATCCAAAAGACGGAACCATAAAAGGCACTTTTGAGCTGGCAAGCTTGGGGGTACACTGGAAACCCCATACCTTGAGAGAGGGCTTAGTTTCTCCTCTAAAAAGAGAAACCCATAAGGAGGAAACAGAGGATGAGATTGCTGAGACTGGGAACTGCAAAGGCCTCTTGTCCAAGTTGAGACAAGCCAATGTTTTCAGAGCAAGAAGAAGCATGACCAAGTCTGCTTGTTTCTAAACTACCTTTGGAGCAACAGCTGCTGGATGGGGAGAAGGAGGCCGAGCACCAGCTGAGGTTTCAAACAGTCTTACTGCAGTTCTTCACCACAATCCCAAAGAAGAGTTTCTTACTCCTATTCTTGAGTAAGAAACTTTCTCATATTTACAAGGCCATACATTAATACACAAAATGCTTGGCTGCAGAAAAACCTATGAATTTCAATTAAATGTCTCATTTTTTTTGGAGGGCCAACTTTTATTTCTGCATAATCCTGCTTGGGTCAGATGATTCTCACAGGCTCTTAGGGACACAGACCCTGGCTAAAACTCTGTCACCCCCCTTCCAACACATTTGATGACAATTTTTTGCTTTGCCCATGGCCAAGGTTTCACTGCATCCTTCTCTGCCCAGCTCTGCCCAGGTAGTATGAAAGACTGATTGTTACTGACATGGTGGGGACAGTCTGGGGATGTGAAAAACATACTCCATTTATGCACAATTGTTGACCTCATCCCAAAACACAAGCTGTTGCTCAGCAGAGAAGCATTACATTTTCACTGATATTTTGTACCAGCCCCTTTAACTTGCTGCTAAGAAGCCTTAAGCTTATCTTGCATGAAATGCTCCCCAAAGTCCTAGGATAATGTTTAGCCCATTGTACAAACTGTGTCTCTGCCCCACACACTTTTAAGCTGAATTGGGGCATTTGCTTCCCATCGTTTCCAGAAGTTTGGTCATACTCTGTGCCTAAGCTACCAGACTGAGTATTATGCAGCCAGGGGAGAACAGCAAGAACTGAACTGGAAAAAAAAAAGAAATTAAAAAAAGTCAAGAAGTGTAGTCTGATTTGTTGAGCACAACCCCCTGTATTTTAGATGATGCTAGCACAAAAGATGAAAACTTCCACTGAGTGTCAAAAGGCAGCAAGTCTAGATGTTTCTGCAGGATTGTTTCTACTGCTCATGGAAACCCTCCTCTTTCTACTGAGATAGCAAGTCCCATGCTCCCATCATGCAGGCACATAACAAAAACCCTCTGAAAGCCAAGTACTTCAGCCCCTCTACCCCTCCACCTGCCCTGATAAGCAAAGTAAGAAGACAATTCATGCCTTGACAAGATTATCATCTTAACCAGCCAATGAATCAAACCTTTAAAACAACATGTCTCACCTCCTGGAAAACACTGAGCACTCCCAAAGGCGCTCAGAGCTTCTGTGCCAGCTGATTTTGTCGCTACAGGCAACTGCACAAGACTTGGGCTGATTTTCGTGTGTATTTGGCAAGAGTACTGACACAGCCCTCCTCAGATGGGAGCAAGAATAAGCGTGTTTGCTGTAGATCTGACTGGGAAAAATGAAACACAAATGTTTTTATCTATTGTCTGAATACAAAGCAGCATGTGGTAATACGCTAATAAGCTCTGATGATAATCATCTTACAATTTATATAGTTGTTTATTTTGGAGGAGCCAAGAGAAGGATCCATACCCTACGCTGATAAATGCCATCAGGGCTCTGGGTAACTCACTGGAAGGAGGCTGATTCATATAACCATCTTCATATGCACTGTCAAGATTGGTGTCCTGACAGCACAAGCCAGTAATGTTGAGACAGTCAGAAATGTGGCTACTTCTGGGGTAGATGGCAAGCAAAAAATAGATCCAAGGGTATCACTGAGTATGAGCCTCCTCAGCAAAAATGATATTCTTATGGACGTAGAATAAGACCTCCTTTACCTGTCTGGACCCTGGGATGGAGTGGAAGGGCTGAGCTATCCCCTTGGAGCAGCCAAGTAACACAAAAACCCCACATTCAGCTTAGTTTATAACTAAGTAGATGACCAAGCCCAAGCAGGTACCCACAAAACACACTCAGTATATCTAATACCCATCTTCATTGCAAAACTTGCCCCGAATGCAAGTGGGTCAGATCTCAGCTTCTGTAAATCATTGCTATTTCTGTTCATCTCAGCAGAGTTGTGGCCACATATGACAATAAGATGGACCCCAGATAACTGACACTCTGTGTGTTGGCACCCCTCTCCCTAGTTCCAGCTGTGCTGTCCTAGAGGAAGAGCTCCCAGGGCAAAGCCATTACAGAAGGTCAACAGGCTCAGAAGCAAGCCCTGGATTTGCAGGGGAGGTTAGTGCAATTAAAGACACTGGCTCCCTGACTGAGAAGCCCAGCACGACAGTGATTTACGGTCTCCATGGCAACATGCAACACAAATTGCTTAATTCTGTTATGAAACCTCCAGAAAAAGCTACAGCAGGGTCTGTGTGGGAACTACCAGCTCCCTCCTCCTCTGCTGTAGCTCTGCAAAGCAGACAACTTCAGGGAGCCCACGTCCACTTCAGCAATAGGCTGAGATCCAGCATATGCTAACACGTAGGTGTGTATGCTGACCAGTTCCATCAGCCCATGGCCAAGGGAATTTTCCTATCATCGGCTTGCTTTGGTTCATGGCTCTTCACACATGCCCTGCCAGAGCTCTGCATATCTGAGGACGCCAACCTCACCTGAGGCTGAGGAAGACTATCAGCCACCTACGGTTGCAATTAATAACTCTTCCTCCAGCCACAGCTCACTCAATTACACCCTTTTACCCAGCCACTTTGTAGGCATTAGCAGCTTCATGCAATGCCTCCAGGGCTGAAACTCTGCATGATCTGAACACTTCCCTCTCTGTTCCTTTTGCAGACTGCTGGCTACAGCCACACAACCACCATGACACACCCAGAGACGCTCGCCAGGTACCAAAATAGTTCAGCCCAATGTGTTGTAGGCAATCCCTTGGGCTGGCAGCTACCGAGAATCCTTGAAACACAGGACATGCCCTTTTAGAAGGCAGCTGCCTCCCTTGAGTCATGCTGATCGGGACTGAATGAACTTCAGGAATTTCTCCCTCAAGCAGGCATTGACTGCGTCCCAAGACTTCAAGAGCCGAAGGACTCGTAGGTGTATGAACAACCACTGCCAATTATCATTAAATAAAGATTATTAACCCTTAGCCAGGTTTCTTCAAGTCTGTCAGATTTCCTTCCCGGTCAATGCCTTAAAAAGGACACACTGAGCAGAAGCTGAACTCTGTGCCAGTCTTCAGTGGGAAGTCTGCATGGAAGAGATCTGTCATGTGGAGAGCCAAAGTCTGACGCCCTTTGTACTTGTGGCATTAAATTTTTTAAAACCCCAAGTGAAGTTTCAGCTCTTGGAGGTTTTCCAATAAGGAGGATCCTGACACGTGAGAGTGCTCTCAACTCCCATCAGCTTCCAGGAGATCTGATGGAGCCCAGCACCTGGTAAGACCTGCACAGGAAATTACAGGCATTTCCTTTTGGAGCAGTGATCAAAGCACTATCAGACTGCTACTAAAAAGGAGGGGGGAAAAAAGTCATAAAACAACTGCTGCTTAAAAATAAAATCCTCTATCCAGCAATGAAGAGCTGCAATCTTTTTTGATTTTTTACTCTTTTTTGGGTTTTGAATTTGGGGGATATTGCTACGGGTCCTGGAAGTGGCCTCATGAATTCTCCTCTGTGAGGAAAGACACTGTATCCCAAGGGCTGTGTTCCCTAAACTCCTCACTGGCATCCTGTGCCAGCCAGACCTTTTCTCCTTTTCAACCCAAAATTGCATCACCTCTCCCATTACACAGATGCTGCTCAGATTTACCATAAGAGAAAGCAAACACACCGGGGGAGTAATGAAGCACTTGAGATTCACACAAAAGGCAGCTAAAGGCAGTAGCTGCCCATGAATACTTGGTGGTTATTTCAGGAAACATGGAATTATAGCCTGAACAAATAATAATAATGAAAGCCACGTCACTGGAAATTGCTTAGGTGGTAGGCGGCCCCCCATCTCCCCCCCACTGCAAATCCCTAAGCCATGTAAGGAGCTCTTGCTGTAGCACCGAGCAGCAGCTTTCCCATGGCCAGGCTGGGTTTGGGGACTCACTCATTTTTACTTGAAAGCACGTGCTTGCCAGTGTTCCCATCTGTATGTAAATGCAGCACAGCATGAGTCAATCCTATTGACAAATGTCATCCAAAACGAACTCTGCTTCCCTGTCCCAGCTCCTCCTACACCTCCCACCACAGCTCCATTAGTTTCTCTTGCTGATGTAGTGCCCTTTTCAAAATACGTAAGAAGATTCCTGTCACTCTGACAAGCCGAAGTCAGATGCAGAAGCCAGATATTATTTTTTTTTCATTATTAAAAACACTTCAGTCAGATTTGTGTCATTTGTAGTTACAGCACTGCCGATACCAATTCTGTAAGAGAATCCAGATATGCAACCAGAAAACAGCTATGCAAGATCCATTCCTGTATCTCTAAGACCTCAGATAAAACTGTATAATTGCCAGTTTAGGGGCATCCACTGGAGGCTGATCCAAGTCTTTTGCCAAGATACAAAATGAGAATATCCTTGCACAGTAACTGGGGCCTAAGAAAGTGGATAGCTCAGCTACTTTTACTTCCATCACTTCTCGTGTGTTTAAATCCACCATTCTTTCCTTATTTATTTCCAAAGCTCTCAGGAGACATTAAGAGGATGACAGATTCCTGTATTACTATTGCAAATACTTCACTAGTGAGGCCAGGAATGCCTCTCCTATGTTATCATGGAATTGATGAAACTGACCTAAACATACTGTAGCAAAAAATCAGATAGCCAAGATGTTCCCCTGCCCTGCCCAGCCACAGATAACACAGCAAGAACAAATTTACAGTGGAGGAAGCAGCTTCAGATTCCAATAGCTGCCCTTCCTGCTCACACAATCCCTGGAAATGGGCAGCTTCCCTCCTACACATCCCAGCCTGCTGACACACCAATAAAAAGACCCCAAATTCACTGCCCTGGGTGGTTTTGCTGCTCTTACACGGCTCAGTAAGGTTTCTGATCCAACAGACCAAGTGCTCCAGCAACACTCTGTCTGCAGCCCAAATGTTCTGCAACTTGCATGCAGCCCTGACACTGGTGATGCAGCCAGATGTGCATGGCACAGCCAGATGTGCAGCCTTCCTGAAACAGCCCTCCCAGCCTCATCCAGCTTCACCTCAGGCAGGTGGAAGTGGTCCAGGCGATGAGTTCATGCACCACAGCACGGAGCTGTGAGGGGATTCTAAGAAGCATCAAGAGCTGCCCAACATGGACTGTCCTCTTGGCTCCACCCTGCCTTCCTCACCACAGCCCCACCTCCCTCTGCCAAAACAAGGAGTCCATCCACCCCTCCACCCAGCTCCTGGATGGCTTGTTGCACTGCAATCTTACGGGCATTGTGCTGTCTGTGCATCAGGCAGGCACGGCTGAGCCAACGCACAGACTTCATGGCACCTATGGGTGCTTTGGAGATGGTTAATGGATAGAAAGGGTATAGGGCCGTCTCATTCCAGTCACCCTCCTGCAAATCAGTCAATGCGTTTGGCTCCAAGTTTGTCTTCCAGTCAGGCTCAATTCAGTATTTAATGCTTTTTACATCTCCAGTGTTGCTACCGGATGTCCTTCAGGATATAAATGGCTTTTTAAAGACTCCCTTCCCTCCTGGCAAACACACTTTGCACCTCTTAGACATCTGCAAAGAGCTGAAGACTGTAAAGTTCCCTGGTAATAGCATTTTCACGAGGGAATGGGTGAATCCTGTCAAGTCCCAGCAGCAGATGGAAGAAGGTGAGGAGAATGGGGATTTCCAGGCCATTTCCAAAATCTGTCCTCCACCTGCAAATCTTCTCTAAAATTAACTCATGACTGTCCTTCCGAGGCAAAATGTCTGTTATTGTCCATATCCTATGGAAAAAACAGACACACTGCCTGTTTGCTCTTTGCTTTGCAGTGCTCCCTGAAATTATCTGTGAGTTATGGGGCAACACTGTTTCTGCCACATTTCTACACCCCAGGTCACAGGGCAGGCTTGTAGGGCTCTCTGTAAATTTTCCCAGGCTCCTGGGTTGAGGAGAGTCCTCTTGGTTCTCCCTGCAACTCATCTAATACTCATTTACAGGTAAAGAGCATAGACTATGCCAGTCTGTAACGCTGGAGCTTTAGTACAGCTTCACCAGCATGGACTTCAGAAGATGAAGTAACAGCCATCTCCCAAGCTTACCCAAATAGGCACTTGGCCTATTTTACTTAGAACTGAATTAATCTAAATCCAAGAACTGCATGGCAGGCTATTCAAGGCATTTCCCAGGTCCATGTCATTACTCTGTCACTTGGAAGACTCCAAGATCTCATCACTGGCCCAGGACCCGTAACAGTAATTTTTTCCAGGCTCGTTACAGTGTCTGCCAAGAGCATAAGCCTCTTATTTACGTACAGCATGCTGGGGAGTTGACTCTGTACTTGGCAAATCCAACAGCCTCATCTCAAAGGGGAATGTGGGCAGAACTCAGGATTGGGTACTGGGATGAAGAGTAGGAGGAGGGGTGGCTGTGCCCTCCTCTGCCCTACAGGTGGTGTGCATGGTTTTGTGAAGCCACGGCATCCCAGTGAACCTGCCTGAGGACAGGGTGCACATACACTGTCAGCATCCCAGCCATATGCCAGGCCAGCCCTGCTGCCTCTTCTCAGCCCTTCTCTTTGGCAAATGCCTCTGCTGTCAGTTTTCTCCCTGATATCCTCCCCCTGCTCTCTGCCAGCCTGGGCAAGCCCTTATGGTGGCAAACACATACCTTGACACTCAGACCAGCGGGCAACTGGCCAAACCACCACTGAGGAACAGAGTTCACCCTTGCATGACTCAAGTCCTCCCTCCTGTCAAGTGCATTCACCCTGCCAGCACTGAAGAGAAGCAATCCACAAGGAAACCCCTTTGGAAAAAAAGGTATTGAGGTCCCAGCTGGTGTTGCTCAGCACCTGCACTTTGCTGTTGAACGCCCGAGTTTCTTCTCAGGTGTCATGAGTCGATGAATCCATAGAGCAGCACTTGAAAAATCAACACATCTTTGAAAGGACTCTATAGGCCAGTTGACCCATCTTCAGACTTCTGTGGCCACCCCTCACCCTCCAGTTTCAGCACAGACCTGCACCAGGATACCCTAAGCCTGGTTCCTTCTATGTTCAGCCTAAACTCTCTGCCTCAACTTTTTAAGTCATTCAACTTGCAGCCGCGTGGGAGGGTATATATGTACATTCATTAACACTTCCATTATGCCCTGTGGTTTGGCAGGTGGTGCTGCATTATGGATTTAAACAGTGCCAGCAAGTGAGTCTACAGCCCTTCACTGGATTAGCATGCTATGGGAAATCATACCTCATAAGTGTTTTGCACTCTAGTGAAGCACCTCCGATGAACGAGGCAACAGCAGGGCTCCAAAAACCACTACCTCTGTGTAATCACATCAGAAATTCACTCACAACTCCAGGGAAAGATAAACCCCCTCAAAACTCACATTACCATTTGGCAGGAGAAAAAAAAGGAAAAAAAAAAAAAAAGCAACAGCAGACTCTCTTGCCAGTTAAAGGAAAAGAGAGAGGCACACCCTCCACTGTCACTGCCATGAAGCATCTTTCTCATACAGCAAACAATAACATCTGCTTTTTGCCCTATAAACTAGACCTAGCATTCACATGCAAGAAACACACCCCACATGGTTATACCCATTTCAGAGGTCAGCTTTCGATATACAGGCTCCCAGTGCCCCACACCAAAGAAAATGCCTTCTGTCTTATCATCAGGCTGGCACTGACAGATTAGCAGAAACTTCAGTAAAACTCCCTGAGAGGATGCTGTCCTGGAGGGATGAGGAGATGTGCTGGACTACAGCTGCCCCACTGAGGACCTCCCTCCCCAGAGAAATGCAGGCAGTGAACATACCACTCAGTCTTGGCAAGGGGGAAGGTAAGGACCTTTGATGGGACCACAGGGTAAAGCACCAGTTAAACACTGATATCACCACACTGCTCATCATTTACTTGGGCTGGACACACCAATTTTTCTTTAACTGAGAGTGGTGCTACAGTGCCACTGTCCATTGCAGTTGTACCTGCAGTGGGTACAGAGCCCTGGCTCCCACAAGAGTACAGGACTTGTGCTTTACCTGGGCAGTGGGAAGGGTCGCTTCACAGGTAAGACTGCACATGAACCAAGTAAAGCAAAATAACTGGACAAAGTTTCTGAGTCTAGAGTGTTGAGTTAAATCAAGAACTACCTTCAAAGGAGGATCCCTGGTCCTTGATTAGCTCTTCCAGAGCATTGCTTTGGTTTAATTACTCTGCTCTCCTGTTTGAACATAATTCCTTGCTCAGATTCTTCTGAGTTTCAATCTCCTAGAGACCTTAACAGAGAAATTCCAAAGAAATGTCTAGGTTCTGCCATAAAAGCCCACGAAGATGCATTTTGAACTTCCATCTACCACACAGCTCTGAAGTACAGCTATCCTGCTGCAAAGTTGCAACTGAGTCAAGACATCAAGATCTTTCCTTAAAAATACCCAGATGCAGCGTTCTGTTTCTCTAACCTTAGGGTAGACGTCATGCCATTCCTATGCATGCCATTATTTTTTAAACACCAAGCAAAGAGATGTTTGCCTTAGCCTTGGCAATTCAGGTAGATCTCTCATTTGCATCATACGTTACATACCAGACTCACAATAAGAGGAAGAAATTTGGATTTGGCCCTTCTTTGTACTATTGGGTTGTCCACAAGGGACATGAGCTCCATGAGTCTTCCTCTTATGCTTCATCACCTTCAGTGACACTTCAAACATAAAATTTTAACTGAAACATAACTATAGATGTTGTTACTTTATCTTGACCTAGTGAGTTATAATACAACACAGGATGGTTTACCCCGATGGCATCTTGACATGTCTGTGCATATAAAAATATCTCTATTAAAAGCACAGATAGAAACAGCATGGATCACAGCCACTTGAAAAAAAAAAAAATAAAGCCCCAAAGCATTAAGGGCTGGTAAGGGACAAGATTACTTTCATCCTGCCACAGCATGTTTCAATTTAACCACTGCATCTCTCAGCACTTTTGGTTCATATTCTTTTACCACACAGAGACACAAGTTTGGTATACGCCCAGCCTTAGGAAGGGGAAATGGTATTTTGGGTCACCAGTTCCACCCACAGTGTCCACCCACCCCTCCAATTGACAAGGCTTTTGAAGTGCACCAGTCTCAAACAGGAGCCAGAACACATTATCCTGGAGTCAGGAGAGCTTGGGGACCCAGAGTGCTCCTGAGGCTAGGAGATGGTTTAGGAGTTTGTTGGGACCAAGAGGTTTTGTCCCTCCCCTCCTGGTGCCCATGAGGGCCCCCTGCAGTTCTGCCCCAACCATGGACAATGGCAGGCACTTCCTCAGCTCTTTCATCACTGCCTTGAAGGTGACACCTCCACTCACTGCCAGAGTTCAGCAGTCCTTTACTGCTCTGGCTGAGGCAGCTCCTCTTTCTCCTTCCCACCTCTCAGCTAAGACAGTCCACCTCTTCATGAGTCTTTCCAAGCCCAAATGAACTGCAAATATCGTTACTTTGTTCTGTTACCTTTTACCCCAAACGAGAGGAGGCAATCTGACCTCCAAGCCATCCCACTGCTCCCAGTGTTTGTGCAGCAAAAGGACTTATTTTCATGCTGTAAAAAACAAAACAGATGCATTGACGCAGGATATGCCTGAAAATGCAATTTTTCTCCTTTGCTTCGACAGCGTAGCATTTATTTCCATATTCTTGTCAGATTGGTATGTAAACAACAGGGAGCGACTTGCTGTGCTCAGGAGACCTTAAAATAAGAGTCCTATTTCTCTGTCCTCCTGGATCCAGTAAGTCATCCCCCTGAGGTTTGAAATGTTTCTGAAACTCAATTTAAAAGTCCAAGGAATAAAATGGGGTTGCTGGAGATCTTTTCCAACAGAAAAGTAGATTGAAACTATTCTGTTATTTAATAATTCAAATCCCAGATGCTTAATTAAACAGAATTTCTACATTGCAAAAATAAGGAATTATATATTCTCTTAGCTAACTTTGCTGATTAACATGAAAGCCTTTGCATGCTCCGCAGTCACTTGGTCCAAGTCAAACTTTTGAAGACAGACTTAATACTCCATACGTAAATCTCACATAACAAACCCCTTGCTGCTCACAGGACTGAGGTGACGCAGCAGCTTGTCCGCATCTTTATGCTTTGCGCAGCCATTCTGCAGGATGTGCAGAGGAAGTGATGCTCATCAGAGCACCTTAACAGAACATTCAGTATGTCTTCAGACCACCCCAAACCTCAAGAAAAGCAAAATTGTCTGCTCAGTTCCTCATGCCTGCCATGTCACCTGTTTGGAGATTAGATCTGAACGTATCCACAGCATGTGGAGGAAACAGAGAAGTCTCTCAAAGTGCTCTGCCCTTGAACTACAAAATATTTTCTGAGGGAAGAGCTGCAAGCACTCATTCAAGTTCACCTCATCGCTACAGCTCATCATAACCTTTGGACTTAAATTCAGAGCCATGATCCTTCACCACCAAGGTCTCTTCAGGTGGAAACGAAGAGCACTGGATGGGCCATACCTGCCTTGGACAGCTACCTCAGACACAGGCAGGTACCTTAACAGTGAGATCACACACTATTTTGAGAGCTACAAAGGCAGTACTTGACATTGCACTGTTGTTTCACAAAAACAATTCACAATAGTTTAGGGTTTTTCCCAGAGCACTGGGGTGTGACTCCTCCTGCTCCAAGGTTAGGTAGGGATTTTTGTCCTCACGAAATACCAGCAGCCACCAAACCAGCCTCAGTCTGCAAGTGCAGCTTGGCAGCAAGAACAAGGAGACAAAAGGATTCCTACAGTGATCTCCCCTTTCCCAGTTCATCCCCATACAGCACAAGCTCTGTGAATATCCTTCACGACTCTTTCTGGGATTGAGCCCTTGGTACCAAACATTTTCTTCCAAAGTCCTATTTGGCAAGTGTTGCACTTAGACCGGTGGCACTAATACTTCCATACCAAGTATTACACAAGACATCAGCTACATATTTTGTGAAGATCACAATCTTTACTAAATTGCCAGCTGTCTACATAGACCACTCATGAGCTATCTGGGTATGCTAAGTACAGATGACAGATCCGATAACAATGTCTGGATGTGTCCGAGAGATTAAATTCCATTTGCATCCTGTTACTTTTTGTCATTTCATACGTTTTCAGAGTCTTTGTGTCCCAACAACCAGCTGGTAAAGAGCTTGTATCACATCCTCTAAATGCTTTTTTGGAGTTCCCATGTCTGGAGATATGCTTGCTACAAGGGGTATTTTCGTAGCCAGTTCAAGTAAAAAACTGGATGGGATTCCCACTACACCAGTGTCCATTTTAACCTCAGCTGGGTGGGTCTTTGCTCCAGCTATTGTCTATCAGACTCACCATTAGGCTTTGTGCTCCCCACAATGCGAATAGCAGATCCCTATTCAAAAGCTTTTCAAGCCCTCTTACATTTGCAAGATGAGCAAGAATTTGTTTCCACCAACCAGGGCATCCCTTTCACTGGAAAAAAGAACAGGCTGCAATAGTGTACCACTCAAAAATACATTGAAGGAAGCTTAAACATGCTCATTTTCATACTGATATGACCAAGTCTTAAAAAAATCCAAATCCTAAGAAAACAACCCAAAAAAGTCCAATAAAGCTGAAGATTTCACTTCAATAACTTTTTTCTGCTCACTTAAAAAATGCCTCCTTTCAGTAAGTGGATGAAACCGAGGAGCTGCAGAGCCCCTTGCTGTTGCCAAATCTGCATTTTTCAGGCACATGGCCCTGCCAGGGTTTGTTCACAGAGTCCATCTCCATACTCTATTGTTGGCCCACCCTGCAGTGAAATCCTGGTCCCAGTCCTGTGACAGTAGCTGAGCCTTGCTGACACTTGGAAAGCTGAATTCATTGACACTCTCAAATGGATCACTATTTCATGAAGGAACTTTTAAATAAAACAAGCACCAACTAAATCAGTGTCAAGACATGCCATAAGTGAAAGAATATGAACCCTGACATCCCTGTGTCCCTGGCTCTGAAAGGAAAGCTCCATCAGCTTGTGCCATGGCAGACCCTGATGTTACATCTCCTTGGGAGTTTAGCTCTCATGGAAGAGCAGAAGCTAAGACATGCCCAGGCTCTGCCTGCTCCCACTCAGGATGCAGGTACCCGTTCATCTGTGGCGCTGCAGGCATGGCCCAAGAGGAGCAGTGACATCCCTCCCCCTGGCTGCAACCCAGGTGTGACTTTCCAGTGGCAGTGCAGTAACCAACGGGAGGTAGTCAAGCTTCTGCCCAAGCCCAGGGAATTCAACAGCACTGAGCACTCCCGAGTTTTCCAAGAAGAGTGTTTCACTGTATCCCCCACACACTACATGATACGGGCCCCGAGCGAGGCACAGCAGGACTTACAGATGACTTCAGTGGGCTTTAGTTTGATCTGTAAATCCTCTCCCCTACTTCCCAAGGATGTTGCTCAACTCCTGCTGCCTTCAGCCTCACAAGAGGTAGACATTAATACTTAGCATTAGCATAGCTCCCCATGACTCATTTTTTCTCCCTTTTAAATATAGCATCCTATAAGCTTGGACACATTCTGAGCAGTAAAACTCATTTTGTTACCATGCACAAAAACACACAGCTTCCTCCCCCAAAACCAGAACACTGGTGCCCCTCACAAGGCAGAGATGGATGAGTGGTGGCTCTCCTCCCTCAGGGAGCCCAGGCAGCATGGAGAAACAGCACAGTGACAGCAGATGTGGAGCAGGGCAGAAGGCTCCATCATCAGGCCAGCCACTCCTATCAACTTTATTAAGAAGAGCAGAGCTGGCTCTGGGCACAGGAAGAGCAGGGATTTGCCTGGAGGAACATAGTTTCACTAGCTGAGAAGCAGCCTGTGCCACCATTGGAGAAGCCAGACTCACTGAAGAAGTGGGGGTGGAGGCGACATCTCTAGCTGGGAGATGCTCCCCATTCCTCATCTTCCTTCAGACATACATCATCTTCGTCTCTCCATCACCAGGCTTGAGCTTTCTTCCTTAGAAAAGCCAAAGTCTGCACTGTCTAGCCAAGCAGATGCCCCCTTGGTATCTCAGAGGCACCAAGGAAGAACCTGATGGGAAAAACATGGACCAGATCTTGTTGGTTTCCATGGAAATTGAGACCCTGTTTTAGCACCCTCCTGCCTGTCCTGCTGCTGTGTGATCAATCCTGTGTGCTGTGTTTAGCTTTACTGAATACTTCAGTTCCCCAGCTGTACAAGTGAGATAAATCACAGGTCCCTATCTCACAGGTATGTTGCAAAATAAATATGTTTTGCATTACAAGTGTTACAGGAATGCTTTAAAAATTGCACAAGTATCAAGACTAATCCATCACTGCTCAAAAAGAACCCTAGGATTAGCAGCAAATTGAAGTCATACCTATACAAACAAAGAGCATGCAACACTGTTTTCTTAGTTTATCTGTTTCTTCTGATAACCATGTTTGCCCCGGTTCCAGTCACAAGTTGTTTGAATTCAGTGCACCAAATCATGTCTGGAGAAATGTATGTTTTGTTCTGTCTACAGCAATAGCTGACACATCAGTCATCCTCTCAGCTGTCCTAAAGACATAGCTGAAAATACATGCTCATATCCATCCTGCTGTCAGGTGACTGAAAAGTACATTTTTACCTCCTGGACCTCTCTATTAAGGTTACCCAAGAGACTCTACTTACCACAGTATTTTTCTAATTATTTCTTCAACATTCTTATTTAATATCTGAAATGAGCTGAGTGGCAGAGCTGCTACTCTCATTCTGGAAACTGGCATTGTTAAAGACAAAATAAACAGAAGCCTTTTCTTAAAACTTCCAGGAGTACGTGTAGCTTAAAAAGCTGATTCCTGTTTAAAATGATGACTAAGACTCTTAGGAATCTAACTCCCAAAGTCACACAGGTAGTTTTGAATATGTTACCCTTTTAGAGTAATTATGCCATCAAAGTTCCAGTCAAAAGCTGATGAGCGTTACTAATATATGCTGGTGAGAGAGCCTGTACATGAAAGACCTTCTTGCTTTATTTACACTACAGTAAGTCAAAGTGCCAGCTAGGTTCCCAACAAGAAAGCGCACCATGACTTATTTGCACGTATAAGAGTAACAGACCTGACTGCAGGAGACACTTAATCAGGTTAGCCCTCAGCTCAAGGAGTAGGTTTACCGTAAACTGGCTGCAAGCCGATGCAGTTGTACCTGTCTTCACTAGAGGAGAGGGAAACTTGGAGCAGCTGTTTGGTCTTCAGTGGACTACCACCACTCACTACATAAACCAGTCTGGCCCATCACCTGAATCCTTACAAGTCACCATTCAGACACAAAATAGTCCCCAGGAAATCCTCAGTGATATTCACGTCTAGACCAAGAACTAGGTAGATACAGTCAAAAGAAGGGATGAAAATACAACAAGCCATTTTTACCACCCCATCTAAAGTTACATATTTGGTACAACATTCTTTCCAGAAGCAGACCTTCTCAAAGAGAAGGCAAGAGAGGCATTATATTACCTCAGAGAAGGGTGAAGGAGTGTCACCAACTTTTAAAGCTGCTCTACAGTAGAAGATGAAAGTACAAGCAAGTAGTTCAAAATTTTAATCTTAAGCCTATCAATGGCAAACAAATTCCGAGGCAAATTAGATTTAGCTAAAAGTTAATAAAAAGTTGTAGAAGCACTGAGCATTTCTGCTGGTCAGTTCTAGCCAGAAGAGAAGCAGGAAGGGGAATCCCATCCCAGCAGGTCTCAGATACTTGGATGCCTTCTGAAGTACCTCAGCATTCGCTATATTTATGCTCTCAACACACCCCACAAAGCAGTAACTTCTACTAACCCATTTTAGAAAGAAGAAAAGTAGATTCAATGAGAGGCAGATTCACTGGTATCTATAAGAGTTGCTGACCTCAGCCTAACCACCTCAGGGCAGTTTGTGACGGAGAAGGTACCTGGGGGTAGGTTTCCCATCTCTTCAGCTAGCTCCAGCAATTGGACTGGTGTCTCAGATGAAACACATATGGCTGAGCAGCACTAAGCACCATTTAGTGAAAAATTAGTGTCTGAAGCAGTAAAACTGCAGGAGAGTCAGTAATAAGTACCATAAGTAATATAAATATATCAAACTACTTATAAATATTGACTTCCGTACCCCTGCCCCTACCTCTTCCCTCAATCGTTATTTCAGGAGACATATTTTTGTACAATTATTTCATCATCTAAGAACAGGTGGCCAGTTTGCCATATTTCTAGGCAAGATTTCCATATGTATTACTCCTCCATTGACATTTTCTCACGTAGACACATGCATGGATCAGCAATTGCTCCCCTACATTCTCAAACAGAGAATAAGAGAGTTATAAATCTCAAAAGAATGAGTATGCCAAAAAAATCAGCATCTGAAGCTGTTCATTTCTCCTCTGTTCAGGAAGAGCCAGTTGTGGCTTATTGCAGATGTTATTGAAGTTGATGGACTTGCTCTAGATTTACTTTGGATACAAACACTCAGGATGTGATCCACTGGAGTGCTGGAATTTTGTTTCCCCATGGAGAAAAATACAGCCAGTGACATTCAAGTCGAAGAGGGAGGATATTCTCCCCTCCCCAGTAAGTACCTTCTGTCAAATACCTCTGTAAACAACAATAGGAGAAAGAAGCAACAACTCCACCAAGGAGTGGGCTAATGTTCCTTCCATCTGCCAGTCCCACGCTCATTCTGTTTTCACTTGGACCAAATCCTCCCAATCCTTCATTAAACTTGGGTGCCTTATACATCAAGAATAATATCATTGATCCTTGAAAGGTCACTTTCAAGGGACATTTCCATATCCATATCCTTTAGCACAACTTATCTTCCTTAGCCCTGTCTTGGAAGCCTGAAAATTAATTCCTTGTTTTTCATATAGAATCTGTCCCCTTAGCCCTATCTACTTCTTTATGACAGTAAAAGCTTATGCAAACACTACCACCATGCAGGAACACTCCCATTTTCATTCCTGTGGATTCATATTAATATTCTCCACCTCCAGAGTCTGAAGTACTCTCTGCGCTGAGGGCTGCACATTCCCATGCTGAGGTGCAATCCCTCCTGCCTCCACCTCTGCAGGCAAGAGAGGTAAGGGAATGAGCAGTCATGGAGAAGTTACAATGCTGAAGCAAAAGCAGCTCCAGACTGTGTAGGGGCACCACACCCCGGTGGAGGCCCCGCTGCAAAAGCTGAGCGAGTCTGAAGTGAGGAGCCACCAGGAGTGACAGCATGGCTGAAGCAATGACAACCAAACCAGGTAAAGCCAAATTATTAAGACTGGTCCAGCTGAAGTCTGGAGCCTAAACCATTCATAGGGCAGAGTGACTCCGCTTAATGAACTGACTCACCTGGAGCCAGCAGGTCAGTAGGGATGCCAGGGTTGGCAGCCGTGGGTAGAGGTTCTTGGCTTGAATCCATTCACAAAAATATTTCCCAACCAAAGAAGGAAGATAAAAATAAACAACAGAAATGAATGAAGCCAAGCAGCTTTCCTCAAGGAGCTGTCCAGAATTAAGAGCAGAAGGGAGTAGAGTTTCTGCCCCAGTGGTCTCAACAGTGAAACACCACCAGGAGCACATGGTGTGAGCTAAAAGGCCATGGAGGTCTCAGGTACAGGATGCTGTTTCTGTTTGCAGTTAAAGAAAAGCCCACAGAAGAAACCACAGCATAATGTCAATAATAATCAATCATGACATCCATTTTTCCTATATGCACCTGCCCTTGTACTGCCATCATGTGCTACTTTGCCAATGACAACACCAGCTCACACACAGGGCTCATCCTTCTCCTTCCAGTCCCCAAATTCCATGTCTGTGCCAGTGCCAAAAAAATCTGTGAGGAGAAGGAAGTCCTCTCTAACCACCAGATGATAGAGTTTTATTCCTCCTTAGTTTTAGCCTCAGGCCCAGTTTAAGAAAAAACCACCCAATACAACATATACAAAAAACTCCCCCCATGAAGAAGGCAAGTTTGATTTCTGTAATTCTTAGTTCCAGCTTGTGGAAACACCCACCAAAAACTTCAATAAATAGAACTGCCTCTCACATCATTTCTGTAAACTGATGCTGGACCAGCTCCGACCCTGATGCAGCTGCTCTGGTTTGGGAGTCATGCGGGTGGGGTGTTTGGCCCTCTGAAATCTGGGCTATGTGCTCTATTGTACGGGATATCTCCTGGAATAGAGGAGCAAAATCAAAGAAAGACAAACTGATACAGAACTATAATATGAAGAATACCTATTTTTCTATATACACTATGATTTTTTAAGGAGATGCTGTCAGCTTTGTATTTTCAGACTCAAGTATATAGAAATAGAGATTCTACCTCTCTTAAGCAGTCCAAAGCTATACTACAGAGGTGGTTTTTTTAAAGCTATTACTTCATAATTTCCTTGCCACACCCCTTGTTCTCTCTTATCTTTCTCCTAGCCTTCTTAATTTAATAGACCCTGTTCTTGCAAAGCACTTTACAAATTCAGAGCAACGGAAAGAACCTTTCGTAAAGCAAAATGACAGGTTTAGGCCTTTGAAATGCATCTCTCTCATGCAAAAAGAGCCTGAGCTAACCAGGTAATTTCACAGTGAAAATTCAGAAAGCAGATCTAAATAGCCAGGTCTGACCATAAAGTTGGTGTGCTTTTCTTAGTACCAACTATTGCATGAACAACAGTTTCCAGATAAGACATACACAGAACGTTTCCACTAAACATCATCCCTTTAAGCCTGCCACTAAACTCCGAACTTAGATGACTTAAGCTACCTAATGAGTTGGTGGCTTAGATTTTCATATTTCTGTAACATTACTACAGAACAGTGCCAGCTGACAGTGCTGAAGGGCTGCAGTTCCCTGTGCTGGGAAAAAGCCTCACACTGGGGTCAGGACTCCATTGTGTGCTTTGGTCTTCTAACAAAAGCCCAGTTGGACCTGCCGGTGTGAAGTCCCAATTTGCTGCCTAACGTGATCAGCTCGACAGGGAAGGTCACTGGAGCAGCGAAGTGCAGGATGCTTGAGATTGGTCCACCCGGGGTCTTAACATTTAACTTGCTCCTCAGCTTGCAGTCAGCGTGGCTGCATCTTAGTTTCTCTGTCTAGGAAGCAGCTCTTTCTACACTGTTTCTATGGCTCTTGAGCCGTTGATTGAAACAAATAAACAAAAAAGCTACAAGTTTTCTTTCTAATCCCCAGCAATCCCAATCACAAGAGCTGAAAAATCCTTGTCCTTCAGCTGTGGTTCAGTTTGTTTTCTTAAAGCAGAGAGCAAAGTAAAGTAAAAGTAAAGTAAAACAAAACAAAAAACCCAGTACCTCCTCCTCTCCTTGTTTCTTCGTTATTGAAGATAGCATCTCTATCTTTCTTCTAAAAGCCTAGCAAACAACTCAAACACACGAATATGGAAGCTTTCACAAAGTACTCAGTTGTCCAAGAGCAGTTTTAATGCAAGACAAGAAACTTCGCCATACCCAGATCAGATCAGAGCACACACGGGGTAGGAAAGTAAAACATTATCGTAGCTCTGAATTGCCGGGGGGGTGGGGAGGGGGGAAACAACATTGACACAAGAAAAATCCTAACAAACTCTCAATTTACGAAGACCTTCCATTACACAGCGTAACTCAGAGCGACCCCTCTCCTCAGCGCGCACACCCAGAAGACACGGACCCCACAGCATTCCGAGCACTGCGCCACACACTCCCTTTTCTTCCCAGCGTTCGGCAGGGAAGGGGAGCCCCCCGGGGCCCGCAGCCCACCCGCCGCACGGAGCCCTCGTACCGTCCGTCCCGCGTCCGGCGCTGCTGCGAGCGGCGGCTCCGCGCCCACGGCCGGCGACAGCCCTTCCTTCGCGGCACCGAGCCCCGGCCAGGGAAAGCGGCGGTGCCCGGGGCGCGCTCCTCCCGGCCCGGGGGCTCATACCAGCGCGGGGCGCCGCATTTCGACAGGATTCGCTGTGGGGAGAGGAGAGGAGGCGAGGGGGAAGCCCCGCCGCGGTCACCGCCGGGTGTCACGGCGGTCCCGCCCCTCCCGCGGGCTTGTCACGCGTGGAGCGCCGCGAGTGCCGCGGCGCTGTCCCGCACCCCGCGGGGCACAGGCGGGACGAGCTGCGGGTTATTGTTCGCCTGGCCGTGTCCCCCCCACGCCGCTCACAGAACAAACAGCCCCGCACCGAGCCCGCTACCCGCTCGCTCACCCGGGCTGCGGGACGCGCCCTCAGCGCCCGCCCCTGCCCGCCGAGAGGCGCCCGCGGCCGGGCAGCGCCGCCGGCCCGCCCCCGCCCGCTCTCGCCCCGGCGGCCGCGGCAGCGCAGCCCGCGCCCGGCCATCCCTTATATCGCCGCGGCAGCTGCTATAAATAGCCCGGCCCCGCCGCCGGGGGCCGGGCCGGGCGCCGCCGCCGGAGGGGGTTTCGCGGCGGTGCGGGGACCCGCCATCACCTGCGGCTCGGCGGCAAGGACGTGTCCGTCACTTTGGACCCGTGTCGCTGCCGCTCTCCGGCGGGCGCGGGCGGCGGGGCGGCTCCCGGGGGGCCCGGTCCCGCCGACCCCCGGCGCGGCAATGGGCCCGTCCGCCGCCGCCGCCGCGTTAAGGTGGAACCGCGGGGAGGGAGCGGCCGCGGCACCTTAAGCCGCTGGGGCCGGTCCTCGGCCCGGCTCTCCCCGCCCGGCACCCCCGGCCCCGAGGGGCTGTGGCTGAGGGGGAGCGGAGCGACTTTCCGGGCCGTGGGGATTTGTGCCGCCGCCAGGAAACGAGGAGGAGGAGGAGAAGGAGAGTGAACAGCCGGTTCTCTGCCTGATGGACGGGACAGCAGCCGGAGGGCACGGGATGATACAGGCGCCGTTCATGCCACTTGAGCACAGCACACACCGAGCCTTTGAGAACCAGCTGCTACACGCACACCAGCCCTACTCCCACCACATTCCCCCCTCCCGCCAAGCCTCACCGGCTTTTATGGCAATAACAGAATTTGTGTTTAATACACCGGAGCTCATCCTAGATGGGATTCTGGGAACACGTGTGCAGTGGTTACTTTTCCTACTTCTCTTTCGTCCTCTTGGCTGGCACTGGGAGACAGAACCAAAGCATCACTTCACATCTCACCTGCGGGCTCCTTTGCCACCTCACATCTTGCAGCAGAGAGGAGCAAAAGCCCTTCTCCTATATGGGCATGCACTCTTTGACACATACTGACCTCACGGAGGAGGATGGCAATGCCCACGTGGGAATAATCCATGGCAGTCAGGATGGGCCAGGCCGGCTGTGCCCGTGTCCTACCATGGAATTATCTCGGGCACAACCCTGTGGGGTGCTCAGGGACATGCCAAGCGCCCAGAGCATCTCAGAGGGCACCTGCTGATTTGCCTTGCTGGGTCAGGGTCCACCTCCCTGCTGGTGTGCAAAGAAGATGTACATTTGAAATGATTCTTAAACACAAGTGAACAGCCCCAGCTCCCCTCTTGTGCCAAATTAGCATTACATGCACTCCAGTGCTCCCCCAAAAGGTCTACCCAAGGCAGTCTGGTCCCACGCTGCAGCATACATGAAACGACAGCCTCCATGCTGTCTTTCCCACATAAGCAAGAGGCAGAGAGGAGCACACTGCCATTTCACAAACAAGATACATGAGTGTCTGCCTCAAAATCTGCATTGGTCCAGCAGCATGGAGGAGGTGAGAGGGAGCAGACCCACAGCAAGCTGCCATAGCACACCTGGCTGTGGCCCCCATGACTGCTCACCCTGCAAATTCTCCACTAATCTCACTCCATCGGGAGACACAGGAGAAGTGCCCAGGAGAACCACCACAGGCTTTTCAAACCAAAGCGTGGGATAGAGGTGTTTTGTTCACATGAATCAACAGCTGGGTCTGTAAGACATGTGTTTGTCAACAAGCTTCTCTGTTGGCTACAAATTTTCCTTCTAGTACAAAACAGTCTCCTCAGTTTTCCAGGGCAGACTGGGATGGTGGGGGATTTCCCAGGGCAGTGTAGCTACGAGGAATCTGGTTTTTGCTATCAGCACATCTTGCCACCAGTGAGGGCAGAACTGGCAAAACTGCATACAGCAGGTCATTTATACACCCTAGAAGTGTGGAAATCTTGTCAGTAACTGCTGCGGAGACAGCAGTCCTGAGACTGATAGGCCAAAGATTTCAGGTTTAGATCTTTAAATCTGAGCAATTTTGTATTTCGACATCTTAAACAGATTGCCTTTCAGAGCAGACACATTTCTACTTCTGTGGAGGTAACTGCATTTGCAAACCAAGCCCAATATTCAGACACCCAAACCCCCAAACCTGAAAATCTCTGATGCATTTCATACCAAAGTCTGTAACATTTGAGAGGAGAAGCCCATGGCCTGTTCCTGGATACCGGGTATCCAGGCTATTTGTCAGTTCTCAGTAGCCTTCCTGTCCATAAGAAATACTCAAGTTATGTAAGGAGGAAAGCCAGAAAGTCCTCTTTCAATTCCAGCCAGTATCTGGAGCAGCATTAAATTTCTTGTAGTGTGTATTCATTAACAACATTGCTAAAGGGGAATTGCTGCTGTGGTTGAGCGCTTATACAATACAACACAACTCCTATTTAAGTGCATTTTTGTATCCTGCTGAGTCACCCCAAGGAGCCCTCAAACAAAACATCACGTTCAGTTTGACAGCAGAGGCAGAGGCATGAAGAACTTCCCCTTTACCAACCCTCCCTGGGGGGATGTGAGTGCAGGATGGGCAACGCTTCAAACTGTGGAACCAAATGCAAAGCTAAAAGAAAAGAGTGTCTTAAAATTTCAGCCAACATATCTCCCCCATACAGATTTAAGCACATGACATTTCCAGTCTGTTTCAGCTTCAGTGAATAGATTAAAGTGACCATACAGTCTCTGAACTGCTCAGGTCACATTGTACTTCAGGCAAGCTCCCTCTAAATCAGAGGACACATTATTTATATAGCATAATATTTCACTATTAGACCTAAATGAATGTGGCTGTTTATTATCCCATATTAAAGGGTTAGTACAGCATGAGCCTCTTGGCTTGTTTGGCTGCCAGCTGTCTTTCAGGCTGCTGGGGATGCTTCCCTTGCCCCAGGTCTTCAGTAGGCAGCTGCAAGCACAAGGGCTTGCACAGCAACACAGCAAGGCAGGGACTGTTTGCACCGAAAAAAGTAATGTTTTCTCTGCAGGAACAGTGCAACAGGTAGGATTTTTGTCTGTACAAGTTCCTGACAGTGCCACGTCCCTGCAGGGAAGTCAGAGGGTGGAGATGGGGTTTGAGGGGATGCGGTGGCTGTCCCGTGAGCTAACCCAAGGTGCTGCTGGCATCACTGCCTGGAGGGCAGCTGGGCTGTGCTGGAGCAGGGAGCTGCACCCTGCAGAGACATATGCACCATTCTGCACTGTGTCAGATCTTGCTAGAGCACAGCCCCACAGGCTTGACCCTTGGTGTTGGATGTGGAGAAGAGCACAAGGAGACCAAACCCTGAGCTCTGTCTGATGGTTCAGTCTCAAATGAGCTGCAGAGGAAAAAGTTGAGGTGCTCCTACCACTGCCAGTTGGCTCCAAATCTGAAAGATACCAATATAGTAGCTTTGCTGCCACTGTAAGTACAGTTGGACAGAGGTAGCAGATCACTCCTTCCAGCTACGGATGGGCAGTATTGCTGTGCATCTATGGAGTAGGAACAATGAAGCTATAAAATAGACAGCTTTAACAGCTGCAATTGATTTCACTGAACTTCTCTGGTGCTTGGCACAGACCACTGGTAAAGCTACTTAGCAGTAGAGGACATCTAGTGATATTCACATGCAACTACAAAAATGTGATAAAAGTTCACGTGTGACTGCTTCAGAGCCAGCATGGGTAGAGACGGGACACGGTGTGGCTCTAACAGCTGCAGGAGGGCTGGGACAGGCTGACCATGAGCACCCTCTGTAAACAGGTCACAAAAGAAAAAGCTCCTGAAAGGCTGCATGCATGGAGAACATGCAGTGAGGGCACAGAGAGGAAGCTCAGGGGAACTGGTGGTGCTGCACATTTTAAGGAGATATTACAGGGAAGTTCAGTGCTTTTATTTCTACAGCTAAGACCATGCAAGCAGGGATACAGAGTTTAACATCAGTCATTTTCTTTCAGGAGTCTTTTCTCTTATCTCAATTTGCCTTTCATGTGACTCATCCTGAGCACACACTGCAAACAGCTTCAAAATCAAGATATTTTTTCTCCTCTAGTAAAAGAGATCAACCCTTTCTTCATACCCTTATGCAGCCTACTGCTCTCTGTTCTAGGAAGGATGCATAGAATACTTCCCTCCTCCAGGTTATTTATAAGAGGGGATTCTCTAGAAATATTTTTCAGGACATATTCCAGGTCTAGGATGAGGAATTTGGCTGCAAAACAAAGAGATTGCCAATTTGGTTTCTAGAAAGGCAAGGATCAGCAGAGCTTTATAAAAGAACACAATTCCCTAGGGAAATAGACTCATTTTATCTGGCTCTTCCCTTGAATGGAATTATTCCCATTAAGATCACCATTAGTTTAGGAATACGGGCTTCACATTTGAAGTCTCACCATCTTGCACTTCCTTCCATGTCAGGTGCACTCTGTCTACAAGTTTTGAGGAAAGGTGAGACTCTATTAGTCCTAATAAAACATAAGGAAATTAAGTTTCTGCTTGCCAGATTAGAGCCTTCGAAATAGCTGTGCAAACCTACAGCAGGCAAGTTTGTGGCTTAGCTGCCCCAACTGGCTTCAACTCAGCAAACAGGGCTATTGAATGATGGCAGCATACCAGGCAACATTGATGGGTGCAAGCAGAGAGTGACCACAGCATCAGCTGCCAGACAAGACTTTATGTCTTACAGGATCACTTCTCTGGGCTGAATTACATGCTGAAGGCCTGATACTGGTCACTCTTGCAATGGGAACTGAATATGAATCTGGTGTGCAGAGATATCTACTCAAAATGCAAAGAGTGATGTTGAAAGGCCACAGAGACACAGGCAAAAGAACAGAGGAAAAGGCTGCATTAGCTAACTGCAACAACTGTTGGTTCTTGTGCCCTTCATGCATTTATGTTATTTATGAATGGACTCTATATTTAGCAATCATAAGACCGGAGTGTGGAGCAGGCCCAGCTCTTTGCTGGCGAAGGGGCTCTCCAGAGGGCAGCTGGTGGCTAGCAGAGACTGGCACAGCTCTGAGAGCTACACAGTAGCTGCTCATAGGAGGCAAGAGTCATTTCTCCAGCACACTGAGTCATTGTAGGAAGGAGACCGAATCTTACCCAATTTCCGAAAGCAGATCAGCTCTAAGCTCTCTTGTGATGAAACAAAAGCTGGCAGAGCACATGCTGTTATGTAGCAGGCAGGGAGGCCACTTGAGACACATTCAGGAGATCTTCATGTGAGCAGCAGCTGAAGGACACTTCAGAGGCTGAAAGCTGCTGGTGTTGAGCAGGGAAGGCACAGTGCAGCTGCTTCAGTACTGGAGAGCCACAAATTAATGTATGATGTGAGTTTTAAGGCAGAGGAGATGAGGAAATCAATGACGAGACAGAAGGGAGATAGTGCCAGATGAAGCCCAATGACGACATTTCCAGGCAATTTGTTCACACTGCTGGGTGAGCTGCTTGGGGAGAGATGGAACAGATTAGAGATGACTGCATGTACTTTGCCCAAGAGCAAGACTGTGAGATTCTCCGTTCCAAGGGCCTCGGTGACTGTGCTACTTCCATGCAGAAATATTAATAACTGCTTCTCTTAACTACCAAAGCATTAGCTCCAGCAGATTTTACCATTTGTGCATGTGAAAAGGCATTTACTTTCCCTCTTAGGGTTTTCATGTACTATGAAGGATGTACCAAGTTAGTCAATTATATGTTCATTCACCAATACTGTCTGGTGAAAAAGGCAGGCTCTTGGGGGAAAATGAACCTGATGGGACACAAGTCAATCAGAACTGTAGCAAAATTTAGCTACTGTGGATTCCATTTTACAGGAAAAAGAATTACAAGGGCTTCTTATGTTGCACCGACAGTCCAAAAGCAGTTGTGTGGCACTAACCTGCAGAAACCTGAGAGTGAACAGGAAGAAAAATTACCTAATTTGTCTAGTTAATATCTGGTTATTGCTCAGGTTTCTGGTTGGACATTCACCACACATCAAGAGCTAAGGCAACAGAATTAAAGCAAAAGAGAAAGACGAATGGCCTGGAGTGCTGCAAGGCATAAAGTCAGGACATGGCAAGTGGAAAGCCATGTAATTTTTAGAATTGTTTCAGTTTTAATGATCTCAGTTTCAAACATAGAAGAGAGCTGATCTTCTTGGAGTGCTTGAGCTTTGGGCAGGTCAGTTCATCACCACATCTGAGATGCAGCACCAGGGTGCTCTGGAGCATTCTGTGTCTTAGTCCGTGACTACAAACACAAATCAGGGAACACACACTGAGAAATTAGATTGGGAGAGCTGTAGCAGCTGCAGTTGTTGGTGGCTCTGTCTTGCTATTCTCTAGAACCTTCCTACAAATTATTTATTATTCCTAGGCTCATTTCAACCGCCTTATCCAGTGACCTCCTACATCTTTTGGGCTGCTTCAATATGGTTAGAACATAGGACAGATTATCCCCCAAGAGAAGATGCAAGACAGGCTTAGTGTGGAGACTAAGAGACACAGACTCAGGATTTCCCAGACCTCTGCCCTTGCACCTGGAGCTTATTTCTGCTCTGCTGCAGTCAGGCCATAGATGTATGCACAAGTGCTGTGTGTGGGTGACTCTGCCCACAAGCTCTGGCGTTGGCAGGGCTGCTCTGCCCTGCCAGTTACTGAGGCCAATACTTTAATAAAGCAGTTGAGCTTGTAGTGGCTGTCAAACCTACACTGGGACAGGGAACCTGCTCTTTACTTGTCCTTATTCACTTGTATACAGAGCAGAATGCTGTAAACAGAGCTATAAATACTCCTGTGCCCACTGCATGCTCGAGGTCAGAGCAGATCAGCATAGCAATTCCTTCTGGCTTTGAAAATAAGCTATGAATCAATGCATTCACTGCAGGCTGAGTATTCCTGGAATGAGGCTGATGGTGCTGCTCCAAAACATTGGCATTCTGTGCAGGAGCACTGTAGAGAACAAGGTACATGGTAGTGAACAGCACAAAGGAGGACACAAAGCAGCCAGGTCCCTAAAGCCCACCTTTGGACAGAAGTAATTCATCAGGGCACCTGAATACCAAACCTGGAAATATCTGGTGGCTCAAGGAAATATTTATAACCCTCTGAATGGCACTGACCTGTCAGGTTACACTTTGGATCTCTCTGCTACATCTCAGCCTCCATGCTCTCCCTTTGAAACTCATTTTATAAGCTTGTAGATGAGGAAGCAGCAAAAATGAGAGGATGGGAACTGACCTGGAGGTGGAAAGCCAGACCTCAGCCCTAGGCAGGACAGCCCAATCTCACTGCCAGCACATCAGTTACCACCCTGCAAGCACAAAGAACTCAGTCAGGAAGGCAGGATGAATCCTACTCAATATTGCCAAGAGCAAAACCTAATGCTCTTCAAATTCCTTCAAGCCCAAACTGCCTATTTAGGGAAAAAACTTTGGATCCAGAATCCAGCTTTAGATTAATCCAGCCTTAGTGAAGCATGTGGATGAATGTCCACTCTCCCTATATCCTTTGTGGGAAATCCCTGTAGTTACAGCTAGAAGGTATGCACCTCTGAACCCATCTTGGATTTCCCCTGAGGGGAGACAGTTCTCTGATTTCTGAAAGATAGCTTTATGTGGAAAGAACAACCATATCCACTAAATTCTTGATGCTGCTGGTGGGGGTTGGCCTCTTCTCCCAGTAACAAGTGACTGGATGAGAGGAAATGGAGTCTCATGCAGTTGCACTAGGGAAGGTTAAGACTGGATGTTAGATAAAATTTCTTCACTGCTAGGGTTGTCACAACGCTCTTGAAGTGATGGAGTCATCATCCCTGGAGGTATTTAAAAGAGGTATGGATATGGCACTTAGGAACATGGTTTAATGGTGGTCTTGGCAGTGCTGGGTTGGTGGTTTGACTCAATGATCTTAAGACATCTTTTCCATCTAAACAATTCTATGTTTTTTATAGAAAAGCATTTCAGAGAGACTCTCCCTTGGAGTTTCCTTCTGATTATATTGTTCTTCTAGCCCTCCTTACCAACTTTACAAACATTTTGGTGTCTGAATAACATTTTTGGTCCACTGCCTGTTGCAATCAAAAAACCCTGTCTTCTTGGGTCAGTCAGGCCAAGCTCTTAGTGAAACATAAAAGCATTTGAACCCCACACTACTGTGACTGTGTGTGTAAATGGCATTACTTGCATCCTCCTGTGATTGTTCATAGGATCAGGACACAAAGACAGCCTGTCTTTTGGAAGCCTTCCTTCCTTTAGAGGCCTGTTTACCTTTCTATCTCATAATGATAGTGAGAAATCCTTAAGGGTTTTCTAATTCCCATTGCCAGCAGAGAGCCCCAGCAGGCAAAGGCTTTGTCAGACAGCATGTTAATGAAACATAAAACATGACCTGAATTTTTATAGCTTGTACTTAGCAGGTCATTTACTTGTCATGAAAAGGGACATTTTGCATTGGTTGCCAGTAATAACTTCAGAAAAGCAAGCACTTAGCTCTCATGTTTAATTCCCATGAGCATGAAGGGTGAGAGGAGTAGCCCTGGAGCTGCTCCCTTATCCCCACACTGGGATATTCCAACTATGCTGAGCACTCTTCTAAAATTTTCTTGAAGGAACAGGGGTGCTTGTGTAACCCTGGTAGTGAAGCCCACACACAGGGCCAAGCTGTGTCCTGGATCATGACCCAGAAGCGTTTCTCATCCTCGCATCCCACGATGCAGCAGCCCAGCTGAGCAGCTCTTTGCAGAGCTAAGCTTGCCATTTTCCAGCTGGTCAAGTTAGCTCTCCCAGTCAGGGCTGAGTCACTAGACTCAGGCTCAAATTGTAATGCAGAAGTGCCATAGCTGTGAGGTGATTTTCACAAGCTGGAGGGTCAGGCTTTCCTCACTATGTAAGGAGAACAGTGAGGCAAGCAAATGTTCTCAGAGATTAGGAAGATGTTCTTAAATGGTGTCTGCATCCAAACTAGCCATGTACCAGCTACAAGGTACATGACATCTGCCAAACTCAAATCATTAGCTGAAGTGTTGATAAGTACCTTCAGTCTCTACAGAAGGGACACAAGGGCATACTTCTCTCCTTACCTTTCCCAAGTAACAAGTGACAGGACAAGAGGAAATGTCCTCAAATTGCAATAGGGAAAGTTTAGATTGGATATCAGGAAAATTTTCTTCACTAAAAAGGCTGCCAAGCATTGGAAAAGGCTTGAATCACCATCCCTGGAGGTATTTAAAAGAGTGTAGACATGCCATTTAGGGACATGATTTAGTGGTGGTCTTGGCTGTGCTGACTTAATGGCTGGACTCAATGATCTTAAAGGTCTTTTTCGACCTAAAAATTTCTATGATGATATAAGCTTCAAATAATATAAAGGGTTGGGATGAACCTCCTCACAGGACCTTTAAGCACCTTTAGCAGCTCCTGCACTGTCTGAGAGGTGACACTTCCTCAGTGATTTCAAGTACTGCATTTTGAGTGTGCAATATTCTTTGTGCCTCATGTAGTGACTTCAAATCTAAGGCCAAAAATGTTTGTGGTTTCTTTAAATGGGAAAAACTTCAGCCTTCCATGGAAAACCCTAGGGACTAGGTAATCTCAGTGGTTGGTAGAGATTGCTTTGCTCTTCACCCAGTATCTCAGTGTTTTGTCTCAGCCTTGCATTTCTGGTTGTCCCTGTTGCCATAAACCTCTTCAGCACCTCCTTCTTGATGCCTTCAGTTGGCTGAGTCCCTCCCAAGGAAGCATACTAAAGATTCCTGAAGAAAAAGAAAGCATCACTGTGATATTGTTTCCAGCTCTCTAATGATTCCCTGTGTGTACATCCAATATCTTCTCCCTATTCTTAGACTCCTTCCTTCAACACTAGGGTGTGAACATTTGTATGTTGTGCAACAGAACAAGGCAGAGTCACAGACTCCTGGAAAGGCTTGTTGGAAGGGACCTGTGGAAGTCTGCAGTCCAACCTCCTGCTCAAACTGGAAGTTATTGCCAACACTAGAGCAGTCAGCTGTGGGTTTGAGCCTGGAGACAACTATAGTGTGTTAATTACTGCCTGCTGCACTCTCACATACATGAGCTTTGTGACTGTTGGTCAATGGCAAAAAAATTGGGTCATGATATTATTCCATTCATTCCTTCTGTTGCTACACTGTTGCTTACTTCTAAGTCTTGCTGTCATCTATGATCTATTATCTATTAATGAACTAAGATCATATGCCCATGTTTTTGGAGGGCAATGAAGCTAAGGGCTGGTGGTCTCATGCCCTCACCAATTAGTAGCACTAATTACTGATTGGCAGTTCATCACTGATTGCTGAAGAGCCCTTTGCTCTGAAAGAGCCAGGTGTCAGAAAACCATCCTCACCAAGAGGTGGACCCTATCCTCAAGAGCTTAAGCAGACCAAGCATTGGTGAGGACACATGACTGCGTGAGGTAGGAGCCAGGAGTGCTGACACTGCTCTAACTCTTGTAGTTCCACATGCTTCATCACACATTTGTGTCTCTGGTGAAAAAATCCACAAATTGGTCAGGCTGGTCTGACTGATGCCTTTCACACACAAGCCATCAAACTGCCAGACCTGACCCTCTGCAGGGTCTTTAAGACCCTGGTGTCCAATTCTATTCACCAGGCAGAATCACTGAATTACTGAATGCACTCAGTACAGGAGATTTAATAAGGGCATGAAAAAGCTACCGAGAAACAGAGACCATGACCCTGCTTCTGCTAAACCAGTTTAGTTTTAAAATAAAAATCTCTAAAGAAAAATTTGAAGGGACTTGTAAACAAGACTAGCATGTCTCATCAGATTAATTACAGGACAGAGTGCATTTCAGATATTGATCCGGGCCTGGAATGGATTTAATAAGATTAGCAAGGAGTTACTAGCACAAGATGGAGATATTCATCTAGTTCATAGCTTTGCTGAAGTCAGGGTACTTAGACTAGACAGAATTGCAGACCTTTGAAATCCCCGAGCAGAACCTACCATCTGTTTTACAAACATCAGTATATCAACCCTCACTGGGAAATGGGGAAAAAAAAGGCTCTTTGCTCCACTGTTTTACAGGTAGTTGATGGAAAATCTTCAAACAAAGCAAATTCAAGAAGGAGACAACCTACTTGCAGCTCAGTGAATCTGGCAGGCATTAGATCAGGTCACAAACAAACTGAAACTCCTTACTCAAAAAAGGACTGTCTTGAAATGTAAAGTCACTAAAATTGCCATCATGGTTGGTACAAGTTTGTTCCTTCTTCAGTGCTTCCTGAAGAGGAGTTGAGATTGGAACAGTTTCAGAGGTAGACTAATAATTTCAGCCTGAAGAGTCACTGCTTGACCAGCATCCATGCACCACATGGAGACCTTATGGGGATGCTGCTGGGATTGTGCTACTCTTCATACTTCTTGTAATGGGTTGAATTAAAACTTTGTCCATAAAAGTATGAGTAACTGGTTATAGTTGTACAAATAACCATTTCTTT
>JAWWES010000171.1:12461928-12512643 GCA_035583135.1 Lophotriccus pileatus
ATTTTTATTGTATACTAATAAATATTTCTTTATTATACTTTGATTATTTTGAGTATCTCAAATAATCTATAACACTTCTGCTTGCTGCCAAGTTTCAATAAAAGTGGAGTATTTCTTTTCTGAAGGAAATGAATGATCTGTTGCCTTAGTGAGGAAGGACTAAGCCCTTCACCCCCCATCCCCTCACTCACCAGGAGTGGGTGGTGTTTATGGAAGGACAGACATTTTCACAAATACCTCTTTGTAAGAAGCAAAGCTGATGGTCTCGGGTTTCAGTGGAAGCCTCCTGAAGAAGGCTGCTAATGCTCTAAGAGGCTCTGCTCAAATACAGCTGCATGGATGCATGGAAAGCTGCTTTGCAGTGTTGAGGTTCCACCTCACCCTCTGTATATTTCTGCTCCAAAATCCATTTGGATGATGTTGCTTGCACAGGTCTTTATATCTGAGGACATTATCTTTTGAATTATGCAACAGTCCGAGTTCCAAAGGAATAATCCAAATGGTTTGAGTACCTGGGGGTGGTTTGCACTGACAAGACGTTAATTTGATCTAAAGAGATGCTTGAGCATGCTGCAGTAATTCGGACTGCATGCTAATTCCATCCTTGGCCTCTTCTCTGTTGAGAGTGTTTGACCAAAATTTCCAGTGTTCCATATCAACCATGTACCTTTAGAAAATAGAAACTGCCAGTTCATTTCAAAAACAGCTCTCAGGTAATGTCAGTAACACACAGGCCTCAGCCAAGATCCAAATCAGCAAGATTAGCAATAAAAGGTTCTGAAGTGGGCTACTAGCTGGGACCCACCCATCTGTTCCCCCTCAGCTGTGCAAAGCAGTGCTCGAGCCCCTGAGCAGTGTTTCTTTAGCAGGGAAGCTACAGAAAAGAGCAGCCCAAGTGCCATACTTGAAACATTTAAGAACTTATCATAAAAGACAATATAGTTAAATTCCCGTCACAGGGACAGGGGACCCTAGTTCAACCATGGATTGTGGAAAGTGGTCTGGGCTACTCATGAGAGATTTTCCCTTCTTTCACCACTGGAAGATGGCATAAGCAATCAAGTCCATTGATCGTTGCCTAGAAGTGGAGATCCACTAATAGGAGAGGAAAATCTAAGACCTAAGAGAAGATGGTGTTGATGTGTGATGGTATGTGGGTATTGAGTTTTAAAATGCTGAAATTAAAAGGAGAACTTCTGAGGAAAGCAGAAAGTGACAAAGCAGACTGAAAATTAAATACTTGGAAGAGTTCAGACTCAGACACAGAATAAAGGGATTTCAGGAGCTGACATACCACGTGTACTTCAGTGATCAGAAAAAAGCTACAAATAAAAGTAAGCATTCCTTTGTAACTTGTAATTTTCTTTGGGAGTGAAGACAAAAAAGAAGCCTGACTCTCAATTGTACAGGGGAAAAAACCATCTGATTGTGTTCCCCTCTTAAGAAACTAAGCTAACAAGGGATTAATTTTTAAAGGAAGAAAGACGATCCTCTTTACGTTCAGTTAAACACCTAACAATGGCACCTCTCCCCGTACTAAAATCTGTGGAAGTGCCCACATGTACACTAAATCCACAGGAGTTAGAACTCAGAGGGTGAGACCGCAGAGGCTGGGTGAACACCAGCAGTCAGGTTACCCCTCCTCCCCAAAATCTCCTCTCTCCTTCCACTTGCCTTTTCAGTTTTGATGTGAAATCACCATTTTCAGGATGTGTTCTTGGAAGCTCACAATCTGATTTTGGGGGAAATCCTCCATCCACTATAAGCTGTTTCCATGGGGACTAAATATTTCAGTTTCATTTTTGTGCTGGGAGCTTCTGTAGAAGATTTACTTGCCAATTTTCATGCCGCTAAAAAGATAAGGAAAATATCACCATGACAGAGGTCAATCTATATTCCCTCTACGTACAAGAAACTGGGTAGGGTAAAGTATGGCATATCAAAGCTGCTTGATTCTGTGTGACAAATCCAAACATTTTATCATTATGGAATAATCTCAATACACAAATGAATGAGAAATATAAATTTGAGAATGAGAAATTTGAATAGGTTCAAGTTTCCCAGTCCCTATTAACATTCCAGAAGAGACAATAGAAAAAACAACCCCCTTAAACTCAATCAGTCTGGAAAGCAATCTGGCAAAACAAGTACTAGTGACATTTCTCATTTGCTTTTTATTTTATTAATGATAACTAGCCCCAACCTGAATTTTGTAGGTATGCAAGATCCCCAGTGAAGCTCCAAAGAGTTTACCAAGGCAGGGAGGAGGGAAGCCTCTCAGCTGCACCTTTAATACCTGGAGTCACTCCCCCTGTGCCTCGAAAGGCCGAAGAGTCTGGGCCATATTGTTTTATACTGACAGAAAAGCTCCTAAGCTGTACATAACTTTGCAGTGTCACTTTATTGTTAAAACACACCTCTTTGATGCAGTTTTTCCTCTGCTTCCCAGAATACAAAAAAATCAGTGTGTCCCATTTCAGTGTGGACTGTATATCTCCTAATTGCAAAACAGGGACTGTGGTCTTGCCCCACACCTGCCTATTTGCACAAGTCTGAATTGAGACTAACTTCTCACATCTTGGGCATCTCCTTCACATGTTCCCAAACCTGGTCACTGAAAACAGTTGTGAGGTCTGTGGGTCAAACTCTCCTTTGCTCTTGTCTCCTTCGAAGGGCCATCAGAGAGGTCCGACTATCATCCCACCCTTGGAGAAGTGTCCCATCAGGAAGCACGGATCCAAACTGTTCCACAGCAGAGACAGAGCAGACAGAAGCCAGCACAGTAAGAGCAGGAAACTGAGCCATGCAACAACCTGAAGCTGAACAGTCACTTGGCACAGATGATGCCCAAATGTGTCCTTCTTCATGGCAACTCTATGATGCAAGTGCCGTTGCTTGTGCCATATCTGGAGGGACCCTACTTAAAAATGATGATGTGGGACACCATCAGACTATAATCAGAACCTAAAGGATTTGTCACAGTCCTAGAACTGATCAAACAGTGGTTTTTTTCTGTTGAAAAAGCGTGTGTATATGCTTTGGGGGGAAACCTCAAAGCAGGTTTCATCCAGATTTGTCAGGCTTTAACAAGCTACCTCCAACAATTTTAACCTCAACATTTTCCAGGAATAAAAAACCACAAAAGTTGACAACAACAATGTTAAAGAGATCTTCCTGTCTGTCTTTCTCCCCTCTTTCATATTAAGAATGGGAAAAGAGTGAAAGGTGCTTTCCTGACACCTGTGATGATGAGTAACCTGCAAGGGATATGGAACTTTAAGCAAACAGAGAAAAGACTTGTTATCTTATCCCTTCCCTACATCTACCTCTCTGGGAAGCCAGCTGCAGAGTCTGTCCACCTTTTTGTTGTCAGATAACACTAGCCTTTAAGGTACTCAGTAAGATGCTGGGTTTGGACACTGAAGAGTAAGCAAGCGCTGCATGAGCTAATTGGAGCGGCGAGAACGGAAGGGAAAATCCTTGCTTCCAGCTGTTTTGTTGTGTGTTGGTTCATTCATTTAGTGATTTATAATTTGTTGCCGGTGAAGCAAACCAGAGCTGCTGCCCATTGCTACCACATGAAGAGCAATGGGGAAAAGCTCCCTCTGTAGTCTGTGACACAGACCTTCCCGTTGCTGCTTCTTGGGCCCAAGAACATTTGCAACACACTGCCTTAAGGCTGAATTTGACACTGGTTTTCCTTTTAAAGAAGCTTTAAAGCCACTTCTTTCCATTTAGCAAGTATTCTTTGAAGAAATCTGGTTCTCAAATTCAGCTTGTAAAATTAATGTCACCATTTGCCTCAATCCCTGTTACCAGCTGGAGTAAAATATCCACGCTGTTTTCTTGATTAAAAGATTGTTGCAATCAGCAATGAATGAACAACTGTTCACGAGGGTAAAATTGAAACGATTCCTGATGTGAGCACATGAGCTGTTACAAATTTTTCCATGCTGAGCTTTCAAAATAATTATAGTAACCCTGCATAATTCGGCCTAGTCTTTATTGTATTCCACATCAAACTAAAGCCAATAGCGGTTATTTTTAAAATAGCACTATTCCTTCTGTACAACTCACCCAAATAGAATCAGTTCTCTCTGCATTTTCTTCAAAGAAATACAGTGTTATTTACAGCTACACAGAAAATTGGCCCATTGATAAAGTTCTCTCTCTGGTGCCATGAATATCAGGCTCTGCTGTAAGAGATTTGCCTACTTAAATATAGTGGGTATTTCCCACCTAATACACTAGTGACAGCCTAAACCTTCTAATTGCTTTTGGTCTACACACTGGAGAAATATATGGTCCTGTTTTTTCAGCTCTGGTCCTGATCTTGCACACAAAACATGCTCTGCCTCCCACCTCCCAGTGGCCACAAGTTAGATCCTAACAATTCATAAGAAAAGGGATCAGGTTAGAGGCCTGTGCCCTGATATTTGTCTGGACAAAGATTGAATTATGCTGGATTTAAATAGACCTAAAGTGTTGTCAGAGACATTGTTCGAGTTAATGCTGAATTGGACGAAAGTCAGAAGGCCTAGAAAATAATTAGAAGACTTTGGACTGATGAGGAATGAGTTTGGGGAACCAGAATGGGAGCTGAAGGAGAAAATCCTCTTCCTATGCTACTAAACTGTTGGTGGAATTACTGGGTGAAAGTATGACTCATGAATTGATGCCATGAATATTTGTCATTAACAGGAAATTTTATCCCTTGGGAGTTTACCCTCGCAGTGAATGGCAGTACTTGAATGATTTGCTGCAAACTTAAGATAAAAAAGTTTCATAAAAGAAATAAGGCAAAGTAGGTTTTGTTTTGTTTTATTTTGTTTTGGTTTGGTTTTTTTATCAAATCCCTGGTGGGAGGGTTGGATTTTCTGCCATTTCTGCTTTTGTGCGGAGAAAAGATCTGAAAAAACCTCACAGGTTTTGACCTGAAAGTAGGAGAACTTGGTAAAAGTAGAATCATATGAAATATAATGTTATTCCCTCACAAAAGACTTTAGTTTGAAATAGATTTTTGTCTTCTACCAGCTACAGAATTAAAGCTCCCAGGGCTCCAAACTCCCAAGGACAGAAAAGAAAGATTCCTGAAATAAGCCCAGGGCTGCTCTGCAACATGGTTCAATCCTCTTCTGTCCAAGCTGGTGAAAACTTTTGGAGCAGATACATTGTTCTGTGCACTCCTTGTTTGCATAATATAAATGCTGCAAAGATATTTCTTTAAGCTGAGCAAGTTTCCATAATGAAATTATCAAATTAGTAATAAATTCTTTTATTACATTTATTAAAATAATTTCCATTATGGATAGACCCATTTCAGGTTTGAAGAATTGGGCAAAGAGGAAGTGTGAAGAGATTCCACTGCAATTCCACATGGCATTAAGTGGCCTGTGGTGTGCAGGTGACTGTAATGAATGAGTTAGTTGGCACAGGCCTTATTCTTCAAAGCTTTAGACAAATATGGAAATAAGATTTTATTAATGAGCTAGCTGAAATTTAAAGACAGGTACACTAATAGTAACTTAACAGGGACAGTTGTGAAAACTCAATCAGGTTTTTCCTCCAGTCTGAAATACACACAGGGATCTAGATGAGCTTTCCCAGTTGGACCATTTAGTTATCAGTGAACATGCAAGGAAAGAATTACCATTAGCATGAAGCACACACTGATGCTTTACAGAATCAGGACCCAAAATAAGAACAATGCAGTCTGTCCAGTAACTCATTAGCAGATATGGTATGAAAGCATTCACACTTGCTTATCCATGATGAGACAGGCATGCTCTTTGGATCAGGAGGGATTCCTGGGGATTTTCAACTCTGTATCAGGGCCCCAGGTCAGTCTGCCATGCTCCACAGGCTTCGAGGAGCTAAGGCAAGCCCCTGAATGTGGATTACAAGGTCTATACAGTGTGGGTCCCATCCTGAAGCCATTCAAATTCAAGAGGTATCAGCAAAGATCCTGCAACCCCAAGGGCTCAGTCAGAGCCTGGAGAGGAATTTTTCAGGCTAATTCCTGTTGTAAATAATGTGGGTGCCTAGTTCTTCTTGCTTTTTAGCCACTGTCCTTCCTGAAACGTCAGCCCTCCCTTTTCCTTGCTGATCCGAAAAGCAGGCAAGCGAGGACACGAAGTGGAGAGTCCTGTAACAGCACACGCTGCTGCCTGAGGCAGCTCGCAGGCGGCTGCCGGCACTGGGCAGTGCCGGGACAACACTTAAGTTTTAGCAGTCATTGGGGCTGCCTGGGGCCAGACCAAGTAGCAAAATGTTCACTAAAGTGTTCACACACGCAGTAGTGGCACCACTGACCTCCAGACATGCACACTGAGATACTTCTCAAATTCTGTACAGAATAAATGATACAAGCTGATCCCTGTGCCAGGCAGTGTGAGCATCACAACCTTTGTTGTTCCATGCTCCCAGACTTGTTTCTTCATGCTAGCTTCGGTGCTCTGGCCAGCTTAACCTTTCAGTTTATTCAGTGTGACACTGAAGACTCTGCTGGTTTTGGCTGGGATAGAGTTAATTTTCTTCATAGTAGCCGGTATGGAACTATGGTTTTGATTTGTGCTGCAAACAGTGTTGATAACTCATGGATGTTTTCATAGAATCATAGAATAATCAAGGTTGGGAGAGACCTTTAAGATCAAATATCCAACCATCAAGCCAGCACTATCCCTGTAACTCCTAAAGCACTAAACTGTATCTCCCAGCACCAGATCCAGTTGCCCCTTAAACACCTTTCAACACTTCTTGCATCACTGTTGAGCAGTGCTTAAACAGAGTCAAGGCCTCTTCTGCTCCCCACCCCACAAGTGAGAAGCTGGGAGGGGGACACCGCTGGAACAGATGACTCCAACTGACCAAAGGGGCATCCCAGACCATATGGCAACATGCTCAGCATGTAGAGCTGCAGGGAGAAGGAAGAGGGGAAAGCTCAGTGTGATGGCATTTATTTTCCCACGTCACTGTAATGCCTGATGGAGCCTGACTTTCCTGGGGATGACTGATACCTGCCTGCCCATGGGAAGCAGTGAATGAATTCCTTGGTTTGCTTTGGTTGTAGAGCATCGTCATTTATAAGTGGTAAGGATCGTTGTGCTGTTATCATGAGGGGAAAGATATTTTTTCAGCATGTTTTGGTGGTGGGACTATAAAAGTGCCTTAGGACTTGGAACACGTGGGGTAAAAGATGCCTTATCATTCTCTGGTAACTGAAGCAAAGGGATTTTGTAGAAAAATACGTAGTAATTTACTTAGTTACTGAAAAAACACCCCACCTGACATCTGTATTAGATGCCAGAAAGCTGATGCCTGACATTTTTTAAACAACTGGCCAAAGTATCTTAGGAATATACATCCTCTATTTTCTTACCCCTGTTCTTGACTTCTTTGTTGCACCATCTGTTTTCACTGCAAGCTGTAACAAACTTCCCTGCAATCTGTCCTGCTGCCATAGAGCTGAGATAAGCAGAAGAGATAGAATAATAACAGTTGTAGACTAAACCAAAGGTTCTTCTCTCACAGAAACAGTTTTCCCAAGGCTATTATCGTGTTTGCAAACTCTGCTAACCATGTTGAAATTAGGTTGCAAACGACATTTTTTTTTTTTCCAGAAAGAGATCTCTGTAGCCCATAGGGCATTTGCAACAATGCTGCTAAAAATAAGAGCATGGTCTGACAGAGCATTCAATTATTCATACGTTCACAAGTACAGGACAGGCAGGTTCACAGCCTCTGGAGCCTCACCAGTACCATCAGGCTCTGATGTCCAGTGCTGTGTATGCTGGATGCACAGCACCCTCTCAGAAGAAGGGGCCCAAGTTTTATTTAACAAAGAGCAACAGAAGTCCAAGAGGGAGGATCCTCAGGTTCTGAGAAAGCTGCTTTAGCTACCAGAGACTTTATGGCCTGCTGTTGCAAGCACTTGGGCTGCCATAGCCATGTCAGCTCCTTCCTCTCAGGGAGGAATCTGTCAGGACACTCATGAAACATTTACTCTGCATCCATGCCACATACTGTGCACTTTTCTGTCCCAAGCTATAAAAAATGCATCATGCCTCTCTGCCTTCAGTTAAAGGGAATGGTTTCGCAGCCAGCTGGTTAACTTTTTCTTCCCCACCCTTCACTTCAAGATGTCTCCCTGCAACTTTACCTTAACTCAGAAGGAACCCAAGTGTTTAAGACAACTTGCAGTCAGAAAGCACTTCTGTTGGGTGAACTTCCTTCAGAAATGACTGGGATAGTAGGGATTTCTACGAGCAGTGAAACAGCGACAGGGACACTAAAAGTCTTCAACTGAAACCAGTGCCATACCTGGCTCTTTTGAAATGCATTTGAGAGAGTCTGAGGGAAGGTGATGTCTCCTCTTGAGCCTCTGAAATGCTGTTCATGCTGGATCTAACTTACCACTAGTAAGATGAGGCACCAAGGCTTGTCGTTCTTCATTTCCCTTATGAAAGTGAGATTAACTGAAGGACCAAACAGGACCTACAGGGAGCTGTCAGATGGGATGTGGACAGGTCTCCTGTGTCCCACTAGATGAGCAGCACAAACCACTGCAGACAGAAAGCAGGCCCTGGTGGTTTGAAAGCCAACCAACTGAAGGCTGAGTGATTGTGCTGTAAGATGCAAGAAAAGCTTATGAACTATCCAATGTTAGCAAGGTAATTTTTATGGTTAAGGAAGCTTACATAAATTCTGCTTTGCCAGTTACTAATCTGTCTGGAACTTGCTATTCTAATGTTTTAGGTCTCATCCTTGAATGGGGTAATATACTAATTAGAGATTATACTAAGAAGCCTTGATGGAAAGGAAATTGCCAGGTGCTGCAAACATATAAAGCATAGAAACCATCCCTGTCTGGGGTAGTTTTGAAAGAGAGCTGCCCTGATCAAGGAAATTCTTGTACTGCATGACTGCAAACTAATAAAGACCACCCATATCTCTGCCAAGGTTACTAACTCCTAATGGCAGAAAAGAATAAGAAGCATCATAAGATTAAAATGTAACAGTCCCTGGATAACTGTACACTAGTTACTTCCATTGGTGCTGTGCCACCGAGCAGTACTGAATTGCATAAGAGAAACTGTGTGTCTGTAAAGAATGAGCCAAACAGTGAGCAAACATCCTCTGGCTGCCAGAATCAAAGTGGTGCAGTCCTGCAGGTATGAGCTAGAAAGTCAAGAAATCCAGCCTCATCCTGTTATATATTTAAAAGACAAAAGTAAGGCTAACATGATTCATAGCACTCAGACTTGTCCATCTTTAGGAATTACACATTTTTTCCCCCAACCAGTTTCTAACCAGTAGTTCATTAACTGTTTGGGACTATCAAGTGCTAATTTATGTGCACCTTAACACTTATTTCACTGTTAATGATTATAGTGCTATTGCAGCTCTCTCCACCCATGAACACAAACTAAAAGCAAAAACCAAAAGCCTAAAGAGCTTAGGACTGCTTGAGAAACATCTCTCCCTACCACCCTGTAATATATAATAACATCTTTAAAATAGCCACAACAAAACTTCCTGAGAGCTGTGATGGTGAACCAATAGATTCAGCTCCCACTTTGAAAAGCACTGTCTGCAGCACGGACTGCAGCTGACTGAACTCATTCGGTGGAGTGGCACTCAGGAGGGTTGGGTGGCAGGTGGGATGAGAGCTTTAGACTCCTCAGTCGGATTTGCTGAGGTGGAAGTGATCCAGTCATGTTTTGTGTTAAGGAATCTGCAATTCAAACAGGAAGGAAAATTCTCTTTCATCACAAACTTCAAAGTGGTTTCCAGTAGTCACATTGACTGGCATATTGATTCTGTCTTTTGTTCTCAGAGAGGAAAAGAAGTCCAAGAGAGGTAGCTTGCCTTATGAGACAAAAGGCTGTACTGTAAGTCTCATTTAAGTTCTCTGTGATTATTCATTACTGGCAGCTTGTTTCAAAGCACCTCTTCAGCTGTTTTACATGCCTTAATTTCTAATATTGTCCACGATTATCCTGTAATATCCTGATCTCCTAACTCAAAGCCTCCCCCACGCAAAAGAACTCAAAGGAACGTTTCTGTATTTTTTAAATGTTTTAACAGCAAACTCTGATAGGTGTCTGCAAAGACAGACTCTCACTGCATCCCACCACCTTTCATGCAGCCTGGAGCTGTGTGCAGAGCATGAAAAAATTGTGCTCAGCAGTGCTCAGGGAAGCCCATGGACATCTTCCTTCCTGTCCTCATCCTCTGCAGAATGTTCTCAAGCTCTATCAGATACCCAACTGCAGGTTCACTATTATGTTGCCCCTCAAATGCAACAGAGACATAGCGAGGAATAGAAAGGTCCTAAAACATTAAATTCAGGTTCCTAAGTTTGATAATATTTGGTGCAGTTTTTTGAACAAGAAAACAAGTACTCAGGAAAGTTTTTATCTAGAATTATTTGATGGCAGGTTTAGTTGCAAACTGTCAAGCCTCTAAACTGGCTATCGGTGCTGTGCAGGGCAACATTCAGAGCATGAAGACAAGTGTGAGCCTTGCCAAGTGGCAGCAAGTGAGGTGGGTAATACCTCCAGAGATCACTTTGCTCCCATTTATTAGAGTTTAGCACCACCTAATGTGTGAGTGCTTCACATTCAAGCACTGCTCAGCCAGGATGGAAACAGCCTATCTGGAGCTAGAGAAAACCTCTGGCATCAGAAAGCACTAAAATTCAATCCCTTGTCTACTCAGCTCCTTATTCTTCCCCTAAGAGGGGAGAAGAATCTAGGAAGAGGAGCAGGCAGCTCTGCTGTGAGCACACCTGGGACAGCTGAAAGGCAGAAGAGCCGAAGAACAGAGTCCAAGCACACCACAGACAAGAAAAGTAGGAAAAGGTCATTTTCCACTCAGACAACAGATACAGCTGAGAAGAGTTAACAGCCTTCTCCCCGTTGTTTTCATTCTGTCTATTTGACATTTGTAGGCTTAAAAATGACAGATGGCCACTCCAGCCAATTCGGGAGCAGCAGATGTCAAGGGGACCTGTAAAGGATTTCAAGACTGTGCTGAGTCTGGGTCAATTCGGAGTGTCCAAAAGCTGCAGGAATTGCCTTAGAAATAGCTTTGCAGGGCTTGAGAGATGAAAAAAGTCCTTGCACTTCTAAATTAAAGCTGCAAGTGTAATGATTCACAGTGCCCTGCAGGAGCATGGGGCTATTTTAGCACAAGTAATTCAGTTGAGCTCTAGTGATATTTCTACGCTTCTAACTTTTCTTTAGCCTCCGAAGAGCTATGATTGGGAAAATATTGTCTACAGTAATACTCTGGGGAAATCAAAATGAATGAGACGATAAACTGCGTCCTTCTTCCTCCAATTTTAAAAAATTGCTGTCACAATTAGGATACACAGAGTAGGAGGCTAACTGATAAATTCAGCAAAAGAAGAAAATAGAAAGTGTTTGGGTTTCTGACACATTTGGATCTAAATTTACAGAAGAAGAGAAGGACTGAAGTGCTGCCCAGATTTGCCAAGGGTCCCTATGGAGTACCTGGGGAGAAGCAAGCATGGAAAAGCCACCTACAGCAGCCAGCTCTCCACCACCTCCTCATACACACAGGCCCAACCTGCAGCTGAACATCTTACCACACCTTTCTCACAGAGTACAGACAAACTCTTCATACACCCCTACTTCAAGGTGTTGGACATTTCTTAAAGCTTAGCACTTGGGTCACATATGGTGCAAACAAATATTTTGTCCTCTGGCCTGGCTAGGAGCCACTCTTGGCTACAGAAGCCATTATCTTCTTAACATTCTGTATCTAAAAAGCGAAGAAGCCTAAAGCTTCCATCTGCTTCTCCCCTGTGACTGAAGGAGGATATAAAATAGGCCAAGATGACAGCTGCTTTTCAAAAGACACCACAGCAAGTGATGTTGGGATCAGGAAATAAGTCCTCGAGGTGAAAATCCACCAGGGTGTCAGGAAAATGGTGATACCATATCCTGTCCAGCCTGAGTTGGCTTTCGAGAACAACCCATTCAGAAGGCAGGCCAAGCAATACCCAGGCACACTCGCAGTTTTACCCTGGGTAGGCATCCCTCAGAACACCAGAATGCTGTTTTCAGATGCAAAAGCCACATTATGGAAGCAGGCAAACCTCAGCATCTGCCCTGCCCAGAGTCATTTGTCTTCACTCTCTGCTGTTTCACAGGCTGGGCATCCCTGGAGCATCTGGAGATGGTGTCCTACCCAGACCCTCCTCTAGCAAGAAGGATTCCCTGATTTCCTCTGAAAAAGTAATCTCCTTTGGGCTCCCCAAAGTGACACAAGTCCGCCTTCTTATGATTAAGAAGTAGGCTCTGGGTTTAGCTGGGGGTTGAGCCAGGATAGAGAATAGGGTTTCAAATAAATACAGAAAGTCTCAGCCATACCAGGGTCATTCTAAGTCAGCTTAATAAACAGAGCCTGAATAACCCCCCTGAGAGCACTATCTTCCCTCCACCAAGTGCACCTGCTAGCAAGGTGACTCAGACATAAAACGTGAGCTTCAAAAGAATTTTAAATTAAGGGCTTAGAAGACTGTGACTTGTAGCATCTGTATTACTTGGTGAGATTCACTGACCCAAACTTGAGAGATTTTTGTCCCCAGAATCATTATGTTTGGAGTCATCAGAAACTTTAAAATTACATGACCTCCTAGAGTATATGCTGAAAAAAACAAAACATGTCTATTATATTAGTGCTAATGCTGCAGAATATACGGTGTCGTAACAAATGAAAGGAAAGTTTCATCTCTGCTAAGTCCAAAGTCAAGTGATTTTCAGCAGGCAGAAATTAATTAAAATCTCTAGAGATAAAGATCGGTGTGCAGTTATGGTTTCCTGTATTCCTACCTCTTAAAAAAGTTTGATCCAATCTAATAGTAGGATAATTCAGAAGTCCCACAGCCCTTTAGATCTTGACAGCTCATGATTTTCAGCTATATTTTTATAAACATTTTGGTGTTTAAAGCAGCTAATCAGTTATGATTCACAGAAAAATTGTAAGTGACTTTGTAAACCACTTTCAGGGACAAGGCTCTTCTGAGATGCAATGCTCTGGACTTTATAAGTCATTGATTTTATCTTGCCAAAGTACATGAGAAAAATATCTGTGTCCATGTAGATCTTGTCCTAATCAGAAATAATTTTAAGGGACTAGTAATACATAGGAGAAGGCTTTAGCATTTACTGTTTATGTGACAGAGAAAACAATCTGAAGTTTCATTCTGGCTGATTTTTCTCCCCCTCTTGTAAATCAAAAGAACAAAACCCCTTTTTTAGCCTACATCCTTTTCAAAAGTTTGACTGCCCATAAACAAATCACTGTAGATTTTTTAGTCTTTTCAATCAACTCTTTAATTACTATTCTTAAAAACCAGGACCGTGAAACACCACTCATCAAGTCAATATTACAGCCAGAACCAAATCAGTTAATGGACTTATAATACAGTACTAGAAAAGCAGTTAATAAAACTACCAGACTGAAAAACACTGGGAAAATTCAAGCAGCACAAGACCAGATTTTACAAATCACCTCAGCATCCCAGAGCACATTCTGCTCACCAGCTTAAGACAGCAGGCGAGTCTTTCTGAAATTTAATGGAGTTTCACCTTGTCAAAGCTTTTAGTGAAATATTAAACAAGCTCTCAAGAAGTACGTTAAAGCTAAGGTGTTACAGGGCACATCAATAGTCTGGGGCGCAGCATTTACATACCAACTCTGCCTGCATTTCCCAGCTGACTGGCTCCAAACCAGCTCTGGTTCAAGGTCCTGTAAAATACCTCCACCTGTACAGCATTCCCTGATAGAACACTCTGCAGTTTTTCTTTAACTTACTATAAAAAGGGGCATCCACCTTTGTCCAGGAGTACATACACTCCCTGCAGATGCCATTATAAGTCTTTTTTACCTCAAGCCAATAGCAATCCCAATAGCAATCCCAACAGCACTGCCTCTTGCTTCAACAGCATCCTCTAAAATCCAGGGCATTCTGACATGTGCCGGCATCATCTCCCAGTGAAGCTAAAAACAAAAAAGGAAAATCAATAATAAGACAAGCATAATCTATGTACTAAGGATTGTGAGGATATAACATGCACCTTTGTCCTCAAACACTGTCTCCTACACATACACAGGGTCATTTGCCTCCTGAAGATTGTCTGCCCCCACAGAGCTCCTTCCTGTGAAGTCCTCCCTGTGTATGAAATCCTCCAAGAGGAACACAAGGTGATGCTAATGGAGAGGTAATAGTCTATTAAGCCCTCTTTAATTAGTGTGGGATTACACAACTCGGGAAAAGAATTTCATTAAATGGTGCAAATGAGAGAAGCATTCTGGACAAGCATATGACCTCACTATGAAGCTGCTTTGAGGAAAAAAAAAGGGAGTGGAATAGCATAAGGCCTGGATTAATATTTCCTTTACCCAGGATTGTCAGTTCCCCTTCAGAGGCGGAGTACTGCAAAGCCCTAGAGTGAAGGGGAAGGTCATGCCAAATGTACATCTGTACAAGAGCAGGACCATCACTGTGTCTCTTCTCCTGCAATTTAAATGTACTCCAGACCAACTTCCCAAAAGTTTGAAATTCAAGCTCCAACACACTGAAACCCAAATATTCTTCTTAAAAAAAGAACTCATGTGATCTTTTGTGTAAGACTTTTAATCTCGTCTTGCATCAAAACAGAGCCTGGAATGGAGATGAATCAAAGAGACACTTTCCATTTATACCATTGCTGTAGATGCATTTGAAGATGAAATTATGCAGGTACAAAATTGTGCTCATTTTAGTCTCTGTACAAGAGAATGGGATGTAAAATTAGGATAACAACCTTTAAGAACAGCTCCTGTGAATGCAGTTCAACTCAACTGATCTTTGAAATAGTTTTTTCTTCAGAAACTATCAAATCAGAAGGACTTGAAACTTTGGAATAATCCTAAGGAAATTGCAGCAGTGTGTTGCAGAACACCATTGCCTTTAATAACAGCTTGGTGGATTTGCTTATTGCTGGCAGTGGCTGGAGACTGGAAACCTTGTTAGTTCTCTGCATTGCTACAGCCTGGTTTGTAGTGAGAGAAAGCTGCCCATTGCTGTCCCTTTGGCCTGATCAGGTGGAAAGCAAATGCTGATGGGCTTTGGCAATTAAATCCTTGGCATTATGGCTTACATTACCTGTAATTGTTATGATTAATATATCTGGCACATGGAAAATTGTACCAGAATAAAGTGATCCTAGTGTTGCTTTCAGTCTAACCTCGTATCACTTTGATTTTTGGGGCTGGAAGGTTTAACAGCTGGCAGAAGTTGGCTTTTTTATGTCAGTGAATAGTTCAAGAGCATATTTTTCCCTCCAGGTTTTTTTTTCTTCATGCTTGTATTACCACCTTTAAAAAACCCAAGTTAACAGAGATTTTGTTTTTCATTGTTTATTTTGTATTCAAAACTCACAATTCCAATAAAATGTAAACTTCCCCAGCTCAGGAAGCTTGTGAACTCAAATCCTATATAAACACAGGACATTTTAAGTCATTGATATCCACTTTTTTTTAATGCACTTCTCATGTAATGCACTTTTAATTCTGATTTAGTAACTCCATTGCTGCACCTCCAGTAATGAGGCAGAACCACACTATGCCAGATGCTGCATAAAGAGGAAATAATTCCTAGTTTAAATAAGTATGTAGTGCAGTTTGGGTAAAATATTGCATGTCACTGTCCCTGATCGTCGCCATAAGATGCCAGGATTCGGCAGCAGAGCCTGAAGCAGCCCCAGCAGCCCCCACTCCCCTCTGCCAACTGCTGCAGCAAATGCTCCTTTTGCCTGAAAGGGCTCTTGTCTGAGCTGTTCTCTCACTGCTCAGCAGTGACAACGATGGTGCATTTTACAGCATAAACTAGAGAATTGTTCTGTGCTGAATATTAACATATGATGATGCTGCATTTTGAAGCATAACCCAGAGGATTGTTCTGTGCTGAATATTAGCATATGGCTTTTGACATCTGCTCCTCTAAGAGCAATAAACTGCCAATCAGGAGGCATATTGGGTACAAGCATATTTTTTATCACTACCCTTACTAATCACCAAGATTACTCCCGGCTTGGCGATTGTGACTGACAAACACACTGAACCTATTCAAATATCCTCATCCATATTCATGTCCTTTTAAACAAATTAAATTCTCATGTAAAATAATCCTCAAATTCTCAAAAAAGCTGTTTGTTTTTTACGTAGGTGGCATGAGTTCAAAGACATCCGGTTAAATATGCATAATTTCTTAAGAGCAAAAATTACAGCTTTTAATGGTGTTTGCCTTTCACTTCATGAAAATCTCTTTTAATGTCACTAGAGATCTTTGGAGCCTGGACAGAAGTTTCCTCTTCTAGCCCAGGGGGGTAGAAATGTCATCATTTTCAGAGCACAGCTGCTTTGTCAAGACACAGTGGCACACACAGTTTGAATAACAAACACTGAATTCCTGCAAGCATTTCTAAATCTCCTTTGATTAAAAAAATCCCAAATCCTCAAACCTAAAACAACAAGCTATCAAGGAGGAGAACAGGATATGGATTATCATCCATCCATCCTGAATTTTTACACTTTTTGGGGAAGGAAACAGGTTTTTCAGAAAGTGACCTTCAGCAGCCAGTAAATACACATCAGAGGAGGCCGCTTCTCAGTGGTTGTCTCTCAGAGGTGAGAGCAAAGGACGTGAATTTTAAGCAGAGATTAATCTAATGAGCCATTGTATTAATAATAAGACAAAAATCTTCAAGCTAAACTGAATTGTTTCAGGAAGCCAAAGGCAGATGAAATTGAGAACATGAAATAAAACAGAAGTGAAAAGTAGTTAAGAGGGATTCGACTGAATTGCTATTTGGCATGAAAAACTTAGCCCCTTGTCACTTGGAAAAAATAAAGAGGAGAACAGAGACTAAGAAAAACTTCATGAAGACAATTCTTGCAGAAAGGAAGAGCTAAAATGAACCAAGAGGAACAGGTATGGCTGTACAGTTGTAATGTATTTGGCTTGCATATAGTATGGGGATGTTCTTACTGTTATATCATGGCTCACAAACCAATGGTTCAGAAGAGTTGAATATAAACAAAGAGTAATCAAAGCAATGCAGAATGATTTGATAGAGTTGGCTCCTTTTCCATCTTTTGGTAGTGTGTCACCTCTTTCTGATATGTGGGTTTCTTCATGTTCTTTTTTTTTGGATGCCTTTTTTCTGAATTGATTTAAAAATTCCCCCACTACCTACAGGTTATAGGTAACTTCGTTTAAAAATTATTTTGCTGGCTTGACTGTGACAACTCACTCAGAAGACTGTTCTTCATTAGCAACACGGATATCTCTATTTGGCCTTACACAAAATAATCTTATAGTACAAATTAATTGTCTGGAAGAGTTCCTTCTTTGTATGTTTATAAGATTATAAATATTCCTGAGAAACAAATATTGGATTATAGATTTTCAGGGTCTGTACTTTCTTGCTACAATAAACTGTAACGGGAATGATAACGGAATCCTGTAGATCAAAAAGGCAGCCCAGATGCCATTTTAACAATTTCAGAGTATTGCCATGACCTTATAAAATGACTCGTTAGGAAATTGCACCGTGTGAGAACCACCTGTGATGTTCACTTTATGTTGCCTTGTCTCTTATGTTCCTGTGCTCTAGCATGCATAGCGAGGAATAACATGTAATTTTGCAAGTAGAACATCAAAAGGAGATGGTGATTCCATGGACTTATGTCTTCCAGCTGCTTTCCCAAGTGCATACTTTGATGTCCAATCAAGGGTCAGTTTATGCTCCACTCTTTATTCTGGGTAAAAGCTCTACTAGACTCTCTCTGATCTTTTCTTATTTTTGCAAAATATATGGGAATTTCAGGTCTTTGAAACTCCCACTGTGTCAAACAAATTCAGACGGAAGGAAAAAATGGTATAGATATTTGCAGTCCTGCAAACTTCACTTCTACAGAGAACCAGGATAAACTTTGCAGGTTCAAGTCTATGAGACAGACCCTGGCTGAGTTTATTGGAAAACATGATGCAATTCAAAAAATATCTTAGAATGCCATTAGACACATATTTTCTTTATCCTCACTAACACTGCCATTACTTAAAGAGTAAGAAGCAGTAGATGAAGTTTTCCAGAATTTAGCATGAGCTAGAGGAGCCAGAGCACACGAGACAACTGTGCAGAATATTGCCCTACATCCCTGAAAGCTGTCAACAGACCTGACAAAAGCTGATCACTGATAGTGGTAATGAATACTTAAAAAACCAATACAGTTTCCTTGTTTCTTTCCCAAATCCAAATTAAGACAGCTCTGTAGAACAAAAATTAATCCCCATTTGGTGTTTTTGCTGCCTCTGGGACTCAGGACAGGCACGAGTCCTCCTTTAAGCAAGTCCTCCTTGTCCCCTCGCTAATTTCTCTGTAAAAGCTTTTAATGCGGCGGTCCGTGGGAAGCTTTGGAGGCTGCAGCCGCTCTCAGGGATGCAGGCAGGCTCGAGGGCAGTACTGATGGGTGATTAGCTGCTCGGCCGGGCTGGGCTCGGCGCAGGTCCCGGGGACGAGGAGCGGCCGGCAGTGCGGCAGCAGGACCGCACGATGGCACAACACACACGCGAATGAGACTGCAGCCTCCTGCCAAGCAGCAAAGGCAGAGAAAACAGCCTGCTTCCCACTCTTGCTTCAGCTGCAGAGTTTATTAAGCTACTGAGGGGATAAAGCTAATAAAAAACAGAAAGAAATTCAATCTTCCTAACTGGGAAAGGAAGAATACCACTAAGCCTGTTGGATAGCTGGGGAGCATTGGCTGCTATATACTGCACATCACAAGTGGCCAACAGGGATATTCTGGATTTAAAAGTAGGACTTCAGTCAGAAGTAACAATTTTGTCCCCTCTTTCATAAGGACAAATCCTAAGAGGCTGAATTGTTACACCTCCTACTTATGAATTCGCTACCCAGATGACTGGTGGTTAAAGCAGCAAGGTTTGATTGACAACCAGCAGTCAATCAAGCATTACACTAATCCTATCATTCTATTAATAGGTAGACAGACAAAAAGGCAGAAGGGAGTGAAGGGTGGGTATTTGTCATGGTTTACCCCTGTTGGTAACTAAGCACCACAGTGGGATGTGGGACAGAACTGGAAAAGTGAGAAAGCTACTGGGTTGACAGTTTAATAGGTAAAGCAAAAGCCACACACACAAGCACAGCAAAACAAGAAATTCACTCTCCACTCCTACGGACAGGCAGGTGTTCAGCCAGGAAAGCTGGGCTCCACATGTAGTGGTGACTTGAGAAGACAAATGTCATTATGCTGAACATTCCCCAATTCTTTCATGCCCCTAGCTTTATGTGCTGAGCATGTCACCATATGGGATGGGATATCTCTGTGGTGAGTTGGATCAGCTGTCCTGGCTGTGTACCCTCCCCACTTCTTGTGCACGCCAAACTCGCCGAGGGGTGGGGTGAGGAGCAGAAAAGGCCTTGACTTTGCCTAAGCTCTGCTTAGCAATAGCTAAAACATGCCTGAAATATCAACACTGTTTCCAGAACAAATCAAGGGGTTGAAGCAAATTCGAGGAAAACTGGAGCTCTGATGACCACACAGTCACCACACTTATGACTTCAGAAACTTTCGTAGTCCCAAAGCAAAGCCTATTTTTGGTCCTGATGCGTGATCAAGGCACCATGAAGTGACACATCAAGGGCTTCTGTTTGTAGGTGCATCTTTTTTCAAAAAAGTATAGTCTTCCTTCCATGTTCCTGAAGATTTACTGAGACATCAGTTAGGAATAGCACGCAACTTGTGCAACTGGCGCTGTGACAGCAGGGAAGTCAACTCTGTTGTTGCTGCTAATCTCTAAGCCTGTGTGTGTGCCCAGCTCACTGCTCCACTGCCACTTTCCATATGTGAAGAGCCGTGGTGCTCCATGCTCTCTCCCCGGGAAATGAGACTTGCTACTCATGGTAACCTTTATCTCTGTGTGACATTTGAGCCGTGAGGAGAGGACGGCAACCCCTTCATTGCTGTGCTTGCGCCTTTCCTTGGCAAAGTGTCAGTCAATTCTGGGTTGTGCTCTTCTGCTGCAGTTCTGGCATACTTCACAGGAGGCACAGAATTACAAGGTTTACAGGATGCTTTATTCCTGCAGACAGTCTTTCCCTATGCTACCTCCTGTATTCCTCTCCAGTTAGTAAAAAAGAGAGCAGAAGCTCCTATCAGCTGCTGGGCATGCAACTGATCTGCTCACCTTGCTTTTCTTAAATACTTCTGTGACCTTGTTTTTGCACAGAAGATCACTAAAGCCGTTGTTTCCTGTTCTAAGGCTTGTCTGTCTATCTGTGCCAGGACCTAAACGCTTTCAGCCTTTTCCTTTTTACTAACAACCAATCTAATTTTTAATGGAAGTCCCTTTAAAGTAATATTTTTTAATTTTATTATGCTGGTATTAGCAGGGGACTAAACACTGCCATCCAGCAAGTTTCTTTTGGTCTTACATTTCTGTTCAGATGAAAAATTTTTGTCAAGCTGCATTGGAATTGTACCCACATCCTGAATTTGCTTCATCCAAAGTACAATGAACTAATTTTAAGTTCTTGAGCCCCTCACATCATACTCAGGTTTTCATTCTATTAAAAGGATGAAAACTCATCTGAATCTCTCTGAAAGCTAATGTGGCTGGCTCAGATTCCGAAATGGGAAAACATCCTAAAATTTTGTGTTGATAAGAAAACTTTAAATAAAGTTACAGTAAATGGATAGCATACTTCTTTTACACTGCATCCCTCTAAGTGTCCGTATATACACAGAGTGAAAACCACCTTTGGCAGGAAAGGCAAGGATTTTTTTTTTCCTCCCCAGAAAGCTCTAAGAACAGTAAATATGGTAAAGACATACACATTCTGGTTTGTTCCTTCTGACACATGCCAGATACCTGTCCCTGGAAATTATGTTTCTTTAAAAAATTCACATTTTCTTAAGGTAAAACTTAAATTCAAGTAGTTGATACAATGAATGCTACTGAGCAAATCCACAATGAGAGAGAAAGAGCATTAGAGATCCAGCTCAGCTGGTACCACTCAGAGTCTGGATTTTGTGTCTTGAAACAGTTTTATTTTAAAGCCCCCACTCTTGAATCAAAAAAGCTTCGATTTTCACTTGTTTTTAAAGTTCATTTTTACAGCTGTAAAAAGAAGCTGTAAGAATGTGATCAAATACAATAAAAGTTACAAGTCAAAGTAAAATGCAAATGGAAGGAAGCCAGAAGGGATTTGCTTTCAGAAGCTACTTGTGTGTTTTTTTGTATGGCTGGAATTGGCCAAACAACTTCAAACACGGAAATGCCAGCCAAGGCACTATGTGTTCAAATAATTGTGTCTTGGAGTGGAGATCCCTCAGGGACAGCCACAGGAGGGCTCTGCTTGGAAGGGAAAAGCTCTGGTGGAAAGCTGATATCTTGGCAAGCAAGGGGGCAATCTAGTCCGATTTCCACTTCTCCAGAGGCCACCCATGGATTTACTTTGGCCCCACCAAGCGAAGGAACAAGTGGGCTTTTCAGTTCTACATCTGCAGCAACAGGACTCCAAGGATGAACCACAGAGGTCCAGCGCAGTACATTTCCTTCCTTCCCACCCACATGGGTAAAGGTTTCTTCTCTCCTTCTGTGCCTCTCCCAGAACAGACTCCCTGGAATAAAACAAAAATTAGTATGGGAGCGCTGTGCTCTGGCTACCAAAGAAAATCCCACAGGCAATGAAAGTTTTTTCATTTGTATCCTCAGACCAAACTGACCACTATTTCTAGAAAGTTTTGGTCACACAGAAAGAGCAAAGGAGAAACAAAAAACACCCACCTGCCAGAGAGAATCTGAGAAAGGATAATAATTTGGTGATCTTAGCAGGAAAAAGGGGTGAATTTCCCATACAAGATGACCTTGTTGGTGGGTTAGAAAGGACCACCTTTTTTCTTTGACACCGCAGGCTTACTTTTTGTGTTAGCTCAACAGGAGGCCTGTCAGAACTGTTAAGACAGACAACAAATAAAAATACCCAATCTTAAAATCCCATAAGTTTCAGGACCTGATTCATGGTATGTACTTGCCTGCAGTCGGTCACGCTTTATTCTGACACATCCCTAAGTCTCATCTTCTGCTCACTTTGAAAGTTGGATCTCTGCTCTCTGCCTGCAAGCTGGGCTCAGTTGCCCTCAGTCCCTATTTTTATGCTTCCTTTCCTTACCATAAAACCGTCCACCCTAGACCTGGAGACTGAGATATGACAAAGATCTGCAATATCAATCTTAAAAGTTTAAATAAGCAGGTGTCTCCACTGCAGCACACAGCAATCTGGCACCTACTCAGAGCAGGAGCAAGGCGTACAGGTAGGGCTGAAAACAGCCCCCAGATACTGGTGCACACCGAATCTCTGTACCTGGAAATCTTTCAGGCCACTGCTGTAACAGTCTGCCTCCTTCCCACCTCCTGCAGTGTGAAATATCTCTTCAGAGCTTTACTGGCAATGAATATTACTGTGTTGTTGTGAGCCTCAGGCCAGTGCTGTAAAGGTCAATGTAAATAGCTTCTTAGTTACCCCTCAAAGACTTCAATAAAGCATTCCAATAATGAAGTTGCTCTCATATAGCCTCTTCCCTTACAAATTCAGGCCAATGTACCAGACTGCCATACAACAGAAATGTCACTGACATCTGGAAAAACTGATGAGATCATGATTCTAAACCAATTCTAGGTCATTCCAATGACCTGCACTCATAGCCTCAGCCCCGCCCCCCCCTTCCTTCCAATAAAAAAAAGGGAAATAGAATTTGTCTTAAGATATTATAACATCTGGATTTCTTGAGGGAATAACCACCCTTTTCAGCACAGGGGAAATGCAGCAGGGTCAGGAAAGGCTCTCTTGGTAAGGGAAAACCAACAGTTACACACTATGTTGTGCTGCTGTGCTGAGTTTTAGCTTCCTCTTGAATAGCTCCGAGTGTTTTTTTAAGCTTCAGTGATGGGATTTCTGTATTTACGATCCGATCAGTAACTGTGACCCATTAAACCAACATCCAGCATTAGTCACTGAAAGCAACTTGGGAAGTTAACCACAGAGAAGTTAAAGGGAACTGAGGTAAAGGCTCAAACAATTCACTACTCAGAGTTCTAAAGTGTCTTTTCCCCCTCTTTCTTTTCCTAAATCTTTCTGCCAGCTAATTATGTAAGAACAAAAGTATCTTATTTTGCAGTGCATGAGGAGTGGAGAAGGGATTGAGGGCTACCTGACTGAAGGAGTGCCACAATAGAGATACTTTGGGATTTGGTTCCTAAAAAATTAAGCCTGATTGACCTCAAGTCCCACATAGACATTTAACATTTTATAACTGGAGACTGAAATAAGGCAACTATGTTTATCCAGGATCAGCTCTTTTGAAAGGAGCAACTGCTATGTTTTCATGCTGTGGGAATTGGAAAAACTCCAAGGAAAGGCTGTTGTACTTGAGAAAGATTTGGGTACCTCATACAGAAGGCTGGTATGTATTAACATGAATAGATAGTTATCAAGTCTAATTGCAAAACTGGCTCTTATATATCACTGGTTATTCCTGCTTTGAGGTACAACAATTTATTGGGAAATGTATTTTTCAAGGTATTTTAGATACTGTCAATTCTAATCCATCCAGAAAACAGAATAGCAGATACATGGAAAATAAAAAACTAGCATCAAAAGTAGAAAATAGTATTATTGTAACATTAAAGGTGTTGCTTTAAAATGTAAAATGTTCCTGAAATGCAATACGTGTGCAAGTAGGACAGCTAGAAATGTTATACAGTTAAGAAAATCTGGGTTTGTAGACACTTGGACAAAAAAAGTAATGAAAATAAACTCGATTTTTCTATGGCTCCATACAGAATTAACTATCGTGTCAGGCCTGTATAGTTTCTGCTAGATACAAATGTCTAAGTGCAGTCTATAAATAGACTAACACATTAGTCTGATAACACCTTCCTACAACCCCCCACATGTGGAGATCCTAGTCCATAAATGCATCCAAGACAACATGTAAGGGAAGAGTAAGTTGAAGTCCACGTGCACTGGAGACCATTAGATCTACATGTTAGAATGGTCTTTAAACCTCTAAGTCCATATCTTTAGAAAGACTTGACTCCTGGGTGATTAAGCCCATTTTGGGATTTGGGCCACTGCTACTCAGGTGCCACCTCTGTCTCATGGAGGGTGGACTGCAGCAACTGAAGCAAAAAAGTAGAAGTTCAATTCTGTAGAGTTTCCCTTTCAATTTCCAGTCATCCTCACTTTCTGATTCTTGGGCCCTTTTGCCATCAAATCCAAAACCTTTCAAAATGCTTCCAGAACCCTGTTTTTCACTGAATTTACATTTCAAAGTCTCATGGGAAAATGTTGACCTCACATAAAATTTGATAGTACTGAGGGATAAATTTGAAGAGGATTATAATTCCCTAAAAGTTAATAATTAGATTAATTCCAATACCTCTGACAGTGATGCTAAAATAGGCTTCATTAATATTATTAACTGTAATTAATAGAGTTAGCAAAGCTAATGAGGTTTATTTACTTCAATGCATACAATATTACTTGTAGGTTTCCCAAACAGCAGTATGATGGTAGTATCTAACAGCACTTGATGTGTGCAAAGTGCTTAAAAAACTTTGGAAATATCTTTTAAGGAAGGAAGAGAAGAAGAATGATCTAGTTTATGTAAAAAAGAAGTAAATGAGAACAAATAAGTGGAGCTGACTAAATAATTCAGAACTAATAGTTTATTTCATATATTCAGTCCTACTTCTTTTGCTCATGGGATCCACTGAAATGAAGAGATTTCCTCAAACCTATTTATCATATGAACTTGATAGCTTAAAGAAAGCCTACACAGCAGTGGGACCAGGAGCATTAGAAGCTCAGGCTTCATTGTGAAGGTGTGAATGGCTGGGGAAATCAGATTGTGTTACTTCTGTTCTCTCATAAACTATACAGACAAAGAACCCAGCACCAGTAATTCTCAACTTGGCAGATAAATGCGAAGTATTATCAATATGTATTGTCAACCCTGAAAAAACCCTTGGCTGTGACTAGAGCCTACTGCTCCAAAGTATTTGCAAACATGTAACAGAAACACTGTGTTTGTCCTCAAGGCTGTCTACACTGTTGGGGTCAATCCTAGGATGCTATCAAATCCTATATCCTGGTCCAATGAAATACATCCAGTAAATCCCTTTTCTCTCTAGCTCAATCCCTTTTTTGAATTCTTGTTCTGCTTAGTTGTTGCACGATGTATGTGGCAGCATATCTGGAGCTTTCACCCGTTCTTCAAGCCTCCAGCTCAAGCAGGACACTGCCAGCAATGCCAGAACTCCCTGTTCTGAATTCTATTTTACAGCTAATTTTCTAAATCTGCTACAACTAAATTAAAGGGCTTCTAGAAGAAAAAGCAAATAAACATGCAGGCTGATCCTCTGAACAGCTCTTCAAGCCAACCTGAGATACACCTCTGCAGTACTTAAGGAAAGAAGAAGACCTAAAACCCCAGAGAGAATAACCTCTAACCCAACCCTAAATACCAAGACAAGCTCAGAGTCTACATGCTGAAGCACTAACCCTGTGCTTTAGGGTGACCCCAGTGACAGTCCTTATGACTGTGGCAGTTTTCTTGGATGAAATATGTTTCAGAAACAAAGCTTTGGGGAAAAAAGTGATGCTGAGCAGTTTCATTTGCCAGTGATGTTTGTGAATGCTGATGCTCTCGGCCCCTCTTGGGCACAGGGCTCAATAGCTGTGCAAAGAGCAAGGGTAAATGAGGAAGCTCCTGTAAATACTCATCCACACAAACTTTGGAAATTCATTTGTTTAAAGTGCGTGTGGGTATAAAACTGGACACATATGGCATGAAGATATAAGAGGTACACAGGCAGAGTGAAAGTGAGTAATGGAAAAGGAATACTGCGTTTGCTGCAAGGACTACACTTACAGCTGCAATTCATGATTACCAGCAAATGATGGTCTGCTTGGAGAAAAGGAACTAGAACCATGCAAATAGAAAACAACAACAATAATAAAGCAAACAAACAAATAAAAGAATTCAAGGCTTATTTGCATGAAAATTTTTCTTCCTCTGGCTCACTCCACTCTAAACTCTTACCTTCCAAGCAGTCAGACATGTTTAACTTTAGTCTGAATTGAGCAACTGCACTCAACTGCCTGAGGTGGGTGCCTTCCTCATAATATACATCAGAACACATTGAAAACAATGGAAGAATTCCCTTTGCTTCAAAGAAGACAGGGCTGATTGCCTTTTGTTAAAGAAACTGCTTCATTTGCTCCGCACAGCTAAGCCTACCCCATCTCTGCACTGTGGGAACATTGGTCAATTGACCTCAGATGCCAGGCTGCTTTCTTCCTTGTACATGACACACCTTCCTTGTCAAGGGATAGTGCAAATCAATCATTTCTTCAGATCGTGTCACAAACTTCTGAAATTGTCCTGGCAGCTACCAGTTCCCCCTAAATTCTATTAGTTATTGCCTGGAGCACAATCAGCCTAAATATCAAAGAAGGTGGGAAAAAATATGAATTTCCCCTCCCTATGGACAATTGAGTTTTGAATCATATTCAGCCCTAGTGAAAAGCTTTTTTTTTGAGGGGTGTGTGTGAAAATATAAAAAAAATCCTATAGGGGAACTTCTGAATTTGTATTTTGAGGTAGCTTTCCCCGTAAACTAAAATGGAATTACAAATTTCAAAAATCAAGAGTTTGCTTCCCAAGTTTCAATCAGACTGTTTTCCCTGCTTGATCAGTTCTATGGGTTTCCCAGTAATATTAATGCTCTCAAGGAGCTCAGTGGAGCTTGGAAAGGTACTTGCACAGGTGGGACTAACGGGGAGCTTGTTTGGGGACAAATGATTCAGCCTCCCAGAGGGAGACACCTACATTTGGTTTCTACGTGCAAGGCTCCGGATGTGTGATAGGTGTCTGAGCTCTCCCTGCAGTCAGTAGGAATAGGATTCAAGTGCCTAAAGTGTCACTGGATATCCCCTAGTTTACCACCACCCTGTGCTCCACATGCCCCTTCTGAAGGATTTGGGTAGCCTTGCATCCTGGGTCACATCTTCCAGGCCCACAAGGATGTCTCAGACATCCTGGAGCATTTCAAAGAACCCTAAATGGCAGGACTTTTGAACTCAAGCTGCAAGTAAACAGAGTGAAGATGATAAAATACACATCCTACATTACACACATTGCTTCAGTTCGTAAGAATAGGTAAAACAGATTAACATTACCAAATGCAAAACGTATCTCCATCCCCAGCTGCAGCCTGGGACTCTCAGACCTACATGGGTGACGGAAGAGAAGTTTGGCAGGGTTGTAGGAAGAATCCACATTTCTAGAGGCTTGTTGTGAAGTTTCTACAGTAATCTGGAATTGCACTGGCCCACTCTGTGATAAACCAATTGCAGTATGGTGGCACCAAAAGAAACAAAGCACAGGGAAGCTAAGCTGTGATTTTGCTCTCTATTTCATCCCTTTAGGATGCATTCACTTCTAATCCACCTAAAGCATTATCCGATCTCCACTGACAGGGGTTTTGACACAGTCCTGGACCACTTTGATGTCTCTTGCACTGTCTGAAGGCCTTGCCATCCTCTATAGCCTGTTTACTTGCAAGGCATTTTTTAAGGGTCCCTGGCCCTGTGCCCATTCTCCTTTTATAGCATCTCCAGCAAAACAATGTTGGCGGTCATTGTGAAAGGAACTGGTCAGAACAGGGCAAGCTTAATAACAGATTTCAGGAAAACAGGCTGAAGTTTTAAAAAAGCAATCCAAGATCTGATTGATTTATCAGGGTCTGTCAGCAAACTTCTGCCCTCCATGAATCTTTGCTAAAACAGGGCTCCCATGATTTAAGGCACAGAGGCTGAAGGCAGCTCTTGAGACAGAAATGAGAGAAATTTCTTGGTCAGTATGGACAACTTTTTTTTTTTTGCTGACAAGGTTAAAGTAGGGGTCCCTTGCTCTCTGCTGACGGTAAAGACTTAAAGCAAAACCACTCATGGCCCATCCTTGCAGAATACCCATGCCACGTGGAATAAGGCTTCCCACCACAGTTCCCCAGTAGGAAACCTGGTGCTCCTGGCACTGTCAGCTCTGTTGTTTTCATCAGTACTTGAACAATGTTTAACACTGAAATGCAACACTTAATCTGGTGAAATGTGCAGCAAAACCTCACTGTGGGTTGTGCAGATACTTCTCAAGGAATTTACATTAACTTAATCTTGCTAAACTCTTACAAGATCTTACAAACTGCACCATGGGAGACTTCTCTGCTGGCAGCCTTTTATATTAAAAATGCATCTTTACAGAAAGCCTTTAATTTGAATCCTTAATCTCATGAATGGGTTAGCTTTTTTTTTTTTTTTCCTTAGCACTGTCAGACAGTATAGCAGCCTCTTGTCCATCCTTAGCCTCGAGGACAAGTGCAGCTCAGTAGATGTACAGCGCATCTTGTGCATCTGCAAAGTTCTTATGATGACCCTTGAAATCCCCAGCAACTTGGATGAAAATCTTGTCCTCTTTATTGACCTTGTCACTTTTTTACCTGCTGTAGTTGAACAGAAGAGTAAAAGCTGCAGTAAAAAAGGATTTTGTAATTGAATAGGAAAATGATGTCATTTTACACTAAGTGAAGCCCTGAGTACAACCTCTTGCTCATTTTGGAAGGGGAGAAATGAATCCTCCCAGTGCATTTCAGTAGTACAGTAGAGCCTTGAAAGGTTTGGGACCTACACCTGCAAGTGGATTTTCAAAGACACTCAGATAAGCATCTCCCTTGTGATGCTTTTAGGCAAATACTCAGAAGAGCACAATTTGCTGGGCTGCATCCAAACCATATTAATTTGGCAGCATGGCTGTGAGATACATTTTGAGCTGGCTCTGGTGGTTGATACCGAGCTCTTGAAAATTTGGCTTTCTGTGACTTGCCCAAGGTCACTGTGGAGGTCAGTGCCAGAGATGAAAAGTGGACTCAGACCTTGAAAGAATTTGATGCTGGCTATTAATCAAAAAGCACACTCTCTTCCATTAGGAACATAGTACTGAGCCCACAGAAAGCACCTAAGACCTAAGAACCCTATTTGGATCTGGTCATCTCTACTGGAAAATGAAATGGGCATATATATACAGCATGTCCTATTTCCTCTTAAGGTTTCAGCTGATTAAATGGAAGCAATGTGAGAAAACCTGCCGTAGGCCACAACGTCTTTTAGGGCTGTGCAAGGAAAAAACCCTTATAGCTTTTAACAACCTCATGAGATTTTACCCTCTATAACCACTAAATCCATCACTTTGCAACAATGAAGATAATTTATGATTGCCTCAATTGTTTCTTTTATTTATGGGACATTTTTAGTATGGAATTTAATCAAAGAGATTAAATGTCACACTACCTATTACCTTGCTGTTAAGATATTAATTCTATAGAAAGACATATCAAACTCTGGATTAATCATACAAGAAAAGTAGTATGATGGCAATGCAATTGCTTTAGGATTCATGATTTTTTAACTTATTTAATGGGGGCAGAAGTTGAGATGTCACTGCTTCTCGCAGCATACTTGTTGTTTTTCAGAATTAGGAGGGGACATGAAAATAACCAGAGTTAGGTCTTGATTTAACAAAGTGCTTGGCATACACTTAGCTTTAATGTACTAGCCTTGACTCCAGTGAGACTTATGCCTGTGTTTAAGAACTGTATAAGGCAGGATTAAATCATATGCTTAATTTTAAGCATACACTTAAGTGCCTCTTGGTAGGTAGGGCTTCAGTAAGTTAAGTTACATATTTGACAGGTCTGCCAGCTTAATGGGATAATTTCAAAACTAAGAAAAGGGAATGAATATGGTGCCTATATTTATATTACACTTTCTATACAAAATGGTTTCCCAAAGTCCTTTATGAACCATAAACTGAACTACATTTCAGCGATTGATTTCAAAGCCTTTTCTACTGTAAGAGCATAGCATTAAGAAACCTGGTGAGAGAGCACAAAGACAAAAAGTTCAATACAGATTTGCAGGAGCTATTGTATGTTGAGGGGGAAATCTGAGACCACAGGAGCATAGGAACACGGTGTTAATTTGTAGTTTTAATCTATTTGATGCACTTTTCAAAAGACATGGGTCAAGTAAGCACTGTTCCTGCAGAAGCTATTTACCATTACAGAAAGTAATGGTCATATCTGTTTTATTAGGAATAAAAACTCATTGGTGACCTTATCAGAGATGCACTTCCATTACAAGTACCATGTTTTCTTTATTTAATAAAAACTATACTGTCCAAGCCAGGCATCAGTAATCCCATTTCAAAGGCATTTACTATTTATTGCATCAGTGATGTACTTTCTGTGTAGGTCTAGTTTTCAAGTACTCAGATCGGCCAATTTACTGCAGTTTCCCCACAGCTGGCCAGACCTCCCTTTCAGAAGTTGTTGAGTAGGTCAGTTTTCACCACGACTTCCCTCAGTTATATGCTTTGTTTCTTCCCACATAAGCCCTTCTCATTCATGCTGACCTGGACTCAGGCCAATGTGGCCTCTGAGGGACACGCACACAAGGCTTTCAATAGCACCTTCAGAAAACAAGTAATCTGAAAACTACTCGAACTGTAACCTATTAATTAATATCTTCCTGAAAGAATAGGTATCCAAAGTAAGCTTTGTATGGGTTTGTTGGTTTTATAAAACCAGCTAGCCAAGTTTAACCAGCCAGCCAAGAACTTCACTACCAAAACAAGAAGCCCCTCTCCACACCACACCAGGAGACTGACCTTTTGCTGAGTCCTTCTAATTAATGGGATCAAAGTATGCTATTTAAGTGAAGGACAAAAAAAATTAGCAGTACTTGCCTGTGATATGTATTATTTAGTGAATCCCCCAAACCTCTCAGGGAGCAGGCAAGAGGATTAGAAATGTTTTCAAATGAAAACAAGACTCATACCACATCTGTAAGCGCTCCTGCCACTGTCTGCTGAATGTTTGGCTATTGGGGATGACCTTGACATTGCTCTGGCCGCTCTTGGCATCGGCTGGGTTGAACCTGACCAGGCTGGAGCCAAACAAGCAGTGAACAAGGGCTCCCTGTTGGCAGCTACCTTTGTTCCTCCCTGCATAGACTACAGATAAAAGGTTTCTAGGATACAGCCCCAGTCACTGTCTGGCTTTACCTTGGCCTTCCAGCTTCATTAAGGCGAGGAGTACAGGGATTATTTTGTCATGTCATCCAGAAAATACACAAAAAACCCTCAACAAAAAGCATCATCTGGTAACAATGAAATATTCAAAGAGGTTTGCAGATGACAGTGCCTGTTTCTGACAGGAGACTATTGTTTGGGAGAAGTTATTTGCACAAGCCAGTGAATGATTGATACAAGGCCAATGAAAGATTGATGTGTGAAAACACAAAGCACATCTGCCCTAATTGAAAGTCCTGGGTTACCCAGGATTATGGGAGGGGAAAAAATTCCTGCCTATGAGATTCACCCTGTCCTCCCATCCTCCAGAAATTTTCTAATCACTCATCCTACCTCTTTTTTTTTTTTTCATTCTGATATCTCCTTGATGCCTCCCATCAAGATTATCATGGAGTGACAAACGGTGCATACATAGAGGACTTGGTAAGAAGTCAGGTTGGAAGCAGAGTAGTTGTGGAAATGGAAAGCAGCAAAGAGAGGGGAACTCACAGGGAAAACCAGAGCTACTGGTCTGTCCTTTAGCACCCAGCTTACTAGACAGCGTCATAAACATCATAAAGGTCCATTCTGGTGTTTTGTTTCATGACCAACAATCAATTATATATAGTCAGGAGAAAATCTTATTATAACCATTTATGGTCCTTGCTTATCCTGTAGTTAATACTTAGAAAACTCTAAGAAATATCTTGAAAATCACGTCTATGCATGTGCAACTCAGACACGAAAAAATGGCATCAGACCGGTTGTTCCTGTGAAATACATTTCAAGGACAGAAACATACAACTTATAAAATAACAAAAGGCTAGTCTGGGCGTCCATTTGAAAATCAGAAGACATCAGTGTTTTGGAGTTTTAGTTGTACAGAGCTTGTAAGTCAAATTTCACTGACAGTATAGCTAGCATATGTTCAATTGAACCGCCCTTTCAATAGCTGTGCTGACTCTTGCACACAGTAAAGTCATGCCCAGTATGTTCCTTCTGGTACACACTGGCACGTAACAGTATATTAAACAATGGCATATTTTCAGTCTCCTTCTCTTTCCAGTCTGGACTTCTCCCTTCAGTGCTTTCACTCACCGACCTACTCTAACAGACACCATCAGTGCCCTTTTCAGTGCATGGATTATCCAGTACCTTCAAGACCAGGAGCACCATTAGGAAACACCAGGGAACCTGCCCAAAAGCATGAAATGACAGCATTAACTTTCAGACAGGGTTCACTGGTAGTTCACAGCATTTCTTGCAGCCAGGGGCTAACTAAAGACAGTAGAATGTATTTAAAACATATCTCATTGTTTTCTCTGTGCCACCAGCACATAACATAATATAGTTAATATTATGTAATAACTACAGTGCCCACTACAGTCGCCACCAGCTGAATTGTTAGAAAGCTTCAGTCTCACCCTAGAATGCATTTCTTGGCTAATATTACCAACACTGTCCTCTCATTAGAGTTATAAGATGGTAGATGGCAAAAGATACAGTTCAGAAGGCCACAAAGAGGTGGTGCAACAAGATGGTCTTCCCTCAGCCTTGCAGACTTTAAAACAGACAGCAACAAAAAATAAAGACACAAATAATCACATGCATGATTTTCTGTAGTCAGTAATCTCATAAAACCAGTTCTTTGAAAATTACTGGGAGACTTTCCTGATATCATTATTTGATTTCCAGTAATGCCTGCGAGCTCTATGTTTGAATTCTCCCTCCCCACAGCACAAGTTCTGTGCTCGGCACAAGCATGGAAGAAACAACTGTCTGGTTCCAGTGACCTTTCACGGGACAAACTGCCAGACTGGATCTAAACTTTAACGTTTATTAATTCTTCCTAAAGGGGCCTGTACACCCAAGGTTCAAAACAAAGTGGTTTTATAATTATTAAGTTGTCTTAAAGCAGTTGCCTTAAAGCAATTGTTCATTTTTGTTTTACTAGCAAAGTAAAAAGAAAGTGGGTGGAAGGTTGTAAAGGGAAAATTTATCTGTTACGGGCACATTGTACTGTGATCCAGGGAAAAGTTCTCTGTTCAGGTAGGGTGACATATCTGTCATTGAACTGGTTGATCTGCCGTTGAACTGGGCACTGAGCAGGCACTGCATTGTTCTTGCAGTTCAACAGAGGTATAACTTATTTGCATGATCCAATAATAACAACTGACTTTGTCTGCTGGCCCTGCTTTGAGCAGGATGTTGGACCAGACTACCCCCTTTCCAACCTCAGTGATCCCATCCATGGCAAATGCCCCATCCCTAATCTCTAAAATAAGCTTCCCCTTCCCAACATGTTCTTGAGCCCCCCTAGCCTGATCTCTGTCTCAAGAGAGCTCTGCTTTGATTTTCTTGTGCTTCTAGTCTCTAATTTCACAGGTTAAAATCAGAGGATTTACTGTCAATGGCACTGTATTTGATGGGGCTTGAGGGTATCTGAGGTGTTGCTGTTGCAAAGGCTATGCTTGTAAAAATACTTCTGGGAAACATGAGTTACCCTGCTCTCCCATTAAGAAAACAGCAGTTCTGTTTTAGGACCATATTATGTGTTGTTTTTACAAAGCAACAAAAAAGGATGGACTGTCATTGTAACATCTGCTCCTGATATTGTACTGTGATGAAGTGTAAATCCAAGCTGAGCAGGCTATAAATTGCATTATACCATTGCTCCTCCTGACCTATAGTCAGACAAGTTTTCTATTAAAGACTCTATATTCAGGAGTTTATATCCTGTCTATAAAAGTTTAGTCTAAGCTGAAAGTTGGCATAAAATACTGTAACTTCAGAGTGAATCTTTTTTGTAAACTTGATAACAGCTTGTAATACATTTCAACAGCATCTTTCACAGAAAGAGGATGGAGTGTTTAAAATTCACTACACCCCCATGGAAGCTGTTACCAGTGGAATCACCTTTGGAACAGGCAGAGTGAAATATTGCTTCTAGTTAGTTTAATCTGCAGAGGAAAGGCTGAGTTTTGATGCCTGGTTTGATAAACTGGGAGGAGAGAAGCAGATAGTCTTTTGAAAAACAAAAAACCACAAATCAAAACAAAAAAACCCCACCCACAGTTATTATAAACTACTTTACTCCATTTAAAGATTTTTATGCTCTAAGCTAGTTCTAACTTTAGTTATCAATCCCGTTTTTTTATACTAGATGCTTAAAATCTTGAAACAAAATCACTATTTGTATTTTTAAAACACACCAGAAATAGAGAAAGATTGTACTTTCCCTTCTTTCCTACTTCCGAGTTTCCACCCTTAAAAATATGAATTAAGATAAAACTTAAAGTCAAATCTGTTTACTCCCCAATCTTGATTTTTACTTCGGTTGATTTGATCCCTTAAATCTCATATTATTTTCCCTGTTCTCTGTACAGATGAGCATCCCTTGAAGCATCAGTGGATGAATAAAAGAATTCAACAATTAACCCATAAAGAACAGCCACCACCCAATCTCTTTTCAGCAGAAACAGATTCTCAGGAGCATTGGTCATGAAAAAGGATTAAAATCTGATCAATACATGATTGAGGGTGAATCACAGCCTCTTGCTCTGCATGGGAAGGTCCAGTCCTTAACAGTTTCACAGTAAATAACTCCAGGCACAAAGTGTGCTCAGATTGGAATGAACCCAATCCAGGCCAGCCTCAGGGGCTTTGAACTGGAGTGAAACATTATTTCAACGCTAATCACCTCAGTTTGGATCAACTCATTTTGAAATTCTCACCCCAAAGCTCCTGTGATGGAAATCCTCCTTGAGGGAAGCAGTTTGGGACATAAAGCTGGGATCACTCAAGTCAGAGGGATGCCAAGGGACACCAGTTTTCAAGTGGAAGCAAGGAAGAGCTGTATGTACAGCTGTAAGATAATCTTCCATAAAAGCCTCCTAACTTGATAAATATCCTCCTTTCCCAGAAGGATGCATTGTTTCTGCTGTTTTGGACTAATGAGTGTTGATTGTGATACAGATCTTAACATGACCTAGTCGCCAGTCAGGTGAAACGCTTGTCAATTTTTTTCATGTACACACAGAATTAAAACCTTCCTGAGACCTAATGAACCATGAGGTAAGTGGGAGGAAAGGGGAGGATAAGTGATTAATCTCCCATTGTTTAGAATCACCTCATTCTTTACAGAGAAACACCTCTTTGCATGATAGTTTTATAAATTACATCATCATCCAACACCTCAGTATGCACCTCCCTGGTCCCTGTGGGGAAATATAAGGTTTCTTGCTCAGTAAAAACCTCCTAAAGTTTTACTCCCCACAGCATGCAGAGCTGTTTCACACAGCATTCCACCTGGGCTGATGCAACCCCGTGCAGGCTCCAGGCTGGCAGCACAGCAAGATGAGCTTGAGAAACCCCCACGGGGGATTTGAACTCCCTTCTCCAAGCTTTGTTGGGGGGGACGGGGGGAGGAGGCTCCAGCTTGGCTTTCAAAACCTGCTATTCGTGCTGGGGTATGTAGATGGCTCAGCAGCTCTGAAGAAAGGCACTGCCTTATGGGGCAGCCCAGCTGGCTCTCCGTATGTCTGAGGCATACAGTCTGCTGCAGTCTCTGATACTCGGCAAGGCTGACAAGCACTGGTAGTCATCTGGCATACAAAGTATGCAAAGGGAGGTGATATCACTGTTTCCTGACTCTCCAGTGTCTGTAGATACTTATTTTACTCACTACTTCTGTCTTTAGTCCCGTCCCGAGATAAAAAAAATAAAAGAAACAAAATCTGCAGCAAGTGGCATCTCCTCTCTGCAGCATAAGCTTTAAAACACCCAGGGAACAAACTGCCTCCAAAGATTAGAATACTTTGTTATTTTCTTCAAAAAAGCTCCTTGGTCTGATGTTTTTTCTCCTCCATTAATCAGAATTATTTCTGAATGCCATCACAACCTTAAGGGCATACCTATACTGCTAAAGATAACATGGTGCAGCCTTATATGAGGTAGGAATGACTCCAAGGAAACCAGGAGCATGTTCCTAGCCTCTCAGGCAGGGCAGAATGAGAGATTAGATCATCTAAACTGCTGTTAGCACTCTCACTGCAAAGGTGGCCCTGGATACACCTAGAGATGGACCCCTAGGTCAGGTGTTTCAGAGCTCCTGCCTGGGACTCCCCTGCATTGTTAGACAAGAATCAAAGATTCTTGGCACCAGCCACTGCTGTCCTTTGCTACTCCTGACTGCATCCAACTGACTGCTGGAGTAAGAGGTAGGTGTAGACATCCTTTCGTCTGCTTGGATGCTTACCTGAGGGATATGAAAGCCGTAGGTTTCCTCCTGCCCATCCTGTGAGATGAAGACTGCCAAATACATCTCTTCCTCGCTGCTGGCACACAAGGATAGGTTTTTTCCTTGATCCCTCACTCCTTCATGGCTGCTTCTTCAGTGTTCCTTGTGATGTTTCAGTCATTCCTTCCTCCCTACTTCTCTCTGTCTTGCTATCACGGAGCAGCAAGAGCAGAAGGCAACAGAATGCAAGTTGGGAGCTGAGGAAGACCACAGCATTAGAGGGGTCTATCAACAGTCCCAGATAAAGAAAGGTAATAGATAAGTCCAGAGGCCATGGAAGGAATCTACACAGGAGAAAAAGAAGGCAGAGACAAGGCTGCAGCATGGGTGCAAGCACAATCAATAAGACAGGACTGGAAACAAGCTATCTACAGCACTGAGCCAAGTCTGAACACAGGCTCTACAGCAGGGCTTAGAATGGATACATCCACAGTAATTTAGGGAAGATCTAAACCCCCTGGCAAGTGCTTAAATAGAGCCCTCAGATCCAGGAGAAGGGTGTGGCTGTGGGTCCCCATGTGAGGTTGGTCATGGTCATTGAGGCCTATTAACACCCTCACACATAATTACATTTTCCACACTTCTGGGAGTGGTTTTCCCTCTTCCACGTACTGGGGTCCCAGCGCTACCTCGATGGTGTTTTTGCACTGCTAATAACAAAGGAGTTAATCCGTGATGCAAATTAAATTCGTGTCAAGTGCTACTTGAAGGGTGCCCACACAACCTGCCAGGAGGAGTGTAGCTGCTAATTAGCACCCATGTTGGCCGTTGGGGTAAGGACATGAAACCTGTGAAAGGAATACAGAGAATAAACTACCCATGCTGGGAAACTGCAAGCTGACAGTCTTTTCCATGCCAGGTTTTCTATGGTCTAATTAGAGATATCATCAAAAGAGAGGGCAACTCACAGAGCTGTAGCATTTCAGATGCAGGGGACTGTGAACCAATGTTTTGGATGAAAAAAGATTGAACTTTACAGGCAAAGGTACCTTAAAAGAGAGGTGCAACCACTGAAACACTTAGAATTATTAAAAAAATAAGCAAAAGAAAAGGAAACAAAACTGTTTTGGTCACTTGCATTGTTTTCTTTGTGGCTCTGCAGCCTCACTCTGCTGGCAATGTGGGTAGTTTCCAAGCTTCTGACTGTATTGATTTTTTTTTAGCAGAAAAAGCCTAAGGTTATCTAAACAGTTTAGTTTCTTGCTTCTTTGTGTTGAATTCATTATTTTCTTTCTACCTGAATATACTACTCACTGTTGCACATGCAGAGTCGATCTATAACTTGAGCAGAAATTGTCCACAGAATCGTCTAACAATCGAGGCCGGTGCGTGCTGTGGTGATTAACAGAATGACACTCCCACCACTGGCCAAGATTTCCATTAGAACTACTCAGAGGGACAATACTGCAGTTACTGGTGGTGGCAGTGGGTGCAGTTCCTGAGTTTGACCAAGATTCTTTATTTCCTGAGCTGTCTTCAGCCTTGCAGCACCAGCAAAAGGGACCCTTTGAAGGTATTTCCCACCAGGGTAGCTGGTACTGACTCTGCTGAAATGCTTTCATGGTTTTCATGCCAATGCAGAACAAAGGAGAAACAAGAGGAGTTTCCAGGTCAGGAATGTAATCATTTGCATACTAGGTCATCCCATCCCTGTCGAATCCCTCTTGTACCTGAGATTTCAGAGGCAGACGAAAATCTGCTACTAGGGCTGGTACACACAGAAAACCTGGTTCACTGCACGTAACATGGGAATGAGATGTGATTCCCCTCAGCTCAAGGCCACCATACATCATCAGCCAAACTACTGCCGTGGTGAAGTCATTCAGGCAGAGGAAATCCATCTCTCTGGGGTGGAGGTGTGCTGGAACAGCAGAGGACAGGACGCTCCTGAAGGCAGAACTGTTTCAGACTCCCTGAACTCTACACAAGAGCTCCATCCCTGCATCCGTTTGTCTGTCTGGGCTGGAGCCAGAACTGCTGGCATAGCAGGTCTTAGAACTGAAGATCTCATGGTAAAGAACACATGTAGGATTTGGCTGCCAAGCAAGGCACATAGACCTGAGAAGCTCTTCTTTGAACCAGGAGGAGGTTGAGGCCTTTTCAAGTCAGCTCCCAGTACTCCATCCAGCTTCCTTATCCGCTGCAAACGACACTGCTCCTCCCACTGACCAGACAGACTGATGCACGGCTTATGCCAAAGTATAAATGGAGGGGAATGGTTGTGCCTGGGTGCTGCTTGCCAGTCTATGTCATGACCTGTGACCTGTGCCTGCTTAAACACCAGCAAGCAGCCCCCCCATCTAAACGTGGCCCAGCCACATCTGCACTGGTGCTAATGCCTGCTGTAATTGTCACGGAAAAGGCCCTTGGAGGCAGCTTTTTATGGACTGACAAGGAAATTCTAGATTAATGACCAGAGTCCTGCAAGGCTGGGTTGTGCAGGGTGTGCTGGGGCAGGCTGTACCCTGGCTGCTGGTGGGCAAGTTACTCTGCTTTGTGCATGTGTTATATTCAAGGAGATAGTAAACCAGCTGTTTTCCAGCACTGTCACGAATGCTGCTCTGATCTGCTGCATTAACTAATTTGTGCTTCTCCCCCAGAAAAGAATTTATTTCCTCTCTGTGCTGGTGTCAGTGCTAATATTAGCGAGTGTTACTGAACCGTTTTACATCTGCTCTAACAGCAGCTGCTCCACAGGAGGGTGACTTGACAAGAGGACAGGGCAGAGGAGAAAAGTCACACTAGGTGCTTAGTAGAAGGGTCAGGAGGGAAGGGCTGGAGACTGTGGGCAGCTGGAGGGGGCCACAAGGCACTCAGAAGCACAGGAATGCAGAGAAGGCTCTAAATGCAATATGGACAGACCTCTTCCTCTGTGCATGTCTGAGCAGTGTGAAATGGCCCACATATGGGAGAGATCTGGTTGCTTAATTGTCACATGGGAGACCTGTCGAGGGTGAGTCAAATTAGCTCTGCTCAAAACCTGCCTGGGAAGTAGTCTGGCAAAAAAAAGAACAAGTTGTGAATTTTCTTTTCTCTTATGCTTGGAAAAAGCAAACTCAGACCATTCTGAATCAAATATGTCAAAGTTCATGTTTGAACTTCAGCAAAATAAAGGGGCTTACTGGCAGCTGACACCTCTGCAGCCAGGTGGTCCTGCTCCTAGAGGGGCACAAACAAAGCTGTGGAGCATCTCTGCTGGGCATCAGGGTGAAACAGCCTGAGTGGTACAAAGCACTGCAGCTCTGCACACTTTGTGGGTTACACACTTTTGCACTCAGGACAGTTGCCATGCTGACATTTTCCTGCACAGGCTACCTGGTGTTGTGTGGCTGACTGTGGGACCTTGGCTAGTAACTTATTTTAACAGAATATTCTGAGTTGGAAGGGACCCACAAAGATCACTGAGTCCAACTCTTAAGTGAATGTCCCATATGGGGATCAAACCAACAATCTTGGTGCTATTAGCACCATGCACTAACCAACTGAGCTAATTTTAGTGAACTTAAAAGTGTGATGATTCCTGTCTTAACATTCTTACTGCATTTCAATTAGGTAGGCAGGTGGATACTGGATCAGTGGAGGTGAAATGGAAAGCCACTTGGTCAACACGTCCAGGATTAAATTGGGAAATTCAAGAGCTTAAGAGTGTAACTATATTTTTTTGGTCCACCCTATAGAGCCAGTCAGAGCTGGGGGCTGTAACAGCATCTCCAGTGCAGGGAGAAGGCAGATCAGAAAGCAGTGTGGTAGTCTCTCAGTGTCCAACCTTGGGAAGAGCTTCAGGTTTCTTAAAAACTCTAGATTTTTTTTTTTTTTTGTTCCCAAATATTAGTGGTTTGCAAACCTTCCCTTTCCTTGCAGAGCTATGGCCCCTCCCAGAGGCCACTCACGCTGTGGCTGCCGAGCACTGGGGAGTGTGGGCTCACATAGAAAGTGTCTTTCCCAATCCACATATCATTGTGATTTCAAAACAAGTTTTCCTTCCCTGCAGGGATGAAGCCAAGAAACAGTAAGAAACTCATAGTATTAAACCCTGCATGCAAGTGCATTTTACTGTTTTAAATCTGACAAAGATTCCACACCAGAGCTGGATTTGTGCCTTCCTTGGATGCGGGCTCCAGCCCGTCCTTTGGCCAGGGTGCTGCAGGGGGTGCTGGAGATCGCAGTTTCCCACACACCCAGCAGCTCCATCACCAACCGTAGCGCTGTGTGCTGGAGACTTGTTTACATCTGAAAAGATTTATTTGTGTTGTAAAACTATCTGCTGGTGAATAGATGAAAAGAAATATGTGAGGGAAACCATAATCATTTAATACTTATTCCGTTTATTTTCTATTCATTTAGCAATGTTGGCACTCTCATTATAATTAAAGGGAGCTGGGTGGCCTTCTAATGCTTTTCCACATGTGTTTCTTCCTTCCCTCTGAAGGTGCTTGGCAGATTTAGGTCATATATTTGCTTCCTATCATGCAGCAAGGGAAAGAGGGGAAAAAATTCCCAGCACCAATCTTTTCTAATACTTCTACATTATTTCAATCCAGCAGAGGTTTGCTCTGCCTCAAGCTAAAGAAAATCTATTAGGCTCTTTAAAGAAGTAAGTCAAAGGGGATGCATCCAGGATAAGGTCAGGCAAAGATGTGTACAGCAGAGAATGATAGTGCTCAATATCATTGCTTTGGCTGCCAGGAAAAGTTCACCCCACGGGATGCCAAACTCCGCTTAAACTTGCCTCATCTTCAAATGCCTCTGCAGGCTGGAGACAAGCACTTGACACTTTTTCCTGGCTCTTGCCTGAGGTAGGTGGGAAACAAAAATTCAGAGGGCAGGACCAGATGCCCTGTCCCAGCAGTGCACATGGAGAAGGGGTTGAAACTGGAGCTGCTGCCTTCTGGGCCATTTTAAAGCGTGCTTAATAATGCACATATTTAACAGCTAATGCCTGATAAAATTATTACAGGCAGATTTTTTCTTAAAAAGCAGCACATGCAGCTCAAAAGAGGGCATGTTTAATTTTAGAGGGTGATTTATAGTTAAGATGGATGGTTAGACCTGCATCTTTGCACCCACTGCTACAGATTTTTTGTTCAGAATCTGAGATAGGAAGGGACAGAGTCACTGGAGGTTTCTGCTACACTCACAGACAGTTGCAACCAGAACAGCTTCAGAAATTAGGATCCTTTGGCGTGTGACTCAGCCCACACAAGACACCACTGCTCTGTGGAAGGTCCCATCTGTGCCTGCTGATGGTAGCAGGGCGTGAGGGTGACAGCTCAGTTAGACACCTCATGTCAGAGGGAACGAATACAGAAAGTGCTGCTGAGCTGCATCCCGCCTGCTTTTTTTGGAATCTGGCAGTTGACGCAGTTGCAAGTTCAGCATCAACCTCGGCACATCTCTGATGCTGTCACAGTCAGGTCCCTGTAGCTGCTCCTGCCTCAGTTTTGGTAGATCCTCAAGCAGTCTTTTTTTTTCCTACCTGGAGAAGGAAGACAAGGAAGAAGGGAGAGATGGGCATGCATAACTTTCTGGCATTTCTCCCAGGTGTGCTTCAATCCAGCTCCACAGCAGTTTCAAAACACCCTCAGCCTTGGCAAGCGTGCCTTTGCTCCTACTCCTTTCCCTTGGCTGTTCCTTCCCTCTCCAAATCTTGGAACTCTCACACAGCTGTCTTGTTGAATCTTTAACCTCTTCTGTATTGCAGGTGTTGTCTGTGCACTTCTAAAGCACTGCAGCCAGAGAGGAAAGGGGAAAATTAGTTTCATTTTGAAATCCTGGTCTGTGAAACCTTTTATCCAGCCACATGCCAGGAGAGAGAATAAAACTCTGAAGAGGCAGGATATGTTTTAGAAGCGATTTCACTTTCCCTACTTCAGCAGCTCTGGAGTGCTGCAACAAGAGCATGCAGCAGAAAGGAGGACAATGCTGGGTGCTGTGGTGCTGCCTGGCACTTTACCATCAGCATCAGTTTGGACATGAGCTTGGAATATAAAGTGAAGTCTGCACAGCCACTGTGGACTGACAAATTAAAAGCAATGGCCAAGAATACCATAAGCAGTAGTGACTGAGAGGGTCTGGCACCAGTAATTTAAAATGTCACAAATTGGAATTTCCAAAACCTTAATCCCCGAAGTACTGAAGTTGCCAGGAAGAGTTTGTAGTGGTTGTTGGTTGGCCAGCCTTGACAACCTCCTCTAAATACCCTGCCAACCTCCTGCTTTCACCAGAGTCCCCAGCCATGGCTTGGGGAGCTGCAGAGAGCAGCTCTTAGAAGTACACACGGTCGGTTCCTTGGCCTGGCTGCAGCCCCACTGCCAGTGCCCTGTTATCCTTATTTCAGCTGCTAATTGTTCTCCAGAGGAGTCCAATGGCAATGGGGTGTGCTTTGCTAAGATAACGGCACTTACTCTGGCTGGGAGCAAATGACAAGGGCTATCAATCCTCATGCTGCAGGGCTCAAACTGAATAGCATTTCAGGCTAGGGATAAGCCTGTACAAACTGTTCTCCACAAAAACAAAGGCATGCAAAAAGTTACTTGCTTCCTCACATGTTCTCAAACCCAGATTTGGCCTATTAAGATGTTTGCAGTTTTGGGGCATGGGAAGGAAGTTAAGCCAAATCCTATCACAGCAGAATCCCCATTTCCCTGTTTCCTGTGCTGAGGCTTTGGGAGTGGCTATGGAGTAGAACGGGTTTTGTTTTGCAACCCTGGCCTTGCCTGGGGGTGAAATGGGTGTGAGGGAGGAGCTCTCTTCAGAATGCAATGGAAGAGTTAAAATGTCTACTGGCGGCACTTCTGCCCCTCTCAGCTCTCCAGCTTGGCTCATAAAATAAAAAATTTCCTTTGGATCATGTCAACAGCAGAGGGTATCCTAATTGCCTCTGCTTCCACCCAGCAGTTCTTATTCCAACCCAACATCTCTCAGCAGCTAATTCCAGTTTTGCTTTATCTAATAAACTACAGAGAAATCCCAGTACCTTTTAAAAATCATTTCTTTGGAGATAGCTGTATCTGATTCTCTAATAAGGATTCTATTAAGAGAAGGCTCTGCTGTGCTTTGTTAAGGAATTGATGCAATTTGATTTTTATTACATGAACAGAGTAACATGGATACTAGCTGTCTCTGATACAAAGAGTCAGTGCAAAAAGTATTGTGCTTCCTCATGCAAACTAAGATAAAGTAATTAACTTTATATTAAAAAAAAATCTCTGTTGAGATCTGTTCTGCATAATTCAACACCTTGTGCCAATTAAAGAGAACTTTGGAAAATGGTTTAGGCTGTAATTTTATAAGGCTTCAGATTTGTGTGCAATTATATGTGGCTTTATGAATGTTTTGATGAGTATAATTTTGCTAGCAGAGTTTACACATTTGTTTGCTTTATTCACAAAGTGAGACCATGTAGAAGAGCTCCTGGAGCAGGTCTGAATCTCAGACTTGATGTCCCTGTCAGGGACAGAATTATTCCTGCCCAAGATAAGAATAACTCCAGCCCAGTGTCCCCTTCTTTACCATCCTCCCACCCCTCCTGCCCTTCCCAGCCCCTGAACACTGACATGGAGTTTGGATGGCAAGTCCAGAGTGGGTAAATTGGCACAGGCCCTCTAGTAACTCACTGGTATGTTCCTTGGTACCTTTCTGAGTTGCAGGGAAAATTTTAGGAGAAATTGGGAAACACCAGAATGAGGACCAATTGGAACCTGGCTGAGAACCACTGACGACAGCACAGGCCCCCTCTCTGGTGGGTAGTCCCTGTGCACTATTGCCTCTGGGAAGATGGTTTCTTCAGACCCGCTGAAGCACCAGGGTAAACCCATCACCATGTGTGCCTGGCCCAGCTGCTCCCCAGCCCTGTGGGTAACAGAGCCTGGACGGGTGCAAAAAGTCCTGAGAGAAACATTCAGGGCAGGTAGAAGTTTTCTGTCACCACTGAAAGCCCATCTTAATGCTGGGAGCAGCTCATACTGCTTCCCTGTAAGGCAGAGAACTATCACAGTTAGTGCTCCTCTGACTTTAATTTGTGGCAGGGCTCAAAATAGCTTAAAAATATACAGTCAGAACAAAGCATTTCTTGCTATCCTGGGATGCAGCAACTCAGGATGTTTACTTGATTGTTGTGGCTTTCTTAGAAGATGTAGTGAGGATGGCTGTGATAAATAAAGACTGTTCAGTACTGGCAACAGTAAAAAAAAAATAAAATCCATAGTATGGATGGATTAGGCCAACACCAAGAGATTAGGTGGTATCCAATCAACTATTAAATAGGATAAATACCATAAACATTCGAGCTAAGATTTTAAAGAAGAAATTGCTAGATGAAGGTCAAAGTGAGAAGCAAAGACAGTTTCTTCTCTCAACAGCCTGTCTACTTACCTGGGCTGATAAGCTACACATGAGGGTGACTCAGTTAAGAGGATAATAATTAACAATCCTCCAAAGCAGGCAAACTCTGTCACTGAGCCAGTCAGGAGTCTCATTCCTGCTTTCATATCCTCAGCTATGTGAGTGCTGCAAGTCACTTATGCCAGTGTTAGGAAGTTAAGGTAGAACAGCAGCTGACATGTTTTACCTGACTTTTCTTGAAGCAGCTTGATTTGACCCGACTGACATCTGGAGGGTGCCCTGCTGGGCTTGAGTGTGTGGCTCCCTGTGCCACAGGTGGAGACTCTGAGACTCACAACTTTATCCCAGTATTTGGGCTTCCAATACTTAGAAATGTTCTTCCTATTCTATCTACATATTTATCATCTGTGTCTAATCTGTATCCATATCTTTATCCATATCTTTTTGCTCCTATGTCTGTTTAGATATAGCTAGACTATGCTTAAGGTTTCTCCTAGTATTAATTTTTCTATTATAATAATCCTTAGCAGCCCTAATTAAATAAGATCCAAATAATACACTAATTTCCATTGGAGTTATCTACTATTTCTTTGGGTGTTTCTCTAAAACATTCATGTTTTACTCGGTGAATTTTACTTTGAGCCCATGGCCATGTGATTAATCCAGAGAGCATCTTCTTTGTTTACTTCCAAACTGCTTTGAGGATGTTAAATGGGGTGGAGGCCAGTATATCCCTTCACCAGTGTTTCCTGAGCAGTTATCACTGTACCCAGCATGCTCAGCACAGAGGATATGTATATACACACAAGCTCACTTTAAGTAAAAGACTCTGACCTAAAGAAATTACATATTTAGACAAGTAAGACATGGAGTGGGTGGAAGAAAATTAGACTCTTCTTCCCTCTAAGTGGGAGAAAAGAGGGAAAGATCTGACTCAGAAGTATTAAATAATATTAGATCTTTTTATAGCACAAAAAAATGAAGTTGCTTTCAAAACTCTAGTATAATAAAAATGGCACAGCACCATAAGAGTAGAGTCATGTATATCTGTATTAGGGCATCTATACTAATAGATCTTATATCTGTCCTGAAAGAGCAATACAGTACCCAGCTACAAAGAACTTTTACACTGATACAATTTATAAAATGGTATTGATTTACTCTTGCAGTAGAAAAGCATGTCTCGGGCCAGTGAAACAATGAACTGGTAAAAACATTCTGGGTAGTGGTCTGTAGGAGAGCTTGAAACTACATTTAGCTCTTCCACAGATACAAGAAAGGGATAATTTTTCACTTCCATTTCTATTTTTTCTCTAGATTTTAATATTTAGGAAGGAATCTGCGGCAAAACCCAACCCACCAGTGAGTTCATTTGGGAAACAATAAAGATTTTGAAAACTAATGTTATATGTTCTTTTAAGCCATCTATGTGATCCAAAGACTACTGTAAATCTCACAGACAGAGGCTTCTTACCAGAATGTCATTATTTTCTCTTCCTGAGATTATTCAGTTTAGTAATCCCACAAAACCAGCATGTTTCAGTTAGGCAGAGTCAATAAAAGAAAATCATTGCTTATAAAACAGATGCAAGTTCTCCCCTGCCCCACCAGGCTGTCTGATTTTTATCTATTACTTGCTATTTGAATTGGGCCCAATAGTTTTGTTAAATACTTTTTTTCTGTTTTCCAAACCAACCTGTCACTCTCCGTTAGACAAGAGGGCGAACTTCTGGTTACAGCTGTAGCTTGCAAGTCAGTAAAACTAAGTGTTGCCTCTGACTCTGCAACAGTATATTTGCACCCTGAATTTTTACTGTATTTGTTAAATGCTTTTATTTTTCTTAATATGGAATTATCATTGTGCTACAACCTCTAGTGAGAATTAAGATAAAGGTACAACTGCTTCAATGTTACTGTACTATTAGTCCTATATATTTCTCCCTGTCTGTGTTGGAATTTGAATTGCTTTGTCTGTCCCAGTATAATAGCCTGGCCCATGAGCTTCCAGGCTAATGAAGAGAGTCTGTTGTGGATCTGTGTCTTATATCCCTAGAGCTCTGCCACAGTAATAGATTGAGTGCTGAGACCTACAATTTTTTTTTTTCCACAAAATTCATTGGACCATCTGTGAGGTCTCTTTTGCTATGTCAAAATTGCTTAGAATTCTTCATAGATTCAGAGTTGCTGCTTGGAAGGTCACACTATGGATGGTATAGACAGTATGATCACATTTGCCTTTTCCTCCTTTGAGATCTGAGCTAACAACATCTGCGTGCAAATGCATGCAGAAAGGCTGAATCTTGAGGCCATGTCCATGGGATTATGAGATTAGAGATTCACTGGGGACAATCCTTTACTGTTGTGAAGGTCAGCCAATATGCCCATGGAAGGTCCTTCAGCCCCAACAATACCAAACAATCTATCAAATCCATCAGTAATCTATCAAAAGACCCTTCACATGAGTAGGAATCCAAGAACTGAATTGATTGCCTGTGCATGCCAGCTTTGTGACCTCTTCTAGCAAGAATGTGGTGTAAAGAATTCTGTATTGCAGAGGGATGTTTGTAGGGATATATATTAGAGTTACGTTAATTATACAAAGCACCTGGAGATCCTAAGAGGGAAACTGTTGAAGAAATGTAAAGCATCATTTTTATACTGAAAATTAGAGAACTGCCAAGGTTTTCTTGTCAAACAGGAATAGCAAGGTTTTGATTCTGAACTTTTTAAAGTAGCCTTTAATAAGCAAATACTTTAAAATGTGAAGGCTATTGACTTACGAACATTTGTAATCCGCTTCTGTCTAGGGAGAACTGTAAGCTTCTTCATGCAAATGATGTGAAGAATAGTTTAAGCCATCGATGGAATGCACCAGGGTAAGCTTTTTAATACGAGAAGCACCAATGAGCTTTTGAAACACATCTTCAATTTTTTTTTTCCCCCAAAAAATGGATTAGTTGTCTTTTGTTATTTTTAAGCCTTTTCTAGAGATCAGCTGGTGGCACTGATAAATTATCCGTGGAGCTAAACAATCTCTGCTAATTTAAAGCACCCTTTTCCATCAGGGAGACTGGTCTGAATGGAATGTGTTACTTCCCATTGACATGATTTTATGAAAGATTTCCTTATGGCAACACTTGCTTCACTTACAGTGCATTACTTTAACATAGCATGTCATGGTGATGGAAAAGAGCATATCCAGGAATGTCAGGCCAGGGATGTAATGCAGTGAAAAAAAAAAAGCCCACACATGACTTCCTACCTGATGTTCACCCTGCTATGGTGCACTCTCCACACTCATATAAATATGAGAAGTGGTGCATTTTGAATGTTAGTACTGAGGCAGAACTGGGTCTATCTTCTGTCCTGGTACAGAAGTCAGATGGATTACCTCAAGTATTGCATCTTTGCAAGCAAATTTAGTGCAAGATACTAAGAGAGTTATCAGACCATCATGATTATTTTAAATATATTAGAATTAATTTTGACATGCCAGTTAAATATAATCTACTTTTGCGAAGGGTGACAATTTCTATTGTAAAGGTAGTATTGCCAGAGCAGACTGTAATCCCAGTTGTTCATAAATTCAGCAATGGCTGAATGCAACCTTCAAACACAGTTCAGGAAACCCCACAATATTTAATTATGGAGAAGGTTGCCCACAAGAGCTGCTCTAACCTCTGGTAGTTAGAGGTTGTGTTAAAGCCTGAGGCATGTGGGTTTGTGGGTTTATATGCCTTTCAAGAATTCTGTGTTTTATAAAATCCTTCTTGGAGGATTTTCTTGAGGCTGTTGATTTTCTTACCCAGTGAATGTCCATTCTTTTCCCAATACAGGGACATTATTGACTTCTGGGAAGAAGCTTCCCAGGATACCTATGCATCAGGAAGAAAATTCCTTCCTTTGTGTAAACAGTTAATAAAATTGTCTTGCTTCCAGTGAAACAAAACATGAATATATATATGGTGTATATATAGACCACTCATGAAATGTTTATTTTTAAGTTGAGAGAACAGTAAAGATAACTCACTTTCATTTACATTTACATGTGTCATAAAATGTGATATGTTATATGGTGATCAATGAAATATTTTTTTGGATGGTAAAAGGTCCTAGATTATTTTTGGCTGATGCTGTTATTATCTGATATACTCCTCAGGGAAAGTCTTGAGCTCTGAGACACCCTGTATTTTTGTTTTCCTCTTAGGGAGTTCAGCTGAGCTGAAGCAGTAAAGATGAGTATTGACTCAAGTAATTTTGCAGTGTTGTACAGCAGGAAGTGTAAGTCATATTTCCAAAGGTTATACTCAGATAACTCAGATTTGGCTTTGGATTGTCATCAGCCACTTCACAGCCCAGTTGTATCTTGGTTTAATTAGCCCAGCAATCAGTTATACAGGAACATTTTTGTCACTATAACCAGGCTTTCAAACTAGATGTCCTGCCATACAAAAGGGCATGATCTATGGCAAGCTGTGGGGAAGGGCAGCAGCTCTGCATCTTACTTTTCTTGGCAGGGAAAGATAGAAAAAACAATATCTATGCAAAAGATAGAGGTGTAAGCATTGTCCCCATTAGCATGCAGTGATCCTTCCTCGTATGGGCTCAAAGCAAGAAATACCGTTTTAAGAATGGGGAAAGAAATTCAGGTAAATTCCTGCTACCAGTTTCTTGATCTGTATTCATACTTTTTTTTCATATTTAACACTTCCCATAATTCTTGAAATCAAGCAAACAAATGCATAGGTGCTGCAAATGATCTTGCAGCAACTTGAAATTGCAAAGATGTAGGGAATCTAGCAACTAGAGGAAAGAGTTAAGCATGCAAGGATTTTATATTGTAGCAAAACAGCAGTAGCAAATTGTACCTGGGTTTCCTTTCATTATTCTGAACTCTTTAACCTGAAGGGCTGTAATCCACTAGTCTGATAAAGCACAACGTGCATGACTTTAACACCACTGTTATTCTCTTATCCACAAAGTATATTGCCAATGTAAAACAAGGCATGAGTGCTAATTACTTTTGTTAAAGCTTGTATTTTCATGGTAACTTAATAGAGCTAATATCCAGGGTAATTCACCATGTTCCAAATACTTACAGCCAGATTTCACATTTTTCTTTGTAGTGCTAAAGGTACTGGAATTATGTAAGGACAAACAATACCCACAGTGGCATTTAGACTCTTCCTCAAATGACTTACACAGCACCTCTTTGAAGTCCCTAATACGAACAGTGTCTGAGTAGGCTGCAAGTTTTCCTCCCTGGTGCACACAGTTCTCTCTAAGAGCTGGCACAATATTCACCCTTTCTGTCTTCTCCTAATTTTTAAAAATTGGGATGATTATAAAATAGTATTTCCCCTCCCCTTTATAGTAGAATTTTTGGCATTTCGGGGAACAATGAAGAAACATCTCCCAGATTATGAAATGTCAACATTTTGCTTTGCCAGGACAGTGCTCAGGAGGTGAAATTCACATCCATCTTGTCTCTCCTTGTGTCTCATGGCCAGGCTCCCACGTAGGATTTCATTTTCCAGGGAGACTGGACCCACTGTGGGAGGCAGTTCACTGTGGGATCCACACTGCTGTGAGAACATGGTTTCACCTCCCTCCAGCAACAAGTGGACCAGTTAAAGGGAGCCCAGGAAAGTGGACAGAGAATGACTAGAGTTTTTAAAGGTATGAGCTATGGAGACATACCTGACTTGGTGTCATGGTTTTGCTTTGTGCTGTACAAGGTTAAAAATTGTTCCTTTTTTCCCTTGCCTGGTTTTGGGGGAGGAGAA
>JAWWES010000171.1:12512743-12527674 GCA_035583135.1 Lophotriccus pileatus
TAGGGGGAGGAGTTTTGGGTCTCCCCTGTGGTTTGGTCTCAACAAAACACTTGTGTCCCACTCAAACGCAGACACTTGGGTAGTCTGAAGAAAAAGAGAGTGAAGAGGAAGGCACAAGAATAGCCACTGTATTTTATTTCAATCTTTTTTCTACATATGCATAAAGCAAAAAGTGTCAGGCTGCCAGGTCCATCAGGGATGTATGTCAGTTAGACCTCCAGGGACAAAAATTATTATAGAATAACAAGTAGGGGAGGTCTCAGTCTTTACTGCTGGGGTCTCTTAAGAACAGCTTGTTTGAATATAGGCTGCTTTAGGGTGGGTGAATAGACTTTTTAGGGTCCATTACTATTAACTTTTTGAGAAAAACTGACAGTTTAACATGTAACTATCTTGGAAATACCTGGGCCAACAGACAAGTGAGAAAAATGAAAAAGAGAAGAGGAGCTGCTTTCTGGTCTGTTTGGGTGGCAGAAACACTCCCCAGGTCTGCCTGTCTGAGCAGACCTCTTTATGAAATCTATGTACATTTGTACCACTTTATATTTAGCTTAATAATTTATCAATGGTTAATATTTCAAAAGAGTAAAGTAGAAAATCAGATAAAATTTTTATACCTGCTATTAAAAGTTGAATGGAGCATTGAGAGACAATCCAAGCAATCATCCCCCCAGATCTATGTACTGAATCAGCCTGGTTCCAAGCAAAAATGGAACCCTTACACTTTGTTTTGTGCTGGGCATGAATGTTTGTCTGTTGGCCTCGCAGCAGTGATGGCCTCTCCCAGATGTAAACTTTCAGCTGGTCACCAGCTCCTGCCAGGTCACTGTTAAAGAGACCCCGAAACCTGTTACATGATTACTTAATGGCTTTTGTTACTGCTGTGGTACATGAAATATCGAAGGGGTGATCTTTCAGCTAGTGTAATGCTGACTCATGCACTTTAAAGTCTCTGCTGCTACTAATATCAGTGGCACTGAAGTGATTTGTGATATTTTGCTGCTTTGATGTGTCATGGCATAATTGACTGAAAAATCTCTAACCTATCTGGCCATCACCTTATGTGGAACCTGTTGCTCCTGACATAAAAAATAGTAATACAAAAATAATTTTAAAAGAAAGGAAGGAAAACAGATAGAAACACCAGAAACTGCTTAAATGTTAGGCAATATTAAAATAGATTTTAAGAAGTTTTAGAGGCTTTTCTTTGGGGGTATTTTTTTGCTTATTCAGTAAAAATGGCAGGAGTAATATAATAAGCTGTATGGTATTTTATAGCAGGTTTAATGCAGTCTAAGTCCATTAAGGGACCTTTCCTCTGCTTTTTTGAAAAAGGTCTTTCAATTTTCTTTTTCAAGGGAAACACCGTTCACTTTTCTTTTTTCAGTTTAATGGCTTAATGCACTGAGTCAAGCACGAGGTGGAGAGTATCTTTCTTAGGAAGTCAATAAACTCTTACTACAATAAGTCAGAGGAAATTTGTCGATTTTGGTGGTAACAGAAGCTAGGCAAAGACATGACTACTGCTGCATGTACCTGTGGCTGAAGAAGAGCACAGACCTGTGATCTGGTAAGCAACTCGCAGTCATGGTCAAACATTTTAGATAAGGAAGCAACAAAAAGTAGAGTAACCAAAGAAGATAACTGAGGGAATTGTGTCTAAAAAACTGCACCAAAGCTAAAAGATGTTTGTTTGGGTTTTATTCTCAAAAGGTAGTGCTTTTGTACTGTGCAGGGCTTTTAAGAACCTTTTTTGTGGTGTGCCGAAGCAAGCTTACAGTGTTGTGGATGGACGTACATGTAAATGGATATTCACACTCTCTGACTTCAGGCATATATGCTATGTCACTAGTGAAGTCTGGCATTGTACAACTCCCCACTCCCGAGTTAGATGTTGCTCTCCATGAGCAACAGAGGCAGCCATGACCTGTCACTGGTACATTAAATTTAGGTGGTGTAACTGTGGCCTGCTCTCTAATATAGTTGTGTGCATAATGGAAAAACATGTCTGTTTTCTTCCATCCAAAAAAAGTTCTGTACATGTTAATTTCTGGAGTTAAAACTGCCGTCTGAGGCTTTTGCTAAACAGCGGATACAGAAACTCATGGCCTTGTTATATCACATGAGAGTATCCTCACTCATTTGCATGGGAAGAAAATGAGAAGAGACCAAACAGTACCTGAGTCTTTGAGTAGCCTTTTGCCTTTCAACATCTATGCACCCAAAGGTGATGCATCCTGCAAGAATCACAAAGGAGATGGCTGAATTGCTGTCTTATCCGTAACAACTCATTCCATTCGTCCCCAACAATTCCAATAATACAAACACTTATTCAATAAAGAGATGATCTACACCTCTTTGATGTTAATAGGTCTGTTTCTATTGACTGCAGCAAGTTTTGGATGAGGCTGTGAAGATCTTTTTTCTGCATGCTGCTTGCTTAACTGGTCAAACAATGTTTCTTAGCACATGCCTGTGAGGCAAAGTGTGCCATCTTCTCACAAGAGCACTTGCTAGGTTCAGTCTTTCATCTTTAATTATTTACTGGGGATGTGTGTTAATAGTCAAAACCCAAAGCTACCAAAAAGCTCTGTCTGAAATATTGTATCACATGGAGGATATTTGCTTAAAAGAATCAGATTCTCTAAACTTTAGAATAGCAGTCAAAACTTACAGCTCTCAGAAAGAAAAGAATTATAAGTACACTAGTTTTGTATTGATTTAACATTCATCATTATTTTGTATTGTTAACATCTCTAAAATTATTTGAAAAATAAAACTATTTTAGTAATCATTAATTCCCACCATGCCATTAAAAATATTTGTGACTTGAATGAACTTTTTTACTGAAGCCTTAGAGATATCTTCCAGTCTACTTACTTAAAATATTTATGCATTATAGACTATGGAGAAAAAGAGGTTCTCATATTCTTTTAGGATTAAGAAATTTTTCACAAATGTACAATAAGGCTTAATTTTTTCTAGACTTAGCTAAGAATAATATAAAAATGTTACAGTGTCAAATCCCCAAATGATAAAGTAGTATGAGATTATATTGGTGTCATTAAGAAATGGGATTAATGCCTGGGATATTGTTTAGTTTGAACAACAAGATAGAGTAGCATTTCTCATTCCCCAGAAAAGAAAAGAGCATGTGTGTGTGTGGTTGGTGCCCACAGTCAGCTGGTATCTATTGATTCCCCTGGACTCAATATCCTAACACTGGGGTAAGAAACTCAGTGAGCTCTCATCTCATACTCATGTACCCAAGGGTGGAAAGGTGAAATAGAAGGACCCTGGAGGTTTTATCAGCATTAAAAGTGGGAGTTCAGGTCCATCCACCTGCCTATACTGGATCGTGAGGGTTAAAGGTCTCCCTTCACTGAGAAAACCTACCCAAGAAAGGTGCCAGCCAGAGCAGAGAACCCTTATGACCCCCCAGTGAAACAAACTACCTTGAGACTAAAGGTGCCCAAAGGTCTGATGAGGAGAAGGCATAGCAGTGGGGTCACCTGCAGGGTAGAGAGTGCAGGTTTGCAAGAGCCCTCTTGCTTCTGGCTCCTGTCACACCCCACAGCTGATGGGGCTTCAGGCTTGTCCTTGCCTGGAGACTTTACAGTTGTGGGTAAAATGCATAATAAACCTCAGCAGTGCTGCCTGAGGATGCAAGTATCCTGGTAACTGGTGATGTTTGGGGTCAATACAAGATCCTCTGCCTGCTCCTCACATGTGTCAGTGAGCAACTCAACGAGGGGACAGGTCAGCCTTGTCACAGAGACCAGGTAAGAAGATAAAGCCAGGCCAAAAAGAGTCCTCCTCAGGGATTTTCTTTTGCCTGTTGGGTACTTTTCACTTCTTGACGCACATAGTTTAACTTACTTGTAGTTAAAGATTTATTTTTTTTCTCTTGATAAGACTCCCAGTTCTATTCTCCATTTAGACATTTTGTATAATTAATGTTTTTGCTGCTGGGTTTTAAATTTTTTTAAAATAAGCTCTGCAACTGTTGACATAATTTAGCAATGTACAAATTGAATGTAACAAATTGTCCTAGGACAGATGTATGACAGAAGACCTCTTTTGAAGGAATGACCTTTCTGCAGTAAATAACATTTTCTTTCCTACCCTTACCACTAATTTACTGTTCATGTAGCAACAAGTTGCAATTATAAATGTCTAGACTTTTTAGGGAGCAATCTGGAATGATGAAAAGTCAGGTTGTTGGCTGTATGTTTTGATCACTATTCCTTGAAGTGTAGAGTACCATTTAGTCATGCTATTTACAGCGATACCAAAGACCAGGAGTATTTAATGTGTAAATGTGGAATAAGCAACACTGTGTGGTGTTCAGAGGATATTAAACCCCACAATTTTGAAGAGAGGAGAGCAGCGAACTTTCTCGCTTCCTGGTGTTTTTGTCTCACCTTCTTTTGCCTATGGCATTTATTTCTCCATAGTGAGACTAAGCCACAGCTAGAAACACTCTTGCAATACTGATTCTCAGGCAGATGCTTGAAATACCTGACTTTATTCTCATTTATATATTGATGCTCTATTGCACTGCCAGAAGCATGTAAATCACAGCAAGACTCATCTTTGACTACTAGTTTTGATGTAAATTGCTGTACAATAAGCAAGAAATGAACTAAAGGCTACAAAGCAGGTTCAAAGAAAGTCCCCCAAGAGACATTTTAAATTTTATGTTATCCAGAAAACACACATCCCTTTTACCAAATCCCCAGCTGTGACAACTGATATGGTAATCTGGGAAAGAAGGCAGACAGTTTCTATGCTATTAATGTCCTTAGGTATTTAGAAGATGGCAAAGAAATGTATGTGGGGCTCCACTTTGGCATTATCTGCACCTCGAGCTGTATGACTGTTCCAAGATTTGATTTCACCACATTGCCAGGGTTGGAGGTGACAATGAGGGAGATCATGGAACTTGAATTTCTTCTTCTTTTGATCATTGTTTTGTGGGAGGAGGGTGGGGAAAGGCACTTCAGTAGATGATGGTCTCTCCAGAGCTCTGCATACAGGGATTCACCCTTTACATACTGTACTGGTAGCAATTTGTCTGCAGTTTCTTCCATTGTTGCCAGTGGAAAAAAACCGACAGGCTTTTCAGAAACCTGGGGAAGCTATTAGTGCAGTTTGGAAGAGTTTGCCAGGCACACTGCTCAGAGCCAGATTTAGTCCTTGGTATCTTTGCAGCTCTGGCTGTGAAGAATAGGAAACAACATGTAGAGACAACAGGGGAGAAGGAAACGTTAGCTGTAAGCTAAAGGGAAAGAGACAAAGAGCTTCTTCAAACAGTGAAAGAAAACAGAGTAGCAAAAAGGAAAACTTTTCTTCTGGCTGCCCTGTGACAGTCGAGGAGGCAAAGGTGAGGTCTTACAAGCTCATCCACTACACAGAGGGAATCCATGTTGCTGCCAATGTGCATTCAGCTAATTGCAGGTTTTCTATGCACAAATGAAAACTTTCTCTGTCTTAGGCTCATGAATACATCATTCTTCTCCTTACATCCTAGCTGTAGTGCCTTCTCCCCCACTCCCTTTGCAGACCTCCAAGTGCTACCCATTAGCATCCTTCCCTCAGGCCTTATAATGGTGATTTCTTGCTTCTGGCCTCATGTCAGCTGGTTTTCTTTCTGGCTCTTCACAGCCCTCTGCACTTTATAAAAAGGGATTATCATCACTATGCATGATTAGAAGCTAACAGCAGTATTCTTAACCTGTGTCACTGTAAAACATAAAGAAGACTAAACCCCAGAGACTATATAGTTTAGCTAATAGCAGACACAGTGTTTACATTGTGAATGAAATCAGTTCTGAACAGTGGTAAAAATGTTAGGCATTAATGCCCTCACGTTGTGCAAACTCCAGTCAACCAGTGTGGGAAGGACAAGAGAAGGTCAGAGCAAGTGGCCTTTTTGGGAATCTGGGACATAATTTAGGGTCTTCAGCAATGTGTTTGACCCATTACCTAAAACTGTGACTACAAGTCCAGTGATATTAACAGAGCCAACATCCCAACTACCAGAATTTTCCCTCGGAAAAAAAGCTTGAACCTTTCAATCCAGAACTGTAGGAGCCCTAATTACTGGAGTAATCAGACTAAAGTTCAATATAAATCTCTGGCACAATTAAGTTTTGCCTTTGGTCTGAACTTTTTGGCAATTGTGGGACTTACCTTGAATTTGTTCACCTGCGATTTGTCTGGAGGTATCAAATGGTTCATGTAGGTATCCACTAAATCCTTTCTTGTCCAGATCTGGTTTGCCAAGGTCCTAAATTAGGTTCCACTGCCAATTTCTTCTCCCCCTCCTCCATTTTCTGCAATGTTGAGGTGGTGCAGCTATTTAATATTAAACTTAAAGGCAAACAATTTGTATTCATCTCTCAAAGGAGAAGGAAGAATAAGCAAATGCTCTATTACGATTGTGTGCATTTATATTTGATAAAAATGGTTGCAATTTATATGCAAATTAAGCATGACTCAGCCTCCTGGCAATTTGTCAGTAGGACCCTCAGCATCACAAACCATTTATGCCCCTACCTAAGCAGCCCTGGGGCTGTCTGGAGGCATTTTAGTGAAGGGAAGCTGAATTCTGCTTTAAGGGGTTGTAAACACATTCAAACAATGTGTTTACACAGGTACAAGCCTGGCTTGCAACCTCTCTCCGAATGACTGGCTCAACGTTGCTCATTCCTAAAGATGCTTTCTTGTACAGTGCTGCTTTTCATAACCTCTCCTTTCCTGCAGAGGCTCAGTGGTAAATGTGTCTTGGCTTTAAAGCACAGATCTCCGCAGCTTCACAGCTTCTTTGGTATACTCACAGTGAGCTTGGGATTGAAACCTCTTCTTGGGCCACATAAGACTTCACTACCACGTATTACTACTACTACACGTATTACTACTACTAATATTACTACTATTACTACGTATTACCAGCTCCCTCAACACTCTACAGCTTTGAAATATGGCATCAAAATCATGAGTACCATTTCTCAGTTCTACTGGAAAATGCCCTTGGTCACCATCCTGACTAACCTTCTATTCCTTATTTTTTTCCCAGTGGTTTCCACCATTACACTTCTACTTCCTTTATCTATCCCATTTTCCTTCAACAATAAAAACCGAGGAGTACAGACTACGTCTTTTCTGTCTGACCTTCCTGCCATGTCAGGGGGACATTTCATAATTTGTCTGGGGAAAGAACCATTTCTTGTGTCTGCGTGCTCTTACTTAACCCTCATTTTGGAGAGGTACATTTAGGGGTATAAAAGCAGACATCACATACTTCCACGGCCCTCTGCCTGCTGCTGATGCGCATCAACGTGAGGACACCATGAAGAGGAGCAGACCACCCTACTGGCAAAACAGAGACTTGTGTGAGACAGATGACCCACACATGGGCTCAGGAAGGGCTCTCGAGAGCTATCACAGAGAAAAATGCAGCCATGGCAGCCAAAAAAAAAACAACCAAGGAGGAGAGACAGACAAGACCAGCTCCAGGGAAGCCTCAGTGTGAGAGTCTGTAATGCAATACTGTCAGTAACAAATAACCCATCTAAACAACACAAGAAGCAGATGGACAAGGAGAAGTAATAACAGAGCTCTTCTCTATATTAGATTTAATTTTGTTAAAGGATGGCTGGAATTAACTCTGGTTAGATAATGCATTTGTAAATGCTAGTATAGGCAGTCTGCAAACATTTATTCCCGAAGATGAATGTTTGTGGCTTACTGAACTGGCTGGCTAACACAAGTTAACTGGCAATCAATTATAGCAGTGATATACCACGATAGGGGAACCTAAACCACCCATGACTTGGTTTGCTCTTTGTGATTGTTAATGGATTAAAAAGTGAGCTCTTAAAGAGAAGATGAAAAAATATGCATGTTGTTTGAGGGCCTTTGTATTCCCAATAGCTTTCAAGCACAGGCAGAAGCAATCTTTCCTTTGTATATATGAGGAAATCAGAGGAGGAAATTAGTTTTTATTATTGGCATTGTCATGCCAAAAAAAACAGGGTCACTGAAAAAGCCAGTGTGCATTTTTCAGATCACCTTATCTTCCCAAGAAAGAAAAAAGCTATTAATGAAAGAGAAATTAAAAAATATAAATCATCATATATAGAGAAGCCTGTAAAAAATATAACATGTCATTTATGATGAGAATGAAAGTTTGCAGCTGTAGAATTCAGTAGCACTGGTGCAAACATTTCAAAGTCAGCTGCAAGGTATTATTTATTGGATAGTTTCATTTGAATTAAACTCACTTTAAAGTTCCAGAAAGAATGCTCACATCTACATTTTTCATTCAAGGTTTTGCAGTTCTGGGTGACATTCTCCTTCTCCTCTCCTCCCCACCCTCCCAGAGATGAGAGACTAATCCTATACAGAGCCACTGTAGATATAATTGAACCCCAGGGTGCTTCAGCCGTACTGCTTTGACATGAATTCTATATAAAAGTGTTTCTGTTACTCTACATTTATGCTGTCTGTGGATTTTAGTGGTGATTTACAATACTGATTGATTACTATCTATCTTCCTTGATATTCTGCTTTACATTCCCCTTCAGAGAGGCTGAATTAATCACTGACAAGGCCAGCAGTCTTAAAAGTATATCATGAAGCCACATTGTTTTATTAGGCACATGTTCTGATAACACATTGTTTTTAAAAATGGCATTTCTCCTAGGATCCAAGCAGTAAAGCTCATGGACCCCTGGCCAAAGAAAAAACAAAACAAAACCAAACCTACTGAAAAAAAATCCACATTAAAATTTAGTTAATCTGAACTAATTTCTTTCTCTCTTAAATTATTAAATAAAAATAATCCCTTCAGGTGTTCCTTAAATGAAGTTTCTTCTATTCTGAAACTCTCCTCTGTAATTTTACAAATAGAAATGCTTTATCTAAAAATCCCAGGAAAAAACCCCGTTATAATTACAAATTTTCTCACTTTTAATCTTTTTTTTTCCCATCTGAAAATACTCATCATGATTTATGAGTAGCTTCAGCATTACATGTGCATTTTAGGCATGTTTTGACAATCTAGTTTGAAGGAACTCAAGCCATTAGAAATAATTTAAGAATTTTTTATGGATAACACACTGGTTCTTCGAAAAATACATCCTATGGATTTGCTTTGTCCTTGTGAAATCACCTTGGCTGATTAGTGGCACTCACTTGTTCTACAAAACCTGCATAAATTAAAGCAATGTTTGTGTTACTACTACACATGCTGGTGGTAACTGAAGGATTCCATCGAGCTCAGTGACATTTGGACCAGAGTAATTACTGGCACTTGTGTAGTGATATCAAGAAGGGTGAGTTTGTGGGCTGCTTGGCACCACTAATAATAAAATGCTGCAGTGTCCTGCTTTTTATCTTTCTCTCACATATTATCTGCTCTAATTTCTTGTCCCTCTGTGGAAGGTTTCTGGTCTGGAGTGAATGGTGACAAACAGGCTGGCTGCTTCTCAACACAAGGAAACTCCCTTTTCTAATCTGTCCCATTACATTTCTCCCTGCATTTGATTTGTACAGGCTGTAAGGGGTCTGTGGGAAATGGCCCTTGGTTTCAGCAAAGGTGGGGTTTTACCCTTTAATGCTGGAACAATTCCTTCTCCTTATGCATTCCCATGACAAAGGCTGTGTTTGTGACACAGAGAAACACAAGACTTTGGAATAAAGTGTGTGATCATAGCAGAAAATAAATCTCCTTTACCAGGCAATGTCTGACCCCCAAATTCCTTACAAGGTCTTGTTCTGACACACAGATGTGCAAATAAACCAGGATACTCCAAATGAAGTTAAGAAGGGGTTGAAAAGCAAAACTTGGGAAGGCAGGAGAGCTCTGGGGTTATTGTCCTTCGTATTGAAACTTGGTCAAATGCTATGATGTTTAGCTGCCAAACACTTCAAGTATATTCCTGAAAAGCAGTGTGCTGTAAGCTGTGACTTGCAGTTCTGTCAGAGCAGTAGGATCTCCTGGTGTACTTTATCCCTGAAAAAGCAGGTAAACATCCCTGAAGTGTGCATTTTGCAACAGTGAGTGGTTAAGAGGAAATGATGGGCATAATTACAGTATGTGCTTTGTGCTATTAAGCCAGGCAGCCAGCTAGTTGACTGTGTGCCCCAGGGCCAGTTTCTAAGTTATCTCTACCAAAGTGGAAACCAAACTTCAGTTTAATTTTGTTTGACTTGTAGGATCCGATGTGCACATAATTTGGAAAGAGCTAATTTGCTGGTAAGCAGCTTTTAACATTTCACATTAGATTAGAACAGGATATGCTCTAGAGGTTTTGGATGATTATTCACTAAACAAACAAGCAAACAAACAAAAATCAGTAGCATGTAGAGCTGAACTGCTGCAAAGAATATTAGATTTAAGAGAAAGGAAAGGCAGAATTAGAGAGAAGACAAGACTGCTGGGGAGGTGAAACAAATACATGGGGTGTATAAGTAAATGCAATTTCATCTGTTTCTGTATTGATTCTCCATACAGTTTGGCAGTAATATAAATATTGCAGTTTGTACTCTTTTTGTGGTGTGTGTCAACATTTATCCCAAGAGTTGAAGACATTTGGGAGTGAACTTGGAAAGCACATGCCCAACACAGGAACACATTTTGCATTGACTTAAGTGAGACTGTGTTCCTGAGTGTGTTGTGTTAAAATTTAATATGTCAAGGTAATTTATTATATGACTTGAAGTTATTGAAGTGCCACAGGCTCCAAAGTCACCTGTGGATTGGTCATTGAACTAGTCTATTATTTCTCCCATTCCCACTGTGTTCAACAACTCCACTTGTGTTCCTCACTTCTTTTTATGTCTCTTTGTCATCTCACTATAGGAAACATTTTACTCAATGGCCATTCTCCACAAAGTCCCTTGTCAATCTCCCCCCCACGCTGCCTCCAGCTCCTGTCACTGCCTGATTTCTGCCTCAGTTATTTCCATCTAAGTGGTTCATTTTTGTAAATTCAATATTTCTTTTTTTATTGTGCTGAAATGGCTATTCCCAAAGTCTCAAATGTCTTTTTGGCCACATTTCAGACCTTCTGGTCACCTTAATCCTCTTTATCCTCTCAACTGTTTTTGCTGGTCCCTCCATTATATATTTCCAAGCCATCTGAGATTCCTCCAACCTCTTAGGGTGCCCCTCCCTTTCCCCAGCCTCAGAGATCTCCCACTCACTCAAACTTGTTCAATTGCCATTTTCATGGAAATGAACCCAGTCTCTTCTCACTCCTGCTCTGTCTGTAACCACACCTCCTTTCTTTTGCATTGCAGGTTGTCCCTGTAAAATGGATTGGTGTCAAATGAAATGACCAACCCCAATTTTTCATGGAAACCTCCTTTCCCTCTCTATGACCTTAACCAAACAATGTTGTTGCCCAGTTCCTACTTCAGTTTTCCCATGAATAAATCAGACCAAGGAGTATGTGCATGTGTGTGCACACTCGAGCTTCCTCTCATGTGGGCGAGAATTAGACGACATCATCTGTGAAGCAACTGAGATACTATTTTTGTGCAGTTGTTTTCAAATACTGGTTTACCAACTCTGAAAAATATAAAAGAAAATTTCAAAAGGGAGAGACAGATCAACAACTCAGGGGAGTATAACTGATTGCATAAACAATTTAGACTTTTCTTTTCCCTTTGATTTTTTGCAAGCTTATTTTTACCTGTGTTTTATTACAAAAGCCTTTCCCATTACTTGACTATTTGTAAAGCTTAGATTCAATATATGAAATCCGCAGCCTCTCTTCATAGATAACATCACTGACAGCTCAATATGTTTTTCCCCTTTGGTGGAAAAATGAAATCAGGCAAACGTTGGAGTTAATGAAGAAAACACAATGGGTATTGAACTATGAACCACTCTTATAAATTAAAAGTTTTTCTTGCAGGAAGGAGGATAGCATACACACAGTTTTTGACTCATTTTAAATGGTCATAGGGCTTTTGTGAGGACTCCCACAAACTGTTATTCATAGTCCTAGCAACAGTGATTTAATGTGCTTTTATGAAGTCAGGCTGCCTATGCTGGGGCAGTGAGGCCTGATCAGATCAGATATCTTATTGTTACAGTAAGTAAAGGGCATTTATATATATATATATATATATATATATATATATATATATACACACATATATATGAAAATTATTTTCCTACTGTGGATTAATACCAGGTTATCTGTGCTTGAGAAATTACACAGACCTTTGGGTCAATGGGATTTGTAATAAATCACAGTGGCAGGATAATTACATTATCCCTAAATTGTTTCTCATAGATGAGCATCATTTGGTTGCATGTCTGCTAGAAAGGGTGAACCCATAAAGCTGCCACCAAGACTCTCAGTTGTTGCTGGTGTGGAAAACAGTGGTCCTAGGCATGCTGAGCAATTTTTAAGACTTGTTTTTTCTCTCAACATAAGTTATCTCTCCTCCATTGCATATCTCCACTTTAAGATCGGCTCTGTTATATTTTCATTTTTCCCTTTTGACTCATCCTATCTTGCTGATCAGCTCTCATGACTTTTGGCAGGTGAGAACTGCAAGATTCAGTGCAGGAACTGTGATAGCTTTTGGAGGACATTCTAAGGAGATGTGAACTGAGGTGCTGATGACATAATTTTCCAGTGCTATTAATTCAGCTTTTCAGGATCTGAGCTTTTGGCAAGACTTGGACTAATTTGTCCAGTTAGCCAACATGTGCAGTTGAGATTTTCTCCAGAGGTTCTCTGGTGTTTGGAAATATCCTCAGGAAATCATAATTATGTTATGGAAATACTGAAATTACTGTGTTTGATTACAAGAAATGTTTAAAGACTAGACATAGACTGCCGTGTACATTCCCAGTCTCAGGTAACTACTCTGAGACAGGTAAATCAAACTACAGTTTTGAGATCATGCTGACTTTGTCATTTGAGCCTTGTTCAAGGTCTGCAGTCAAAAAGCCCATCTCTTCTTGCTCCTTGGATCTACATTTTTTCACAAAACCACAGACAGAGAAATTAGTGCAGCTGTTGTTCAGACTCTGGCTATTTTTGTTCCTCTGTCTAACTCATTGTTAAAGAAACACATAAAACAATACACAGTTCTGTAAGCCTTCCTCCAGACTATAGGCAAAGGCTAATCTCTCTTTGCAGCAAGACAATTTTCTATTCCCTAACCAGAAAATCCTCAACATTAAGTGGCTTTGGACTGACAGAGCCCTGTAAAGAGATGTTAGAGTAAGAACAATCAGTCCCAAAGTATACTAAAAATTGGTGTGGCACAAGAAGCCCCTCACAGTGAAAAACAAATACTCCTTCTCTGAAAAAAAAGTCAACCCCCTGAAATGCTATGACTTCTTGGCATATGTGCTGTGACTTTATCCATTAACCCATATCCAGTTATACAGCATGGTGCAGCACTAACCAGGACACCTCTGACACTTCTGGTATCCTGTGTAGTGTTCTCCTCAAGATTATGGTCATGATGATCAGTCTTTTATTGGATGTTTATTCATGGCTATACCATCCTTAGATTTAATATTCCTTCCCAAGTGCTGGCTGCACCATTAGCCAGGGTTGAACGAAATGGGCTTAGAAACTGCCCAAGTCTTTGGGATGCTCTTTGGACCCTCCCAGTCTCAAATGGATCAAGAGATCCCCTGGCCACTTCTCCACTGTCTCCTGCTGTTTGATTCATTGCAAACATGGCTTTACTAGCTATTTCTGCTTGTGACCCTGCATGGACCTGAAAAATAAGTGCATGGTCATTACTGTTAGTGAACCTGGTATTGAAGTACTCAGGGCTCACTGTTGGCAATCTTCAGTTTATGCTCATACTGAGCAGTGACTGTATTTTCTAAAAAAGGTACAGGCAGAAGCATGTGGTTAGTATGCATAAGAAGTGGCTGAAATGTTGGCTGTTTTCACTCCTTGCTTCTAGGACAGCAATTTAGAAGAAGGATACTGAAGCTGAAATACTTAGGAGTGTAGAGAGCCTGGAGCTTTGTGCCTGCATCTTAACTTTGCTATAGGCAGAATTTTAAAGAAAGATTGCTAAGGGCTACTGGCCATATAGCTATGTAGGGAGAGAGAGAAAGCAAGAAAGTGAGAAAAAGTGCAGTCAACCATGCACCTTTCCTTTATAGAAGAATCTTTGGGGTGAATTTCTGGAGCAAAACTAAATTCTAAAGGTACTCTTGTGATTCTTAAGTGACCCAGTAGAGTAAATGGCCCTCCCAGAAGCATTTACCTTTGCTAATTCTGTCAAAATATACATAGAAAGAGTTTCTCTCTTGACTGGTAACTCAGAATACTTCTTTTTTCCCTCCAAGACTTTCAGCCATTTTCATCTTTCTTATTTTCTGCATGTGGTTTTAATCGGAAAGATCAGTCCTATGAGAGGATGCTTAATTGAGAATAGTAGTGGGATAATGAAAGAGGCTATTTGTCACATCTCTTGTTGCATGGTTGTTACTTCCCTTGACATTCTTGCCTAGGGAGGAGAGGGGCTGCCTTCTTCCATGATCTTCCAGCTCTGCTCATGAGGAAAACAACAGTTTTACTTCGTCAAGAAGCAGAACAACCTCTTGCTGCTGCCTGAAGTCACACAGAATCACAGAATCAACCAGGTTGGAAAAGACCTCTAAGATCATCGAGTTCAACCCATCATCCAATGCGACGGTTGATAGGATGGGAAGGGGGATCTCCATTCCCAGGGGTTCTCAGCCCCAGGGATCTGGAGGGGACAGCTGCTCCCCCTCCCCCCTTCCACGCGGTCCCATCGCCGTCGCAAGAAACAGCACACACAGGGCGTGTAGGGGGAAGGCAAAGAGACTGTTTATTGTTAAGGTAAAGGCTTATATAGTTTCCAGGAGGATTCACAGAGTAACCAATGAGAAGTTCAGGGGGTACA
>JAWWES010000171.1:12527774-12602504 GCA_035583135.1 Lophotriccus pileatus
TCTGCCTGGCTGCTCTCCAGCCACTCTGTGCCCAGCCTGTAGCGCTGCAGGGGGTTGTTGTGGCCAAAGTGCAGGACTTGGAACTTGGTCTTGTTAAACATCATACCATTGGATTCAGCCCATTTATCCTGCTTGTCCAGGTCCCTCTGCCCTCCTACCCTGCAGCAGATTGACACTCCTCCCCAGCTTGGTGTCACCTGCAAATTTGGTAATGTGGACTCAATCCCCTCATCCAGATCATCAATAAAGACATTAAACAGGACTGGCCCCAGCACTGATCCCTGGGAGACACCACTGGTGACCGGATCCCAACTGGATGCAGCCCCGTTCACCAGCACTCTCTGGGCCCGGCCATCAGCCAGTTCCTAACCCAGCACAGAGTGCCCCTGTCCAAGCCATGGGCTGCAGCTTTTCCAGGAGTATCCTGTGGGAGATGGTGTCAAAGGCTTTGCTGAAGTCCAGATCCACACAGCCTTCCACTCATCCAGTCATGCCCGAGCCTGAACAGTGCATCACACTGCAAGTTCCTTTTGTGTAGGGACTGGCAGCAGCACTGTCACAGCTGGCAATGGTCTGGGGGGGTGAGTTATTTCAACCCAGATGACTCTGGATGTGTTATTCTCCCAGATATTCTGTTTCCTCTACAAAACGTGAGGTTGTCCTGATATTAGAATCTAAATGTGGTTGCTGTTCATGACACCAGAGGAAGGAGTATTCTTGGGTAGGACAAAAGAAGGTCAAAGTCAAGTTTGCATTGCATTATTTACATCAGTGCTGGGAAAAAGTCTTGTGAGATGAAAAGGGGTAAATGGAGATCAAAGGTGGGCATTAAAGTTTCTTGAAATCAATGAATAGAATTCCATTGACTTCTGTGAGCTGCAGAGCAGATCTGAACAGCCTCACATAGCCACTTTTGCCTATGTGGATTCTCTTTTTCTTTTACAAAAAATCCCACAGTGTGAAATATAGCACTTCTGGAAGAAATGTCAGAGATTTTACAATTCTTCTCCACACTTCCTGCATAAGTTGATAGATTTTTCTCAATCTGTCCAAAAGACTATGGATATCATCACAAGGTTTTATCAGGTGGACGAAATAACAGGCATCCAAAATAGGAAACATCTGTGTACTGCAGTGCATTGTGGGACAGAAATACACAGAGTTATTTGGGGAACTTATTATTGGGGTGAGGAAGACTTGAGTATGAGTATTTTCCTATAAGTTCTCTATAGCTTAACTGTGCAGTATCTTGTGCCAGGGCTGCTTAGCTGAAAATTCTTAACTGGAAGGGTTCATGCCAGGGTTAGGGATGACAGCAGCAACCAGAGGTGCAAAACTTTTGGCAAAAAAATAAGTCAAGTTGTCTTTCTACACAGGGAGTAGAAGAAACTAATAACAAGACCAATCCCTTGATGCTAGACAGAATTTTTAGTAAGTTTTGGGCTCCTCCCTACAAGAAAGACAGTGAGGTGCTGGAGTGAGTCCACAGAAGGGCAGTGGAGGTGGGGAAGGGTCTAGAGAGTAAGTCATATGAGGAGCAGCTGAGGGAGCTGAAGTCAGTAACAGAAACCACATTCCATTATCACTTGACAACCAGAGACTACCAGTACAGCAGCTAAGAGAAAGCACTGTGTGTAAGTGCACACAATGTATCTTTCCTTTTCCTGAAAAGCTGAATATGGAAAAAGTAGCAGTAGGCAATGGGTTAATGAATCATAAACTAATTCTTGACACCTCCACTGACAGAACAAATGAAGATTAAGTTCCTTTGGAGAATCATGATTTTCATTAAATTTATGAACTTCAGGATCGATAAATTCTAATCTCTGATGTCTTTACATTATTCCAAAGCTTCATGATGGGATAGAGCTCTTATAGGAAGGCAATGAAGTGATTACATTAGATAAATTGGGAATAGGACAATGATTTCCTGCACACCAGCTATAGCAGGGCTCTTGTGGACTGGATTATCCTCTGGATGCTCAAAAGGGGTGAGTAGCAGGTAAATTAAATGATGGGCTGCCAGAGGAGTTAATAACTGTAACTCCCAGACCAGATGCAAAGTCCTGCAAAGGAGCAGCCTGGTGCATATATTAGTTACTTGACTTCTTTCCAAAATCCTCAGCAGAGATAGTGACACCACAAGGTCAAAGGAAGGGCAAAAGGGTGAGGGGGGAGATTGGCCTAGATCACTTCAGCAGCTGCATTTCTCTGAAAATCCTGAAAACCAATAATTAACTGCAAACCTCTTGGGCCTTTTAAAACTGAATTCTGCTGCATTGCTGTGTGCAGCAGTTCAGGAAAACCCCCACACCTCCTAAACACTGTGACATGGGAGGCTCCCTGTGAGGAGCCTGTCTCAGGATTGAACTACAGAAGAATGTTTGCAAAGCTTCCCCAGAAACTCAGAGCAAAGAATGTGTAAATGAAGAGAAATAATCCATTGTTTTGCTGATCTGGTAAAATGTGAGTTAATTGCTTGTATCAACCCTCTCATCCTCTACAAACAATTTCTATAAAAAATGACTGCTGAAATCTCAGCTTTTTTCCTTCTTTTTTTGTCTTATTTCTGCCTCAATAAAAATAAAGGATTGTTTTACTACTTCGAGTGTGTATCCATTTATGCACTTTAAGATCTTGATCCTGCCTCCATTGAAGACAGTAAGTCTTTATTTCTAAGTGAAAACTCTTGGACTGATAGCTGTAGCTTTTAATGATTTATTCTTTCATTTTCTTGGGCACTGCTGTTTTTCCTTGGCCTTGCCACAGAGAAAAGCTGTGCTTTCAGGGATCCTACCTCCTTCAGAGCAGAGAGGCATGTACAAAGCTGAGCTAAGGCTGAGTGACTGGAGAAGGTAAGGGGCAGGATGGTGCAGGACAAACCTCTCTGCAAATGCAAAGAAATAATGAATCTGCAATCAGTGCTACATGAGAGGCTTGGAAATGGAGAGACAGTTTCTACTCGAGAGCCATAGATACGTTTTTTTCAGTTCTTGTGATCTGAGGTGATGATGAAAATTTTCCATTAAAAAGCACCTGGAGAAAACCACAAGTAACCCGGGGAGAAAGGGTGATAGCAGCAAAGACAGCATCATGCTATGAGGCAGCACACCACATTTGGGGCACTGAGCCACAAACACACTGAAAGTCTTATCTTGGACACAGCAGTACAGTGAAGTAGTGTGTGTGTATTGACAGGGATATGAGAGTCTTTCTGTTGCTCCCTTAGTTGCATAGCTTTTGAAGCAGCAAAGTAACATGAATTTGCTTGGGCATTGCTGATTCAGAAAGAAAGCCATTCTGTATCCAATAAGGCTTCCTGCAACACTTTGGATTTTCTCTAGCGGTGCCTCATTTAATCACTACCCAAAGCCAACTTCAATTGCTTCAAGAGGGATTTGCCTGCTGGATCAAAGCACTGGTCTGCCTAATCCTGTGTTCTGTCTCTAACAGTGACTGGCTTCTTTGGAGAATAGAGGGGAGAACTCCTCAATGGGCAGTTACAGGAATTCTTTCCCCAGGGAGCTGATAAAATCACAGCCAGAGGTTATATGAATGCCGGTGAGGTGAAAATAAATACGACTAAAAAGGCATCAGGATCATCAAAGTAAATGGAAGAATGTTAACTTAGAGATGGTGTGACAGGGAGAATATGGAGGGAAAGAGCCGTACTGGAGAAACACATGGGGAGAGATGTGCTACCAGGGGGCATTTCAGTAGTGTGAATACTCCCTTTAGCATTGTTATCAGGGCAACAGATGGTAAACCATCAGCAGAACATGAAGAAATCAAATAACCTTCACAGCTCAGTTCAGGCTGTGTCTGTAGTATTTGGATTTTACCAAGTAGTAGAAATTAACAGTGCCAGATCATACTGATATATAATTCCCTTCTCCCCTTTCTCCCTTTTGTTCATTGTTATTACAGGCAAAATGATTTCACTCAGGTGAGTATCACTACCCACAGGAGATGGGAAAACCAAGGCCTGTCCTAAACTGGAATTACTGGAGAGGACCAGCCAAAAACCAAACACATGGGTTTATTTTTGTAGATAAACAAATTACTGAGACCTGAAAATGTCTGCATTTTGTTTGAATTGCTCTTTAGCCCATCATCTGTGACTAGCACAGGCTGAAGCCTGAGGGCAGTCTTGGTTGCAGTGAGAAACTCATGATTCAGTGCACACCCTGGATCAGGTTTTCAGTTCACATGTGAATATGATCTCATCTGTCTTGCCCTACCAAGGATCATGGCAGTCTCCCTACATTTCTGTCATGTTGGTGTGTGGTTGAAACATGGTCCCCCTAAGAAGTGTTTTTCATTTTTGAATACTTGGCTCAACAGCAGTTGAATTTTTTATGGCTCTTCCTATATAACATGGAAGTTTAAGAATAATCTATAAAACCCCCTAAATAATTAGGAATAGCAATTTTAGGTCTATTATATTTTTATAACAGGAATGCCAAATCTATATGTATTTTAAATTGGACTTGACAGGATTCGTTTACATCAGAATTTAATTTTTTCTATATTGTGAGATAGCCTGAAGCTATTTTGACAGAAACCACCATGACTATATAATGATGATCTTAGACGGCTGAAAGGCAGATGAAAGGTCATCTAGTTCCTCCCTCTCCCAAAGCAAGCTTGTATACATATGTTGTTCCTACCAGCTGCCTCTTAAAACCTTCAATAATGAGCACTCCCTTCCCCTTCCTGGGGGGTCCACTCCAGGACAGGGCACTCCCTACATTTACAAACATTTCCCCAACATCTGAAATCCCACCAGAGTCCCTGTGCCTAATGATTCCTCCTGGCTAGACACCACTGAAGCCACAGGGACGTGAATAAAATTAGGCTGTCTGGAGATGTCTCTGTGCAGTCAAAATTATCTTACAAAATAGCTGAAAAACTCAAATAGATCAATGGAGTTTTTAATGGTAATTTACATGCACAGAGACTGTTCTGTCTGGACTTAGAGGACATAAGTCCAGATTCAATATCTTGTGAACTCTGGGAGCAGTTCAAATTACATCTGATGTGACCACATAACAATATTTGGAGAATTCTATATGGAGGTTAATATATGAACAGTTCTGGTTCAACACATAATTAAAACAAAGTACATTTTAAAGTGATTCTTTGCCCTACAATGAACATTTACTTCACACAGGGAAAAATGCTCTGAAATTCAGCCCTCCTCAGTGTAGATTCTTAGCATTTCCTATTGCCATTCCAGAATTTTCTTCACTGGCTGTCAATGTTCTAAGATAATTTGGGTTCCAAAAGGTGTGGGAAATGTTGTACCTGTACTTTCTTTTTGGTCTTTCAAGGAAGTATGTTACTACCACTGCTATTGCTAGTAAAAAGTCAGCTGCAGCCCCAAGGAGCATCTCAGAAGCTGGACTGGAGATGCAAGGCAGTTATAGTTACTGGAGGAGGAAAACTAGGGAGAAGCACATGGTTAGGTTGTATCCTCCAACCTTCAGAAACAATTTTTTGTATATTCATTCCAGCCCAGCCCCATTTCTTCTCTCTAAGCTTGAATAGTTCACATGCCTTTCAGGTTTATGCTACAAATTATTCTGGGGAAAGGTTTTCCAAACTAAATAACCACTACACTCCGAAAGTTTAAGAACAGCACTGGGGTATATGACTCTTTGTAATCTAAGGTTTCATGCTCTTTAAGTCAGTGATACTCAAACATACTGTTAAATAAGTGAAGGTCCCATCACATCACCTTCTACTTTGTAAGCCCTGAATCTAACTGCCTTGTTTCTGAATCTGACTGTGAACCTTTCAAATGCACCTATAGCAGTCACTGCATCATTTGTTGGCATTATTAAAAGAATGTTCTCAAAATAGAAAAGCAAGCAATGGGGCATCGTGTTTCATAGAACTGATCTTTATCTCAGAGATTTTACAATCCAATTTTCTTCATGCATTCTCTGCTCCATTGGGGCCTTTTATGTCAGGCATTCACTAGAATAACAGTGCATTTCCATTTGTATCTCTTTTGTTGCACATAAAAGCTCGATTAGTATTCCAATTCACCATCAGCCTGTACCTATTTAATGAACTTTTATCCACTTCCATGTTCCTTAAGTTTAATTAACTAAGACAGAGCTAGTATCTGAACATTTATTAAATGCTTTTGGAATGAATATATTCTTTCCTTGAAAGTTTTTATCAAAAGTCAGTAAGTTCAGTCTGGATAGTCTAGCACTTTATCATTGCTTTGCACTTTGATGTCGGACTTGGTAAAACATTGTGGCGTAGTTTTAAGTTGTTCTGAAACTGAATTTTAATCCATGTGATATTTTCCTTGGTGTTGAATCTCAATGAATACTCCATTCAAACATCTCAGCTATTTAACAAGAATGATAACAGAAAAAATTATTCAGATATATCAGTGGGGGATTTGTGGGAACCTGTCCAAATGCAATGACTGAATCTTACTTCACTATTCTGCCTTTGAGCTCAGAAAATGACATCCACATACAAATACATTTTCCTCAGTCTCAGCCTATGCACAACTTTATGTTCAGCAAAGGGTAGTTTGTGAATTTTTCTGCTAGTGTCTTGTGAGAGTTTTCAGTATGATGATGCTTTTTCTGAACATTTTGCCAAGGTCTCAGCATTTGTGTCTTGCTTCAACCTGTCATGGCCTTCTACAAAGTTCCAGCTGGTATGTGGAGACCTCAGGTAAGACACTTTCTCTCAAGGCTCACTTCTGCCTGTTACAATGTAGTATTTTGACTGACACTGGTCCCTACTTTTTAGATGAAGGAGCTTATCTTCTACTTTGATCTTCCTTAAGATCAAACTGTGTGCCCACCACTGTGTGGTCACATCATCTACCCCGAAATGCCCTAGGAATTTTAAGTGCCTAACCCGAGAGGATCATTTCTATCAACCCCCTGTACAATCATTGTATGTGGAAAGATTCCTCCAGAGAGTTATTCAGAGGAACAGCCTAGCTTAAACACTGTGACTTTCCTCCTGGAGGAGGGAGAATCTCTCTTCACAGTTGGTACAAGAAGCTTTGGCCACCCTGTTACAAAGGCAGGGTATCTCTCTAGGTAGGTAGTTTGTGGAGCTGCATAAGATGTTTTGCAGCTCATATGGATCAGGGCAGAAATAAAAGAGCAGCTATTGAAGTTTTCTTGTGAGGTACTGCTAGAGGTGTTCAACCAAGAGGTAACGATGGGAGAGCAGGACTGACAGGGGTGCTGGGAAAGTCCAGCTGTTGTGTTCACTCCCTTGTATGGCAATTACTTTCCATTTTTTATCTTAGTTTTGCAAGACAAGCTCTCCCATGGCTTTCTATTCTCTCTGCTCTAAGTCCATTTCTTACAGTATAAGGCCATAAATGGAACATGAAATAGGCTTGAAACCACATGAGATATTTTTTTGAATATGCCCCAGGAATTTTTTATTATTTCTTTTGTCAGGTAGTAATATCAAATGTCCAACCACTGCTTTCACAAGGAAAGGAAATGGTGATATGTCTATTGTATTCACTGTCTGGAACCTGTGGGATGTGCACTGAAAAGACAATTTGCTTCTCGCTCTGTGCCTGGTTCCTGCCCCACTGGAAGCTGCAGTTAATTGGCAGTTCTCTTCTGTAGATGGGTTGACATTTTCAAAAGCCGCTCAGTAGGAACTAGGTTCCTAAAACTTCCAGCAGTTTCCAGTTCTGTAAATAAATATACAAGTTGTTTTAAAATTTACTTGTTTTAGAAGCACATGACACTGTGCTTGTGTTCTCTTCCCCTGAAGGACCTCTGCAGCTAACATGTTACAGCAAAATCTGAGAAAAAAGGGATGATATTTACACCTCTGGCAGTGAAAGAGAAGATGCTTTTCGCAGTGATTTATAGAAACAGACATTAATCTCTATTGCTTTATAGTATACTTGCAATAAACAGCTTTTGAGATTGATTAAAGACTCTGTCTGCAGCTTTCATTCAATTTCAGCAGCTCTTCTTGCCCCATAAACTCAAAAGGAATAGAGATTATGCCTTAAACAAAGCCCAGGATATCTATCTCTAGGAGGATTTACTATTTTCAATGCTTTGAATTAAAAGTTATATATGTGTAATTTCAGATTTTTATTATAAAGTTTGTTCCACAACTAATGGAACAACAAAATTGGCTAAATGCACAGTTCTGGATCTCTCTTCTTTCCTCCTCCTTCCCTATTTCTTTGCTCCAAGCTTGATTGTTGATAATGGACATAATACCCATTGCATGCATTTTTAAAAATTACATATGAAAGAAAAAGCAAGTCTCTTCAGCCTCAGCAACATTTCCTTTAACTCCAAACGCAGCAAAGAATGATTTTATTACTTTGATACTTACTATGCCAACATCACTGATTACATTATTATTTTTAGAAGTTTTTCCTCCATGTCCTTTTCCTTTCTCTATTACTAATTTGATCCTTAACATTCCTCTTCTCTGTATTTAGCCCCTTTTAAAAAGGCACTGCTCTACTCATTTTGAGAATTAATTCACCTCCTGTTTCTATTGTCTTCAGCCACGCAGCCTGCTCCTGACCCCTGCTCTCCATTCAATCCCACATCTGCCCGGTGCTCTTCTCTTCTCCTGGTCAAATTCAATTTATTTTTGGACTCCAGCATTTCGCTCTTTTTTGTTATCACAAACTCTGGCTTCCAAATTTTTCTGGCTCTATATGAGCATGGTTTTCAGCTTTGATCCTGCCTTTTTAGCTCCTATCCACACTTTTCAAAATCCTACTCTGCAGTTTTCCAGTGTAATCTTGTCACATGCACCTGGATAACTATAATCCCTTCTTTTCTGGCCTTTTACCTGCAGCTCTTTGATCCCTTCAATGAATAGTTACAATGATGAATATACAAGCCTTGGTTGCAATGTTAATCTATTCACATCCTCCTCTGCCTTCCTGTCACATTCCTACTGACTCATCTCATTGACTCTGTCTCTGTCCCAGCATCATGAAGGTGCTTAGTGACTCTGCTTGTAGCTATTTATCTGATGAGGTGCTCCCATCTCACCATGACTGCTGTCCTAGGCTTCCTACAATCCCACAAACCTCTTTAAACACCCCTAGAGGCCCTGGTAGGAACACTCCTTTTCTGAGCTGATATGTGGTTAGCATCCTTTTAATTTCTTCTCTTAAGTCTGCTTCCATCTTTTACCAACTCCAAATTAGCCAGGCTAGTTAGAGAAATTCAAGCCTAGGTTACACAGCTGCCCTTACTGAAGGACTATTAAAGTGTTACCTCGTCACTGGTTGCAGGGTATTGACTACCCTGAAAACTCTTGAGCACTGATTAGGGCTGCCTGGACTTGCCTAAAATAGATTTCAGTGCTGATTAAAATAGTAAAAATGCAGAACAAAACAGAATGAGGAAAATTCAAAGTTGAAGCAAAGGAAATCTAAAACTTTATTTCAAACCAGCCATGAGGTTTGAAGAAATAAGCGTTTTTAATTCACATCTGGACCTTATCTCCATAAAAAGAATGAGTGACAACACTTCAATATCCTTGTCTTAGAGAAGTTGGTGGCAAATTTGCCAAGTTTGAGGCTAGATCTCTCTTTAGAGCAAATCACTAATAAGTAAAAGATAAACCTGAGTTTTATATCTTGAACATTCTCCTCCTAGGGTTTTTTTTTTTTTAAATGGAAGATATTTGAGTTAGAAATTTATGACTCTGTTGTAAGAAAGTTCAGTGTGCTGATGTCCCTTGAGCAGGGGTAAATTCAAAACAACTGCTACTGTTTGAACTGACTTTTGTATGAAGAGTCTACTGTTGTTCTTCCTCACTTGCCTTGTTTCTGAAGGACAGTATACAACAGAAAAATCTTTTCTGTTGACCAGCTTCCCTCTTACATGTGTGGCACAGGCAGGCCAATGCAACCCTGAGCAGCGGCACCAACTCCTTCAATGCATAACACAAAACCACAGAAGAGCTGTTGTTTCACCACTACTGACTTCTGCTACTAGGTGGGTCCCTAGAGCTGGATGAAAGCAAAAGGCATGATAGTGCCTGTGAAGCTGCTGTATTACATAAAGGTAGTCAAAGAGTAAGATGTTTTTAATCTATTAAATATTAAAGCCACAGATAACTTAATAAAAACAAGCCAATTTCAATCAGGCAGTTGTGAGATACGAAGATGTACTATAGTTAAAAGTAGCAGGAAGCAGCATTCACAACACTACTTTGTGGGCACACATAGGAAGAAAGCCTTTTCCACTGTGCTTTTCAAAGCAATCTATTCTATTAGATGTGATCTGTGTTCTTGGATGTGAGCAAGAATATAACATTCTGCAGAAAGAGAATACGTGATTAAAAAAGGCAAGTAGGAACCACCTCCTCTCCAGAGCAAACCCAGACAAAGGAAGCTGAAGGCACTTTGCATATGAGCTTTCCAGGGACGTGAGTGACAGCTTGCAAGGATGAGCACAGTGCCTGTGTCCTGCTCATACCTGAAAAAGGACATTTGTTAATTAAATAAACCCCCATTGCACACAGCTCTGTTTGATTATTATCAGTGTGCTAATTTTGTCATTAGGAAAAATAAACAGCACATCTTTGCCACCTGCCAGATTTTGCACATTCAGACTGGTCCTTTCTAGCTACAGTGGCTGCCTGGCAGGTGGGCTCCCACTTGGCACTTCCTGCCACAGCTTGCTCCATTCCAAAAGCGAACCAGGGTCACGCAGCTGCAGCAAATTCGGTTACAGCAATCCAATAAAGCCCTAGTTTAAAGAGTAACCATCTAGAAAGATGCTGGCAAGGTTGATGAATTTGGATGAACTTGCATGTGTGGTGCAGAGCATGGACGATGTCCAGGTTTTGCAGTTTATTTACAATGAAAGTGTATGGACCACATTCCTCAACTGGAATAAATCTGTCCTGCTTTATTATTTCAGTGGTACTCTGAAAGAAACATCCCTTGGAGACTTCAGCCCCGCCACAAAATGAAGCGTAGCTGAGTAGATAAAACCTGAGCTTAGATCTCCAGAGATCTGGGCTTTGTTTCTGGATCTAGCACTGACCTGTTGTGTGGTCCCAGCCTGAGCAGTGCTTGTTTGTTGTTTGTGCTGAGGCAATGTGGTACCGGGGCTCGTGGCCCATTTGGCTGTGCACGTGCAAACATCTGATGAGATGCTTCCCCTGCCCAAATGTGCAGAGGGAAAATGAACTAGCAGTGACCTCTGTGCTGCTGTGTGTGCAAGCTCTGTGAGTCAGACCTTGTGTGGTGCAGGAAGCTATTTGTGGTGTAGTACATCCTGTCCTACACTCCATCTGGGTTACCTTCAGGCACCAGACACTTGGATTTTGAGAGAGCTGCATCTTTCCATTTGAGTGTACCACTTGGAGTCATATGAAGGGCTAAAGTAACATATTCCAAGTAGGCACCTGAAGTAATAGGCTTCTCCCCTTGGTGAATGCAAATAATTAACATTAATTAGAGCTGCGCACATGCATTAAGAACAGACTCCAGCACTCTGGGGAAATTTTATTTTCAATTAAATGAAAAAATACTTTAAAGTCTGATAGCTCTGAAAACAAAGGGTTCTTCTGTGCCAAGATACCTGACTTTGTTTTAAGCAAGTCTGCTCAGAAATTAAAGGCAAGATCATCACGTCTAGATGGTGTTTCCCACTGAGCCAGATCTTTCAACAGCATTAATTAGTCTTGGTACAGCTTACAGCTATGAAGAAATGGCCAAGGACACCAATGGTTTCAATGGCTGACAAAATGCTGGGAGGTCAACTCTTCCAGGTACAGAAACTAGACTGTATTAAACTTCTGTTCCTAGAAGCTCTCCCTAGTGGGGCAGCATAAACTTCATATATTAACTGACACACCTCAAACTCACATTAAATTTTTTTCATTACAAAGTCCTGCATTTAGAGATTAGGAAATACCGGAGAGGGGCAGCCTTGTAACCTGAACTCAGCTACTAATGGTTTTGCATTTTGATTGGCTCTTCTTGTCCATAGTTAGATTCTCTTATTTCTCTGAACACCTGCCTGTTTGGCAAGCAGGATGGATGAGGCTCAGAGGACATGCAGATGTTTGATGTTTTTTATTGGCTTTGTCATTCAGCATGAGGCCCTATGCATTATTTACTATGGCTCCACTGGAGCTCTTAAGGCAGAATCTTTCTCTTCCTTGTGGACACTTTCATCATGTTCATGCTGTACAAGCTTCTTCTAGAGAGTCTGCTTTTCCAAGACGGTGGGGAAGTACTTAGATTCTTTGCTTATACTGTATCCTGAGCGTCATTTATTTTCCTCATAACGTGCTTCGAGGTTGTGCTGCTCAGTGGCGTGACTTTTCCACAGCCCGTTTCAGCAGAGCTTTGGCCACCCCACAGCCCGCTCCCAGGGCCAGTTAACAGGGTTACAGTGCTTGGCAAAGGGGCAGAAGTAGTTCGCCCAGGCAAACTATAGAAAGTCTACTGGTCAGAAGTAAAGCAAATCCTTTCCCAGCAGACACAAGCCTTGCTTTTGGGAGTGGGGAGAACTTGAAAGTAAATTAAAGAGAGATTGTAATCTGCCAACAATATCAATTTACATTAAGACAATATTTGGAGACAGGATTTCCAGAAGCCTGGGTTAGTCTCTGCTTCAGGTGGTGCCCTTATTTCTTTTGCCTTTCTCTTACAGCAATTCATCTCCACCACTGAGTCAAAGGGAGGCTTCGCAGAAAAGGGCACTTGTTAGTGGTGAAGGGAAGAATTAGGTGTTTTCTGCTTTTGGTTACTCTGGGTGGGAAGGAGTCTGTGATGCCTGAGCACGGCTGGCGTGGTTGCAGATGCGGAGGGTGTGGTGCCAGGGCGCTGGGCTCTCCTGCCTGCCTGGCTGGCACTGGTTATGCCCCAGCGGCTCTGGCAGAGCTGTTTCACCTTGGCACGCCACATCCCGCCGGAGCTGGCGTGCCGCCTGGAATGCCGGCAGCCGGCCACCGCCACAGATGGGCAGGAGTGGTGGTGGGCCAGGGCACGTCACATCGCCTTCCCTCCCGCCACGCTGCAGAGCCTGACGAACAGGGTTGTCAGTAATGAAAGCTGTCGCTGCTGAAGATTTCCCCTCATTATTCGCAGTTCACGGTGTTGGTAAGGTTATTTTCAAGTCAAGCAGTTTTTCAACAATGTATGTTTATGCAGATCATTTAAAACAGTAGCTTGTCACATGCTTTATATTCATGGAAACTTCAGAGAGCAGTTTTTAAAGCCCGTGCAATCTGGATTTAATTTGCATTTTAATTAATATTTCAAATGAATTCCTTGGCCTCGTTTATTTATTTATTTTAGGCTTTGAGAGCAAAGACTCTATCAGTCCTGAAATTAGGAGAATTGGGATTTCTTTGAGCACAGCTTTTATTTGGTCATACTGTCCAAGACACCTCTGACTAACTATTGGTATTGAATGGAATTAGTTGCTCTGTAGATTAGAGTCAAGCTTGTAATTTGCTTTATGGCAGAGGCTGCAAAAACTCACTTTTCAAGAAAGAGAAAAATAAATTTGAATTACCTGTTAAAAGGGATACAGTTTAAAATGGAGTTTTTGATAGATGAAATTAAAAAAAGAAAAGAAATCTCAATCTTGTAGAAAGAAAGAGGTTACATGTAGATATTGAGGAAAAATTGGAGACTGCATTTCAGGAAAGCATTTAAATGCATGCTTAGCCTTTTATTGGGCAAAGTGGTTAAACATGTAATTGAGATTAGACACTGTTTATCTTTCAGAAGTTAAACAAAACAAAACAAACTAAAAAATGAAATTAAATTCCATTCAAGCAATAAACATTTCAAATAGGTTTGAAATTAATTTCAAGAAAGAATTTTTTCACCTATCCCAGATTGATTTGTTAGTTGTTAACAAAATCTAGTAAGAAATACTCTGTGTCAATTCTGGGTTCTTTATATCAGAAACCTTAAAGTTATGTTGGTTGGCTGTACACCTGTTACAAATGGTGAAACAGTGAACACCATTGCATAGCAAAGGGCTGCCTTCATGTATTCAGTGCAGAAATAATAGCACTGAACTCTAACAGTTCTTACTGGCTGAAGATTTCAAGGCAAATAAGCATGAAATTAATGATTAGGGAAATTAACTTTATTACCTCCTTATCAGAGTCAGAGAAACTGAGGCAGGAGACAAAGCTGTTTTAAAATTAGCAACCATCTAATGGAAAAGGTGGAAAGTAGACAACCATAAGTTCAGCACCAATGAGCACATCCCTGACAGAAAGCCAGTCCCTCTCCTTGACTGGGAGATGATGAGGAAACAGCTGAATCTTCACTGGTGTTGGTGCCTGCTGTGGTCTCTTCTTCTCATACGGATGCATGTCTCCAGCATTTGTGGTTGCTGCCAAACACTCCAAGTGCCATGAAACCTTTTCCTTGTGGTATATTGGGATTTTGGTGAATACATTTCACGTGGTTTTGCTTTTTGACACCTTTGGCTTTCCAAACTTAAGTATATTTATGAAGAATAACATTCAATCTTTCAGCCAATTTGCCATTTTCAAAATGAGTTCATAATCCTCTGCTCCAATCTTTATATTTCATACTTCTAAAAGTGCCACAATATGTAGCTCTTAGAATAATCCACCGTAAATTAAATGGTGAGAAATATATTCAAGTACAATAGACTTTATTTTTGTGAAGCTGACAAAACTCAACTCAGTTTTAAGCTGTTTTCCCTGACCAAAGCAAACCAATCAACTCACTGAACCACCCCCTCAACTGCTGATTGAATTTAACCTGAATTCTTCTCCAGAAGATTTAATTTGCTCATCTATTTTTCATCATCAAAACATCAAGCTTGCTGTTCGGTGTTCAGTATTTTCTGTCAAAATCTGCTAAGAACTGGCAGGTAGCTGACTTGGGCAAGCATATCCCATCAACATCCTCAAAGTGGGAATACTTTCAGGGATGGTGACGAAGAACAGGACTCCAAAGTATATTTTAGAATTGATGCTACCAACAAAGCACAAAATTCAGACTTCTGTAAGTGGAAGAGATGCTGTATTAGAACTTAGCATGAGATTATGGCATTGGAAGATTTTACTCTGAAATCAATCCAGTTGTGCTGTGTTCATTCATTGTGTCTTTCTCTTTTTCTTTCTTTTTCTGTTCCCCCACCCCAGCCATCACTATAATTAATTCCAGCTAATACCCACCATAATCCTAAGGAAATCTACCCTGAGAAAAATGGAATTAGTCAAAATGAGGAAACGGGAACTGCTGCCTTTGAGCAATAGGCAAAATTTTTCCAGTAGTTACCAACAGCAAAACACTGAGCAGGACAGAGAATGGGAATTAGCACAGTTTGTGATGGTGCTTGGAGGCATTTCCAACATGAAATCAGTTCTCTTCAACCTTATGCTAAATAACAAGAATTAAGAGGCAATAGATTTGGATTTAGAGAGTCTAGACACAGGAGGATTACCTTTGCCAACAACTTCTCCTCTAACCCTGAAGCTTTCAGCCTCTTCCTATTTAGCCCTTCTGCAGCTGTAAAATGGGAATCTGAAAGGACAGCCAGTGCCTTTCTTACCAGTTTGTAATCAGTCCTTCATCATGTTTCATGTTGTTAAAAGCTCCCAATTCCTTCACCCTCCAACCATGTGGATGTGGTGGAATAGCCATTAGAAGACACTTCTAAATTAGGCCACTTTAAACTTTGTGTAAACCACAAGCATGTTAATGAACACATGCATAAAAATATTTATGATTTAGTTAATAACACAGAAGGAAATGTATTCAGAACTCTTCCTGTATTCTGAAAATAATCAGATTATTATCTGATGTTGAAACTGCACTAATAGATTCTTGACAGGCAGTTATATTTTCCCATGCAGACTTTTTTTCCTCCATGTTTCTCCAACATGTCACTCATTTTTCATCTTAATTTATACTTAAATGTAAACAAAGTGCCATAAATTAATTCTGTGTGCAGTTAATTTTTCTGGTAAAATATGGATGGATGAATGAATAAGTTGTCTTTACTCATTTCAATTAAGAGGCTTCAATTAGTTTTAAAACCCCTGGCATTTCTCATGCTTCACTATTTCCATTCAGAATTGAGGAAAACCGAGCATGTTATAGGCCTGAGGCTCTTGAACCTGGGACTGCTCCTTCAGATAGCCCCAGTGAGAGTTCAGAGGGACATGTGGAGCTCAGGACCTTCAGGCAATGACATTGTAGGATAGAAAAGTAAGATCTGAAGTAATTTGGGACTGTCTTTTAGTGTGTAGCAATATATGTCCCACAGTACAACAGGGTTCTGATGTGATACATATAATGGTAATTTGTAGTAGCATGTATTCCTGAAAATTATAGGAGGAGGAATTTTCTCTCTGAAAATCCCATGAAGAATCAGATAAGTTACTAATACAGAGAACGAGGCAAACCTCTACCAGTGACTTTTATGGAAATGGAGTCGGCCCCCAAAACTCTTAGTTGAAAGACTGTTTATAAATTTTAATTATTATGTGTGATAGATAACAGTATAAGCAGCAAGGAATGATGGACCAGTACTAGAGGGATCTGTATACTTGCTTTTGTTTACAAAACTTCCTTGTGTATTGTGCAAAAGACAAGAACTGAAGGAGAACCAACATGCGGATTGGGGGATATTTTCAGAGAACTGCTTCAAAGCTTGAAACACTGCCTGAGAGGAAGCATGAAAGTGCTGGTGTCATCAGTGAACAAGCAGCTACTGAGCACTAGCATTAGGGGCTGGTTGGAAGATGGAAATTACATTTTGAGAGAGAAGGAGAGACTCGGTAGGAAAGGGATAAGTGAGGAAAGACTTTGAACATAGAGAGAACCAGCTTTCTGTGACAGAGTGAAGGGGAGAAGAAAGCAGCTGTGTCAAATAAAGTTATCACCCTTACTGGATATCCAGCTTTGATTCTCACAGGTCAAAGATCCATGAAGACAGGCCCAACAAGTTCTTCATGTGACAAAGGGACACTGGGACCCTCCTGGAACTCGGGGACATACGTATAATTTTTATTTTTTAGTTGTTATGTGCGTTAATTGATCTGTCTCTCGATATTTGGCATTCAGGTCACCTGTAGGTGGAGACATTGGATAAAGACCTACAACTAACACTGAATGAAATCTGGGTTGTTGTAATATGTCTGTTAAACGTGGCACAGAACTGTAGTTTAATTTGTTTTAGAAGATATGATCATCTCAAAATATTGTGCAGGGCAAGAAGATAGTGAAGCACAGTATTTACAGAAAAAGAGTAAGGAGGTCATAATCTCCTCCTAAGGAAGGAAGAAGCAGAAGACAAAGAATTTTTAAAACTAGACTTAGGCAAGAGAGAAAAGGACAGGAATACGGCTAATTAAGTTGTGGGAATGACTGCGACTTTCAAAATGAAACAGTGTCAAAGATGAGTTTTAAATAGACAATAATTACGATAAAAGAGTAATGAATTGTAGAGAGCTTACACTACCCTTAATACGGTAGCAACAGAGTTGAAGAGTTATTATTGAGTTAAGTGTTACATTGCCTCTAGTTTCTGGACACTTTTAAATCTTTTCTACTTTAGCACAATACAAATCTTACTGACTTTTGTGTTGGGAAGTCTATTGTTGCTGAAGCACAGTAGCACCTAGAAATGCTTAGTGAGCCTGGCCTCACTGTGATAGACATGGTATAATTATTTAGTCTTGGCATTTCAGAGACCTGGCATTATTTTTTTTGGTGAGTGCTGCAGTGAAATTATTGGATGTTGTTGTCTTTTATTTTTTTCACCTCTAAGCTGGTGAAGAACTTTCGTTCCATCTTTCCCTTTTCCCAGTTTTACTTATATGTTCTGTAGCGCCTTTCTATTTGTGGGTGCAGTGTCACACAGCTGAATTTTGACAACTACAGAGATATATGTAAAACAGTAAAACTGCAAAAATTAGAGGGTATATTTAAAGACATCAGAAAGATCACCCAGGCTGAGACAATTTCTATCTCATAAAGAATAATAATCATAATCAACTTGGTAACATTGAGAAAAATAACATTAGGAGTTCTGAAAGAAAATGAGGAAAAGATTTTTTTAAGCTATCAGGCTAGAAAAGACAAGATGAAAGTGGAAAAGAAATGTCCTGCTTTTCTTTCTTTAGCTTTGTTCCTATCCAACTGATGGATGCTTTCTGGTACAAACAAACAGGATGATGCACCCTGTGCAAAGTTTTGCATGCAAGAATAATTAAAGGTAATTTAAATAGTAAAATAACTAATTAATGTCATTTAAAAAGTGCTTAAGCAATGTGCCTATGCAAATCAGCCATCTTCTCAGCAAACAGCTTCTACAACTCCCAGATTTTCACCAATTAATGCTTATCCGTAATAGGTCCCCTTGGGTACCTGGGCTTTCTAGCACAGAGGGATCAAATGTTCTTCTATTTTGTGCTGCACCAGTTTTGAAGGATTACCATTCTGAGCTTGTTCCCTTTTAAATGGTCAAATTCGCTCCAAAAGATGACTCTTCATATAATATAAAGGACATGTTACTCATGTTAGTCTATTTTTTGTGTGAGCAAGTTGACTTCCAAAGTAGCAAGTGCCTTATCTCTTACAAATGAGAGTAAACAGATTTTCTATCAGGTACCACCAACAATGCTGACCCTGTGCTGAGACATGCTTGTTATGGTGGCACCTGAAAGACATATTTAGGGGATTTTCTCAAAAAAAAAAATAAAAAAAATAAAGAGGACATAAAGAGTGTCCAAGGGACATTCTCATCAGGGCTAAAAACTATGTGTCCTAAGAGGGTATAGAAGGAGTGAAAAAAAAGTAATGAACTGAGGTGTAGTCACAACTCAGTTTATTTCCTCCATTCTGTCAGTGTTGTGTATCAGGGAAATGCACCCAGGCTACAGATACAACAATGGCTTTATGTCACTGATTCTCTCTAGATACACAGTTGCTTTATTACTATGACTGTATTGTTACTGTTTATTTTTATTGTTATTATTGTTGTTATTAAGATGTAGCTACTGTGAAATGAGGAGCTATTCCAAGTTTGTTTTCCATGAGATGGAAGCACAGCAGCATTCCCTTGTACAGCAGGCTGGCCAAAGCTTTGTTCCTTTAATTCACTGATTTTACCTCTGAAGTTCAGGCTCCTAATTATTATCCTTAAAGGGAGTGCTGCCAGGAAGGATTCAATTTGGAGATGTCTTCCTTTATTGGCAAGACAACTAAACTTGACAGTGAAGGCTGTCAAGAGCAGTGTGGTGTGATTTTACTGAGTAGGAAGGGATGACAGGAGGAGCCCACTGTGCATAATGTTGCCTGAGAAAGGCCATGATACAGAGATGCTCACATAAAGGAGAGGATTTGCAGTGGAAAGGAAGAGAAGATCAACAAGGAGGTGAGGGCATGGAGTGGGGGTGAGGGTAGGGATGACAGCACAGCAAGAGCAGTTATGAAAGAAAGGAGGCTGATCTGTTTATGCAAAAAAGGCTGTTCCTGTGCATTTTTATTCTATTCTGTGTTAAAAATGAATGAAAATTCCATATGTAGGATTTTCTTCAGGCTACCAGCAAAAGTCTTAGCCATTTGCTTGCAGCAATTGTACCATCTATTCTAGTCCACATTCCTTGCATCCACATCTGAAACCTAAAGAGAGCTGAGTGGTGGAGAAACAGAGGAGTCATGCACAAAAAGAGACAATGGTACAGATATAAAACTCATATAATAATGGTGAATGAAGAGAGAAAGATTTTGAAAAAAGAATAATTTCAGTCTTGAAGAAGAGTGACCATTACCACCTAACACTGTCAGGAAATCTTTCCAGGGAAAGAGCTACAGGTAACAGTCCATCTCAACCATTTCAGTCTTCACAACAGAACAGAGAAATTAATCCATTTGGTCAAAAAGTAAGGTATTTTTCTGCTCTAGTTAATGCTTCATTGAAAAGTAGAATAGAAAACATTAAAGAAATAAAATTTCAGAAATTATCAAAGTCCTAAGAAGCTCTTCCAAGTATTAAATGCTTATATGTACTTCAGTAAAATGAGAGCAGAATTTAAATGCAATGCACAACAGCTTTCATGACTGTAATACCTGAGCAGATAAGACTCTTATCCCTGCAACTCTTCTATTTCACAGCAGGGCAACTGAGGCATGGAGAGGCAATGTCTTAGGTCTTTCAGATCTTAACTTCCCCTGAAAACAGCAAGTGTTAAAGTCTGCAACACCTCAAAGAGACTGTCATTAAATGATTTACTGAAGATCACATAGCAGAAGCCCATAAGGAAATAAAGATTTGAAGCTGGAAACCTCAAGTCCTGGGTTACTACCTTAAATACTGGAGCATTCAAGTCTTCTACTGAAGTTGAATTTCAAGTGTTGTGCCAGCTCTCACTTTAGATTTTTCAACAAACATAATTTCTAAAGCGTAATTACAGGGGAAGAACCTTTGCTCTGTAGCATCAGTGGAATTCAATATTCTTTGATAGGATTGCTCATCTGTAACTGATGTCAAAATGTGGGTCTCTCTCAGATATATTTTACTTTGGCTTAATTAAAATGTACCTCCGTTATTGGTTTAAAAGTAATTTTATACAGAAAACCCAATGACTATATTTACTCATCTTACCAAAAAATGGATCAAGCACTCAGTAATGGTGATATAAATCTGTAGTAATTTTACAGAGCTGTGATGTATTTTTAAATGTGTTATTGAGATCTTAAAATTTTGCTTATAATAGAAAATATGCATAACAATTACTGGCATTTTCTGTTAAGTAGAAGAGTGAAGGAATTGAGAAACAGCTTGAGTTAAAAAGTAAATGTTCAGCAGGCAGTGTAATAATATGGGTATTTGTTCAGTTTCATGTACATTATAAAATATTCAGGCCCAAGAAACGTGTGAAATTCAGAAACTACAGGAACTACAGGACTGTCAGAAAAGGTCCAGTACTTTCAGCAAGAAGGAAATTGAAAAACTGTATAGAAAGAAAGAACCACATTATAATTAGGTATTCAGAAGCTGTGAACAGGAACCATATTGGCCAAGTACACATATTGCAAAGGAATTATAAGAAGAACTGCTAATTCTGATAACTTGTTGTCGCTTATTGCTTTGATTTGGTGGTGTTGCATTTCCAGAACTAACCCATTCCTTTCATAAAAACAATACTATTTTATCTAGAAAAGCTTCCCCCCACTCCTCCCCTCCCAGTTTATTTTAAAGGAAGATTCTTTTCCGGATGTTTGCGTTGGAAGAAGGATGGTGAGAGGCAACACCCATGATCTAGACTCTGCAACAATTAGTTCACTTTACCATAAACTCTGGGGGGCTGGCACAGAGCTCCTGAAGGACAGGCTTTGTGCCAGTGGGCTAAAATGTTATTGTATATTTCCATTTGAGAAATAGAAACCAATAATAAATATGCCAGAGGGTAGGGGGCTCTTTCATATATCTTAGCTGAACTAGAAATCTTTTGAATTTTCATCAAGCTTGCAGTCATTTTGCTTGTTACATTAAAAGAGTGTCCCCAGTACCCTTCAGAGATGCTATTTCTCCTCTCCAGACTAATCAAGAAAACTACATGGGGAAAACCCACTTCTTCCTCTCTGGGTATTTTGCACAGTCAAATTTCCACTTATGATTTTTGGAGCCTGTTCAGACAGCTTGTTAGTTCTCACCGCTAAAGCTTTTGCAGCACTGAAGGTATCTTTATTCTGCAGGACACAGGAAAATGATGAAGAGAGCTCTGGCAGCTGCCACCAGACGGGGTCTGTTGTCTCAGGGCAGCAGGGATGCGTGGGCATGCAACATTGTTTTGGGCAAGGAGAAAGACCCTCAGCTGCTAGATAGTAAACTGCAGCTGAGAAGATGGCAAAGTACGTTTCCTCGACAGAGAGCAGAATCTCATGTCCGGAAGGGGAGAAAACTGTAGTTTTCCACCTGCTCTCCTGTCCCAAGGTACACTGAATTTTTGTGGAGTAATGTTCTGAAGTCAGTGCAGGGTCATTACCATATTGTTTTGAGTCTGCTTAAAAGAGCTTGGCTCAGTGGCTTGTGTCAGCAAGGATTTGCATTCAGGAGGCAGTACAAGCATGTGGTTCCATAGCTATTGGAGAAAGCAGGATGTTTCAACCAAGGAGCCTAAGTAGATAGTGCATTGCTGTCTGGATAAAGAGCTTCCTTCCAGAAGGAAGGATGAAGAGCTGCTACCTCCTCACAGCCCCTCTAAGCTGGGCAGGGGTCCTCAAAGTGCATGGCAGATGCACCTCTCCATGGGACAGGGGGAAATAAGCAGCTGGCAGCGGTGGATTTCAGCAGGGACAAGACATCTTCCCTGGTGGCTGCTCCCTCTTTCGATCCTTTCTGCTCCTTTCATCTTGGGGGGGAGGGGGTGTTCTGGAGATGAAGATGAACCAGGGAGCTGTACTAGAAATATGTGAGGTTCCAGCACCAGAAACAGAAGGTCAGAGGCAGCTGGGCTATCAGGGGGCTTAAACTACCCACTTAGGGAAAGGAGATGTTAAAGCCACAGCTTCTCTAGCTTTCTGCATAGAGCTGAGCAAAATAAATACTAATAATAACAACAGTAAACCCTCCATACTGAGAGTATTTTCTGGTTTACAGTCTTCCCAAGCGGAGATGCCCTTAAAGCCCCTTGGTTGAGATTTATTTAATCTTGGATTCTCATATAAATTTGCACTTGGTGACCTGGCAGCAATCAAGGAAGAGAGGCGCTAACTGGGAAAAGATCCTGCTTTGCTTTGTTTAAACGTTCAACTTGTGCTGTGAAATTGCATTTGTAAGAGAGAAATAAACTCTGAAGCCCTTCAGCAGAAATGGATTTCACATATTTAGTGGATGCCTCAAGGCAATTTCTTTTCTTAATGGGATCTGAGCACAGCTTTAATTTTTCACATTTTATAAGGCTTTTCCTTGAAATTACTTTTTATGTGGTTCCTCTGTTAATGGATCCTCCACACTGAGGCATGAGTAAGAGGAAAAAATCTTTAGAGAAGGAAAAAGTAGAATCATACTGGGAAAAAGTCACATAATAAATTGGAGATCAGAGGCAATAAAACTGTCTTCCATATTTTTCTTTGATAAATGTTGGTCTCATCTCCTTTAGATTTTGAAGACACTAAAATATTGAGCCAAACTTTTGTTTTTTTTAAAAGAACATTTTACTAGTTGGATAGAGAGTCACTGGAACTATTTAGGCACAATATTACATTGTCCCTGGGAACTGTGGCAGTTCTGATGTCATGCTCCCAGGGAGGAATAATGATCTCATCTGAAAAAACAGCAATGTATGCAGACCCTTTGCTTAGAATAAGACACAAACAGATTAACCAGTCTTTCAGAGAGTTTTTAGGTGTCTGTTTTCTAACATCAGAGCAATTATGGTGGATAGCAAACACAAAGAAGGATATTTTTTGTTTTCTAAGAGGTTATGCACAATGGTTGAATTTTATATAACTTTGGGTAAAAAATCCCTAGTTATTATTGAAGTCATTCATCTTTTCTGGTTTTGCCACTGGCATTTTACAATACTGGTGCCATTTGATCCCAGAAAGCTTGTTTCTTTTAATGCAGCTGAGAGATGATTTTACAAATAATAAGAATATAGATAGCTCTGTTATAATAATGAGGGATATTTCTGAGATGCTTAATATGACAAAGACACCTTTTGTTTTTCTTAGATCCTAATTTTCCTTTAAAAAATAAAAATGTGCAAAAGGAGTTCCATTATTGATCTGGAATCCAAAAGAGTTAGTTTTGAGGCACTATAATTGACAAAGGCTTTTACAGCTCATTAACTGCACGATTATGTGGCACAATTCATTAAAATTCTGTTTCACTGAATGCATTTGTAAACACCTTCTGAGAAGTTTATCACTCTTTGCGTAATGCTGAGCTTTCTTTCAGCAGATACATTTCTGTGCTGCTGTTTACTGATATAGGAGTCTGGAGTAAGTTATGGTAAAAAAGTCCTATCTTCTCACACCAAAGGGAAAAAAAGGAATTGTGTTGACTCTGAAGCATTACAGATATTAATTAAACATTGCTATATTATTTCCTTTAGACCACTGTGTTTATTAAACTTTTCATTCCACTACTTTGGTGCACAGTTTTTGCAAGAAGAGTTTGAATTCAGTACAAGTATGAAACAAAATTTACAGGACAAGCCATATTTATTTTTTTCTTTCTCTGCAGCAGCAGAAATCACTGCATCCTGGCCATCAAAACCACAAATAATCTTCCTTCCCTCTTGTCAGATAGATTTAGATTCTTTTTCATCTAGAAGCATTTATCCAGGGGATTATCTAACCTATTCCTTGCAGCTCTATGAGTAAAAAAGTGTTGTGTTCACAATATGAGCTGGAGAAGTGCTTACAAAAATGATGAGAGATACAATACAGTGTGAGAGTAGAAAACATTGAAGAGTAGACAGGTTTCCCTCTCCCATTCTCGTTTTAGCACCAGGGGCCTCAAATCATCACTGCTGCAAATGTAAAACATTTAACCTTAATTACAGCTTAAATATTTGAGGTATGAGCAGAACAGATGCTTATATGGCTGATATGTTTTGTGAATCTGAATAGATATGGCCTGCCAAAGCAGGGGGTAGATGATATGCATTGTACATTTTGTAACATGAGCAAGACACAGGGGGCTTCATCTGACCAAGAGTATGTGACCATATTAGTCATATAAGGATCCCTTTTGTCTCTGAAGAAAATTGGTCATCACAATCTGCAGAGGCAAGTGGGAATTTTTTTTTAATCAGACATCTGTGGATAAATGTACTCTAAACTCCATTGATTATACTGACTAAATATTCCTTGACTACAAAGTTAACCCAGCACGCTTGTTTCAGAAACCCTCATCTACTTTGTGGACAGATAAAGCTGTCAAAGAGCCTTCTCAAGTTTGATCACCTTGTGGGTCTCCAGTCCCTCCTTTCTGCACCTTCTTGGATGCTTCTGCCATCACTGTCACTCTTTCTTGCCCTTTGCTTTAATATATCTCTGATGGCAAGATGGGATTTATTCCTATACGGGACATGATTCACTGTGGTATTGCTCTGTTCTTATAGGAGCAGAATATCATGTAATTTAGGGACTTAAAATGGACTAAACACTAAGGAAACAGGTCTAATGCAGTGAATCAAAGATAAAGGACTTGTGCCATTTCACCAGAATTTTTGATGAAACTATGATAAGACACCAGAAGATAAGACAGTACCTGGTACCTGTGTTTACTCCCACTAACTCTGGCTGGGGCTTCATGCTTTTATGTTGACAGTTTTACTGTTGAAAGCCTTAGTGCTGAGAAGGCTAGTTTAGGTATTGATATAAAAATTATGCTTTTCTTACATACCTGTACATGAAAATATACCAGTTGTGCTGTTGTCTGAATTCAGCTGTGGCACCAAGGTAGCTATTGAGATATAAATTTCTATTTTGTGTAGCTAACACTACTGTCACACAAGTAAAAACTCTTTGGTTTGTTCTGGTACACTTTGTGTTTTGGAAATAGCAGATGGTACAAACTCTTACAAACAAGTGACTGAATTTTCTATTTCGATGTCATGAGAATTCTTTTCTTTTTTCCCAGGATAAACTGTATCTTTTTCTCTGTACTTTGGGCAAGGACCATCCTTACATTTGTAGACTAATTCTCTTCAAAGAAATAAAACATATATATTTGTGTGTGTGTGTGCACATGCATACCTGTGTACATGTTTATATATAGGCTACATTAATTAATAAGCATTATTGTATGTGCCTATCTGTTACACAAGAAACTGACAACTGGATATTTTTACAAGAGGCTCAGGGGAGTGCTCAGGTCTGCTCACCTTGGTGTTCAGAGTTTCAAACAAACATCACTGAGTTGGTAGAATTGGCAGGGCTGTCAGAATACGTGAGCACAGCTTCTTAGAAAACTTAAAATGCCTGCAAAGAAAGGCAAATCAAAGCACACGAGTAGGAAACTGAAGACAAGTGCATCTTCTGGTTCCTTTTTTATCTTGGCTGCATGTTCTTCTCTTTCATGTTTGTTTGATTTACTACACAGGTTGGTGCAACTGTTATAATTGACTTGACTGAAGGGGTTTACTGCCAGCAGATTAAAATAATCTTTCCTTCTTTAACCTCCTCTCTTCTACTCTAAGGAAAGGAAAAATGATTCATGAAAACAAGAATCACCCAAGGAATGCGAAAGCACCTAAACTGTAGGAATGAGGTAGAGTCTGCCCTTGGGCTTTCTGCTGTCATGGGGTTTATGCAGAAAGCATGAGTTTGGAAGGTAGCACACCTGTGATTTTTTTCCTGCCCACTTACAGAAAGCAAGTGATCAGGCTGGAGGGAGAGGGGCAAGATTTCACTCTGCCTTTTCTGCTGCTGCCTGAAATCACGGGACAGTAAGGGGAGCATGCACACGCCAAAAATTGAAGATGATACAGGCTGATGCTGAAAAGGAGTTTGAGAAAATGATTTAGATACCTAATCCCTTTGATATCACTTTTCATGATCTGAATTGTAAGTTACTATGTGCTGCAGTAAAGGGAAAGCTGAAGCAAAACAGGCACTGAAGTTTCTACATTGATTTTATCTGATTATTGTGTGAGGCTCCAGTCCGGGCTGGGTAACACTGTTTCTGTCTTCCAGTGCAGCAGCAGACTTGCAGAGCCAAACTGCAAGGAACCATAATTAAGATCACATGGGTACACTTATCCGAGATTTTCCTGGATAAATGCTACTTTTGTTCCACACAGAAAAGACATGATGTTTTAAGCAGCCTGCAAGCTAACTGGCACTGCTTAGGAGATAAAAATCGAGGTTCAAGTTCCAAGACAGGATCATGCAGAGAAGGAATTTGAACTGAGATCCTTTACAACCCAATAGAATATCCTACTTATCATGGTATTCTGACCACACTTTCTGTATGGACAACATTGCAAAGCTTTTATTAAGTGCTGAGGTGGAAGAAATATTGTAAAAAGAAAAAAAAATTCATACACTGGGAAAATATTTTTTCATCATGAATATAAAGACTTTAATTTCAAATACTTGGAAGGAGACACAGAATCTAGTTGATAAAGCTAAACAAGAATATGAACTCTGAGTTTTGTCTTCTAGGAGCACGGAGACAGAGATTTAAAATTCCCGGTAGAAAATATTTTGGCATTTGATACTTTTTTTCTAATGTTTTAAGTTACAGCATCTGAAGAAGATTACAGTGTTGAAGCATCTCCTTTCCATTAGTATTTTTTTCTGCTCCAAATTGGTGCACTGCTGAAACAGCTCAGTCACTGAGATGCAGTATCGAAGGGGACTTTAGAGACAACAAAAAGCTTCACACTACAAGGATTCAACATGACAGTTATAAGCAAAGTTCTTTTATTTTAAGTGTAAATATTTCAAGGTCCAAATAATGCTTCGTTTTCATTTTGATGAAAGCAAAAACGATGGGAAAAAAATCAATATGTGGACAGCTTTACATTCCAAAGACTTTCTTACCACTTTAATACTGTTGAAACTGAGGAAGCTGAGAGTTATCGTGATAAAAATACTGCTAGTGAAATGCTTATCTTCTCAGACTCCTTGTTTGCTGGGAACTGAAGAGATAGTTGATAGAACTGATTGAAATCCAGCTAGTTTTCCACTCCCATTCACCTGAGATTTCATGGCTTCCACTTTAGTTCTCCATCAATGCTTGCTTGAAACTTAAAAAATGTCAAGCTTTGCAAAAACACAGCTCGGAGGCAGGACTCTTGATGCTTGTAATTTTCAACTTGTCAAAGTAAATATGGTTTGTATTGTATTTATTTCCTGAGATCTGAGCAGACAAAATTCATTCCTTCTCAGGGGGACATAAAGCAATTGGACAATTGCTTTAGAAATGTGTCTTTTGAGAGTAGATCACTTTTATTTGTAGGGTTCATCTCCTCATATTTTTTATATGCACCTTCTGTGCATAATTTTAGGGGCTGATTCTCCTCTTCAACACCCATATGTCTCCACTGCTGAAGAAGAGATGCTGTTATCAGCAGCATCATGAGCTAAAGGAGTCCAGAGGCTTTCACCATGTCATTGGTAAAAGCAGCTTTAAACTACATTGCTTGTCTTTGGTTGCATTTTCGTGCTTTCAACAGCAGTCTTTGCTTTTGTAACTTGTGTTCATTTAATACAGATCAGGAATATATTAGTTTGCTTATAGAACACTGGAAACCTTCAACAAGATCACTGGCCAGCTGAAGGGTGTGGTGCATTCCGGACATCTCTGCCTCTCTCTTAAGTTTTCCAGAGTCAACTTCCAACACAGCAAGATCCACGGCTATGGTGCCATATCCCAACTCCTTTCTTTCTCTCCATATGTCTGTTTACAGTCTCTAGATATAGAGATTTGCAAAATAGATAACAGCAAGACTTTGGATTTGGCCATAATGACACTTCTGCCGTTCTTAACTGAACAATTTCTTTCTGCACAAATCCTGAATTCATGAGCTGGCAAGAATTATGTCTTTTCCTTCCCCAGTCACAGCACTGAGGAAGGAAGACACTCACTTTGCCAGTTCTGTGAGGGCCAGGCACTTCCTAGCATAATACTTAGGTGAGAGAATTATCTTGGATGTGAGCCTACTCCCACCTACTCAAAAGTTCTTCTGCCTGATACAAAATAATTAAAGGTTTACATAGTAGAGATTTTGTGCTGAAGTCTTCTTTCCTCTCAGCAGAGCAAGGTGGGTATTAGACTATAGTGTCTCATTCCCTTAGTGAATACTAAATCATTAGAAATTGTTCCACTTGACATAAAATATTTAAAAAAGTCTTAGCTCAAAAAAAAAAAGGAGAGAAAAAGAATCAATACTCCAGTGCTGAACACTCTTCTGGAAATCAGTGGGTTTAGTTTCGAATCTGGCTCTACTGGGAAACCTGTTGCAGAATCAGGGGCTGAACCTGGGTTTCTGGGGACACAAACTAGAAGACAGAAAAAAGTTCAGTGCACTTTACAGTCACCTTGTAGACAGCTCACAGCAGTGTGGGTTCCTGGTAGAAAGTAAGGGTCACTGTAAAGACATTTATTCCTGTAAAAAAAATTAATGACATTTTTCTAAATGTTCTGGAGGAACTTGTCTGGTTTGTAACTTATTGGTGAGATAAGTCACAAGAGGTACCAAAAAATAAATTAGTGGAAAATATGGCATTTGGGCATGAAAAGTGTTTTCTTATCATAGTGATTATACTCTGCTTTATTTACAGTATGGACAGCAGGCACTGAGTGTGCTATTTTTTTAATTCAGCTGCACAACAGAAATCTTTATAAATCAAGAGAGTTTATAGTCAAGCTGACATTATCATGAGCAAGAACTGATTGTCTTGGTTAGTTTAAGATTCTTGCTTCAAAGTCAATCATGTGTTTAACACTTATCAACAAAATTAATGAGCAGACACTGGTGGCTTCTGAGGAACAAAGTGTCAGTGGGTAGTTCTTTCAGAAAAGAATCCCCATAAAATAATACCTAATGACTTTCTAACTGAAATAAGAGGAGGATCTGAAACCTTTAAAACTAAAATAGCTTTATCTGTAAGGTTTAAGAGCTTAAAATCCTTCATATTGTTGTCTGGGCCTATACAGAAAAAATTGCCTGGGTGAAATACTCTTCTTGGAATGAGAAATTTTAAGGCTGATCCACTGAAAAATACAAACTGGGCTTAGTCTGGTGCAAAACCTGCTGTGGGAATAAATCTATCTTTTCCTAAACAGATGTATTTCCTTTCAACTCTTTAATCAGCTGTAAAAAAAAAAAAAAAAAAAAAAAAAAGAAATGAAGCACGAGTGTGTTCCCCAGGAATGATAGGAAATAACTACACTTACACTGTTTAGGAAGCAGAGGAAACATAGTTTCTGGTGGTGCATGTCTGCTCTGCTTTCCAATGCCAGGTTAATGCTCCTTATTTAAGCATCCAACACAAAGTTCCAGACATGGTACACAGACATAGTGTTGTGTAGTCTTAATATAACACATGGATTAATATTCTCAACACTGTATGAATGTTTTACTGGGAAAATGGGACCCTGTTCAACTATGCTGTTCAACTATGGTAAGTGGCTATTCCTAGAAAGCCACGTCTGTGATTTGTGATCAGACCTCATCTCTGATTTGTCTTACAGGCAAAGGCCTGTCCTTATTGATAGGATTACCACAATAATGCAAACAGTTAAAAAAAAAAATCATCTTTTTTCTGTATTTTTCCAGCACTGCTCCAAGGAGGACCCACTCTTTGTCTTTGCCGATATCCTGCAAGAGGTTTAACATGAAACAAATACTCTTTTGAATCTTGGAATCAAGGTGGAAGAATTTATTGCCCTATCCCATTTTTGGAGCTTGCTACTTTTGTGAAGATCCAGCAGAGGGGAATTTATACCTGTTCTTCAGCTGTTCAGTTTGCAGTCTACTGTCTTAACACAAACTCACACATTTATCAGCAGGTTAAACTGAGATGCCAGAATGAAAACTGGAGCAGCTGAAATGCAAACACATGCTCTTTTCCTGAAAACCCACTTTCTTCCTACTCTCAGCCCTGCCAAAGAATTTCATCAGTCCTTTCCAATTCTCACAATTTTGTACTGGTTTCATGGTACTGGGAAAATGGAGTTGAATGCAGTGTTTGATAACTGCACCTAAATTTTACAAAAAGATGTTATTTTTTTCTTTGAAAGACTTAAAAATCCCTCCCTTTTCCCTTTATGTCTCAGAGTAATGTTCTACCTGCTCAAGGTGGGGCTCAATGAGTAACTGACTAAATAAAAAAGGAAAATCTTAATCAGTAGATTTGGATTCTCTTTTCCACTGCACTGATTTTTTAAAGATGTAGTTTCAAGAGAACCAAACGACTTTGAGGAACAGGTGTTGGACCTGTAACACTCCAGCACTATGGTCATGGGTATTTCTGATGCCTGTGGTCAGTGCAGAACTGAAAGATGACAAGTTTCTAGGCTGTTTTGACCACAATCAGATTTTCGAAGTAATCAAGACAGAAGTGTCCCAACAAGGCTTTTAACCGAATCTCCAGAACGTTACATACCTGGAAAGAACCCAGGTTGGTCTTCAACTGTGACTGTCATGCATAATTTTAAAGTTCTTACACAATGTATAGTCCTCTTTGGAATTCTCTTGTGGAGTAGTGGAGAGGAAAAGAAGAAGAAAACTACTAAGTAAAGGGTTGTATTATCTTTTACATTAGTTTCATTTGCTCAGACTCCACAACTACTTTAAAGTTACTGTAGGATAATTTGATGAAAGATACCAGGCTTCTGCCATCCATCCCTAGAGCATCCAAATCCCATTGTAAATTTGGGGTGTTGCAAACCTTTAACAAATTCTCTCTGAAGTATATGATGAAATGTATAATGAAAATTAAATGGACAGTAGCCAGAAAGTAAAAAGCAATCTGTCATTATAAGACATTTCTACACAAACCTAGAATGTTGCACACAAAAGGTGTACTATCAGTCAAAAGCAGAGAAGCCTGAATATAAAGCAACCCTAAGCTTCTTTGTACCATGGGTCTTTAATTAGACCTAACAAATGAATATGAATCTGGAAGAGGAGAACTGGCAGGAGACCACTGCTGACTGCTCTCATCACAATGAACAGTGGTGTTTTGACTCTACAGTGCAGATAAAAGCAAATGTGTGTCCTTTGTTACTATAATAGGATGCAACATATATTACACAGAAAAAAAAAAAAAAAAAAAAAAAATTAATGTCTGGGACTTCCAAGGCTCAGTTTGTGGAGGGCACAATGTGGAAATGAAAAAGTTCATGGGAGACAATGATCCAACACTTAGCCTCAAGTCTGTTTTCTTTAGAATTAGAAAATGCTGTTTCAAAAAACAATACAGAAGAGCCCACACACGGAAATGAGGAGACACACGAGGAGACTGGGAAGGATTAATATTAACTTTGTTTCAGTTTTGTATTCATGCTGGCATTTTTTTCCTGAAGATCTCTCTCCCCAAAGTAAGGCTGACTTGAACTGAGTAGCAGAGCCTTTCTACAACAGGAAGAGGAAAAGACAGTGTTTCAAAACATGTGAGATGGTCTCATATGATTATTTGCTCAAGGGACATGGAGTAGGAAGTTTGAGCTCTTGTCACAACAGTCCCAAGGGAATTGAGGGCCCTGACTAGCTGGAACTCAGATGTCACAGAGTAGGGAAGCAGCGTCGCTCCTGTTTATGTTATCTACAACATCCTGAGTTTCTGCTCAGCTCTCATGTCACAAAATGAATATGGTTCTGCAGGGGGAAAATCCTGTTGGACCACAACCTCTCTCACCTCTGGGGGAGAAGGAAGTTTGAGAGCAGCTGCCCATAATTTAGCTGCAAGAGGTAACAACTAAAAATTTAGGCTTGATGAACTTACATGTTTCTTAAACCAGGAGTGAGACAACAGTGTAATTTACCTTTTGACCTCTTTATTAGTGGAAGTCTTTAGATTAAAAAAGCTTGTATTCTTGGTAGAATTTCAAATCTGTTTGGAAAGTTTTGTTTTAAAAAATGGTCCTATGCCATCCAGAATGTATAGGCTTAATATAAAATAATTACAGCTTGAATTTCTCCAACTTTCATTGTGCACTACAATTTTTAATGACTGTGACAGACTTTTGGCCTCAGGAATGTGTTGGTTAAACTATTAACTCTGCTGTCTTCTATAATTGATCTGATTTGTTCCAGATGAGCAAGATGTTTAAACAACAAGATTCTTTATTGCTAGAATTTCAAATATTCAAATGAGCTCTTACTTGAAAGATCTTTGAAATATTTTACTAGCAGTTTTGAAGATTCTGTATTTCAAAATTGTAAAGAAAACTTTTCTTAAAAGGTGATGAAAAATTAGTTTTCAAATTTTTTTTTTCTTTTTTTTTTTTCTTTTTTCCTCCCAGGATAGGGAGAATATCAGAATCACAGAATCAACTGGGTTGGAAAAGACTTCTGAGATCATCAAGTCCAACCCTTGATCCAACATCAATGTGGTTACTAGACCATGGCACTAAGTGCCACATCCAGTCTCATCTTAAAAACCTCCAGGGACAGTGAATGAAAATGATTTTTTCCTTTCTGACTTCACAAATGTATTTGCAAGGTGTTGTGGAAATGAATTAAGTTCTTGACTTGTTGTGAGTAGAAAATGTATTTATCTTTTCCAAGAACAAGATCTGCTCAATTCATCTCACTACAACCTGGCAGACTGAAGTTACAGCTCTTACTCAGAATGCTTCAAGACTTCTGGATCTCAATTTAGGCACAGATCAAAGTGCAAACCTGACTTCAATGATTCTTATAAGAAAACAGGGCCCTGTGAAGCATGCAGAGTATGTGAAGATGAAAAAACCCTTCCACACTAAAAGTGAATATTGTTTTTTTGTGTCTTCAAGGGTTTCCATCCTAGATAGAGGAAGACTTGAGTTGTTACTCCTTTCTTTTTACTTACATGAACTCAGTCCTCCTGCTGACCATCTCACAGAGTTTCACGCCTGCTGTGAGATGTTAAAAGAAAAGGAAGGGGAGGACCAAGTATTTTAAAAGTACAAAATTTATGGACAGCCCAAAGCGCAAGAGCCATGGGCTCAGTGGAAGGAACAGTCAGCTTTCTGTGAAAGCCTGTGATTGACAGAGTTACCCTTTCAGAAGAGGGATGTGATGGAAAGACAAAGAGCATGTGGTGTAGAAATTAAGGTAGTAGCACAGATCACTCACTTCAGGAGAGCCCTGAAGTGTGATCAGATGTCTCCTGAGTTACCTGACTGGAGGTAGGAACACCAACATTAGGAAAAATACCTCAAGGAAATATTCATGGAGGGAGAATGCAAGAATAAGGATTTTACCTAATTTTCCTTGCTATGTATACAAATGAAGAGAGAAAGCAGTTAGGGAAGTGCTGATAAAGCTGTAGGCCTCAAGGAAAAACTAAACTTAATTTTTTTTTTTATGGCACTTGAAGTTAAAAATGCTGGTTCTAAATATACCATGATATAAGACAGGCTTGGGTGTGCAACTCATTTCTGTTCTCTGGATGAATGTAGCCTGTTTGCTGCCTCTGGGTATTGCATAGGCTGCTGTCCTGTGCATTCACCTTGAAGACTCTTGTCTGTCTCCATCGAGTTTCTGAGGTCCTGGAGGTACATTTAGCTTTTTGAGTGTGCCCTGTGTGCCTTCACATGCCTCTGTCCTCTCATCAGTTAAAGGGCTTGCTGAAAACAGCTGGAACATGCTACTCTTCTGTGCTCATCTTTGACAGAAATGAAGGAAACTATGATTAAAACCCATCTAAACTCTTTCACCACATTTTAATGATAAAAAGGCCTATAGAAAACCTCTTCACAAAACTGAAAAGCTGGATGGAAATCACTTTAGACAGGTGATAAAAACAGGGTATGCAAAAAAAAGGGAACCAGACAGGGCCAAATGTTAAGGCAGAGAGAAAGCTCTCACTGCTGCGAGTGTGCTCTTTCGAGCAGAGGTGGTCAAATCAGAAAATCAAATTCAGACTTCACATGACATCCAGCTCTCTTCAGGTATTCTTAAAGATCAAGTTCATTTCTGGATGCAGTGTCATCTTCCTTTGCATCTGAAGGCTGAGGTGAGAAGCGGGATCGAACCCCTGTTTCACAGCACATTAGTCAAGGTGATGCCACCCCTCCAGATGAGAGAGGAAAGTCGCAGGTCGCAGCAGTGTCAGCACAGTGCTGCCCAGCAGCCACACCAAAGCGGGATGAATGATGCTGCCCACCCTTCTGCACAGCAAAAGGCAAGGCAAGCTGGGATGTATGTTTTACTTGTCAGGTTTGTGGCTGAAGGGAAAAAAGGTTTGGTGATTATGAGAGAATTTAGAAATTCCCCAGCCACTGATTTCACATTAAAAAAAAAAAAAAAGGAAAAGGAAGAAAAATGAAAATGCCTCTGGTTTATGGTTGTTCCCTCTCTTTTTCTGCCCAGCAGTGGAGCTCAGTGAGAAAATAAGACTTTTCCATAGGCATTTTTGGTCTTGAAATGAGACGGTAGCTCACATGTTGATGCCTCACAGCTGCAGGTAACATTCCAGTGTACTCATTTATAACCAATGGGAGAAAGCAGAGAGATAAGAACAAGATCTAATATTTTATTACCATTTCCAATCTGATTAATCTAATTTAGTCTGATGAATGTAAAGAAGGAAAATAGCAATTCTTTGTACTCTTCTCTTACATTTCATTACCAGTGCCTAATGAATGTTAATAAATTAATTTTCAGACACCTTTCTGAAGCGAAATATTTTTGCACCTGACCTACTCACACTGAGAAAGGGAGGGGTAAATGACTAAATAGTATAGGTCTTGCACAGTAATCATTTATATCTATATATTATTCATTTTGCAGGCAGCTTAAAATTTTTTAAGTTGAAAATTAAAAGAGTTAATTTTTTGGTCAGAAATCACAGAAATTGAAATCATGGAAAGTAAGAGAGAAAGCTGTGTCCTAGTCCTTTAAACACAACAATAAACCTTACCTAACTGTGCATTATACTATCCTCCATCCAGCTTCAGGAAATATAAGTAGAGGGGTTTTTCCTTTGATATTTGGAAACTTCTAATTAGTACTATGTTCTACATTATAGGGACACTTATAAATTAACGTGGGCTGGAAATATTAGTATTTCAAAAATAAGCCTACACTGGAAAATTGCTAGATTTAGTGTAACAAATCTGTGGCATAAAATGTTAATTTTTTCTCATGCTTCGTGAGTACGGCAAGTTTATACATACATATAAATACATATTAAAAATGTATATATATACGTACAGCACTGGAACTTGGGGTGGCATCTGACTAACTGAATGTCCTTCCTCCTGTATTTCACTCATCGCTTGGTTAAGATTGGAATGCATAAAATACCATACACCTCTGGATTGAGTTAATAATAGAAATAGTTTACAGACATGACAGCTAAAGAATTTTAAACTAATAAAAATAATTAATAACTCCAAAACCCCACAGTAAACATATTTCTCTAACTAACAGAATAAGCCAAGAGTTCTTATATAACTGCAAAGCTCTGGAGATATAATGTAATTTCGTGCTAGCTCCTCTTGCACTGCTTATTGCTTTAAAGTAACTGTATCACCTAAAGTATTTAAGAGAGCATTTGCTCCTGGGGATGTAAAAATCCTTAGATGTTTGTATCTAAATAAACTGGTAGCCCCATTAAAATAAAGATAAAGACACATTATCAAACAAGTGGTAATTAGAGCTGTGATGCTTTCTGCATGAACACAACCCCCAAAAAGTATTAATTAGTGATTAATATCACCTGAGATTAAGCTGAGCCGATATTAAATTTAAGTACTCAAGTTCATTAAACAGCTTAGACTGGTGCAAGAATTTACAGTCAGGCACTATAATGATTTTGCACCAGTGAGACGTGGTTTATCTATTTTAAACCATTGGGCTACATTTTAGTGCTTTTCTCAATAGAAAATTAGAGTAAAACAGATTTATGGTTCCAGAAAGATTATTAGGCCTCATTTCACTCTTGTTTAGGCCCAGACACAAAAAACCAGAGCCAGTTCAAAAGTATTCAGCGATGTTTGAGATCTTCATGGTGTTTCCTTTCCACACAGGCTGCTGGTGCCCAGTACTCCATCTGAGGGAACCATACCGATTTCTTGAATGGCTGGAAGCTGTTCCTAAAATCACAGTCATCTTGGTTTTTTACTATTCCTTATGAAAATGTTTTGCTTCAGATTGTCCAGCTTTTCTTGGCAAAACCACTAGATTGGAAAAAAAAAAATATTTGCAAGAGTCACACCATTCCCAGTTCTCCAAACTCATAAAACAATTGCTGAAGATCAGAGATGGCATGAGGGAATTACCTGAGCTGGCTGTTGTATCTCATGCTCATGGCCAAGTGTTTGTAGTGCTGGTTATTCTTGTTAGTAGTAGTTGAACTATGAATATTTCCCCAGTTTGAACGTACCAGTATTTTGATCAGGGAAATAAATCCTGCAAATCATCTGCACTAATTTCTGCTGATCCCCAGTGCTTCCTTCATCCAGCTTGGATCACATCTGACTGACCATCTCTGGCTCCCAGCTTCTGTGCATCCTTCTTTTGACCTTGCCTGGAGCCAGGGGAAGGAAGAACATGAAAACAAACAACAGTCAGGCCAGAAATATCCAACTGGTGCACACTGTCACCTCTGCTCACTGGAGTCAGCTCTGGATTAAGGACTGCAGAGAAAGCAACTATTTGGCATCATGTCCGGATATATTTAATCTACATTTTTCTTCAACTATACCATTACCACAATGGCCCCTGGCTGCCTCATCTCTGGGCACTGATCCAGGGACTGTATTTGGTGCTTGAGGCACAGACTGCCTGTAAAGCTCAAGAACAGCAGCAGCCTCAAGACTTCAGTGTCATCCAAGTGATGGAGGAAGATGGAAATCCATGCCGTGCCCTCATGGATTATTTTCTTGTGTGCTGAAACAATGTTGCACAATAAATCTGAAACTTGCCACATTTAATTTTGGCTGACAATCCTTGAAGTCCATTCAGTCAAAGGAGCTCTCAAATGGTTCAGCTGATAACCAGATCCCCACTACTTAGGCAGCAGTGGATGTTCATAGGGGTATTGGAGTGACACAATTGAAAGGCTGTCCAGGCTCTTTGCTCAAATGGAAATGAGACTATTTAAATTGCAAAGTGGGCCCTAATGGTACAGCTTTTGACTGATGACAAAGAGGCTTTGCCTACAAGTCATTATTGCTTCTAATTCCTAGAGAAGACATGACCATGGGAACATATTTCTGCTGGAAACTGCCAATCAGGTGCTACAGAGAGACTGCCCACCACAGCAAACACATTGTGGAAAGTCCGTGCCACCTTACAAAGTGATCTCCTCGAAGGAAAGGCACTGCTGGCCTCACCTCTTCCTCCTCTTGGCACTTGTGAGCTCCTAACATGAATACAGAATGCTTCAAGAGAGCATGAGGCCATGCAGACAGATGGGCAGGAGGGTTGACATGCCAGAGAAATAGAATTTGTTTCAGGCATTGAGTAACTGGGCCTGAATACTCATCTAGGGATGTCAGGACAGCAGTTTGGGCTGGATGCCTGCACAGGAGATCAAACAGATCATTACTTCTCACTGCAGCACTGGATGTAAGGAATTAGGCACTTAGCATTTATATGGTGTTTATATGATCGGAGCACTGCCTTGACATTACCTAATTAAACAGGGCACCACCCTTCTGAGAGAAGTACAGCCTTGACTTCACTGACGGGACAGCAGATGGAGAAAATCTTGTGTTTTGGCCATCAGTGCTTCTGCCCAGCTCCCTTTCCAGTGCTTATTTCTTTAAGCCCATCTATGAAAAAGGCAGTGTGTTCTAGGCTGTAGTTGCCGAAGGGGAAATTTTGTTTCAAGGGACTTGTTTCTTTGCAAGTTGATTTCCTTTGCCTGTAAGAAACCTTTATTGACCTCAATGAAAGCCAAAATGTTCCCTGAATTCTCTGGCCTTACCCCCACCTGTGCCTCCTGTGGTGCACAGGTTTGTGTGTGATCGCCACATAACAGAGGCACTGATTTTCTTCCATGCTCAGTTTACAGAAGAAGCGAACATGCTGCTCTAAACATTTCTCCTTCTTTGGTACCGCGACGCTGAACAACTCAGTACACTTTTACATTGTTTGGTTATAGTACATACAGAAAGACATGAAAGCAGTTTTTAATGGAAAAGTTTCCTTTTTCTGGGAGAACTCTGGAGCCAAAAGCACAGTCTTCCACTTGGGTCCTCTCAATGAAATGTCTTGCCTAGCTGACAGAATCACTTCATGCTGCAAAGCCTTCACAGCAAGAATGTATCTGTGAATTACTCCACCTCTTTGGGAATGTCTTATAACCTAGCAGTTCTTAAGAAGAAAGCATTTGAGGGGAATTTCTGTCCCCCTGGTTTTTTGGTCTACCACCACAAGAAAGCAGTTGCAAGAGAAAAAGTCCACAAACTTTTCATAAACTGCTCCTTCCACCCACAGACTCCTTCCTATGGAGTAAGTGAGCACAGACTGGTCTTTAATGTGGGAGTTAATGATCAATATTTAGCTAGGAGGATTGATGAATATTATATTTATTATGTAAGTCTGGAAAGGCATTTCAGTCCCCATATTTAACTTATCACTTTTAATACAGCAGGAATAAAAAAGCCTCCTTACACTCTGTTCTTTTCTTTAGCAGTCAAACTATAATGTTCTTTGCTCTCATGCTGCTTCATTTTCAAACACAGTGCATGTAAACAAATTTGGCAATAAATTATGCGTAAGTGTAATAGCAACAAATATTACAGAGAGCTAACTGGCAAGTTTATTCTCTGAATATGAATGATAAATAATTGCTTTATTTGCTTAAACAAGCTCGTATGTATATTTAAAATGCTTGGCATTCCACTTCTTTTCAAGTCAATGACAAAATTCTCTGCACTATCGGTGGGGCTCAGATTTTATCCATGGATATAACAAATTAGCCATATTTTAATTTTATCCCCTGAATAAATTAATAGTAATTGATATTTACTTTCCATGTGATATAAATATTACACTGATGAGAAATGGTTGAGGTTTTTCTACTATAAGGCCTCACTGAAGACTTCTGCATCCCATGTTTGTTTTAGAATTTCTCATCATTATGTAATGCAAGACCCTAAACTAGACAGGTTTCTTTTTTTCTGAGAGACTCCTTAAATTTTAATTACCTGCAATGCAATCGCTAGAACACTCCAATAAAAATATTTTTATTCCCTATGAGAAACCATTTATCCCTTCTTTCATCCACAACATATATCTGCTGATGGACTGTAGAGACATCATGAAGTGCTGCTGTGGAATGGGTCTATAATGGGGATTTGTTTACTGTCTTCCACCCTGAGATTTGCACCCCACTTAGCTGGAAGAGGCAGGCTACTGTTCATGGCCACACATACATCCTGGGCTGGAGAACAGCCAGGGATGCATCTTCTGCTGCTGCTGTAGACTGTGAGCAACTTAACTCCCTCTTGCACTAAAGGTCAGCAGCCACTTTATCAGAGCTGAACAGACTCTCAGCCTGGGGCCCCGGTTTTATTCCATCTTTCTGACACACACAGGCTGTGTAAAGCCATCAAAAAAAGCATCATCCCTTCAAAACCTTTTTCTTCCCCAAACAGAATTTCCTGTTGATGAAGTGCCAATATGGATACACAACAACTGACCCACTGTTACTAGTGAGTGACAGCACTAACCATCTCCTGCTTATTAGATTACCTAATCAGGTGGCTTAAAAGACCCATCTCAGCTCACTGAATAACCATAATTTCTTGGAAGTGAAAGAATTGACGTCAATATCTCTTGCAAAAAGGAGGGACTGAATGCATGATTGAGGAAAATAATTAATAAGGATGATTGTGTTTTTTTCAGTACTTGCTGCCGGGAAGGACTCTCTCTGATCAAGTCCACAATCATTTTTTTAGTGGGTTCTTGAAACAGTTAACAGTGTAGCCCCACTTTTATGTGCTTCACAGCTGGGAAAAAAGAGCACTGTCTTTTTCTAGCACCGCTGAGCTTATGGAGGCTTGGTTTTATTCCAGCACTGACTAGAAAAGCCTTTAATCACAGGAAAAAATGAAATTCCTGTACTAGGAAAGTAATCATCTCCTTCTACTTGGCACTGGTGAGGCCACACCCCAAACCCTGTGTACAGGATTTGGGCCCCTCACTACAAGAAAGACAATTAGGTGCTGGAGCAAGTCCGGAGAAGGGCAATATTGCTGGGAAAGAGGCTGGAGCAAGTCTCATGAGGGCAGTTGAGAGAGCTGGGGGTGCTTAGACTGGAGAAAAGAAGAATCAAGGGAGAACATATAGCTCTCTACAGCTACCTGAAAGGAGAGCCAGATGAGGGGCTCAGTCTCTTCTCCCAGGTAACAAGTGACAGGATGAGAGGAAATGGCCTTAAGTTGCACCAGAGGAGGCTTAGATTGGATAAAAATTTCTTCATGGAAAGGGTTGTCAACATTGGAACAGGCTGCTCAAGAAAGCAGGGGGCTTTCCATACCTGGAGGTATTTGAAAGACGTGTAGATGTGGTACTTAGGGACATGGTTTAGTGGTGGATTTAGCAGTGCTGGGCTTAGGATTAGACTCAATGGCCTTAAAGGTCTTTTCTAACCTAAACAATTCTATGAAGAATGGAGATTTGATTCCATTAAGATTTTAATAGCCACAGGAAGTCACTGATTTACCTCCAGACCTGATTGCCACAGGAACTGGCACAGCTGCAGACATACTTCTTTTTTAGGGACTTGCTGGGGAAAAACACTTCACATGAAAGAATGTCGGGAGTGGACCTGCCATGGCCTACAAATATTGGAGAGGACTAAAAGAGGATTGTGAAGAGTGTGAATATGTGGAGATGTGCTAGAGCATGACTACAAGTGCAAGAAGAAAAAGAAGACATCGGTTTTTAGCTTAAATGCATATGCTAATGATTGTTAAGAGCTTAAGTCTATTTGGAATATGTTAAAATTTTAAAGAATGTTAACTCCCCTGTTTGTACCCCTGTTAAGCTTTTCCCTATTGGTCTATTGTTAACCCTTTCCCCATTCGTCATTCCTCTCGGTTATGTCATCCCTACCCGATCCAATCACCTTTTCCTCCCTTTACCTTACCTCATCCCTCAGTTATATCATTGGCCTTCCCATACAGACTCCTCCCATGTTCTAGTCCCTTCCATGCTCTACCCTATATAAGCCGGTGCCCTCCTCTAATAAACGGCCATTTTGTTGTCACACCTGTGACTCCCTGTACAGAGTGGTCCTTCGAGGGTCTTGTTCTTAGGGGGACAGAGCCTCCCCCGACAAAAGAATACCAATTTGTGTTCCTCCTGTTGCATGCTAGAGGAAAAACTTTCTTAAAAAGTGCTTCACAGCTGTTTTGACAGAAGAGGTAGGGAAGAAAATGTTTGGATAAAAGCCAGGGAGTGCATGAATAACCCCCCTCCTGTTAGACATGGGGGTCTCAGGTTTGAGTTCCTGAGCTTGAAGGGGCAAAACACCTCTCTACCATCCTCAGCTTGGGGGGAAGGAAGGTGAAAGTCTGTAGTCTCCTACTTATTCTAGGATCAGTCCCCAAATTTTCATTCTGAGTTCTTCTACTGAAGCAAAGAAACATTCCCAACATGGAAATGCTTTTTAGATTGCTGGATTTCCATGAAAATGATGCTTTTGAACAGGTGCTGTGCTGCAGCAAAAGCACCTGCTAGAATCTTCCCAGTGAACACAACTGATTAACTGCCAAAATACCAAGCTTGCTTTTTAAGAGAGGAATTTGCTGATTAACATGTAATTTTAAAAAAATATTAAAACCCCATTTTTTTCCCCAAAAGAGTTGCATTATCAGCTTCAGTTCCTACTCTGCTGAAGTTATAAACTTCAAATGACTGCATTCCAGTTGCTATGGTATCTTTTCACTTCTTTCTGAAGGATAAGAGTAAAGCAGAGAGTTTCAGACAACGTTTCAATCAGCTATAGTTGAGACAAAGGAGCTATAGGAATAGTTGGCAAAGGATATCACTTGCTTCAGGGATTGCTGGTAGCCTGGATATCCATGTGCCTTATTCTTCAAAGGTAGAAAGAATTCCTCTAGTTGCTGAACAGTTTTATGTCCACTAACTTAATGATACTCCTTTGCTTTTTTTTTTTAAATCCAAGCTACACTGTGACCATTTAGCTCAGTCCAGGAGCATAATGTATGTATAGGGAGAATATAAAGTTAGTTGTAACAGTTTTTAAGCTGAGAGATGTTCCATTCTGTCTGTGAGCGCTTCAAACTCCCATAGAGGCTCTTTATAAGAACCTTGACCATTCTTGTATTTTTTTTTTAAACCAAAAGAGAAAACAATCCTTTCTGAGATGACTACAGGAAAAAAATCAAGGCAGCCAGTTATTTTTGTGAAGGGTTAGAAAATATTTTCTCCGCATAAACTAAGAGGAAAATACTCTTGCAACTCAAACCATCTGTCAGAGAGCTTCACCTGCATGTAGGACACTTGTTTGTGGCTAAGGCAAAGTGCAGCCTGGCATTTTGTGCCAAGAAAAAAGAACAAATAGAGATATAGCAGAACCATTTAGCTTTTAATCTAAACCCCAGAACTGCATGGTATTAGCACTCCCTTGACCCAAAACAAACCCTGATACTCCTTGCTCCTTTTCTCATTTTATAGACCCTGCTCTGAATCCTGACCTAGAAACCTGATATGGAAAGTGAAGGAACCCTCACAAGATTCCCCAACGACTTCTGCCCTCCCACCCACCTAGGACCCCCCCAGGCTGTCAGTCTCTGACAGTGGGCTGTTGCTCCAGCTGCATCTTTTATGGCCGTGCCTTTATGCCTGCAGCTGGTTTCACACCTGAGGGCAGTAATGAACTGCTTCTGGCTACCAGTGAGTTGGTACAATCCCACATCACTCTGCTGAAGTGGCAAGATGTTATTAACTCATTTTATAGGTGAGGAACAGCTTGAGGGACTTAAACCCAGCTGCCCCAAAGTATGTAGTCATTTTGTATATAGCACAGCGAGGCACTTTGCACTTTTAAGGACCTGAGCTTAGCTGTTTGTGAAAAATTGTAAGCTGTTATATGACAAAAGAGAAGCTGTGTCTGTTCTACCCACCAAGGAAATTTTTTTAAAATCATTTGAGTCCTTTCTTCCAGGCTTGTGTTCTTAGGCTGACTATAAGACTGAGTAATACAGAAAAAGTGCACACAATCATTGAATTTGCAATAGCACTTCTCCTATGAATGAGACAGATGGGTTTAAAATAAGAGTGGCCTTGCAAATTATAAGCAGCCTTAGGAACTCAGCTAATTCTGAAGGAACTAGGTTTATGCAAGGTCAGAATAATTCTCAGAGTTCCAATCCCAAACACTTTTTTCCAATCTAAACAGTGTTGCAGCACCTTACAGAGAGACAAGGGAGGCAGGGAGCTGCACACTTTGCTTATGGAGAGAAACTAAGCAACCATTTGAAGGTCACTGCTTATTAGAGCAATTGACTGAACATTAAATCAGCGGGGTGTTAATGTCCAAGGATTTTGGCTCCAGTCCTATAAAGTCCTTATGCCAATTCCAGGTAGGTTTTCTGTACCTGCCACTTGTTTCTTCGTTCCTGTTATTTCTTTGCAAGGGAGCTAAAAATATGGACTTTGCTGAGCCCACACTTCCTATTTGGCCAGATCTGGTTTTTATAGAAGTTCATGTTGAAGACACATCCAGGGTGCTTCCATTGTCAGACCCTCCACAGAGGATACTTATTACCCTCTGGGAGATCTGCTTTATGAACAGGCTTCCAGACACAAGTCTGAAGTCATCTCTCCCCAGATTCTACTCAATTAAAAAAACAACCGACCACAAAATAAACAATTTGATGTACTTATGACTGGTAGTAATCCACACTGGCTGACTCAGGCCTGGCTTTCCTTCAAGGTGGAAGAGCAAAAATGTTCATCATATGCTTTTTTGTGCTCTTCACCAAGCGGGTTCTGGAAAGGGGAGCTCCAGTCATTCAGCCCTGATGCTTATTGCTGTGTGTCCAAACAGCTGAGACAGACAAAAACGTCACTGCTTGTGTAAGGTGATGTGAAAGAAAAATGGCCAGATCTGAGATACCTGGTTGTCAATTTCCACAGGACAATACCACCAAGAACAATTCTATTTTTTTTTGCATTTTTATAACCCCTATCAAACCCATCTTTATTTCTTTTTCTTAATTTCCTCTATTACAAAAAGTACCAGGATAAGGTTAACCAAACATTTGCCCGACCAAGGAGTTTTCTGATCCTGTAGGAGTTGGTCATAAAAGAAGACTGGCCTTCATCCTCATCAGTTCTGTCTCTCTTCTGTAGCTGTCAGAAATTGCAGCTGTTATCATGGCTCTTCTACTATTAGTACTTTCATTGTGCTATCAGTTGAAATATCCCACTGCTCCTGCACGGACCTGCTGCCTTGGACTCTGAGCACACACGCTGGGTGACAGTCACTGTTCTAAAGCACTTGTGATCTATGTAGATGAAACATACTAGGAGTGAAAGATAAACTTTAATTTTACAAAGGGACCATAGGATAAAATCACCATTTAAAGGTGTTCAGTGCTTTACCAAGTCATCCAAACAGTTTAGGTCTGAGGAAGCAAAACTAAGCAGGTAGATTCTTCACAGGGTCCTCTGATGGTGGATGTATATGTATGTGCCTCAGGTGGAACGTGTGAAATCACAATTGACTGTCTTAAAGGCTAAATGAAAGTTGCCTAAGGATCAGACAGAGAACTACCAACAGAAATTAATCATGTTTCCCAAGTCTTCTCCTGGTGTTTTCTTTGTTTGGATGGCAGAAGATAACATCAACAACAAATTTGATCAATGGAAAGAAATTATTTTCAGTTTTTCATCTGTGATAATTTTTATTTTGGTTGTTTTTAGTACAGAAAAGAGAAAGTAGCAATCTGATCTCATGTGAAGTCGGGCATTTGCCATGAGAAATTTTGTAAAGTTTTTTCCATGTCATCCTAGCATTTAATAGCACTTTGGCACTCAGGCTTTCACTTTGGCTCAACTTCAGACTTGAGCTGTAGTTCAGACATAATGTAGTTTCCAACTGTGACCATTTCAACTCCTGTAAAAAAAGTTATTATTTTTTTTTAATATATTAAAAAAGGTTATTTTTAGGCATCCACTTGCCTCTAAAATTGCTTTTGGTGACAACTATTCCAGGACATGACTGCTTAGGTGTCTGCAAACATTTTAGTGCCTGTCAGGCGAACTTGCTTCCACCATCTCAAGAGAACATCTTGAATTCTAACGAAGAGCAATAGGAACACGATAAAAATGCTTGTAGAATAGAGGATAAGGCTTCTACAGGTAAACAAGTTTTTTCTTTGGTAGACCTAATTAACTGTATTAAAAAAAATCAGAGCAAAAAAGTATATAAATAAATAAACTAACCCTCCAAAACCCAACAGCAGGTTTCTATATTAGCATGAATATTTCATGTCTGATCTGTGAATTTTATTTTGCTTTGGGGTTTGCTGGTGGTCTTATGTAGAAATTAAAAAACACCCAGAAATTCTACAAAGTCTTACCTACATTTCTATGTTCCTGGTATTTCATGCAGGGACTGGTATCTCTTGCCCATTTAGGCCAGCTGTGTGCAGTGTGGAGTGAAAAAGAACAACTATGAAAAAAAGATGCCTTTTTCCTTTGCACAAGAAGACTGAAAAAAGATCAAACAAAGCTCAGCCCTGTCAAGCATTATCAATGATAAGAGGAGCTGACAGCATTTGGCTTAAACTTGTCCATTTTGGGCAAGGGTAGTCTGTTGCTTCAACATTTCTGAAAGGGAGAAAATGGCATGTGTGATCCTCAAAGGGCTGTGCCACTGCTCCTGTGCCCGTCATATGTCAACATACATTAGGTTTCCTTTCCTGCTGGGAAACTGCTGTCAGTCTTATGGCTCAGTGTGCTGATGTTTATGATGTTAATAGTGCTTCTGGGGGACCTGGAAGCCTGACATGCTTTTTTGTCTGTGGTGGTCTGGGGGACAGAGTGGAGGTTAATGATTACAGGGGTTTGGATGGTGTGGTGGTGGCATCTTGGTTGTCAGACTCCTTTCACACTCCCAGTCCTTGCAATTCAATTAGAGTCAGGTGGAGTTAATTGCCCTTCAGCCATGCTGTTGTTACAGGATCACAGTGTCATGTAAAGGTGACTGGTAGGGAAATTAAAGATGCAGGTGCAGGTGAAAGGCTGTGATCATTGTCACTGTAGCATTTGCTTTCCAACTTCCTCTTACACTGAATGTCATACCTGTGACCTGAGCATGGATTATCCTTGTGAAGCCACAGCTTCCCTATCCAGGAAGTTGGTTCTGCACATTTGCCTGTTGGAACAAGAACAGTACTAGACATGTTAGAAGACTTGTTTCCTTTCTTGTTTTTTCTTTTTCTTCTTTTTTCCTGTCCCCATTCCCCCCATCCCCCGCCTCATATCTAACCTGCTCTTGTTTTCCATGCTCTCTCCAGGAGCACATATTGCCTTCTCTACCCACTGACTGATGTTCAGTAGCAATGCTGTTATTAAATAACAGGACTGCAGAAGTCCTTTGAGGCTCCAGTCTGGGTGAAGCTTTAGTGTTTTCTTAGGTTTACTATAAATGTGCAAAGGCCACATATTTCAAGAGGAGCTGATGGTTCCACGTTCCCCTTTAAAACTCTTTACCAGCAATATAATGAACCTGCAGGTCAGAGAGTTTGGTCACAACTTTTTCATCATCAAGCTGCTTTTTTCCCAGCACCTCAAGTGAAACAGAATGACTGACAAAGCATCACACACAGTCTTACATTAGTAAATGACAGTGCCAACACTTGTAACGAAAAAAATATATCTTGCATGTTGGAGGCAGAAAGTCTGCCAATTTTAATCAGGACCTGTATGCTTAGGATTTGAAAAATAAAATTATGAATATGAATTACGTAGACCTTATGCTCAGCACACTGTACACATGCGGCCAGACCTGACCTTATAATGCTCCCAAGCCTCCTAGGGCAGATTTTTAAAAGCATAAGTAAGAGGCAGATTGTTGGGAATTGGGTTTGCAGTATATGAGAAACTGTTGTTTGACAAAATTGCTTTTTGTAGTCTTTTTGCTAACTCACTTTCTTCCTCCCAGAACCCCCACGGGCAAATGTTATCTCCTCTGGAATGTCCGAGGAAGATATCCTGAAGTCTTCCTATTGGTTTTTAACCCTTTCTTGCTATTGGTGTCCCTGTACCCTCTGAACTTCTCACTGGCTATTTTGTCAATCTTCCTGAAGGCTATATAAGCCTTCACCCTAACAATAAAGCTCTCTTTGCCTTCCCCCAGCACGTCCCTGCGTGTGTGCTGTTTCTTTGCGACGGTGATGGGACCACGTGGTAGGGGGGAGGGGGAGCAGCTACCCCCTCCAGATCCCTGGGGCTGAGAGAACCTCTAGGAATGGAGATCCCCCTCCCCAGCCTATCAACCGTCGCAGCAGATATTGAACCCTTCTTCTTTTTCAGTGATATTTTGGCACTTAGCCATGGTTTCTGTTTTGGAAGATGTCATATCAAGCGATTTAATTTTGCTAGAGAGAGTATCCTTGGTGTTTAAGATAAGTTACTAACTTTTTGCAAACAACTAGGATACAGTAAAACAAAGAAGAGAAGATTTAGAGCAGGAGTAAAGAGCAAAATGAGCGCAAATAGATAACTATCATTCAGGCATTGTATATGGAGAAAAGAAGATCACACAGAGAGGTTCTTTGATGAAACATTCACAAAACAAAATAATGATATAAAATTGTAATAAATTGCAGGAACAAAAGATATACCAGGAAAGAAATAGCTCAAAAAATCTGATGACAACCCTAAAGAATAATGGAGACAAATCTCATTACAGACTTCATGTGATTTTATCTGCTATATCACATATAGAGCAAACAGGAACACAGAATAACTTTCACCAGCTGTACTTGTATATTGTTATGTTTGACAAAGTATAGTATTAGGCAGCTACAGCCTGAGTTGGTGAAATAACTTGGTAGCTGTATTCACTCATACAGAATGTTTTAATTTAAAAAAATTAATAGCAAAGTTACAAATCATAAAAGTGTAGAATAATTTGTTTGGAAAGGACTTTTGTAGGTCAGCTAGTTCCAATCCCCACTTCCCCAGTGCAAAGCAGAACTAACTTCAAATGAAAGGATGAAAAAAGAACATTCTGTTTTATTCTAGAGAATGCCTGACATGTTTTTCATGTGAATTTTTCTATGACCTCTATTTATAGCTCATTTACTACCATTTTCTGAGGTCTTCTTGCTGCAAGCCCTTGTATTTCAGACACAAATCAGGTAGACTGTACCTGAGCGTTAATATTTAACACAGACTTATGGGAAAGGCAGTGACTAAAAGTGACAGCTGCATTTTACCAGAATGAAGGTTGTGAAATGGCGCCAAGGACTGTTTTTTCCTTCTCTTAGTCCTAATTGGCAATTTACTCTGCATGGTTTTTTTTTGTGTAACTTCTCTAGAATAGAAGGGTAGTCCTTGAAGCAAGAGGCAAACTGGAATTGCATTTAAAGTGGTATGAAAATGGCATTGTATGAGGAGCAGAGGGTTTTTTATTGTTACAGAAAGTATTTTGTGTGTCTGATCTGAATGTGGCTTTGAGCGATGGGAAGCTAGAAGCCATTTGGTGGCAAAGTTACGTCACAAACTCTCCAAACTGCTTGATGCTGCTCAACAGATATGGAGAACCTGATCCTTGGAGATGCTTCAATCTTAGGGTACTCTTGAGAACTGCCTTTGCACATTCAATGTGCCTTGGTAGAAGCTGTGAATTCAGGTTGTTTTTTTTCTGTGTCCTTGTTGAATCTCAGGGCCCTTTCAGGAAAGATTTCTGGATCTCCTCTCTTCCAGCCTTGTCTCAGTGTTGCTAGAGCAGACTTAGGCAGATGGCTGAGTCAGAAAATATCTGTACTGCAGGTATATCCACAGCAAGAAATACCTGGGGTTCCCTCATTTCTTTCCTAAGGTGAGTTGCCTGCTGGCCTTAAGTCTTGCCCTGAGAATGTTCCTGCAAACCAGTCTGGCCAGCTGGTGACTTTTTTACTGCAGTGGCCTCCTCAGATGCAGTGTCTACCTAACTCTGTCATTACTTCATTTTAACTTTTAATCTTTTTTCCTGTTTTATAGATAGACCAGGTTTATTATCCATGCAGAGAAATGAGGCAAAGCATAGGTTAAGTGACTTATTCAAAGTCACACACCAAAAGTGTAACTGAGCAAGATATTGAATTTTCTTCCTTGTATTTCTATTCCAGCACTTTACAATCAGATCAACATTTAAATTCAGTTTCAAATTGAAAGAGAAAATGACTGAGGATTTTCAAACATTTTCTTATTATCAATCATTCACATATTTCCAAGCTTGAGAAAATAACATGTGGAATACCACTCAGGTTGGCAGGCACATTTCAGAACTGGTCACCTGATCTCTAAACTCTGACTTGCATGACAATACATCCCTGTTACAAAATTTCGATACAGGCTTTTACCCTCCAGAGGCAGGTTTTGATCTCAGGCCATTCCTGAGGAGGTATGGCAACATCTCACTGCCTGTCAGCTTCAGGTTCGCTGCACATTTGCAGTTTCTTAGCCTAGGAAATTCAAACCATTACTCTATGTGTAAATCCAAAAGGTAGCAAACAGAAGAATGAAGTACAGCATATAGTAAATGATTTTGACCATTAATTCTGATATATGTTTGATTTGCTACAAAGATAGTGGGCTTAGATCAGTGACTTGGAGGAGAGATTTGAGAGCTAGACTTTTACTACACAAGATGATAAATGGGAACAAAGTATGAATAATAAGGAGCAGAGCAAACACATTCAGAAGGATTTTGATAATTCATTAGGCTAGGCCCAGGAATAACAAATATATTTCAGTGAAGACAATTATAATGGAATCCAGAAACTTCAAACATGACCCAAGAGATATCTCATAAAGTTGGCGAAAAAGCCACCATTCAACCCTCACTGGAAATTATCTCTTTATTTGTCATTTCATCCATGAATCAAATGCATAACATGACATCCACAAGCTCCTTTCCTTGCAGGCTTTACACAATGCTCAGGCTTTTCAGGAATATTCAGCACTACAAGCAACTTTATACTTTTGGAGAGAGTCTTCTCCCATTCAACTGTGTGAAAAGCAAACACTGGGCTGAACTCAACATCAGCTCGGAGGAGGCATTGACTCTCTCTGCATGTGTAACTTGCTTCAGTCCTCTGCTGAAACAGGGCCAAGGGTATTAATACTCTTGCCCATGGTAGACTGGTAGAGACTGCTTGCTTTGAGTTCCAGGGTGTTTTTAGCTGAAAAACCAATGTCTTCTTTCCTTGTAAAGAGAGATAAATGATAATTTCCTTTCTTAAAAGCAGATCACCTCTTTCCAGACTGTGGGAATGTTCTCATAGGAGGCTGCTGGGAGAAAAATCTTATCATACTTGAAGAAAATATCTTGCATCCAGTGAGAATTGCCAGTGTAATTACAATAAGTCAACAAAACTACATTCAAGCCAATAATTCCAGCAAACATCTGTGCTAAAGCCAGTGTTCAAAGAGGCAGGCAAACACCCACTGAATACAGCAGGGCTGAATTTCAGCAGAATGAGAGTAGCAGCAAATTATAGCCTTCTGTGAAAAAAAGAGAGAGAGACAATCTGAATAACTGAATCTGAAAATGATAAGGACAGCGCTGTTTTGCAATAAAAATATTTGTCATAATGGTACATAATTTTAACTTGGAGTCCAAACACTGTTCTTTTAAATTGGCATAAATCAAACACAGTCTGTGCAATTGGTTGCCACCTGGCGTGGTTCTATCCCCTTTTCTTATTTACAGATTTTCCTTGACTAGGGATCTGCTTTTGACAGATTATAAAGGAAAAGCTGCTCCTTGGGTCACCCCCGTTGAAACACAGCCCTTCTGAAATAGCTGACACGTGCCTCTGTGTAGTAACCAAAGCTGTATTTTCTGGAAGACCACTGCATCCCAATGCCAACTGGCATTTTGCAATTTATTTCTGCACAGAGAACAAGGTTTTGACTGGGCTTCCTCCTGATTTATGTGCTTCTGACCATTTAATTTGCAAAGTTTGTTGTTAGTCAATTTTCCTCCTCACATTATGGCTTTCATAACTGATGAATTAATTGGTTTCACCAAAACCTCACAATGTACAAGAATAATCAGTGTGACCTCCAGCTGGCTTTAGATGTAGCAGAGGATTAGGGAAACAGCCAGAACAAACTAGCTTTGGAAGTGCCAGACATTTAGTGAAGGCTAAGTGCTCCTTCTCTCCTCATGACTTTGCTGCCCTCAGTGAAGCTTTCTGCATGGATGTCTTCAACAATATCTCTCTCCTTTACTGTTTGCAATTTGATACATTTCTATAAGAGTGAACTTTAATAATCCACTTAGCATTCTTAGCTTGCTTTACTTTTTTCCTGTATGTTCTCACCAAGCTGTTGCAACAAGAAAAATAAATTATCATACCCTATTAATTTATTCTTTAAAAGAATACATTTTAGCTGGAATGTTCTCAGTTTGTTAGCTCTGCTGGTGTGGATTCTCTGGAAGGCTGCAGCTGTGTTTCAGGAGCCCAACAACAGATATTGTATTATCTTCTTCTGGTTTGATTCATGAGGAAGGGCTGCTGTGTGATTGCTGCAATTAGGTGGGGGCATAGTAGACATAGCACTGGAAAAGGACTAATACTTTATCTATGTCATGATAAAAAAAGGAAACCTGAATCTTGCTTTAGAAGGATTTTAAATGGAAACTTCATCCCACCATTCTTTTGTGGGTACTCTGCTAATTTGAATATGAAAAAAAAAAGTCTGGCTTTAGAGATCAGTTTTCAGTTTGACACGAAGAAGCTTCCCTTCCCCCCGTCCCCCATTTTTCTTTCTTTTAAACAAGACCTGACCACATGTGATAAGGCAATAGGAGACAGTGAAGCAAACCTCTGACCTCTACTGTAGCATTTGCTTACAAACAATTAATGGTCGGCAGATGAAAATCTTCTTTTTCTGTATATATGCCAGCAAGTTTTTTGACAGACAGGTCATCTTGAAGAAAAAAAAAAAGAAAAGAAAAAAGTAAAGGATTTAAAGTAAAGGAATTCATGTTCACTAAGAGGTCCGTGTGCCTAAAGGGTCCTACAGCGCTATCATGGCTGAATGGTGTCACATACTATGGTGATTATTGTGAATTGTTGGTGAGAAAATTGTTGGCAGAGATCAGAGCATTGTGGTGCTGAAGCACAGAGTTAAATGAGGAGGGATATAGAAACAGGTGTCTAATTTCATTTTAGGCACTCTAAGGTATTCTTACCTGGCTTCCAGCAACCACACTGTAGTAACATGGCTCTCTTAAGTCCTGCATCCTTTGTGAAAACCCTGTGTAGATGTGCCATATCCACTAGGGCATCTCAAATGGCACTAGAGGCCCCAGAATTCCTCTCTTGGAATTTTACCCAAGGTCACCCAGGAAAACTCTGACAGACACTTGAAACCATGTGTTTCAAGTCCGTGTGAATATTTCTGAACAGACAAACTGTGTACTGAAACAAGCTATTTATGAGTACCTGATTTGTCAGCTGGTTATGTTCTTTAACTGGATCTTGTTACTCATCACACGTACACACACGCATAGATATATATATGTATATATATATACACACACACACATGTAAGTATATGTATATATATGCACATGTATTTTTAAAGCAAGCTGAATAAAGGCAGCAAGCTGCCATCCGTCAGTCAAGAAACTTTCCATCCACCACACAGATCTCTGCTGTCACTTTCCCAAATTGAGTGACTGATAACAGAAGCAGGTTGGTAACTTCTCCAATCAGCTAACACTACAGAGGGAAGTGTCCCTTTATTTTATTGCCTTGCAGATAAACTACTGTTAGCTTTTGGCAGCTGAGATGGTGTTGGAGGTCTCCTTCGAAACACACTTTACGTTTTTATTTCTGCTTTGATTAGGAAGTGTTTTTTTCCAAAGGACACTTGTGCAGGTTGTTGCCCATTCTTTTGCTGTTTCTGCAGTCCAAAAATCTGCTTTTTTTTTTTCTTTCACAAGGTCATTTTCCTCTCTGCTTTTGCTCTGAAGTGTTTAGTCCTTATTTTGTAGCGAGATCTAGCTTTTGCCCCACTGCCTGCTGCTTTTCTGAGGCTGATACCCAGAATTTTACTTCCTTTCTTGCCTCTCCCTGCACTTGAATTCCAAATACATATGTGTTTTCCACAAAGGGAATGGAGAAAACAAGACCTCCCAGAAAGCATGACATGAGCAATATCTGACTACAGTCCCATTCCCATCTAATGGTGAAACAATCTGTATTCTAAGCTTAATTGTAATTTTTTTTGTGAGTGTCTTAGAGGCAAATGCAAACCATTATATCAATGAAATATAAAAGAAATTGTTGCCAGTGTAATCAACAGTTCAGATACTGATTGTTCTGCTTTGTCCTTCTGCCACATTCCTGATGATTCTGCAAAGATTCACAATGCCCAGGGCTCTGTTTCAGACTGCCCAGCAACAAGGCATGCAAGCTCTTTTATTCCCTTTGTTTTACCTCCTTTTTATAAATGAAGAAAGAAACTACAGCTCTAAGACCAAATGCTCTTGGGTATAGCATCCATCAGGTTCTGCCATCACCTGCCACAAGAACCAAATGCTGTCAGAGACTTATTAATTCTTTGATCTTGGTAATGCCAGTTAAAGCCTTTCCCATTCATAGTTCTGGATGACAAAGCCATTCTTCCTGCTTATCTTGCTCCATTGGTCTGAATCTACTGATGCCAGAGTTTGTTTCTACAGCTTGTTCCAGTTTTAAGTACTTGATTACATTTATGATGCTTTTGTGTGGTCTAAATTCCCTAAAGGAAAAAATATTCAAGTCAAATTGTCATCTGTTAACAAAATGTAAACAAAAAAGAGAAAATGTGGTCATTTGGGTGGATCTATCACAGGCTGTTAGCTTTGATTTGGGGGCATCTGTGTTGAGCTCAATAACGTGTGATTGAAGCATAATTTGTAGATACCGAGAGTAAACCAAACCTGCAAAGCAGTAAGGCACACAGGTCTGATGTGGAGATATTGGGAGGCAAATACCTTGCTCCTCATGAAAGTTATTTGGTCTTACTATTAAAAATGTACCTCTCTCCCACAGGAATTTTTCTCATTTCTTCTTCCAGCTATGAGTTTGTCTTACGTATTCCTCCATTAACATAAAAACCTTTTAGGTATCCACTATTTTCTGACAGTGAAAGCACAGTTTATCAAGCTACTTTCTCCCCTTTGCTTAAATAATTAGATTGGAGTTTTAAACTTCTTTTTACTCTGAAGATTTTTCATCTCTCAGCTAGTTTTTGTGCTTCGTTTTTGCCTTTTTGAAGGAGAGAAATATTTTTTAATGCCATCACGAAATAGTTGGTATTTTTCAAAATGTCACAAACTACTTTGAGGGTATATCACATTTTCGGAGAAAAGAATATGAAAAAGAGGCTAAAATTACTATGAAAACAACATACATTCTTTTTCCAAAAACATGCAATGTGCGTCCGGCATAGCGAATAAGTTGAAAATATGTGTAAGTGAAGAGATTTCTTTACAGGCAGAGTATGATCCTGATATTTCAAAATGGCTGTAAAGGAGCCAAAACGAATTCACAAGCTGAGTTATCTAAAATGAGATAATGGTAATCACAAGTCTTAAAATTGCAAAGGATATTTCTGAACAAATTTCTGGAAAGCGGTAAATGATGATGGTAAATGGCAGAGACTTCTCCAACAACGACAAAATGATTTTATGTCTGTAACATGAACATTTATAAAGTGTTCATCAGTTTCTGTAATGTAGAGTTAGTAGAGTTATCATAGCAGTAAGGATAGACCATTGCTTCCGAAGTTAAAGATGGACCACTACACATGGGAAATGTTTGAAAGACCTCCTAATATGGCAGGTTTAATATCAGGCAAAGCAACTATGAAACCTAATTTCTGAAAACAAGTATGTATGTAGGTATTGTCATGGCTATGCTTTGAATTTGGCATAGATGTTATTAAAAATAATATAAATCAAAGAAATATTCTTAAATCTGTTTGCGAAAATAAATGCATTTAGAAAAAAAAATCACCTGGAAAAGTCACTGTCTTTCAGGTCAAAAGGCAGAATAAGTGGCACAGGGTGCCACCAGTTCTCTGTATCCCTGGCCCTTTGTAGTGATACCATCCTAATTCAGTGGTCTCAGCTGCTGAGTTACCTTGTGCAGCCCCAGTGCCTGTCAAGGAGACTCAGTGAGCCTAAACTGGGAACTTGAACTCGCGGGATAACAGTACCAGGGGGAACAGTGAATTATGCCACTGAAATAGGCCAAAAAGTCCTGGGTATCAGTCATCCTGTGGCTTTGAAAGAGTCTGAGGTACAAATGGACCCTTTTTTTAAAAAAAAAAAAAGAAGCGCAATTAGTACAATTTGATGTCTCTGATACAACTGAAATCCAAAAACAGTACTGGGAGAAAGGCCACCTGTAAAGCTTTAAGTTGAGCTTCTCAGGAAAACACAAATAGGAACAGGGAACCTGAGCTACCCAAATACAGCACAGACTATTTGTAAATCCATTTATCCAAAGCAATTATTTTATAGTGTCAGTACTCCTTTGAGATTAGAGCAGAAATGCTTCCAAATTATATCTCTAGAAGATATTGCTGCAACCATAACATATAGCTGAAGTGAGAATTTTGTTTCAGGTGCCAGCTTCAATCATGATTAACTGCTAAGTTTCATCTATTGCAGATATACTACGAGGTCATTAAAGTCAGTTCAGGAATGTCTCCATCCACTCAGCCATGCCAAATGCCAGCTGTTTATGAGATAGGAGAAGTGGATCAAAATGATTTTGATAGTGTGTTCAACCTGTGATAGGAGTGCAGTTTCAGAGCTCTTTATCATATTAAAGCCCTGCTTAGATTGACAGTGTAGAAAATCACCCATGACTTTGAGAAGTTGCAGAATAATGTTTCACTTCAACAAACATGAGATGTTTGTCTAGTCACACATTACCTAAGGGTTTGGAAAGTGTTTAACTCTTCACAAGCCACTAGCTGCTTATGCTATATTAAAATCCAAATTTTATCCAGGTCTAGGAAAAATGGAATATAATAACTCAGAGTGGAGATGGATAAATCAGTCTGTGCAAGTTCCCCACTTAAAAGAGAGGATGAAATCCCCTGGACAAAGAGAAGGCAAAACCAGTTTTTTCTTCCCAGTGTAGCATTGTATATTGAAAAGTAGGAAGGTATGTTGAAGGTCATCTGATGATGCTTGACAGTGCTATCTCATTTTTCAACTTACTGCCACCTCTCCTGGTCTACATACTCTGGTTGAAATAGGAGAGGGATTATCAAAAAGAGGGTAACAAAATTAAAGCACAGCAAGATACCTGTTCACTTTCAGAGGCAGCCTTAGTAGATATCCCTGGCTTGTAAAACCAAATGTTGTTACATATATACTCAATATACTGTATCTGGCAGGGGTCATTTTCCTGAACTGTCATCTTTAAAGTTTTGAAAGCCACTAAGGATTTGTCAGGTTAGACACTAATACACAAGAAAGCTGTTGCATAGTGCTACATCCAGGTTCTCTATTTTCCTCCAGCAAAATGATGTGTTTGTGATGAAAATGACAGCCCCTCAATTTTCTGTTCAACACAATGACAGGTTGCAAAGAATCCCCCAAAATAAAACATGCCGAAGCACCCAAAGCACTCAGAAAAGGTGAAACTTGTTTTTCACATTATTACTGAAGGAAATAGGCCTTACTGTTTTGCTCTATTTAATAGTATCTTTCCAACAGACAGGGCCCCTCAGCTCTACAGGTTACAATATTATCTTAGAGAACCAGATGGGATACATTCAAAAGATATTTTCACCTAATATATTTATCAGGATCTTTCATTACATGAAACAGCTCTCTGTCTTTCTCTTTTGGCTCCTTTAACCTGTACAGGGACAATGCATTTGAAGAGTAAAGCAACAGCATGTGTTTCTTTCATTCCTGTGACATGGATGTTTGTACCATAGATCAGCTATTTGCAGGAGAATAAAGAAAAAAATGCTGGTACCTCACTTGCTTCTGCAGTAGAATACGTCACACCATATCTCAGCAGCACAATAAAAAAGACAGATTTAGTCATTCTCAGGAAACTCAGGTATGCTATGATGCACTTGCTTTTGGCAAGAGAAAAAAAGTGAGAAATTAAATACTTCTCTGACCATTTTGCTCCAAAGTATGAGTCTACAGAAACAAGATGATTCTGCCAGCACTTTCATCTAACACAGGCATAGAAAATGGCTTGCTAGACTTTCCACTTTTCTGCTTGTTAGGAAGAGGTTGTTTCATGTTTTTTTACAACTAGTGGTAAGGATTTGGAAGGTTATATCCGCAGCTGGTGTAAATTATCCAGACTCTCCCAAAGTCAATGAGTGATGAACTGTACGTGTAGGCTCCATCTCCTATCCCCCTCTGAGCCAGATTTTACTTGGAAAAGACTGTAATTAACTTCTTTGGGAAAATTATTAGATTTTCTTTTTCCACTTGTAAAATTTACCTGAACTTGCTTACCTGCATCTCCGAGGCATTGTAAGGTTGAATCAACTAAGCAATATATGCTTTGAGTTCCTTGAGTAAAAAATGCAGTAGGAATGCAAAACAGTGAGGATACAGATCTCCTAAATTCTGCTTTCTTTGTTATAAGAATTCTGGGTAAACGAGACCAGAGAGCAACGTACTGGCAATAACTCCCAATAATCCTGTGTGAACTATTATTGGTCAGGGTATAATAGATGATATCCTACAATTCATGGAGGTACTGGGTTGAGTACTATCATATTTATAGATATTAATGTGTCCATAGAGATAGGCAGTTAGGTTCAGAAGTCCTTGATTAGTTCCCCAGTGTTAGCCCTGGCTGTAGCCCTGAAATAAACAACTTGTTCCAAGTGACATTATAGCGCAGTAATGAAGCTTAGATGGTACCTATAGCAGCTATGGTTGCCCTTGTTTCATTCTTCTGATTAACATATACAGATTATTATAGCTAAGGTCATTTGGGCCCTTATTTCTCTCTTACACTTTCCTGGATTCTTTTACTGTGGGATGAGAGACCCATCTGCAAAAATCCAGACCAAAGATCATTATCACTTGTTCATTTTTTCCCCCTTTTTTTTGGTCTTGTTTCCAAAAATAAGATGAACCAGGATGTGCCTTTAAAGCTCCAAGTCAGCTGATATTACTACAAGTTTATGAGAAGAAGCAGTATGGCTAGCTTGACTAATTGCAACCTTTGATGTAGATCTCTGTTGGAGCAGACCATAAATTGACTAGACTGGTCCATCTGATGCCAGTTTGCTTTTATGGACTGTAATGCAATTTTCTTTGCCCCTTTTGTTGCCCTCTTCTACCAGTGTATCACTTCCATTTGTGGTCTGGCACTGTGGTTTTTCTCCCACCACAGCTGGAGACTTGATTATCCGTGCGCAGGGTGTAAAACTGGGTTGCGCAGGTGGAGAGAGCAGCCATGACACAGAGGTGCTTGTAGGTGGGGTGGGCGAAGAATGATATTCCAAAACAGATGAGAATCTACTACATAACATAAATTATGTGTCCTGCTAGGACTCATATGTGATACTTTTAGTGGTTTGCAATTTATTGATTATTGGGGTAGGGCTCAGAGAGAAGATGAGGTAAAACCATGGTCCTGTACTAATCACGGTTTCTTGCTCAGAAGCTGTTAGGTCTCCACTAATTGGGCAATCATTGCACAGTTAGGCAATGAGAAATAAGAACAGATGATTGATAGACACAGACCTTTAAGCAAAAGTTCCAGATTCAATTGCTTCCTCTTTTGGAGGGAGAATCTAAAAACTTACCGAGCTGCTCCTCCTCTTGTTACCTAAATCAAGCCAATCAAAACAAAATTAGACAATACAGTGTGATGGATACTTATTGAGTTTATTTATTCTAGGAAGAAAATGATCAGAAAGCTTGGTTGTTATGCATTGAAGTTTCCTTTGTAATCATTTTCCCTTGTATACTGCAAGCATTGTGAAGAGTTAAACATGCTTGTATTTCAAAATATGGTGAAGACTTGATAAATACTATATAAATAATAGGATTGTCTTCAAAGATAAATAGGCTGTTAGCTTTCCACTGTTGAAGAAAAAGCACACTTTGGGTGCATATGAAGAATGGGTGATGTTTGAGATTTGCTCTCTTGCAGCTATTTATCTTCCTGCCATGCAGCAGTTAATGGTAAAACCCAGAGAATGGGTTATGAAATTTGGTATGGAATGGGACAACCAAAATCTCACAGGTGTTCTAAAATACAAAAAATTTATAATTTCAATACATTACTAAGAATTGCACACAAGGTCAATTGTTAGAGTGTTTAATCTCCTCTTTGGACCTGAAAATATGTATTTTTTCTAGATGGTAATTCTACATGCAGAAGGAAATTAGATCAAGTGGAGAAAATTAGATTAGAACTTGCAACAGAGAATGAGATTAATGTTCTTAGAAGAAAGGATTGTGTAGCTGGACTCACTTCCAAGGGATGTGGTCAAGACACCATTGCTATACACATTCAAGAATTAGTTAGATGAGACAGTAATGGAGATTCTAAATTGAATTGTCTGTAATAGCCGTAGGCTCTGTCTGCAGGAAGCAAGTGTTTTGCTTATTTGACTTCACTGACAGCAGACGAAAGTCTGTTTAGGTGACAAGTAGAGACTGACAAGGGATTTGTTGTTTTTTTGGTAATCATAAATTTTAACATCAGGCAGTTTGAAATAATTACACTGGGAGTAAACTTATGTTTGACTGAAGCAGGAGGAAGACTCCTTAGCATAGCAGTGAAAAAAGAACTTTAAGCAGAAATAGCTCAAAGTCTACTTAACTGATTTTCAGTTTAGGAGACGGTTTATGTTCCCTACGGCAAAACAAAAAAGAAATCAATTCTAAAAACAAACCACCATGGACAGAAAGCAGAATTCTTTTACATCTTGCAGAAGGATGTTGACACAAAGGTAAAATGAAAATGTCTTCATTTTAGGTTTATACATTTACACTTATCTGAAAGTAGAAACAAAATTGACATAAAAATCCAGAGATAGATATGAAATAATATACTTTTTCATGTGGATAGTGAAGGAATGTAACTTACTGGTTACTTTGCTCCTTCATCTGCAGCTTAAGAACATGGCAAAACAAGTAATTAGAAACAGAGGTGGTTCTGACCTAGAAATGCTTCCTTAAAAAAAAAAAAAAAAGCTTGTTTTGCTCTATAAGGATGAAAACAGATTTGTTAGAGTTTGAGGGAAGTGTGATAGGTTTTGTCTTGTTTCATTTCACACCTCAGAGTTGATTAAACTATAGCATATAGGAAAATATTGTATCTGGCCGAGATAATAGACAATCCATGCAGAATCACAGCACCGAGAATAACTGGTCATCTGAAAATACCTTTTCAACTTATCTTCCATATTGATTACTCAGTTAGCAGGGGAGGTAGATTCCATTTGTTATTTACTTACAAAAAAATTCACACTTAAATTAAACTTTGGACAGTCTGAAGCCTTTACTTGAAGAAAGTGCTGACTGTAGGAATAACTCCTGTGTTTAATGTTGCAGACTAACACAGAGCCCTGTGTAAAGCTTTATGCTTGTGTCAGTGGCTTGAGCACAGGCAGAACTTGGGGGAAGCGTCTCTACACCCTCAAGACAGCCCAGTTCTCATCTCCTGCTCAAGCTGGGCTGATCTGTTGTCATCATAAAGGCTACACTCAAATTTGACCGAGCCTCAGTGCACTCAAGCAAGAAACCTCATATACATCCCAGTGTAGAACATGATGACCACATGAGCTGCTTTTTTGAGTTACCCAGCTAAAGGAATTGTGACCCTGGCATCACAATGCAGTTGCTGTGCTGAGAGCCCAATGTACAGTGAGGCCAGTAGTGAATACAGAGAGGAAATGGGCAAAGGCCATAAAAATATTTAACTCTCTCTTTAACTCTGCCCTTTGCCCAGTGGTAGACATATACAGCAAATTAGATAGGATCATTTCTGAAGGCCATGTTCATGCTTTGCTCTCAAAACAGGGCAAGGGATATCTGCAGTCTGGTAGGAAGATGAAAATGCTCTGTCCAGAACAGGTCTTCTGTCATAGTGCTATTTGGCAAAGAGGCAGTAATGGAAACATCTCCCACTCCTCACGCTCCAAGTTTATCCTATCTCCTTTTGGAAAGCTAATTGCCTTTTCACTGAGTATCCTTTTGCAAGACTAAAACATGCCAGAAAAATGCCTAAATAATATCCATCCTCCCTAGGTCTGAGCTCATGGCCCCACTTCAATCTCGTTGTGTTGTCTGTTCCTTTAATCCAACTCATCAGAGGTGCTTTCTGAGGGGTTTCCCAGCAGTACGTTCCCCTTTCTTCTACCACAGACAGCAATAAAGACTGCCCCCTATGAATTCAGAATGGCTGGTTACCCTGTGTCACAAAGATAGGGACTGAGAGAGAATTAACTTCACTGAAAACAACAGTGAAGCCTGAGGCAGAGGCAAGAATAGATTCATGGTCCTTCAGTATTTTTAAGTAGAACAGGAACTGTGCATATTATGTGGAGCAAGAGAGCAATGTTAACCAGCAGTATTAGAGAAGAAATATTGGTTAATAAAAATGGCTATAGCTACATGCAGGCAAATTAGATGCATTTCAGTTAATCTGAATTCTTAGTAGCTCAGCCACTGAAGTCTACTGCTAACATTTATCAATAATAACTACAATAACAATAATTATTAATCAGAGTAGTTCTGATTAATTATATGCTCTGACTGTATTTTAAATGCTTTTTTTCTCTTTTCCTCATTCTTCTGAATAAAGTAATTTACCTACCCCTTTCATTACTGCTGGTTATTCACATGCACACACACACATACGCACACACACACATATATATATGTATGAAATAACAGTAATAAAAAAACTTTGTCCTTAATTTTAAACTGCTTATATTTTTCTAAATATGCTACATAGCAAAGTGCTTTACTGTGGCTTTCAGTTAATGTATATTTCTCCACTTGGCTCTTAATTTCCTGCACTTTATCCACTGTACATACCCACTCCCTGCCAAAATCATCATTTTGCATTTTAGTCTGAATGGTTTCAAGCTGGTTAGGTTTCATTGCCCTGCTTTCTGGGAAGTAGCAGGGGAGAAAGCTTCTTTTCTTTTAATACTGAGAGAATAACTACAGTACTTGAAGCCTACAGTGAACCAAGTGGGCAGAGTCATCATTATCACACTGAGTCCCAATTTTAACATCTTGTGATTTGTCTGAAACTCAAGATATGCAGCAATCAACCTTCTGTAGTTAAGCAGTTTCAGCAAGCTTTCCACAGTGCAAAATGCAAAGGAATTACAACTCCTTGGGCTGAACATTTTCACAAAGAGTTCTTAGGGGTTTTGTCCGATTCCTCAGGAAGCTCAAATCTAAAATAACACAGTTGACACTGACAGCTGTGAACTACTTCAAAAGGCTGGAATTTAACATGACAAATCTTAAGGTCCTTAACTTAGTTCTTGCTCAGACAAACTCTTCCACACCCCTTGGGGAGGCTGTAGCAGAGTGAGGACTGAGCCTGAGCTGTGCTCTCTGTACGAAGCCTTGCTACACCGCTGCCCTCGGGCCCTGGTCAGATGCTCAGAAATCCTGGATGCACGGCTGCACAGCTGCACTTTTCTGTCTAACAAGGCAGGAAGGGCAACCCAGTGGTTGTCTCAGCTAATGTCAGTGTTGTGTATCCCAGACCACTGCTTCCCTGCCTCTGCCCATCTCCTGTGGCCCTGTGGCTGCCAACACTATAGCACTATAGTGCAGATGTTTGCTGATGGCCCTCTGAGAGGCCCAACCTTCTGTTTCTGAGGTTAAATTTCAGCCAGATGAAAGCCCCAGACAATATTATGCCACTGGGGAGACTCTGCTTGCCCCTTGTTTGCCCCATGCTCTCCTCATTGCTCTCATATGGGCACAGTCTGTAAGCTGCTCCCACACCTTACCCTGGGTCACCGGTCTCCAAGGTCCTAAAATGCCATGCAGCTCGTCTCCTTATTCCTCATCAGGAGCAGAAGCCTTTATGATGCTTTCCAATGTCCATCCCTCCAGAAACACCAGTGAGTGCTGGTTTGTTCTCTCTGTTCATCTTTACCATCTCTAGCAACTTGTCCCTAGTTTGAGATGTCTGTGATGGGAGAAGGGGGCTCAGAAGGCCTGAAGTCTCCTTTTCTAGGTGTTTCAGTATGTTCTGTGCTGTAGAAATACAAAAAGACTTGTTTGATACTTGTGTCTGCTTTTGCTTCCTGAAACTTGCTGCCCTGTGGTTAGGTGTGAATAGCCTGGAGCAAAGGGTAGGCTTTTGAGGCAGAGAAGAAGGAATTTCAGTGCTGTGAAATTCTGGGAGAAGGAATTACTGAAAGAGCAAGCAGGTGTTGGCTACATGGCCAGAGCCACTCTCAGAGCCACAGGGCAAGAGCTCAACACACAGAGTGCTGAGTAGAGCCCATGAAGCACAGCTGACCAGTGTGGGCAAACCTCCCTGACCTCCCATGGTAGCAGGTGCCACCAGAGGACTTCATGAGAGGCAGCTGACAGAAGTCTCCATGATGGGGACTACACCAAGTGCCAGCTTGGTCTGTATGTCCAGGAATGCCACTGGCCTTTCAGTGCAGAGAAAATTGAGGCTTATTTCAGAAATGTCTTTTTCCTGATTTCCTGTCTGGAAGTGATCACCAAATTTGACTCTGCAGAAAAATGATTTCTGCCTCTCTCAAATCCTCAATGTTGGGCTAGTTACAAGAACATTTTTGCCAGCTCTAGCTATACAACAATCAGAGCTACAATGACCAATTGGCTTTTCAGACCAAATGCCTGGATTAACAGTAGATGAACTGTAACACAAGTTGCTATGTCTCTTGCTGTGCTGCTTGTTCCATTTTCTGAAGCAAGCCAACTTCACCCCATCAATTTCTCAAGCTGGTCCTAAAAATTTCACTTCACTTTTGTAAAAGACAATTTTTTTTCTTTTTAATTTTTTGTGTGGATATTAGAAAGTAAGACCTGCAATTAGAAGTCTGAGACAATTGCTAATGGTCACCTCCTCATGAGGCAATTTTCGTTTGATGAAGGATCTCTCTGTCTAGTCTGGCATTTTTTTTATTCTCAGGGTGACTTCCTGATACAGGGACAGGCTGTTTGGGGATGTATTAGGCCCAACAGCAGAGGAATTAAGATATTTCACTGTAAATCCAAAGTATGAACTCAGAGCTCACCCTGGCTGTGCATCACACACTTCCCCCGGCGCACCCAGCTGTAAAAAATGTCCAGACATCTGAGCTGGGCAGTCATGGGTGGCTGGATGTGCTGCCAGTCCTATCAGTCCCTTTTGTTCTGTTGGCTGAGATATTGGCATGTCCTGGCCATAATGATAGAAGGGATTTTGATGAATTGATGTCAAATGTTTCTGCTCTGGTATGGAAAATATTAACTTTCAACTCACTCTCCACTTGCCTGTTAAAGTGACGGGCTTTTTTTAACTTTGAAGGCAAATTTGTATGAGCTCTAAGGTTCTTGATAGATTAGATTTCTCTCTCTTGTTTTCCAATATCAATTAGGGCATTAAGAGTAACGGTGGCACTGATTTATTTATAACTGTAGGTTTTTTGAGGATGCAAAGCAGCATAAGGGTGTGAAATCAGGAAGGTTAAAGCTATTGGCTTCAGTAGGTTTTCACTACACAGAAGTGCAGTAAATGCAGGTGTCAGTACCTTTTCTATGCTATTGGGATATTTATATTCATAGGAAAGAAAGATTAAGGAAATACACCCTACCAACAGCTTATTGCACTGGATATAAATTACATTCAATTAAAAAGGTTGGGTTTTTTTCTTTTTTTTTTTTAAGGAAAAATAAAGAGAACTTGCATAATTTCTTTTCAGAATCCAGAAAGAAGACATGGGATCCTTAAGAAAACAATTTGCTGAAGACTCATTAGGTCAAAACAGCTCTTGGAATTCTGCCTCTGGCTCTCTAATGATCCATGAAACTTGAATTCAATAAAAAATGATTTAACTGTAAAGTACTTGAACTGAGCCGACTTTTGCTTACTGGGGTATTTTTTAAGCCCCTTGATGTGTAAATAATGTTTGTTTTTCTTGGAGTTAAAGGATTTCCATAGAAGTATTACTGAGATGCTCTAGACAGTTTGCAGCCATATTGACCTCTGTGCTTCTTTCCCACTGACAGTATCACGTACACCCAAAACCCAATAGCCGTAACTTACGGGATATGCACAATGAGGCTGTTGGTCTTGAGAGACTTTTGAAAGCTCATACATTAGACTCTCACTTTCCAATCCATTAATTCTGCTGTTCTCTGCCTGTTGGGAGCTTTGTTGTGTCTTGTAAGAATAACAGATCACTGTTGAAGCTTTTAAGATCTGTTACCAGGAGAAGCTGCTGTGCAGACAGTGTGTCTCCACTAGCCTGGTGCTTTTGGCTGCCAAATTTTCTTTTTTTTTTCTAACCCCCTTTATTTTTTTTTTCTTCCCTAATAAAACATTGCTTGCAAGAAGGAGCATTGGAGATTTTTCTTTTTCCCTTGAACTTGAACTGCACTGAGTGATATCTTATACACTGACCTGCCAGAGGATGGCACAATGTGCTGGAGCACTGCAGCTGCCACTGGAGAACTCAGGCTGATTAAACTTGCATCACTGGGGTTGCCCTGCAGACCCCTCTAGGCAGATGGCTGGCATCAGCTGACTTAGCATAACTTTGCACAAACTCCTTTACCCTCAGGAAAACTCCTGGAAGAGAACCAGTGTGAAATTTCCTGGGGCAGATTTACCTTAGGGCAAATTATTCTGTCTTGTTGCTGCTTTGCCTTTCCTCCTGGGTGGCGTTTGTGCTGCTTATGACATTCAGTGTATAAAAAGCTACTGCAGGATGCTTGGAGACTGTGCAGTGCTATGGTGGCCATAGCATGGTAACCAGGTCAAATTTGCTGCAGATCTGAATTTCTGGGCCTGCCTTGTCTTCTAGGGAAGCATTCCAGCTATGGCCAAGGGGAATTGGATTCATATGCTTGCACTGTCAACCTGACTACATATTTGGTGAATATAAAGAGACCTAAGTATAGCTTATCCAGACGTTTTTACAGGATTTATTGTTACAGAAAAGGTAATGTGTAGAAATTGGTGTGTCAGCTGGTGTAAAAAACCTACCTAATAGAGAACAAGTGCTAAATAGTTTATTAGACTATAGTACACAAAGGCATTCTCAGTGTAGCCTAAGAAAACCCTCATGGCACGTTATTGCAGAATACCTTGAGGACTGTAAATCTACATCTGTCTGCACACTAACTTTCCCATCCATCTGCACGAGTTCCTTGCACATGACACTGATTTTAGTGCAGAACTCCCTACCGGCTTTTATAAACGCAAAAATCAGTCGCCTGATTTTCCCTCTTTGGAAATCATTCTCCAAATATGGCATATACCTGTACTTTATTCTGATTTATGTTTCACCTTAGTGTGGTATAAACTACCTCCCACCCAGGGATTGCTAAGCACTTTGTAATAGTTAATAAATTCTGAAAACATAGGTAAATAGTCACATACCAAAAAAATATACTAGGTTTGTGATTACTCAAAAGAGATTCACAAAAGCAGTAAAAATTCAGATTAAATATTCAAATATATAATTGTTTTTAAGTGAAAGGGGGTTTAGAAAACTGAAGTGCAGGCTAAGTGAAGAGCTACAGGGAGCCTGCTATCATGCAATAATCTGTTCTCATTTCTGACCCCAAATCAGTGCAAATCATTGTTTGTATCGTAGAAGCCAAGGCGATGTCATAAGTATGTTCATAGTAAATACATTTCCAGATATCTCATACCATTGTAATTTATGAGTTAAAAGAAAAAAGCCAAACCAACCAGTCCTGCTCCTTTTGAATTGCACTGTGAGTAGAAGAAATACAGGTTGTGGATTTTCTATTAAATCAAGGAGAATGGATGTAATGAAATCTAATACTTAAAAATTTGAGAAGAGGGAGGTGACCTGATTTATGTCCATCTAAACTTATATTTGCTGAAGACCTGGTTGAGGTAAATTGCTGAGATAAACACTGACCTTAGCCTTGTCTTGCAACTGCTGTGTTTATCCTGGGAGGGACAGGGTGAGATTTTAAAAACATCACCCCACCCTTTTCACCTGTGCAAAATTGGCAATTTCTTCCATTTCCACCTTAAAGGTTTTTCTATATTAGGTTGGTTATGCTGTAATGGTTTAACAACCAGCTACTCTCTCCATTAGAGCTGTGCATAGGCACCTTAGTTGCTTTACGAAGTAAACTTCTCCTGTTTCTGCTCTGTGAAATAATGCTGGAAGTGAAATATTATTATGTGGCTATGTCTACACACAGAACTAGAAGTCTAGTCATGGGTGGATTTCCCATCCTGGTTTGGGAATTGAGAAATTCTGCAAGGTTCTGCAATTTAGCTGTGCTCTTTCTTTTCTGCTCTACTACCTTCACCTTGCAATGAATTTTGTATGCTAACTTACATCTTTCAAACACTACTAGGTTTCATTCACTGCTAAATTAGTTTGTAACTGAGCAAAAAGGAAAAAAACCCAACAAAGGTATAATTCTCAGTTATCAGTGGTTTAATAGTGTAGTTATATTAAGGCATTAAATATCTTCCACCGTCCATAAATACCTTCTACCCTCCACACTGTTACAGATGAAAAAAAATGGTCAGATTATAGAATCTGTGGTGTTCATTATGCTCCTAGTATTTTATTTACTATCTGGAGCTGCTCCTTGCCCTCCTTAATATCTTTGCTCACTGCTCATGAGGAAACAACTCATTTTGGGTCTCTGCCTGTTTTTTTTCACAGTATCCTAACAGTGTTGGTATCTGTCTTTTCTTTACATGGCTCTCCAGGGACAGGATAGGAGAAGCAAAGAAATTCAGACAGAAAAAACATATTTATTGAGCTTGCACCCTGTGATAGATCGGAGCTGCCTCAGAGATCATCCGAGTCTATTATTCATGTGCATTTCTCATGGGATTCATTTAGATCTGGAAGACAACAACTCATTAGGTAGGTCTTTCCTGAAGCTTTAGTCTTGAATCTAGCTTAGGCATTGATCCTTGCTAAACTTTCAAGCTGCACAAATCCCTTTTTTAAGTTCACTTGCTTTAATTAAGGGTGTACAGGCTGGTGCTTAAATGGTGATTTCAACTTGGCTGGTGATGTGTACTAATACAAAAAGCCTGCAGTATCTGATAGTTTTTTGGTTGGTTTCCAGCAGTCTCCCTGAAGATATCCAGCTGTTTGACCAGAAGATTTATAAAATGGTTAGAAACTAAAGATCCAGGAGATTTTATCCTTGACCTCTTAACAAGTACACAAACAAGATCAGTAAATTTCTGTACCTTTACGGTTTGGCTGATCAGATCTCATTTGAACAAATCTAAGATGTAACAACTGTGAATATATTCTAGAAGAGGGACATAACCATAAGTGAAACCTCCTCTTCACCTACAAGAATTTTCCTATGGAAACAGAGCTCATCTCTGAGGAAAACCAGAGCAATCCTTCACAGAGATGCGATAACACTGCATCTGGCTATATGCAGTCCCTTCATCTCAAAGAGATTGCCAGACTTGCAGCTTATATGCAGGGTGTCTGAGGGTTTTAGCTTTGGTCCAAGTCATGGAATGGGCTGCCAGATATAAAACTATTAATTTCATGATCATGAGCACTCAGGATTGCTAGTATTATGAAGGTAACAGTACAGAAGGTGGTGGAAACTCTATGTAGTAGAATTGAGTCATCCTTATTTCAGAGATTGCATGCTCTTGTTTTAGTTTCTGAAGGCTATCGATAGGTTGCATGTTTAAGTTTTAATCCTCCACTTGTGAAAGACATTTTGAGAAGACATTTTTGTAATTTGACCAAGCATAAATTTTGCAGCACTTTGCCACCACACTTCATTTTCTATTATATAACCTTTTTTAATTTCTTTCATAAATAAAGGGAAGTATAAGTTATGATATGCTATTTGTTTTGAGTAGAAACACATCCTCACAGTCTTCTTCCACACATCCTCTTTTCCATTTGCTTACAAAGATGTTTAAAAGAAGGCCCTTTCCTCTCCTCTCCTTTCTGTTTTTATTGTTCATGGAATATCAGTTCATTCACTCACTTAGCTTTGTAGTATACGTTTCAGTAAGGACTACAAGGGCCATATTCATAACACCAAGTTTTGGGTATCCTTCTTTATTCTTTATCTGTGTGCTGATTAGGTTGATTTTAGATATATATAGTTGTGTGCTGTGAATACCTCTTTTGAGTTTTGCTGACTGTGTTTTCCTATCTGTAACTTCTTTTTGCGATTAACAGTTTAGATCTTCACACATAGGACAGAGTCCTGCCTCAAGGAGAAGAAAGGGGCATGCTGTGAACAAAACATCTATGTGGAATTCCATCCTATCAACTTCAGCTGACAGAAATTGCATGTAAAACACCAAACATTTCCTAGGACTGGCTGTATCTTCAGTGGTAACTGGAGGAAAGTGAAAACATTTGAAGAAGGTAACACAGTAATTGTCTCCCATCAGACGTTTTCTGCTCACAGGAAACTATCCTCCTGAGTTACTTTCAGACTCATTTTGCATGAATAAGTTTTACAGACTTGGGCCATAGTTTACTAATCCTGAGGGTTGGCAACTGTGGCAAACTCCTTAAAGAGTGCTTGGTCACATTTTGGAAGTCACTTGCCTAAGACAGCAGGAGTATTTATGTTTGCAGGACCAGAGAACCAGAGAATGGGCAATATTAGGACTCTACAAGATGGGAAGAAGTTTCTATATCAGCTGTGCCTTATACAGTTTTCAAGTTTGGTGGAAATTGCAAGTATTCCCAAGGTTTTTTTTTTGCCCTGCATTTATTTATTTGTTTGATTGTTTATTTATTTAGTTATTTTTTTTTCTCTGCTGGTTATTTGATTTTAATCAAAGAACTATGTTGGCATTAAAAAGTTTCAACATGCACGGGCAGTCAAAACAGCTGTGAAAGCACATCATAGCAACACTGTGTGATTGTACTGGTACTGGGTGAGCTGATCCAAAAGAAGAAGCCTGCTTCTTCTCACTGGAGGTGAAAAATCACTGTTTCAGCTTTCCATAAAAGACAGGATTTTTAAAATTACTTCATCCTGTGATACTCCTCTTCATAGCAATGCTAAAGGGAAAAAAACAGTCGATGTTTTGGAGAAGAAACTTTCTTATGTTTGTATTAACTAGTGGATATCATAGCTCTGCTGAAAGACTGCAAATTGCTTTAGAGGAGGAATCTGAAAGGGACTTTTTTTTTTTTTGTAATCATTCCTGGGTGACACAAAAAAATGGAGTAGTCGTATGTGAGATCTCAGCCCAGCATAAGGTGTTGAATGTCTTCTCAGATTTGCAACAGCAGTAAAACATTCTTTTGTAGCACATTTCATCTAAGGATCACAGAGCACTTTACTCAGAAGTTCAATATTGGTACCTGTATTTTAATAATATTAAAAGAAAGATGCAGAAAGATCATAAAGAATAGAGCAGGAAGCAATCTCATGACACCAGAATAAATCATCTTGATTTAATTATGGTGAGATACTCAAAAAAATTGACCAGTTTGCAACCTAAATTTTATATTCTTCCTGCAATGCCATCAATCCAGAGTAAAAGAAGGGGAAAGGAAAATGACTACAATTCTTCTGCATCCTTATAGGCTTTCTGGGTATGTTTTGCCTGTAGGATCAATCAGAATTCAGTTGTGCTCTAGTGAGACACTTCAGTGCCTAAAGCCCTGGGTTCTTGTTGTCCAGATTTGACTTTGCAAACATGTTTTAACATATATGGAGATCCTTTTCCAAAGAATCACTCTAATCACACTATGGGAGACTGAAGTGGAAATAAAATTTAAGAGCTTCTCCAGACATTCTAATGTATGTCTCCCCCTTGCACTTGACAAAACCAGGAAGTGTAAAATTAGAATTAAAAGATGAAACAAACATAAAACCCTATAACATTTTTTGAGTCTCAAAAACTGTTCTTATGGGTGATCAGTAGAAGCTTCTACAAGTTCTCCCAGTATTCATCATTGTCTCATTTAAAATACTCTAAGAGAAAATGTTATGTCTCCTTAATTTACTGTTCTCTAAATATGCTGAGCAAGTAGCTCTAGATTGCTCTTCACCCTTGAAAAAAGTGAAAAGATGAAATAAAAGAAAGGTATGAAAGTGTGTTACTAGCTGTTGGGAGCTGAACACCTACAGCTGTCAGGATCAACACTGATTAGCATTCCTGTGGTACCAAGAAGCTTCCAATCTGGAGCTATCATGTCTGCAGTCTCCTTTTTAGCCTCATTTTAGTCTCACATATTTCATTCAACAGATGATTTCTTGGCAGGAAACATCATATTCCTTAAAGCAACATTAATATCTCAGTTATGGGAGTGGCATAATATTTGTTCAATTATTTAATTCTCCGTACAGAGCCACAAAATCCTGTTCTGCGGTGGGTAAGTGAAGCTTTTTCCAAAACAGGAGTCAGCTGTACTGTTCAAGCAGAGCTGCAAGCATTTTTGATTGCTGTGCTGTTGGTAGGAAAAATCAGATGGGTAGCTTTAATGGAGAGAAATATTTTGATTCCAGAAGGCGGCTTAGAAATGAAGAAGTGTCACTGTTTGTGGTAAGGAGCTCTGGTGCCCTGCACAATTATTTTCAAATGTAAATAATAAAATTAAAAATCTTTGGTCCATATGCAGTTTCCCCCCACCCCTTTTAAAGGTTGTTATGTGAGAGAGCACGGAAAGACAGCTGAAGGAAGTTGTCAGCTTTTGGCTTGGTTTGGAAAGCACTTGTGAACCTTCTTGCACATCAGAGAGATGATGTGATGCAGATTATGTATCTGGGTCTGTCTGGACTCTCAGTCTCTCAGTTCCTCAAGCACTGAATGCTTCCATAGTCCCACAGTCCCTGGTCTTGTTTAAAAGCAAGAACTCACAGAAATGTGCTGTAGAACGAATGCTTGGCACCATGGAAATAAGTCTCTTCTCAAAAGTTCCCACTGACTGTGGTAGTACCAGGCCTCTCTACTCCCTAAGGAAGTAACAGGGCTAGAGGATACCTGCAAGGGTCACAATGCCTTTCTGCCCTTAATATAACTCTCCCTGAGAACTTTGAGCATGGCAAAGCATCACTTACAAAATATTTCTTTGTCCTTGTGTGCTCTAACACCACATACCTGCAGAAGCTGGGTATGATTTCCAGAACGTGGTTTTCGTTATGTTGATGCTCTTGATGTATGGCTAGGCTATTTCTGTTTGCATTTTCATTTATAAATTACCAATGCAATTTACACAAGTACAGACCTGATTTATGCAGCAGAATCATGTTTATGGTCAGGTTCATGCTATTGTTCCCTAAAAGTTAAGAGGAAGTGTTTGGCTGTTTTATGAGGCCCCATATAAGTGCTGAAACAACGGCTGGCAATGTATGAGCACTGACATTACTTAAATATATATATATGACCCTTGTTAAATTAACAACCTTTTTATTTATAATACTATTATAAGACTGATATATTTATATCCATACTTTCAATGATAACCTTCCTGCCTTTATTTCAGCCTTGGGTGGTAATGTTTATATCAGGCTTTTATGTCAATGTGTTTTCAATGGCATTAATGTCACACACAATGCAACATTAGGCCTGCAATATAATTCATAGCATTTTGATATAGATTTTGCATCTGTCCCTTCACTGTAAACACAAGTGTAATTTACACCTTTTTTTTTCACTGAAAGGTTTTTCTGACGCTTCAGAACCTCAACATCTGTCTCTCAAGACACAAGAGTTGCACTTGATGAAAGCCTAGCTTTCAGATTAAAAAACGTCTTGTTATCAGGCTTCTCCAGGTTGACAAGAAATAGAAGTCCCTTTTCTTTCTTCAAACAGACATGAGAGAGACAGTCCCTTCATCATTTAGCATACTTCTAGTCTAACAAGGTAATAGCTTAAGTATGTGATGTCCTCTGCTGAAACAGGACTGGAAATCAATTATTATTATTATTTTTGTTGGTATTTCAGTGGAGCTTAGAAGAGGTAGCTAGTCTTGTCTGAATGACTGACTGTTTGATTTGCTATTCAGACTGAGGAAAGAGGAAATTTCAAACAAAGGAAAAAATATGATCTGAGTGTTTCTATGAAACAGTAAAAAAACCCCAATCAACAATAAAGTGCCCACTCAAACTAAACTAAGTAAATAAAAAGAACCCCACAGCTTTCTTCTTAACTGAATGAAAATACTTCTCTCATCTCAAAATTATTCCCAGATCAGGACCTGATTGTGCAAGATGCTATTTAAACCTATGCTGCAACATCATCTTAATAAATTTAGTCCATATAGATGTAAACAGCTGTGATAGATTTGGAAGGCCCAGAATTATACTTTAGATGTTTAGTAGCACTAAAAAAAGAACAGAAGAGGATTTTAATTACCTAATTTAATTATCTAGTTGCCTTCACCACCAGTCTCTGCTTCAGGTATCCTACAGGAATGCAGGCTGAAGAAGCAAGCCTCTAATGTACTGTGAACTTAGAGTCTTACAGTGAAGCAGAAAAATAAAAAAGATTTAGGGAGAAGGAAAGGTCTTGTACAAAGAGAACATTATAGCAAGAATTTATATAGAACATGAGTAGAAGGTGATGATGATTATGAGGTTAGTTCCTATGCTGAAATCTATACTTATGGGTACGGGAGTCTCATGCAGAAGTCATAGAGGAAGACACAGAGAGATGGGAAATATCACTCAGCAGGGTCCTGATACTGTGG
>JAWWES010000171.1:12602604-12651827 GCA_035583135.1 Lophotriccus pileatus
GGGAGTCTCATGCAGAAGTCATAGAGGAAGACACAGAGAGATGGGAAATATCACTCAGCAGGGTCCTGATACTGTGGATACTGTAGATATATGGATGTGGGAAAAAACCAGGACCTTGAAGTACAGGTGAAGTGCCTCGGAGAATATGAAGGAAAGATGGTGACTTATGAGGTGCCCTTGAACATGTTAGGGTACTGCATGGGTGGGTTGTGAGGGGTGTGTGCAGAGATAAGTCTGGGTCCCAGTGCTTGATCCACTAATTTTATGATATATATATACACCTGCAGGCTTGATCCAGAGAAAAGGACGATTTCTAATTACAGAAAGACCAAAGAAAAGTATTTAAGGAAGCCAGTGACTTTATAAAGACAACAAATAAAAGTAAGGAGATGCTCTGAGTCACCACCAGATTTACACTGAAATACCTGTGGACGGTTTTTGCAAAAGTTAATTCATGTTTGTCCAACCTTTCTTTTATTCCTTCTTTTGTCTAGTCAACAAATTCATGTTTTAGTGCTGACCTCTAGCAGATTTCCCAGGATGAATGTGATACCTCTAACTAAGACATCATACATTCTCCTGACTGCACGACCTTCTGCTGAGGAGGGTCTCTATGTGCCAAGCATATACATTGAAGTAATTTCTTTGCTGAAGACAATGGGAGCTTTGCCAACAATGTCAAAGGGGATAGGATTTCAGCCAAACCATTGCAGTAATGTAATTTGGCATAAGTCCACTAAAATCTGTAGAGCCACTTGAATATACATCAGCTAAGAATCAGGCCAATAAAAAACAGATTAGTCAGCATAGTCACGTAGGTGTTTAAGAAAGGTTATGAGGAAAAGAAACAGCATATGATACCTGTAATTTTGATTCATACACTTGCATATAGGTCCTAAGGGAATTTGGATGGCTACAGATTGGAACAGAACTTAAACTAAAATGACACCAAGGCTGTGCTGAGTTTTCATAGAGCTGTGCTCAGCCTGAAGGCTTAGATTGAGACAGAAGGAAAAGCCAAGGAAATAAAATATTTTAAAAACTGTTTACTGCTAAAGCTCTCTTTTTTTTTTTTTTCACTTGTTAGAGAGTGATATTTAAGGAGTAAATAGTAAAAGAGAGGGTAAATATGCCTGCTGCTTTACAATCAGGTGACTATCAGGCTATTTTAGTAGGTTATGGAAAACTAGACTTCTTAGTTTTCAATATTTAGCAGGGGATCCAAGGATATGGACAAGGTAATATCAGATTCCATTAGTCGATGCTTGCAAAATGCAAAGTGGTAGTTTCACACAGGAAGAGGCTGATGAGAACAAAAGGATTTCAGATGAAGTGGAACATACGGCTGCAAAACAGATTTCTATAATGAATTCTGAGGGGCGCATCTGTTATTATCTACGTGATATAAAATTGCTCTTTTTGTCTCATTTCGCTCAGTTGCGCAAGATGCAATCACATCAAACAGGCACGTTCAATAAAACTGTGATCTGACTGATTAAAATGAACAGCAATCTGTTTTCTTCTGACAGTCACACAGCAACTTGAATAACAAGGACTATGAAAATGGAATTGAATAGCCACTTGGAATTGGAATTAATGTTCGTGAGTGCTGTTAAGGCATTTGACCAAATCTGTCCTTCCAATGAAATAACAACCCTGTATCCTTAAATCATTTAAACCACAAGTCATTTGTGAGGCATAACATGCTGCTGCACCTCTTCCCTTCCAAAGCCTTCTGAGCCATTGCACTGCTTTCCTATGCAGCATAAATACTAGCAAAGGAAGTGTTCCAGGAAGGAGGGCACAGGCATCTGTTAGTAAGACTGTGAGAACTTTCCATTCGCAGTAACAGAAAGAGAGTTTGCCTGGAAAAAGACATTTTGATGGAGTAATTTCACCTAATCCCAGCATCTAGCCTAAGCTTTCTGCTCACCTCCTGTCTAGATAAGAGAAGATAGGTAACCCTTCCCTTCCAGGCAAAAATTCATTCTACTTGTTCAGACATATCTGTGGTGGGAGACTGAATTGTCTTTCGAGATGTCTCCTCCTGAAAATATTAAACCTGTGGATTTTTGCCATTTTCCTACAAAATCCATCCTAGGTGATTAGAACCACTGAAAGATTTCATTCTTCTGTCTTGGAGCAGGAACGCTTTACCTCTTTTAACATGATGAAGTCTAACATAGCAATCAAGTGGCCATATAAATCTACCTGCTGGCTGACATTTCTATTGATTCTAGTTTTCAATCCCATAAAGTGGTATGTTTGATGCTTGTCTTGTTGTCTAATCCAGATGGTATTATTTCTTTTCCGTAAGTGTCTCAAACCCACAAAGAGCTCTCAAAAGGGCTTCAGAAGGCTTCTAGCCTGAACACAGTAAGTATGTGTTTCTACTTACACTTCCTTTTCTTGTGGTTTTGAAAATCTGTATTAGCTTGCACAATATATTAAAATATGGAAGTAAATTGAAGGGAGATGGGAAAAAGCAGAGTGAATTCATTTATCTTCATACTCTGTTTTCTGGCAGTATCTCTTTGGTTATCTATGAAGACCTAAAATATTAAACGATGAGGAGAAAATTTCAGGTTAGATATTTAAGGCATAAGCTGCATATAGCCCTCAGATCATACAGTCATTTTATATGTAACTTTTTGCTCTTTTTTAGCAGGCAACAATGTTCCATTGAGGGAAAAAAAGAAAACCACTTAAAGGGGCTACTTAAATGTAACATGTCTGTACTTTATACAAATTTATACAAATTTCTTGTGAAGCAGAAAAAACCCCTTTTTTTCCTCTGTGATGGGAATAATACCTTCAAAGGGCTTCACTTCAGTGTACACCTTTAACCCACAATGACCTTCGTTAAGCTCTTAGAAGACAAAATTCTCAGAAGAGCAAATATCTCTCCTTGTGTGCCTTTCACACAACAATTGTAGTCTTGCACTTCAGCATGGAGGAAGAAAAATTTTTGAGTTCTATTTTATGTGGTCAAAGTCCCCAGTTTTCTCATTTCTCTCTCTTTTCTCTTGACAGAAACTTCAAGGCTGTGAAAATTGCTTGGCAAGTATTGTCAAGATCCATGTAAAAACTGTCATGGCACATCGAGGGACTTTTAGAGTTTCTTGCCTGCCAGAGCAATTAGATTATGAATGAGCCAATTGTAGGGAATGTTTCTGTGATGGCTTCTCATCTTGACAAGCCTTTCATGAAAAATAAGCAATACAAGCTTCTCAGGAACAAGGGAGTAAAGAGGAAATCTACAGGTGAAGTATTTATATCCACTAAGGATTTTGTTTAGAAAATTAGTACAAAAATAAATATATTTTCCTGAAAAAAGAGAGGAGTCTACTTACTACTTCTTGCAGACAGGATAAGATAACACAGTGAAGCATCTGAAAAGTCTGTGTTGTCTGTAAATTAGTAATAGACTATAACAGAACAAAATTGTCTGGCATGCTGTGCTGGTTTTGGCTGGAGCAAAGCTAATTTTCCTCATAGTAGCTACTATGGTGCTGTTTTGGATTTGTGCTGGGAAAATTGTTGATAATTCAGGGATGTTTTCATTATTGCTGAGCAGTGCTTGCACAGAGTCAAGGTCTTTTCCGCTTCCTGCAGCACCCCAATGGTGAGGAGTCTGGGGGTGCACAAGCAGTTAGGAGGGAACACAATTAGGACAGCAGACCCCAACAGACCACAGGGATATCCCATCCCATACAGCATCATGTTCAGCATATAAAGACTGGGGAAGAAGAAGGAGAGGACGGACATTGGAATGCTGGCATTTGTCTTCCCATGTCACCATTATGTGTAAAGGAGTCCTTCTGTCCTTGGAGTGGCTGAACAGCTGCTTGCCCATGGGAAGTGGTAAAGAATTCTTTGTTTGGCTCTGCTTGCACACAAGGGTTTTGCTTTACTTATTAAACTTTATCTCAAACGATGGGTTTTCTGATTTTTACTCTTCCAGTTCTCTCTCCTGTCCCACTGGAGTGGAGCGGTTGGGTGGACAGGCAGTGAGCAAATGGCCATGTGGGTCTGTGTTGCTGGCTGGGATTAAACCATGACATATGCCTAAATCCATGGAAAACCAAGGGGGATTCAATTCCAATGCACCTCTGAAAATGAGAAGTAGGGACTTTTTTTCCCTATAGAGATTTAAATTACCCATGTTTCTGTCCTTATGCGGAAGACAGGGTGATATGAAAACATAAGAATGGACAGCATATGTGTTTTAGACCTGTATATCAAGGGCTTACATCAGGCTTTCTTAGCATTATTGTTGAAAATTGTGCAGCTGGTGAAAATTGATCATGGGCAGAGGAGAGAGCCTTGCATCCTCACTCCAGTTGAGGGAATGGTTGCAGAGCAAGTTCATTGCACCAGTGCATGGGAAATCTTCTGCCAATAGTTCCATTGCTCATGGAGTGGTCCTTTCTTTTTCCAGTTTTTATCTTTATGATTTGCTTTGGCTACTTATATGTCATTAAAAAAAATATAGTTTCTTCCACTTCCAATATCTCATTAAAAGTTGTGTTACAGAGAATCTTCTGCTGCCATTTTTAGGGATATCTCTAATTTTTTTTATTTTTTTGGTCCCCCAAAATGTGATGCCACATCCATTTGTCTTAGCAAGAAGGCACTGGAAAGAATTATTGCAATTGCAAGAAAATTGGATGTTTTTTAGCCATTTCCCTTAGCTATAGTTTATTACATAAGGAGGGTCACAAAAGGAATTTCTAAAATGTGTTACATCAGGTAAATTTAGACAAGTAGAATTAGTATAGAAGGCATTCTTATGGATTTGTTCTGTCCATAGTGCAATTAATACTATCATATTTTCATAAGCTTCTGCAGTGGGAAGTAAAAACACACTAGAGATGGTTAAAGTCAGTGATGGAAGTTTAAAAAAGCTGAGAAGAGACTTGTCCAGAAAATTTCGAACTCCTTTCCAGGTTGTCAAAAACCATCTGAGAAAAATAATCAAATACTGAAGATATTTTATTCATAATCCAAAGTCATGTCTTGTGAAGAGACTTTGTCTATATGAATTGTGGCAGACTTGCCTTTTACTCTGTGGTGTCAATCAGGGACAGCTCTATCCAGGTGATGATTTCCCTTGAGTCCCTCAGTCAGAGTATTGTTACCTTCTCTGAGATCATCTGTAAATGTTATCTTGTTGTGATATTTAAAGCTCTTACAGACAGGCAGCCCATGTGGCAGACATGCTCATCACTGTGCCCAACTGAGCTGATAGTATTCTACCATTTCCTTGAACTGTGTCTCCACCCCTCTGCTATCTCACAGATTTTTGTTGCAGTTCTCTACAATGCCCAGTGTCAAAAAGCTTGTCTAAGGATCTACCTGTCATCAATAGTAAACAATAATAAGGATGAGAGTAGGACTGTTTTGACATCTCTCTGACTGTCTTTTTGTCAGTGAAAAAGAAAATCTTGATGGAATATCAGTTTCCCAAGGAGGTGGCAGGCACTTCAAGGTGGGAGAAGAGCATATTTAATAACTCAATGATTATTAATCCTGATGTAAACATCCTCAAGTCAAATTCTGATTTTGCAATTCCATTCTCTTCTTGTCTTAATAGCTTTGACAAATAATATATAAAAAACCCCATAGTGTTTTACAGACACCAGTCTCCACTTTAGTTTGTACCTGCTCCCTACACTGTATTCTGTGTAATCTAAGTGTTTTCCATAGAAACCTTCAGACTAATCAGTTACCAGGCACAAATTCTGGGAGAAACACTACAATTATTCAGAAAGGATTATCAAACATTGTGCATTCTAGTTCCAAACACAATAATTATTCAGGTACTTAAACTACAATCTTTTGTCTATTGGATGTCACAGTATACTCCTTTTGGCGAGTTTTATTTTTTAAGTCTCACATCATTAATCACTTCATTTTACCTTGACCGTGGTCATATTTCTCTTTCTCCCACCCACTCCCTGGCAAGGATTTTTCTGATTTCACACTAAGAATTACATTTGCAGAATACTACATTAAATGGAGTGTGGAGATCAGATAACTTCCTTTGAAAATGGTACATCCTGATTAGATACATCTCTTTTGTACCCATTTTTTCATAGATCAGTGTGTAGATGAGTAAAATGCTTAATGGAACTGAGAATTTCTGCTTCACGTTCATATAGATACTATTTCCTAACATGAATGTAGAACAAGGCATTTATAGGGTAAAATTGTAATAAATGAGGCCTGTCTTGTTCTGTTTGTTGACACCTTCTGAGCAATTATAACTTGGGAATAGCAGCTCTTCAAGATTTCAGTGGCTAGCAAGTTACTTGCCCAAAGCTAAGCGTATGTTTTTCAGTGCATGGGAAAAAAGCAACCATTGCACACAATTTCCATAACAGTCCTTTCTACATGTCTCTGCTAGCCCTTTTCACTGCCTTTATGTGGGTTAAAATTGGAGTTTTTAGATAATTTCTGTTTGATCTCAGCAGCACACCTCTTCAGCAAACCCCTTAACCTTCAAATATGTTCAACTGCAAGTTGTCTGAAAGCTAAAAGGGAAATCTGGCTTTTGATTTAGCTGTTGAAATGAAACAGCCAAGCAAACTTTTGTGAGTTTGTCACTTCCAAACTCAGAGTTTGAGTCCAGACGGTGTGCCTGACTCATCTGGTGTCACTTCTGTCTACATTTGGTTTAGCTAAATCAAGAATAGTGTGAAGGCAATTTGGCATGTTGAATTTCTCAGGAGGTAAGGACCCATGCTCCAGCTTGAAATCAATGTCATTGCTTTGTTGCAATTTTGCTGTTGCCTTTTCTTTCCCCAACTGTGATTATGACTAGCTCGTTTACTAGTTTGCCTTGATCAGCAGTGGTGGGATTGACAGATTTTTTCTAATGCGTAAAAAGGTCTTTGATGGGAGATCAACCCTCTCTGCAGACCCGTGAAACCTCAGTGTAGAGAAAATTATCTCACCTTAAGTTTTGCCATAAATAGAAGGCTGCATATTTAGTGCTTTTCATCAGAAGATTTCAAAACATTTTACAAGAGAAGATAAGTGTATTTATAGTGCAAGTGTATTTATAGTCAGGAAAGACATCAGATTCTGAGACATCAAAACCAGATGTAAATGTAAAGTCTTTTTAGAGAGCTGTTGGGAAAACTTGTCTTGCTTTATAAACCGGTGATGTCCAACTCTCCGTGTGACTTTCTAAACCAAGAAAGCTGCCTTTTTCCTGCAACTAACAGCTCACTAGAGCTCACTAGAGCTGTTAGTCTTATTCTCTTTCGTGTTTTGTTTATTCTGAATTTTAAACTGGTTAACCAGCAATGGGCAATTGTGGCCTATCCAATAATGTGAATAGTCTCAGTGGCATGTGTAGATTAAAAGGTTCTGCAAAGGGCATGAAATCCTCTAAAGTTATGCCCTTCAGTTCAACAGGCTACTGGGGAATCTGAATCAGCAGCCTGAATCCAGACTTGAAGATATAAAGGAAATACTAAAAGTGGGCTAAAGTTTTTGTGCTCCTTAATTTTGGACCTCCAGTTTGGGAGTCTTTAAAAATCATAGTCAGAGTCTAGAGTGGTCAGTCACTTCTGAAAAATGAAATCACTCCAGAATGTCTTTGGTCAACAGTTTTGCACCTTCCTGCACCACACCTCCCCTCTTAACACATAACAGTAGGAAATTTTGCAAACAGTGGCAAATACCAACTTTGGCTTTTGAACCTCTTTGTTCTATTTGGACAACCTTACTTTGCAATGACCTTATAAATAAAAAAAAAATAAAAAAAACCCTTCTAACAAACCAGCAAACTCCTCCCCCCAAACACCAATCACTTCAGAAAGAAGTGATCCAGGGAAGACAGTTTATGCAGTCTCATGCATGATAATAATAAAAAAATAAAATACTTAAAAGCATGGTCATCATGGTTTTTAAATTAAAGCTTTTCTCTCAAAACACCTTACGTCAGAGCAGTGATTTCAGGTAATAGTTTTCATTTTCTGTGCTGCTGACTTATATAATCTGGATACTAATCAGAACAGAATGTGTCAGTATACTTCTAGAAAGTCTTTATTTTGAACTTTTTCTCAGCAACTAGGCAGCTGGAATGTTCATTAAAAAGTTTTAGTTTCTATTAATTTCTTTCTGTTCTGTTAGCTTCTCTACTGCTGTGATGATTGTAGCTGTGAGGCATACGTATTACCTGAACTTTCTATGACCTAATCAAGCTCAGGTAAAGATAAAAAACCGGCCTAATTTCCCTTTCTTTGTGCTCTTAGAATTCAAATGATATTTCCAAGGTAAAGGGGTCATAATCTCTTTTCTGCTAGGTATTCTTTTCTCCCTCATTCAGGTTGTGAATGTATTGTGAAAAACGAGCAAAATCAGATTCATGTTAAGGACGTGTTTGGTCTTTACTTTCTGATCAGATAACACCTATTTGTGTATAGTGCTTAGAAATCTGAGTCATGGTTTGTAGCTCTATTGTATCACTGTATCCAAAGACAAAGAACAAAGATGAGCCCATGCCACAAAGGATGGTTTCACTTTTTGTTGGATTCAAGGTGACCGAAATTACAGCTGACACTTTAAACTCACTAGATTCACTAGATTATTATTGGCAGTAGTTATGAAATAGCAGAGCTTTCATCACCTCTCCGTAATTCTCCTTGTGAGGAACATTGGTTTTCTGGCCGTGATCACAGTAATATATCTGTTAAGGTAGTGATTATCAATGATTAGATAATTAGATGTTGGAATCAAAGATTGTCCTCTTTTTTTTTTTTTTTTTCCAAGGAAGATATGAGACAAAGGCAAGAGAACTGTCAATATTAGCTCAAGATTTACTTCATCCCAACTACCCAAAAAAATTTGAGGCAAGACCTTTCAGGGAAGGCCCTCTTCATATTAGACCTAAGTTTCACAGCACGTCTGAGACACAGATCTGTGCGGGTGCAAACTGCCACCTCACCCCCGTGGTACAGCTGGGGGGAGGCACATTTATTTTGTGTGTGAAGCTGGGGCAGATCCTGCAGCACCAGTTGGTTGTCTGGTGGGAGTGCTGTCTGGGTACCAGAGTGGAGGACCAAGGCCCAGAGTGCCTTGATGCCTATCCAGAGACTGGGGTGGATAAAATATGATGTTGTTATACGATATGATAAGCAACATAACCACTTTGAAGAAGATGAAGATATTAATCCTAACTGTACCCATGGGGGTGAAAAAATGGCTTTATTGCTTTCCTTTGGCTTTATCCTCATACTTCTTCTCAAGAAGGAATCTATTTCTAGTAGCTGCTACTGAGCCAAAGTCTTATTTTAGTTTTAAAGGTTTGATCTAATTTAGATAAAGCTCACAATGCCGGTTTGTTTTTAATTTTATTAATCTTGTGATCATCCTTGGTAGAACCTTTTTAATTATTTTATTATTTCAAGGAAGTTTCAAGGAAGAACTTCAGAAGGACATGTTGGCTTCACCTAAGTCAGAATTTGGGTTGAGGACAACCAGCCTGTGACATTTTGTATCAGTGGCAAATATAACCTCCCCTACTTGCGTTTCTGTAAAATTAAAATTTCAAAGTACTTTTCTTACATTACTAAATCTTTATCCCTTTGTGTAGGCTGTATGTTATGATTACTTCATTTTGGAAACAGATGAACTAGCAACCTAAGTGCTCTTATGGATTTTTAAGCCCAAGAGGAATCTTTACAGCATTTATCTCCAGTTACCTTAGATGCCATTCAAAAGCTGAAAGTCAGAATTCTGTTACAGAATTTTGTTATTTTGTGAAGAGAGGCAGGCACCTTTGGTGCTGACAGTGAAATTTCAGAATACTGAAGTTAGCTGTCTGAAGTGTAGAATGTAGATATTATCAAGGATTTAAATAATTTGTAAAGCGTTATTCATAGGAAGTTTTCCCTAAGGTCACCCAAGATGCCTGTGGTATTGTGCAAAAATAAATGCCTGTCTCCCAAGTCCCATGACTGCACTTTAACATCTGGACAATTCATCTCCTGTGATATTTTTTAGGAGGAGTAATAATAATAGTGTATTGCACTCGGTGCTTTTTCTTTTCTCTGCCAAAAAATTCATCATTATTCAGCTTTCTGGCACTTCCATGCTGTTAAGGGTAAAGCTCACCAGTTTACAGCAGGCAGAGGCCTGTTTTCTAATCCACTTTCCCACTGCATTCAGTTATCTCAAAGCAAACAGGAAACTATTTTCCTTAATGAGCACAAAGGGTTGCAATTTACTAATACCAGGATGTTTGTCCTGTGCTTATGCTATATTTCAGTGACTCAAAAGAGTCACATAAGAAGGCTTTTGGAAAGCTATTGTTCTCTTCACATTCCCTCGAGGTTAGCAGTGCAGGACTCTGGTCTGAGGCAGAGGACTCTGCCTGAATTGAGGGCTGCACCTGAACCAAGGGCTGAATTGACTGGTCTCTCCTCAGACACACACAAGCTTATGCAGGAGATCTTGGGCACATATAAAGATTCAAGTCAAAAGTATCCGTATAAAGAAGTAGCTGATAAATGCACAAAATTTGGAAGTGAGTGGAGCTCTGCAATCCAACCTGTGGACTGTACTCTGTTTACCTGGACTGTGACCTGTGTTTTCAGTATGTTCTCTTGTGCCACATTGTCCTGGTTTTCCTTGAGGTAGTAGCGAGTGGTTTGGATTTCATATGAGAGTAATGTTCATAACACACTGATATTTCAGCTGTTGCTAAGCAGTGCTTACACTAAGTCAAGGACCTTTTTGTTTCCCATGCTCTGCCAGCAGGCAGGTGCAGGGCCTCCTGAAAGAAGCTGGGAGGAAGCATGGCCAGGACAGCTGATCCAAACTGGCCAGAGGGTTATAGGACATCATGCTTAGTGTATGAACTGGGGGGAGTTGGCTGGGAGGAGCTGATTGCTGCTCTGGAATGAGCTGGGCATGAGTCAGCAACTGGTGAGCGATTATATTGTGCATCACTTGTCTTTCTTCAGTTTTATTCCTCTCTCTTTACTACAGTTATAATTATTTCTATATTTTATTTTATTTTATTTCAATTATTGAACTGTTCTTATCTCAAACCATGAGTTTTTCCTTTTTTCCAATTGTCCTCCCCATCCCACTGAGTGGGTGGAATGAGTAGCTGTGTGGTGCTATGTTCTGTGCTACTGGCTGGGGTTAAACAAAAAACCACAAGTACAGCTGTATTTGGGATGGTGTTTGAATGGATTGAGATGATGGGACCTGAGGGACATCAAGTGCTTTCTCATAACCTCATCCTGCAGCACTCGGTAAGATGTCACTTTGTCTAGTGCCTGTCCAGGCAGTGCTGCAGGCTCCTGGAGGGGGCAGGATAGCCAGCTCTTTCTGGGACTTGGTGCTGCTGGCATGGTGGGGTCTCTTCCCTCCAAGAGCAAGCGTGACCACTGAGGCTGTGTCTACATCTTCCTTGTCCCAGACACAGCTTTGGGAGGGTTCCCCACACAAACCTGCCCAGAGCCCAGTGCCCAGCACACACCTCCCACTTTGCTTTGAACTGAAAGTTGCTACTTTTCAGTCTCTGCAGAGTTGCACTCAGAGCTTTGAGCAAGAGCACAGGATATTTAAATGCGAAGATGAAAGGGACAACGAGGCTGTGATTCACACACTAAGACCAGTCCCTTGTTTTCTTGCTCAGCCTAAGATCTCCAAGATTTCCAAGGAAGAGCTGGACTTCGAGGCTTTTCTGAGGAGATCCTATGCAATTCAAATTATTTCTATTAAGTCCATGACAAATACCTGTTTGGTTAAAATGCTGGAATTCTGCCTACACACTCCTCTGCTGAATAAATCCATGGGCAGTCTGCTCCAAACAGGCAACGAATCTTTGGATAATTCAGCTGTATGAGTGTGCTAAACTAATTCCCAATTATTCTCATTAGGTTCCTGTGCTCTCCTGCCCACTTCAGCTGGGCTGGAATCCATCTGACAAGGGCTCAGTGCGGCTGAAGGTGGAATCCAGGTTTGATGGCAATTGCTAAAAACTCATTTATTTTCCAGACAGTAGCATTTATTTAATTTCCATTTTAATAGACTGTTACTTCAAATACTAATCAACCTCCCAGATACCTTCAGGTGTCTCTCATTCCATGCACAAAATATTAAGAAAAATATTTGCTGTCATTTGATCTTGGACTTGAATCAGTGTTTAGCAAAGCAGTTAAGCTTGTGTTTAAATTTCTGCATGTTCATAATTTAATTTTGTATTAACAATTGAATATTGCTTGAGTATGATTCTGCTAATAATTTTTCAGATTTAAGTAATATCATCCTTCTCAGACCTCCTTTAACTTATTAATTTAGCAAACTCACTAACAGTACTAATAATTTGCAGAGGGATGACTGAATTTTTCCCCACTCCATGGTCTTTTTGAAAACATAATCTTTCAACTGAAATATTTTTTAAGATAAAGAGGTTTTAATAAAAAAAAAGGTATGTTTTTTTTTTCAATATATTAAACCCTAATTTTAAAAACATGTGTTTGTTTTCTATGAAAACCAAATATTTTTGGAACCCCCCTCACCCCTATAATGTTATAAGAAAATTTCTATTAATAAAGATTGATATTTTCTCGTGGCCTGAATAAAAGTAGTGATAAATTCCTATTTTACAACACTTCAAACCTTCTAATTCTTATAATGTATTTTCTCTAGGAGACAAGAAGTGGGCAAAAGAGGGTAGAGTTTCCCCTGCAACACAGATGAGAACTGAGGGAGACAATTATAAAATGAGCTGCTCAGGATGTCTGGAAAAAAACGAGTAACAAAAGCAAACAACTGAGTTATTTCTCAAGCCTCTTTTTTCCACCAGGGAACTTGTTAATCTCTCCAGCATTAACCTTAAATTTCCCTGTCATATTTAAATTTGTGTTTGTTTTGTCAGCTTCTGGATCCAAGTAAGCAGGATTAATTGCACTTGGAAAGGTTTTCTTGAGTGATTTTTTTTTTAATGTAAGGGACAAAAAAAAGTGCTGCTGAATGATGCACAGTAAGACTCTAACCAAGTTAAGAAAAGAGAATTGGGAACATCTATTTTTTTTTCCTCTGGGAAAAGACTTCTATGGTCTGCCACCTGCTTGGGCCTGACAGAACAGCTGAGGTTCATCAGGCATCCACAGAGTAGTGTGACTGGCAGCTCCCTGGGTTGTATGGGATTTATCAGCAGGAAATCAATTGTAAACAGTATAAACTATACAGAATACCAGGGCTGAAGGAGGTGGAAAATAGGAGGTTCTTATATTACCAGTGTGGAGCGGTACAAACCTCTGAGGAGGTAAAAGAAATGGAAATAGTCCGACTATCTAGCTTGTATTGCAGGTGGTATTGCAGGAAGAAGAGAAGATAAACCATAAAATTGACTTTGACCCTCGACAGAAAATTTTTAACAATATAGCATATGATCATGGAAATTTTTCCTTCACGTATGTAACGTACTAATAAACCCTGCACAGATTCCCAGGTTCCCATATATTATTCAGCAGAAGAATCATAATCAGCTGTTACTGGATTCTTTACAGGAAAGAATGTCTTTGTAATATTAAAATTGCTATCATAAGACTCATCTTATGTAGCCTTCCAATTTGAATTTGGCAGGCCAGACCAGCTGCTTTTTCATTGAAAAATCAAAAGGTCATTTTAATATTTTTTTCCAGTGCAAATAGGAAATAGGAAATACTTTCATTATATGGTACATTCTATTAAAAAATGGTTTAAAAATTAACCTATTCCTCCCCGTTCTTTTTATTTCACTGCTATCGTTTCAGTAAATAAACCAGAGTCATTCCACTCCCTCAGTCAAGTATTATTTCTCTGGGAACGAAACAAAATCAAATAAATATACCCTTATAAAATTAGAACTACCTACAAGCCTAGGTCTATGTGTGTTCAAGGAGGGATGAGGAGATGAATATTCCCTGCTAAACTCGGTGGAATTGTTTATCTGCACAAACCTTGCAATAAAGTACCATATTCTTCTGAAACTGTCTGAAAATGTCTAATAGTTATTTGCCTTTCACTAACCTTAATTTTAGAAATTTCCTCTTCATATCTCAGTTTGAATATAAATTGCAAATTATTCACATTTTTTCACAGAAAATGTCTAATGCAGATCTATTGCCTGTCTATTTATTGCTTCCTTTTCTAATCATTGTAAAGATATTACTAGCATACCTGAGAATTATCCACAAAAATATCGTGATTTAAGTGAGTGTGTAGAATACATTTCATAGTGAGCTATGGCTATAATAAAAATGATTCTCAGTTGTTAAAGTTGATTCTGCCTTTTAATGTTTCCTCACAACCTAATGCTTTAAAATAGTCTGTCTTTGGAATTTGCAGCAGCTTTGCTTAACTAAATAAGTTTTCTTCTCTGAATTTCGGCGAGCAGTCCTATGTTATTTCTACAGGCCAGCCTATAGAGGACTTTTTGGAACAGAATCTCTCTAAGACCAGCACACACAATGTTGGGAATTCTTCAAAAATTCATCTAAACCGAAACAGAAGTGCAAAATATTGAACTGTACTGACTATGGTTGGTAGAGGTTTAAAGTCTGTGAAGGAGAACGTGGGCATGGAGACTGAAATAGTAAAAACTACATCATCCATTAGGAACAAGAGTTATGTTTAATGTTTACTTTATATTGAACATCTGGAAGTGTCCATACAAATCAACATTTCTTACCAATGGAATTTATTGTTTTATTTTAATAAAAAAGATAGCTCCAGACTTACGCTACTATTTGGTTCCAGATTTTGATACTAACCACAGAAACTCCCTTTGAATTTATGATGCTCTGCTTCAGAGGTCTTGCAAGACTGAGTGGGCCACATCAATGACCAGTGACACTCCTGACAACTTTCCTTCCCATCACAGGTGTGTGTCATGCTTTAGGTATTTGCAGGAGAGAAAGGCTAAATGAGTATTGCTGTGCAAATTGGGTTTATTAGGGATAGTTATTATGTTTTGTACAATTTTCTATATTAATATTGTGTACCCAAATATTTATCTAGCTGTAATTGAAAAGTTCCTAAATAATAAAAAAAGCAAGGTAATACAAACCACATATAAAATTAATTAAAACTATGTTAAGTTGGTGATGATGGGTGATGAGAACAACAAAATTCATATTCATATTCCAGTTCTTGAAGGTGATTAGCAGTTGTAAGGACCTAAGTACTCTCACTGTTGCAAGTGTCCTGAAGGAACAAAGCATCTCACAGGGGGAGGAAGACTCCAGAGGTCTAGTGTGACTTGCTGTGTTTCCTTAGCAAAGGCTGTCACCCACACTGTGAATCTCCCTGTAGTTATGAGTTTGCCTTAGCATTTTTTTAACCTAGTCTTTTGTTCTCTGATTAAGGAGATTATGTGTAATGCAACGCTACTGAGCTAAGCTTAGGGAGATCAAGGTCTTTAACAAAGGAGCAGATCATGATGCAAAACACATTAACTTTGTCAGTGTCATCTGATGGGAACTGCTGGTGTCTTGTGAGATACAACACCATTTGTGAGGTTTGGACAGCAATTAAAAGAAGGTTTTGTCCATATTCAGTGACTGTGAATGCATAGTGGAATGGGGAGGAATAAGTCAAGGCCAGATTCCCTCTCCTTAAATATGTGATGTATACCAAGGCTTGTAGATTGGCAAACATATTTGGGAGCAGTGATGACACAGTCACCACCTACCTTTCAATCCCTGCTGCTAATTGTTGGCTCTGCAACTACCCACTGTGCCATTGTGGGGCAAATAACTGATGTGACCAAGAGGAAACCTCTTTTCTGTAAAATAAAAATACAGTGCTTTTTTGAGTTGATGAGTTCCAGTAAAGGTTAACATAGAAATTCTTGTAGAATGATGCAGAAGAAAATAGGCACAGGTGAGGGTAAAGTACAGTTTCATGCAGGCAGGAACAGTGTGTAAGGGGATATGGTGACTATGTGACTGTAACATAATTACAAATGAGGGAATCCTATAAGTACAATATTATTGTTTACAGAGGAATTCACTTCCCAACACAGCTAAATATTTTAAGGACTGTGTGTTCTTTGAAAAGGTTACCTAGTTACCTACTCCAGAGTCCCCAGAGTTAATGTGTGTATGGATGAAAGCAGATGAAAGCACTTGAAGAGGGAGAGAGTATGAAGGTACAGTCTGTATCAGATTGAAGCTCCAGTTTTTCTTCTCCACTCAGTGAGAGATACATAAGAAAATACTGTAAGGATATGGGAGATACATACATTGATCCTTCCATTTGTACAACTTTTAATCTCTTAGTATTTTGCATGTTTAGGGACATTCTGACCAAAACATTTCATCTGCACACCGTATTTCATAGCTGTTCTTCAGCTTTACTTTGGCACTTCCTCTTTGAAACCATGTCCAAACTTGATCTGTGTCTTAATTATTAGATTTAATTCTGTGTAATTGTTCCATTAGATGTCTTCTAGCTCCACTTGTATGAGAAATAAAGAATAGCTATTTCTCTGCTCAACAGGTCTATTCCATTAATGCTTTCATAGCTCTTTATTGCATTTGTCTCACAATTACTTTTACCTAGGACAGTGGCTCCTAATTTTGTTGTGTAACTTCCATATGGATACTGCTCCATGTCTCTAATCATCATCATTCTTTTCTGAATTGCTTTTAATTCTGTAATATCTTTATTGAGATAGGATGACCAGAATTCCTCTTAATATTCTTGCAAGTTAAGGTACCTATACCTTTAATAGAGAAATCATCATGATGATGTCTCTATTAATTTCCTTATAATCACTAATATTCATCTGCTTTGATGCCTAAGCACTGATAAGATACTTTCATAGCACTGTCCCCTGTGAATTCAAGGTCCTTTTTGGAGCTAATTTAGCACTTATCCATTTCTATTTATTCTTGCATTTATTTTTTTGACTGCACTGATTTGCATATATTAATATTGCATGTCGTCTCCTATTTTAGTGGCCAGTCACATGCTCTTGTGAGATCCTTCTGCAACATCTCACAAAGAAACAATTTTATATTGAAAAACTATATCCCCTCAGTATTTATTTCCTTTCCATATCACTCATGGCTAGTTTGAACAGCCTGAAACCTGTGGGAGTCTGCTGAGGACTATCTGCTTATCCCTACCCTTTGCTTCTAACCTCTTGCACAGTTATTTATTCACACTGGGACCTGGTCTTGTATTCCATGACAGCTTCTTCTCCTGACAAACTTTTGTTGTTCATGTTAAAAGTACTGGGAAATTCGGGTGCCCCATTGAACCTTCTGAACAGTGATCCATGTCATTGTTCATGCCTGGTAAACTGGCAAGCACTCCTGAAGCACGACATCCATCTGTCATTTGGAGTCATTTGCATTTTATCACATTTATTCACATGTCTATAAACTATTCTTTATGTAATTTCAAGTAATTTGCTTTATATCACAGTCCAGTTTACTGGCATGTAGCTCTTTGAATCCCAGTAGTTTTCTTTCTAAAATTTAGGTCCCATTTTCTGCCTTTTGCTCCTTTGGTATTATGACTGATTTAAAAACTGGCAACATACTACATATTTTACATTTTATTTAATTTAAAGCTGTTGCATGAGTAGCATCTGGTCCCACACATTTGTTACTATTTATTTTACCACCTCTTTCAAAACCTTTTCAACTAACATTTGAATTTGAAACAGTTACTCTGACTCATTCCCTACACAGAAAGGTGCAGGTGTGAGTTCAGGCCTTAAATATAATGTTATTTCTCTTTATATCTCTTTTCCACATTAAAAGTAAATTATAAGTCAATCACTTATCTGAGCATTCTCAAGAGATTCTATATTTGAGCCTGAGCATTTTTGTCTTGTTTTTCCAAGGAGAAGGCATTCAAGAAGATAGCTATGTATAGCCATTTTTTCTGAATGCATTTTAATTAATTAAGTTTCCTGTTGGTTTTTTTTTCCTGCTGTTCTCTCACCCTCCTTCTTGAAAGGAGTTCCTTTTAGGTGAAATATCTTCTTCAGTCTAAGAAATTGTACCAGGCAATATCTGAGGGTTTGACTTTCTGCACTGCCTCTCATGGGCTTGCTTGAGTACTATCAGTATTTTCAAAGCTGCAGCCTAACAGTGGCCAAAATCCCTTCTATTTTTTTTCCAAACCAGTTTTCAAAAGCTTCCTGTGCTTTTTAGCTCCTAGTAACCCTAACAGAAACTTGAAACCAGAGACCTCAAGTCTGCCTCAACAACACTTAACACTCAGAAGAATCAGGGCAAGGTCCTTGGAAGAGCTCAATCAAAATGAGAGAACTATGTGAAAAAACCCAACACTTCAAAATCTAAAGAATAGGGAAAAGAGGTCAGGAGAGAGCTTTTTAATACATACTGGAGAGGAAAAGGTGTGCAGAAGCTGTAGAATACCTAAGTAGCTCAACTATAAAAGACGGTTGTTGGTCTTAGGTCAGTTATAGTGAACAAATCTTTGGCTTAATAGTCTGGTTTATCAGGATTAGAGTTATCCCTGACTACATTCTCGGAATCCTTTTATTAGGTATTTAACTGCAGTCGACTCTTCTATAGAACCCACCTCCAGGATGAAAAATCCATCCAGAAGATCTTCCAGTGAAGAAAACTTCCCTAGGATCTGAACAATAGTTGCAGCACTTGCAAAATAAAGCTTTGTCAATCTTTGCAGTCCTTGGGACCCTGTGCAGTGTTCGAGGAGGCTCATCCAGGGACACTCAGTCCTTTGCAGAAGAATCTTTCCTGTGAGTTTGTTTTGCTACCCTTAACTAATGTTCTCCTATCTCTGTCACAGTTCCCTGTTGTTTCTCATCGTGTCCTGTGATCCTGAAGATGCACCAGGCTGGTGGAGCTGGTGCAATGAATTTCTGTTGTTTAGGGGAGCTTTCAGTTGTGATCACAGTTGGAGTAAATGATTTATTTCAGCAGCGTTTCTTTGCACACTGGTGTTCTGAGCGTGACTGAAGAGAGCAAAATGCAGTACTCAGCTAGAAATGGAAAATAGTCAGATGCCCCTCATGAATTTTAAACTGCTTTTATTTCTAGCATCAGTGGCAGGCAGAGGAAACCTGGTTATAAAATTGAATAATTCCTACTAGATCTAGGATGAGAAACAAAAAGCCTTCGCTCCTCAGAAGCCCATTTGACAGGGGTGAGTTTGATGTTTCAGAAGTCTGGGAAACCTTTCAGGCTTGAAACTCCTTCTGCAGAAACCTTTCACCTGAAAATATCTTCAACACGGGAAGTCAGAAGTGGAGAGAAAAATTAAAGAACAGTGAACCCATGCTGAAGGACTAAGACAGAACCGAATTTGAATGCCTATTCCAGATTAATACAATCTTTTCCCAAAAACACTCACATTAATTCTCACTAAGCTGGTCACTGCATGGGATAATGTGGTAGAAGATGATTATGTGCTTTGAAGAATTTCAAAATGTGAGATTTTCTGTTTGGTTTCTGTTTTGTTTGAGTTTCATTTTTAACCTAGCTGTGTTTATATTAATGCTTCCTTTGGCTTGTTTATTTTGGGTACTGTGGAGTCCTTTCCAAATCTCTTGACAGATGCATCTTTTCTGCAGTGTGAACAAAGTTTATTGCTAGTACAATATTAGCTTTTCTAATCAGAAACTGACGTTATTACCTAATAGTTATTGCTCTGCATTACTAGCCAGATGTTGGAAATAATGGGATGATAAAGCTGCTATTAATTTGAACAGTTTGACAATTTCAGGCTTTTGAAGCACAAGATCAGGAGACCCAAAAAGGAACAGAAAAATAATTTGAGTAGTGAAGGTAATCAAAAGCTTGTAAATGCTAGAATTAATATCCATGTTCAGCACCCTTCCTCAGGCTGTTTGCTGTGGAGTCACACAGTGTGTGCTCCAGTCCAGAGACCAGAGACTGACCAGACCTCAGGCAGACAAAAAGTATGAGACTATGCCAGTGTCATTCTGAATATGAGCTGATATGTTTCACCTCTTCACATAAGACATTCTGTCTTCTAGCATTGAGACAGTCCTGAGGCTTTTGGATCGCTGGAATTGTTGACAGAATGGGCTCATATTTCTGGCAGCTTTCCTTTGGTGGGATGTAAAGAGATGTGTCTGTGCATATTTAGAAACCAGTTGGGGAAATTTTTCCCTCTGCTAATAGAAGAGGAAAATAGAAGCTCATTTTAGTCTAACCCAACTTTTTCTGCTACAAAAAAAGTGCTTCACTTGAGAATGCATCTTTGGGGCTTGCAGATCTGAAATGGGAATAAAGAACAAAACTTTGATACCCTACCAAGCACCATTCTTTGATCTTCCATTCTACACTTAGAATATAGAGTACCTTAATGTAACACAATGGAATAAACCTGAATAATCAGCGGATAACAGTCCAGAGCATGCCTGTCTACCTCTGGAGAAAGATTAGAAAGCAAATAGGTTTCAGATAATAGAATATTTAATGAACATGTTGCAGGTGTTTAGATGCAGTAGCAGTGAGGAAAAGAGGACATCTATTGGTATTCTAAAACGGAACAGAGTACTCAATAAGCCAACATTCTTATTGGACCAGGAAAGGTTTTCCACCAGGGGTGTACTCAAGTTTCAATGTCCAAGGAAGTCAAAAGGAATTTGCTACCTGTACATCAGCAGTAGTGCTTCCTCTGCTTGATTTTAACCTCAGTTCAAACTTCATAACCATCCAGAGCAACTTGCAGTAAAGGTAGGCACAGATTAGTTCAGTTTACTGAGCTTAGCCCTAACTCTGTTAAAGGAGAGAAAAAATGCAAAAGTTAACCCTCACTGCTAGATTTACTGGTAACTATTATTGCTGAATTTGATCAATTGGGGTAAAATATAACTGCTAATACTTATCTGATACATAGCTATTTAATATAGAGAATATACACACCATGCTCTTTTAGGTTACTTGGCTCATTTTAGTTATACTATCTAGGAGAGGAGGGGCAAAAATAGGGAAAACAGAATAATAATTTAAATAAATGGTATTTAACTTTTGAAATCTCACATTAAGAGGGTTGCATTTTATTGTTATTTTATAAACTTAGAATAGCACCATGAGAAAGCACCAATGCTCCTTTCGAGCTTTTTTGTTTGAAAATGCAGCTTGTTTTATATTTATGTCTTTAATTACTATTTTTATTGTAATTTAAACTGTCCCTTGAGGAATGAATACATATTTATTAGAAAGCTTATAAAATATTTGTTAAATATTTGTGGACATTTACCTTAGCCTTCAAGCATTTTCAGAATCTTGACATAAAAAATTCTAATTATGATCTCAAATTGGATCTGACAATGTGTTTGGTTTCTTTTTTTTATTTACTTTTTTAACAAGCTGCCACATTGATTCCTGAAACTTACACTGAGAAATCTTTTCTATGACAAAATTCTTCTCATTCTGGTTGATTGGCATTCACAGTGGCTTACAGGTGGTGACTTTTGTTCATCAGTGACTATCAAGATACCAGTGTTTTTCTGTGAAAATGGCATCATTGACTCATTCCCTGGTCAGAAGTATTTTCATCCAAATATAGTGGACTAGATACAAGGAGAACTCTTAAGTACCTATTGTAGTACTGGTGTAGATGAGCTGTCTAAATAAAATATAGTTAATTAAATTAAATTAAAAATAGGAAATACCTATGAGCTGTAACCTAATACTGGTAATATCTAGATTCACTACTTTAAAAAATATATTTACTTCAAGAGTTAATAGTGTCTGAGCAGCTATCTGTTCCAATGACTTTTTAGTAATATTTTCTAAAAGATAAAATAACCCCACCAAGTATGTTTGTGAGACCAGCCCTGGAGTGTCTTGCAGCCTGTTGACTGCTCCAAGCTAAAGAAGGGCAACAAAGCTTGTGAAGTGTCTGGAGTACAAGTCTTATGAGTGTGAGGAGTGGCTGAGGGAGCTGTGGGTGGTCAGTCTGGAGGGAAAAAAACCACCAAAACCTTTTACCTTTTTCATTTTTTTCAGAATCTGAGTAATGTTATTGAAAAAGAAAAAATTGGTTAGAGGCACGCTGGATTTTTAAAATTATTAATTTCAGAAGCTGAGAAGTGGCCTTGAGCATCTATACAGTGTTTATTTGTTGGCAGACTGGATACCTGGAGGAAGTCACAGAACAATTACACTATGAAGAAGCATTTCCAAAGGGGAATAATTTAAAAATATTCATTTTGAGAAAGTTGGTATATATTTATCACAAATAATTTAATGCTAAAATAATTTGTGCCAGTGTTTTGTGTTAAATGAAATGAAAAAAGATAATTAGAATTAAAATTGTGAAACTGCAGTCAGAGCCTAAATAAAAGCCTCTAGCCTTCATTCATAAGGAATGGTTAATAATGCCTTTGTAATGCTGAATTACTTATTGTAAGTTTCACATCTCATGAATTGAATTATTCAGAAGATACTCAAAGCAGGACTGAAAAGCAGCACTGTGTTCACTGACATGGGGTCAGCAATTACAGTAGAGTTATTTTCATGTTGCACTGTACTCACGTAAAGTGGACAGAGTTGAGTTTCATATGCCAGCATGGATCAGGTTTTCATGGATGAACTGAAGAAGGAGGATTGCGTTGCTGTTAACACACATGTATCCAAGTTCAATTTCTATTCGAAATGTGCCTTGTATACCTGTTTCTTTCCTCTAAAGGAATTAAATTGTGATATGTTCCACAGAAAGTGCTGTGATGTGACATGTCTACAAAGGAGCTTAAAGAATTCTTTGTGGTTTTTCATTATAACCAGCACTGAAAGAGGCTATAATTTGCCTCTTGCTATAAAGCACAGACTACTTCATCTTAAGAAGGAGGAACGTTCAGGAGTGCAAGTAATGGTACGTGGGTTTTTTGAAACTCCCTTCACTACACAACATTTTTGTATGAAGGAGATAGCTTTCCTTCAGTGGCTGAAATGCCTGCTACATGACAGGTCCTGGTGCTGAGTTTTTAAATCTGCTCTTACAATAAACTTGCAGAGGACATGCAGTCAGACAGCTTCTCACTATCAGGTTCTTTGCTCAGCAAACAAACAGCAGCACACACTTTTGCTATTTAAACAAGACAGCTTCATTTCAAATGCATGTACAACTCCTACTGAAGTCAAGGAGAGCAGGACATGTCTGAAAACAGGGTTTTTCTTTTACTTTCCTTTGGCCTTCTGATCGACACAGGAGAAGGAACAGCATCTTGTTTGGGAAATTCAGTGTTTCAAAGCATTTCAAAGGGAATAGTGAATAATGAGTAAAGAGACAGGATTGAAAACAGGAGATATGAGAGAAAGAAAAGAAAGATAACAGAAAAAACCCCCCTTGTTACAGCATTATTGAGGAGTGGATAAGGAAGGGTGCTGCTGCCATCCTCCCAGAAGGTACCTATTCTACTGGTAATATCATACACAGAGGGTGCTGCTCTGTCCAGCACTGTGCTTGGAGCATGGGAAGCATTCTGCTTCTGCCTCTTAAAAGGCCAAGGTCTCTTGAAATTTCTCTTCTTCACTTGCTCTTTCAACATATTTTAATTGATTTGAAAATCTTCCAGGTGAGGCATAGAAAATGCACAATAGTAATAGGAAAGACCTCACGTGATCCAGCTCCATTTTCCATGTAGGATAATCATATTCATATAATTGGTGAGGATTTTCTGATTTGTTTTTGATGACTTCCACAGCAATCTAGTCAAGGATTTCACTAGTCTTTCTAATGTCAATTTTCTTGATATTTAATCTACACGTTGCTGCAGATTCAATTCCATTGCTCCTTATTCCCTCCTTATCCCACAGGCTATAGGTATGAAAAATAGATTATTTTTATCATCATCCTTTCATCTTGTTGGAGACTTCTTGAAAGAAACCCTGTTTCTGGTTTCTTTAAGCTAAGCAATCCCAGTTCTCTCAGATAATTGACATCTCTTGAACATTCTTCATATATTTTTTGACACAATGATCCTAAAACATGACATTCCAGGTGAATCTATACCAGCACTTTGTGGGAAAACTACTAATGTGATTTTCTGGTTACAATCTATCTCATATTAAAATTTCTAGGGGTTTGTAACTGCTTGGCTTTGTTGATATATGAGTTTGTCTCAGCTTTCAGTGCTTTTAAAAGATACTCCAATATTAACACCCTAAACATTTGAAAACAGGTTACGGTCATTTAAATTATTATGAAATAATAATCCAAGCTACTTTTGGCATAAATACATGCTTGTTTTCTATTTCAGTGTTGGATTTCTTAAAGTTCAGTTTTCGAACATCTCATTTCCACCAAAATTAAGAAACTTTATTATTTTGTAAATGTCTGCTGAAATTATCAAAGATTATCATCATTCTCATAAGATGAGGGTTTCTGGGAGAGCACATAAAAAAACCTTATAACTGGCAAAAAAATAGTGAGATTTGATGGCACAAGGCTCCAGGAGACCACCACTGGGAACAGATTGCTAAAATCACCTCGGAGTGGTTTTACAAAGCACTAAATTACTAAAAATTGATCATGATTTTATCTTGGGATCCCAAAATCGAGTTTTCAATTCCCAGTTTTTTCAGCTATGACCTTGGCTGTGTGGTTGACTTTCTGCAACTGCTTCCCTTAGTTGGATCTGAGAGAGTCCATAGTTAATAGACAGTCCCTTACTGTGAATTTATAGTGTCCCATACCACTGACCCCAATCTTATACTGCAATGTTAAAAACCGAAGGGAAATACCTGGATATTGAAAACTGTTGATCACAGCCTCTGTTCATTACCAAAGGAATAATAAAAAATGGGCTGGAGATTGAGAAGGAAAATACACAATTTGAGGCGAGAGCAACACTGATGGGAAAACTTTGGGAATTAATTTAAAATACTTTGATAGAAGGGGGCAAAAAGGGGTAAAATGGAAAAAATTATATCTCCTTCATTACCCAGCAAAAACGTCACCAAAAAGGCTCCCAAAATCATAGCACAGGTACAGTAGTTCATACATATTTGGGCCAGGAGGATGTGTCCAGGTTTTAGTAAACACATTTTGTTTGGATGAGGAGCTGTACAGTCAGTCTTTTACTGCAGGACTGAGTGTTTTACTCAAACAACCCTTTTAATTGCAGGGAAATCTCATCCCAGACAAGATGTGCTCAACAGGGAAGAAACAGAGGGGCTATAACATGAATAAAAGAGAGGGAAAGGAAAACTTTAAAAACAGAAGACAAATTGCATCAGCATATTTCTTCAGCAAATAATTCAGAAGTACAGAAGTATATCTCTGCATATTAACAGCAGAAAAAAGAGCACTGGTATTGACCTGCATGACAGGTAAAACACAATCTGATCTTCCTCACAGATGGAGAGCACCAGAAATCAGATGAAACCAGGCCAGTCTCAGCCTGACACCAGGAACACGGGGTGTAGTGGAAGGGACTTCACCATGTGCCTCCACCCCATGGCTCTGCTTCTGGCACATCTTGGCTCTCAGCCTGGTTTTGTTGAGTTGCCTGTAGGGCCTGGGACTTTGTGTGTCCTGATGTCCTCTGAGAGAGGGAGAGTACCCGAATTAAAGTACTCACTTGAGTTAAAGCTGGTAAGACCCACCTGGTCTCACTGTCAACCAGCATGAGTTAGCAGCAGTTTTAGGTAGTGTCCTAGCTCCAGACAACTTGGTACTGTTACAAGTGATTTTTCCTGTAATAAAGCTAACCTTATAATGTTCTGTACACCTTATAATATTCTGAGCTCCACAATATATGCTGATTATTAACTTATAGTATTTTCCCACTGTAAACTACTATTTCCTCTGTAAAAAATATCAGTCTTGCGTATTAGATTACAGTCAGAATAGGTGATCTTTTCTATGTGTGTGAAGATGAAATGATTGCTCTCTTCTTAGCCATTCCTATTCAGCACTAAAAAGCTTAAATGATGGGTAGTTGTGATATTTATGTGTATTTTCCGAGGGGTACTGTAGATCTTATTGGTGGCACTTTTTTCACTTGATGACAGGAATACTGACAGATACATCTCTATTTCTGATTTTAAAAAGAACATGTACAATATACGAAAGAATTAATTTAGTAAAAAAGAGAAATAAATTACTGAACAAAGGCTGGGTGTACTGGAAAGAGAAGTTTAAAACTTAGAAAACAAATTATAAAATATTTTTATCTAAGTGATAACTGACATCTTTCTTGCTTTGGAGGAGTGGTTTTCTCTAGTCTTGAGGCTTGAAGAAAGCAGCATATGAATTTGAAATGAACTATTAATGATTTGGTGTGTGTGTGTGGGAGTTTTGGTTCAAAATATAAATACCTTTGTTAAATTTATATGTCACATGGGACAATTAAATTTATAGATTAGTAAATTTTGATTTTCAGACCCAGGCCACTATCACCAGTGTGCCTTAAAATCCTTGATGTTCTCTGTTGCATTGGGTCTCAGTGTAGAATGTATTCATTATTGCTTCTGCAATGTAATTTACACTCACTAATTTGCTACCAATCGACCTTTTAAGACATCAGAAGATAAATAACAGGCTCAGCGAATCCCTGGAGCACCTTCATAGATGTTCAGCAAAATAGCCCTAATGATCCATGCTTTTATAAGCCTTGGATTTGCATAGCATTAGGATGTCCAGTAAATGATGAGCACTAAGATATTTAATAATCAAACAGCCCAGAGGAGTGCCTTTTCCCATGCACCCATATCATCTGCTTTGTGATGGTAACTGTTTGCACAGAGAAGTGAGTACTTCTGAAATTCTTGGAAAGAGCCATTAAATAAAAAGGAACTGCCTGACTTCAGCAGCCTGCACAGCTATAAATAGCAGCACAAAACTGGTCTATAATTCTAGTCAATGGCAGGGCTCATTTCTAAAGTTGTACTTTCCTGGATACTTTGAATGAGAATGATGCTTCTAATAGTGATCTAACACGATAGTAAATTTCCACTTAAATCATCATTTAAGGATTTAGTACCTGGGTTTGGGAAAGTAAATCTTTCTCTGTATGAAAAAAGGCCAAGTTGTGGAGGCATCTGGATCAAGCCCAAAACATTACCAAGGGGAAAAAAAATCATAGAGTGATAAAAAACTCTTTAAACAGTATGGATATTAACACATATATTCTTGTAATGAGAAAGGAGAATAAAATGTTAATTCACCCAAGATTTAACAGATTTTTTAGCTTTGAGACTCACTAAGGAAATCCTGAGTCCCTCTGGATGGATTTGGAAGGGTTGCTTCTGATCCAGTTTTTGACTGTCAATGTGATGTGTATCAGAACAATTTACTGCTCTCTCCATAGCTCCAACTCCTTCTGTCGTAGTCACAAGTATTGATGGTATGGGAGACACCTAAACAGTGGGAAAGCTTGTAGTCCTTCTCCTTGTTGTATGGGAAGGTCTACAGGCATTTTCTGTACACCTGAGTAAAGCTCTTGGGAGAAATAATCTTTAGCTATTGTTTACATTTTACTCCCTTTGTCACTAGACTTTTCTCTAATTTTTGGCAATGCGGGATGTTATGGAACAGCAAAATTAGTCAATATACATGCTGTCTTTGGAAACAATACACCACTAATCATTATGGCTACAATGATAGTATGGAACTCACAGAGCCATAAAATTCCTCTAAGTTGAATGATGTGGGTTTTAAAAGAAAGGGTCAAGGCAGCCCTGCCCCTGCACAAGCAACCCTACATCCAAGCAGCTCAAGTGGCCCATGGAAACACCATACACCTTGTACAGAAGGTTACTTTCACCTGGGTCAAAAGTTTTGGAAAACTGAGGCTATGGAAAAAAATGTTATACTTGGAAGACACTTGAGAAAAGACTGTCTATTTAAAATAAAAGGAAAAGAGTAGATAGCCAAGGGTGGAGATAATCAATGAGAAATTCATGTGGAAATTAGATTACATAACAGAGGGATTTGCATGCAGAAAAGAAGCTGGTGCAGAAAATGTGTAAAGAGAGTTTTTAGAATCTGTATTTATATTTCTTTTTTATCCTTTTCCCATTCCTTTTTACTTTTCCCACACATTTTCCTTTTTTTTTAGCCATTCCTCCCTACCTTTCCTTTTTTGTTTCTTTTTCATTCCCACCACTGTGGAGGCTTCTGAGACCAGTTTTAAGGCTCAGAAAATTAACAAAGCCCAAGAGACAGCTTCAGTGACAGAGAAAATGTTATGAAGGAAAGTAGTACCATGGCAGTTATTATGAAAGGTCAGGGAAACAGACCAAAATTCCTGAATGCCACGGAACTTATGAAGGAAAAGACGGTTGGAGGTTATAATGTGATAGAGGAAAATGAGTGAGATAAAAAGAGAAATGGAAGTGAAGATTATGATGGATGGATTTAATATCAATAAGGCACAGTGCATATGACAGGTAGGCATAAATGGCATGCAAGACTTCCTCTCGTAGCTTCCACCTTGAAGACTAGATATATGGCTGACGATATCAGTAGGGAATATTAAGAATATTAAGAAACTAGGATTTGTAGGACAGAAGAATCTAGTGTATCAAGCACTAAATTATATATCTGGTCTCAAAATACTGCCTTTTTATTTCACGCTAATCACAGACTTCTGTAGGAATTAAACAATATCAAACATCAGTAAAATTTTCTGGATAGGATATGATGTTTTAATTTTTTTTTGCAAAACGTTATCTTTTACCAAACAAAAGCTTTGAGTAGAACTAGGCAGCAACGATCTTATTTTCTGGGAGAAAGTGTGGAATAAAAAAATTCCGCCTCAAAAGAGGCTGAAAAATCAGAACCTTAAAAATATCAATAAACAGATGACTCAAAGGAAAATGAAACCAGACTCAAAACAGTGGAAATAGTTGGATAACACCAATATGTAGCATTTTGACAGTTAGCTAATTTGTAGATACATTTCAGAACAAAAGGATATTGACAATGATAACAACAATACCTTTGTGCTTTGAAAACGCTGCAAGGACTCAATCTGGCAACTCCAGAGCTTACTCAGCTATTTAAACTGAGTGGTGAACTCCACTGCTTATTGAACAACTTGGACTGATTCACAGTCCCAGCTGATATTTCTTTGGCTTCAGTTTTTTTAGTCACCTAATCCTTTCCATTCAGTTGCTCTCATCTCCAAGGAGAAGAGCAGGCTGAAACCTCTCTTTCTACTTTTCTTTCCTTCCTTAAGAAAATGTATTGGATTTTTCACTTGAGAAAAAAATCCTTCTGAAGGGTTTCAGTGAGTCTTGGCATTTCTGTTGGTATCAGGGCTGGGAATCCTCTGCTCTGTGGGCCGTGGCACATCTGATCTCCTCTGCTTCTCACCATCCTACCTACTCTGGCTGCCCAAGGTATTTACACAGAAATTTGGGCACTTCTCTGCCACTCAGAAAGGTCACCTATTTCTCCAGCTCTTGTTAACATACCTGCATTGAGAAGAGCCCTGGGATGGGGGACACACAGTTATACTAGTAAAAAATATAAGAATGTCAGGTGTTTGGGCATAATTCAATCTACACAAAGAAGTAGTTTACAGCAGAAGAGCCTTTCCCACTTTAATGGTTTCTGTGGTCTAGACCTTTGCGGTCCAGTATGGCAGCAAACCTGGCAACTTTTGCATTTGCTGAATATCTAGTACAACAAAGCCTGAATCTTTACTACAGCATTTAGGGGCTGCTTTAATACTGCTCATAACAAGAGAGAAAAAGAAACAGGTAAAATAGCACTGAGCAATTTGCTGAAGTAGGTATCTACATTCCTTTTATGTTAACTCCACTCACATCCTCCATATTTATTACTAACCTTTTCCACTACACTCTGCAATCATTAGTCTGCCGAGCTGGTATTTATAATGGTGGGACAGACTTTGGTGCCCCAAACGCATTATAACTTTCAGAGACACTTCTAACCAACAGCTAAACGTATGCAGTAAAAGCTGACCAAGCACATGAAAGGTTTCTATAATTACTATAATTATGTAGAAACTTTAGAATAAAACACCATTTCTCCCTGCCCCCGTTTTACCTTTGAAAATTCATTGTCAAAGAAAATGAAAAGGAACTGTTCAATAGTGGGGTCACTGTCTTCAGACTTTGATGCTTTTGATTGGAAATTAAAGCCATAGTGATTACAAAGTGGATACAGTACCTAATTATAACGTTGGTTCTTGTGGTAATATATAATAATAATGTACCTCATTTATATCACTTCTTTTGTGGTAGAGGATTACAGGAGCTGGGGAAACACGGCCTAGTTATAACTCTTTAAAAGTTACTGCTGGAATAAAGCTAGGGCTGATAAAACTGCAATCCTATCACAGCACTGAAATAAAAGCTTTGTGAAGATGTGGGCAAGAGCAAGGACCATTTAAGAACCTTTTATAACTAAGTAACGTTTTGAGGCTTTGAAGGTCACAAAGAGAGATGTCTGCAGAAGGAAAATGTAAGACGCTTCTGCTCTGTGGTGATGTAAGCCCCCATGGACAGCAGCTCCTGCCACTCAGTCTCAGCAGACAATTTGGTATGTGAGAGGCCATCAGTTCACTGCAACTCCATTTTTCACTTTCTGATATTAAAATTCATGTCTTAAAATCTACTGGAGAATTTCAGGCTTGAAAATTATGTCTGATGCCTTTGGCCTGCCCACAGTTAGGGAGATGAAACTCCATCTGTGGCAGTGTGGGGCAGGAGATGACATTACTTTAAAGGCTCCTCAGGGGTGCATTGCTTCCCCAGCATAAGAGGTAAGGTCTGTTGTTTGTTCCAGCCCAAATCACATCTCTATGCAGAGTTGTTTTGCTTGAATGGGAAAAAAAGCCAGCACACAGTCTGAGCCATGCAACATCCTTCTCTTCTGCTTTCACAGCAAGAATCTAGAGTGAGAGTGACACAGTTTCAGTATTTAGATGGTTTTGATGGTCAAAAGCCTGGCAAAGAGCCTCCAATTATTTACAAATGTCTAAGGGAATATACCTAGTGAAATTAGTTGCTTAAATTCTGTCTACATCTTGAGAAGAAATCTGTAAATTATATCCATATGCTTAGGTACGAAAACAGTATAGAAAATTCATTCCTAGTGTGTTCACACTACAGCTGTGGATCAATTAAACATATTTAACTTACATAGAAAGGGCCAAATTTTCCTCTCAAAGGGGTCAGTATCAATTCAAGTTTCAGAATTTTTCCCAGTTTACATGGGCAGGAAAGAAAGCAGAATTTCACCAATATTAGATCATAAATAATAAAACAAATAAAGCAAATCAGATATGAGAAGAAGAAATCTAATAAGAAATAGACATTAAGAAATATGTAACCAAAATATATACACAGTGCTATAGACAGTAAGCTTCTGAAAAATGCTTAAAAATATGGAAAAAACCTCATTTGTATTTAACATGCCATCAGCAGAATGAAGAGCCTACTGGAAAAACAGAAGTTATTGACACTTATTAGGACCCAATAGTTCCAGAATTATTATATTGTGCAAAGAGTGAGTTTAGCAATTAGATTTTAAAATACAGCATAAAATGTAGAAGGGAATCTACATTTATCCCTTCTGGTATCATTGTCAGCAGTAGTGTCACAAACCCCCATGAAACTGGGAGGCACTTTGAATCTGTGGATCCAGGAACAGAGTAGCTTTTGCCTGTAGTCTTTGCACGTGTCTCTACTCTTCTCTTCTAAGTAATCTGTGCTTAAGCCGATTATCCTGCCTCTTCAAGCCAGGCAGAGAAATCCCAGTGATTTCACTGTCTTAGAAATCTCCCTGAGCCATAGAGAAGTGCAGTAGCAGCACAGCAACAGGACGGTTGCAAATGGGATTTAGTCAAGTGACATGACTAACAATGCAGAGCATGTCTGTGGCCATCAAGGCCATCTTTAAAAAAAAATATTATCTACTCTGTTCTGTTCTATTTGCTTCTTATGTTGCAGCTGTCGAATTTGCACCAGAGCCCTAGTGATTTCCATGACAGATAGCGTGTGCAACACCAAAAGGCTTGCTTTTTAAGCTGTTTCTAATGCATTCTTGCACATTTCATTCTGTCTCCAGGGTACTGTATTTTCCAGCTGTATCCTGCAATCATTCAGCAGGTAATTATTACCCTAGAACAATGAACAACTCATACAGCAACACTCAGAAGTTTGCTGGTGGTAACAAGAGAGTTTTGTTAGCCGTGCTTACCTGTGGGTGCCTACTGAGCCTTGGAGCTGTGGTGTTCTTTCGATGCCTTATAATTATATAGGTATATGAGAAAATAGAAATTTTCCTCCTCTGGATATTTTTTATTAAAATCTTTAACAGGTATTGATTACAGCTTTTTTTCCAGCTTTTAGAAGGAACTATTTATTGCTCCATGAGTTGAATGATCTCAGCTGACATGCCTAGTCAAAAACTTTCAGGTTGTCAATATAGTGTATCTAATGTCTCTGATTTGGGTTGTCCGTCAATTCTATAATTGTCTTTTCAGCTGAAAGATTCCATCCTATATTCCTTCACCTGCTGTGTTCTGGTACCTTTTCACCAGCCAGGATTGTTCTTTTCTCCTGCCCCATAGTGTTACTTTTCTTGCAGGACAAATGAACGGGACTTTCAGGGTTTACTATAGGTGAGAAAGTTTTGCTAATATTTTTCTCCATTGCCTACTTTCAGGAACAAAAAAACCAAGCCTTATTAAAAGTATCATGATGCTTAGTCATCATTTTGTCTTGTCATTTTTTCTTCACAGAATCACAGAATATGCTGAGTTGGAAGGGACCCACAAGGATCAATAAGTCCAACTCCTGGCGCTGCACAGGGCCATCCCCAAGAACCACACCATGTCCCTGAGAGTACTGAGCCTGCCTATGGGACATCCCATCCTGATCATAATGTTCCTTCTATTAAAGCATTTTCTTTTAAAGGAATTAGTTGGGTACTCTGACAGCTGCCTAATTATAATTCAGACTTTTCCCCCCACATTTTGAGGGCAGACACACCAGTTTCCTCATTACACAGCTCTGCACACTGTTGGTATGTTTAGCCAGAGACTGCACAGGTAAGACTGACCCTCCTGGACTATTATTGTCAATGATAAATTTAAGTGTCTCAGCCTTCCCACTTGCCCAGTAAATGAGGCATGGATGAGAGAGCTGGGGGTGTTTAGCCTGGAGAAAACGAGTTTCAGGGGGGACCTGAAAGAAGGTTGTAGCGAAATGGGGGTCAATTTCTTCTCCCAGGTAACCAGTGACAGGATGAGGGGAAATGGCTTCAAGTAGTACCAGTGGAGGTTTGGATTAGATATTAGGAAAAATTTCTTCTTTGAAAGGGTTGTCAAGCATTGGAACAGGCTGCCCAGCAAAGTGGAGAAGTCACCAGACTGAGGATGTCTTGGTTTCAGTAATCCAGACTTGGGTAGAGTTGCTTCTGAAAATTATGTTTTTGAATTCAGGTAGGAGCTGAGCTGAAGGGAGAAAGAGACGTTCAAGGGAAGTTCTATACTTTCGTGAAAACTTTATTAAACCAATTTTAACTTTAAATCAGTTGAAGTTTCACAAAAAGAATGCTACACTTACAATAAGCTGAAATTTTCATCAACATTCAAAGTATGGGCTGCATTTTCATTGTCTTGTGTACATCATCTGTCAAGATAGCAGCTTTCAATTTGATTGTTAATTATCCTTTTTTATACATAAGACATTTGAGCCATTTTACAGCTTTATTGTTCTTTGAAATTAGATGTGGTGATTAGAATGTCTTTTATACGCTGTTAGAATATTCTTTTAACAGTACTTGACTACAAAATCATTCTTGCCTCCAAGTATTTGGCAAGTGGTCTCACTGGGCATTGAACATCTCTAGGTATGTCCCTGTTGTTTTTTCATTCCAGTCTCATCTTCTGTGATGTAGCTGATGACTCCTTATCACATCTGAGCAGAGAGTGCACAGGTTTATTTTCTCTAACTATTCCTTCTTAGCTTTCTTATTTGGAGTTCTTTTTTTCCCATTTTTGAATTTTCTTGTATGCTCCATTGACTCAACTGAAATTCAAGTTTTCATTTAGACAAATCTATTTAAAAAAATTTTTTTTCTTCAAGAACCCTTTCATGTATTTCCAGTAATCTATAATTTCCTTTTGTGTCATCTTCTATTTTAGAAAGACTGATGGTTTCTTATGGCAACCATAAAAGTTTTGTGATACACTTGTGCTCTTGACAACAGTCTCATATTTAGAGTAAAGCATGTTGGTGTTCTACCTCCTCAGTAATATATGCAATTAATCTGATGCCTACTGTGAGATCAATCTCACTGCAGGTCTAAGCAAACTATTTGCACTGCTGATGACATGACCTCCATCAGTTTAACATTCTAATTATACCCTTCTTAATTCCTTTCTCTTCAGATACTAAATGGATCTTGCTCTAGATAGACACTGTTCTTTCTTAAGATTAGTTTTGACCTCAGCCTCCAAACCCTGTTTGCAAGTGCCTGTGAATGTAGGGACAAAACTCATCTATCACTTTCCTATCTTGCCTTTTTTCCTCTATGCTCCTTTAATCAGAATTGTAATCACTTCAGATGAACTGAAATTCAAACAAATCTCAAAGGTTTTTCTTCTTAAGCCAAAACATCACTGTACCGTATCTATAATCATTGTAATTAGGAGTAAACATTTTTTGGGGCTTTTTTTTGGTGTGTCTGTGATTTTGAAAAAAGCGATGCACCTTAGACAAAGTGTGTGTTTTAGTAATAGAAAATCCGAAAGAGTCTGAATATGCCAAAATGAACTTTGATTTCAGAGGATTTTTTTTAAGTCCCTGTTTTTCTGAAATTTTGATGCGACATCATCTGGAAAGCATTCTCCCTGAAAATGTTTCAAAGGTTGGCATTCAAAACTTCAGAGTTTAAAGACTGCTTTGAAAATTTATTATGACATTTTCTCAAATTAGTACCTGTTTGGCTCTGCTCTGGCAAAGACAGCTTTCTCAGGTCGTTTTAGTCTTCAGTCCTTTGTTACCTAGGAATACAAACAGGGATTTGCTAAAATGTTTCTGTCACTTTCTGATCAAAAAGAAGTGATCAATGCTCAAAGGGAGACAGCCATCGTATTAATGTTTTCCTCCCTTTCAGACAGATAAGCAGTGAAATCTGTCTTTCCATACAAGGCAGTTTAGCAAATGCAATTATTTTTGCATCATACAATCAAGAAGGATTAGAGAAAAACTCTACTATCCAATTTCTCTTAATTAGAAAGTGAACTAGATACAAATTCTTTCCATGTAAACCTATCTTTCATATTCAATCTTAAACAATTTTAGTCAACAATACTTGATATTTCTATGAGATCTCTTGGTAATGTTTCTAAACACCAGATATAGTCATGTAAAATGGAAAAAATGTGTGTTTCTTCATGATATAAAGACAGTATTTTTTATGTTTTGGAATAAGGCTAAAATATTTGATGAGAATACATATTATATGTCCCAAATTATTTTTATCTTTCAGTGTATGCTTCAATTAAAATGGTTTTTGTTGATGTGTACTAGTGACAATAGAGGGTTATTCTGCCATACAGCTGTAAATATTGTAAAGACAGAGCTTTCTTCCTTCAGTCTTTCCTTTCATTACAGTGCTGCTTGATGACAAAGCACTTTGCTTCATTTCAGGTTATTTGAGACGCCTACTATTTGTTTCAGGCTTTAAGAACAGCCAGGTGTCTTGTTAATGAGAGGAGATGATTGCAGTGTCAGCCAACACAACATGCTCAAGTCTGGTTTGCTACCGTGTCTGTGAGTTTCCAAAATGTTTTGAAACCTAGTAGAACTCTATTAACTTTACTTTTACATTAAAACTTTTTATATTCATAGAACAAATACTCCAAAGAAAGCAGTTTATCATTTTTTCCCCCTTAAATAAGTAATTTTGTTAGATGAACAACCATAAGCCTACCATTGTCTTTAAATCAACAGGGATTACTTTATAGGCTTACGTAGTGAAAAAAGGATACAATAAAAATACTGTTGGGATGAAACAAGAAGGAAAGACATCCAACCTTTTTTTGCTACATAAATCATACAACCAAAATAAGTAAATCATGAAATCTAGGATATGGGATTTTTAGGACTTAATTAATGCACTGCATTAAACAATAATTTTCAAGACTATTTCCTCAGCAAGGAGGTACTTTAATAAATAAAGCAAACATCCAATCTCTTAATATTTCATATCAAGAGTTATTACAGGTATTTCAGATGCTGAAACTGTAATGGTTGGCTATTCTTTTATTGCCAACTTCTTTCTGTATAAATAACTTGCTGCCAAGAAGCTAGAATTACTCTATGCCAAGAGATTTGATTTAATGGGCAGATAATCATCTGTTGATTCTTCCTAATTTAATCAGAGTGTTTTGAATAAAAGGTAGAATATGAGAGGTAGGTGGTAAAGCCCAGGAAGTTTTTACAAAATGGCAAAAATTGAGTATCTAAATCAATGACTAAAGGATAGGTTTTCAAAAGGCCATTTAAATGCAGTGTTCTGAAAAATGAACTTTTACTTTAGTGCCAAAAATCCTCTATAAATGATCATTTCAGTTTCATTTTGCATATGCAGTAATTTTTTAAAATTATTTTAACAACCTGTTGCTCTTTTAAACAATTATGTAGCTAACAACAAACAAATATGTATTTCTTGTCATTTTGGTGGCTGGCCAATTTAGTAGCTCTTTTGGAGATACTGCCTTCAGTTAAAAGACTGTTCTATCAAGACATATTACTTACAAAACATTTATATTATAAGAAATATTTCTGAATCCAGCTTTTCCTGAAATGGGCACATTGAAAAATTTGGTCAACACTTCTGCTTAATACTGAAATATTGATGTTACCCCACGCAGTTATTATAGCATTCACGGGAAAGTTCCCTGAAACTTTTAGATGTGTGATCTTTTTACAAATAAATATATCTTAGTCTGTTGGATACCGAAGTCATAAAATGTGGATGAGAAATTTTGTTCACATTGTATTTATTCAAATATAGGCACTACATAGACTCTGTGAAATAGTCTCAAGGAATGAGATGGTATTTCTTCCACCAGGCTTCAGCTTATTTCATTTAACATTTAACTTCAAATACTAAGATAGAAGTGGGTGGTGATGGGAAGCATTCAGGATCCAGATGGAAGCCTAGTGGAACCACTCTAGTCAATAATAAACTTAGCAAAAAAGATTTTCTGTCAAGTTGCAGACCCTTCTGTTTCCAGTCAAGCATAGAGAGGGGACAAGCAGCCTGGTGGCACATACATATTCTGATTCAAGCTGCCAGCTAAAGACCAAACTATAGCTGATTCCTCTGATGCCTAAATAGCATTTACAGTTAAAATGTCTAGAAGGGTTATTTTGGAAATGATGTAAGCCAAGGGAAGCTGAAAGAGTTTAAATGCTACATCAGTATATTTGGGTAAATTTGTACCAGTTGAGGAAAGAAATGCCCATTTTTGAAGGACTTTATTCCATGGAAGAATCAATGCAGTAACATGGATGACACATTCTATTTTCTTTGCACATTCACTGTGGTATTATACAAGGATAAATTTACGATATTGTACAAAACCCCCTTGTGCAGGCATAATCCATTTGTGAGTTCTAATTCTAAATGCTAAGTGGAGTTTGCATAGTGCAGGTGACAAGTTTCATCATCCAGCGTTACTAAGAAATCCTTATCAGTGAGCTGTATGTATCAGCAGTATAGGGTCCATTTGGGACACTAATAATTATGGTTCTCTGCCAAGTATCACTGTATTTGGCCTTACTCCTTGCTTACTGCATGGTATTGATATAACTGAAATTTTGTATTAACTGTAATTTCAATGCAATTTATGACAAATGGCTGTCAAACACCAGGCCTTTTTCTACATGTAAATAAAGAAGTAGAGGATTTTTGACTCCTTAAGGGGTTGTAATTATACAGTGCATCCAAACTTTTTATTAACAATTTGATCATCTCCCAAGGGTTTTCTCTTTTACTTTCTTGCTCTTTTTCAGAATTAAATGAGATCGAAAGAAATAAACTCAGCTTAGTATTGACACAGGGAAAAAGATACAGGTCATTAATTTTCCTGCAGTAGATGTTTGATATTTTTTTACAGATGTCATGTTCTTGGTGAATTTTATGCACAGTATTTTGATAAATAAGCTAGAATTTTATTCATTATTTCCTTGAGCACATTGTTTCTGGAAGGGCAGATTGTGTAGTTTGATGCTTTGCATATTAATTAAAATTATAGTAGTGCACAGTCTTTGTTCTTGTGCTTGAAAATGTCTTCCCCTTCCCTTAATTCCACAGAATACCCTTGGCCCTCGCCATAATATGCCTGCAGATTTGCTGTCATCTCTAGAAGATACATAGACAGAAATATAAATACTTCTTTTAGTTTCTCCATTTAGGATTCATCGGGCCTCTATTGATCTTTGTTATTTCCCTCAAAGGATTTTCTGAAGAGGCACATTAACTGTATAATAAATATTAAAGGCACTTTAACTTCTGGCAATGAAAGCTTTCCTGTTTTAGGGTCTCTTTGGTATGCAGAAAGTGTACCTACCCATTGAAGTAACTACACTTATACACCCACATCACCTTCTTGAATGGATCTTGCCTCATTGGATCCTGACCTCTGTGAGAATACAGATGGGAATCAGTGGAAGTATAAAAGGGTCAGGAGTCAGGACCTTTGGTTGAATGAGCTTGGAAATTTTTTAATCTCCATTATAATATAAACCTTTTCTAACGTGAACGCAAAAAGCTGTGCTTCGTCACACCCTGGGCATGGGTTACTCCTGGGACAGAGCACAACAAGGAAATTGTGAGCAATCCATATGATCCTGCAGTGAGGAGATACACTCTTCCCTGAAGAGTTTATATGCTAAGTTCTGCATTTCGTTTTATCACAGTTGGGATCCAAATCCCAGTGTCTTGTAAGGAAGGCCTGCTTATTCCTTTCCTAGGACTTTCCTTCTGATTTTTTACCCTGTGCATCAGCCAAAGGCAATGAAAAGCTGCACTACAGATGTGTCAGGGAATACTTCCAGTTCAGAGTTAGTACAGGTTACTGCAGTCCTTATGCCGGCTTGGTCATGCCTGGGTACAAGCATGAACACAGTGACACAGTAGGCATGAGTATCCTCAAAGTCTTTCTGGCTGACATTTCTACTGTGAAACAAACCATATGGCTGCATTGCTTATTGGCATACAGCCTTTTGCACTACTCAAACAGCAGAAGAGATAAGAAGCTAGTCTCAAATAGTTAGAAAATTATTCTTTCTACAGAAAACCACTCCCAGAAATTGAAAATGTGGCAGCCACAGATCCTTGACTGCCTTCTGCATCCACTGAAAACAAAGGCAGTAAAGTAGGTGCTAAGGATGGTTGATCTGGGCTGACCAACCATTATGACACTGAAATCCTATGTCTATATTCATTATACACACCTCACATGGCTAGGAGAAACAAGAGAAAAGTCTTGAAACAGTAGCAAGTATTAGAGCTCGCCAGGTTCCTGCTTTGGGGAATGACCTTGTTTTACAAGCTGACCCTGCAATGCTGGTCACAACTGGTCTGCTGATTGAAACAGTTTCCATAGCTAGACATTAGATTACCTGGACAGCCTCTCTCAATAGCACATCTATCGGATCCACATCTCTCAATAGCAAGGCAGGTCGTTCCTCTTTAAGCCAAGACCAGACCTCAAAGCCAGCCAAGGTTTACACGTTATCTACACCTAAAGAACTGGGACACTGATTTTATCTCTCTCATATATTCACCTTTTGCTGTACCAGAGCAAAAATTAGTGATAGACTAGAGGGGAGGAGAGAGACTTTGTTGGCTCTGATTAATATAATGTGCTTGTTATAATGCTCATAAAAACATAGCTAAGAGTGGAACAGATTACATAAGTAAACAGATACTGTAAAATATGACAAAGTTTACAACATTAAGTGGATTTTCCTTCAAATCAAGACAAATAGAACACAACAGTCATGTTAACTAGTTTTTACAGTATGGGGTATATCTACACTTGTTGGGATCATCTCTCAACAGGGATTCTTTTTGAAGCACATCAAAATGGGTTTTTGAAGGAGTCTTCTTGGATTCCTTAGAGGAGAAATGTTTTGATAAAGAGTTCTGCTCATCAAGTAATATGTAATGTGTCAGCCTAGAGAGCAATAATTATTCTCTGTTTGACCTGGCTTTACTAATTTTGTTAATCCAGCTCTCTGCATTTTAAAGACTGTCTTTACAATGATACTAAAGATTGTGGAATAAAATGTGGTCAAAAAAAATGTACCTCCCATAAAGCAAGCTAGCTGGGAATAAGTTTCTGAATTACCTATGTATAGAAATGGAACAGCAGATTTTATTGATTTTATACAATGCAGGCACTTAAAACTTTTTACTTTTCTCTATGAAAATGTTAGGATGGGTCTGAACTACAGATTTGGTGGTCGTTTCAATTATTCATAGTAGCTAAGTAGATTTGTAGGTGATTGTTTCATTTTGCTTGAGGGATAAATTATATTGCAGGCAGTTATAGAGCAAAAAGCAGTGCAACATTTTTTATTACTTATTTACTGCACACCCCAGGTTGTGTAATGACTTTAAGTAGCATGTATTATGCAGGTAGACCATTGTCTGCTGCAGGAGAAAATCAGAACTTTCTGTTTGCATCTCAAAAGCCCCTGCAGTGACACTTGTGAATGGCTCATACATTTTAAGCAGTGGAAGGCTTGGTATTTTATTCTAGTATTCTCATTTATATTTCTAGTCCTTCCCTTAAGATGCCAGTTTTTCAGATTCCTAAATGTCAATAAACTCTGGGCAGAAAAAACCCAAACACCTTTCTCTTAGGTCCTCGATAGGATTTCCAGTCAAAACCAGAACAGAGGGTGCAAGAGAGCAAGGACTGTTCTGCGCATCAGTGACCAGTGACACAGCTGTCAGCAAGCTCATCACTAACACAGCACCAGTTTTCCTCAAGTGTGGTGACAGTGACGATGTACATACACTATTCATTATCCCACATTAGCCCATGACATTCAGCCCATCCCAAACCCAGGAAAAAGGAAAAAGCAAATGTTTGTCTTCTCACCAAGCATCATATTCTCAGTTTTTCATTAAGCAGGAGAGTGGAGGGAGTAAAGCAGTGCGGATTTTTAGCTCATTTACAAAAAAGAACTAGGAAAAAAGTGGGAAAGGACCAACATGACAAAATACCTGGTAGATATGAGGCTAGATCTTAATGAGCAAATGTTGCCTTGCTGTTTCCCATGCTTTCTGTCACATGTATTTAGAAACTCTGGTCATAATACATTCCATACTTGCTATCTGAACGAGTGCTAAATATTTAGATGGTAAAGCTTTCCTTACAGGTCAGCTTTGAAATACCTTTCTCTCTTTTCACTGATGATAGAAGTTAAATGGAAACAGAGGGGATCAGAGTGGGAAAATGATGAATTTAAAAACCATTTATATATATTTGTTATCATGGTATTTTTTGAACAAAAGTTACCCATGTGCCAGAGGAGAAAGTGGGGTTGTGGGGAAAAACAGTTGTCAGACGGAGGATTGAAAATATGATAACCCTTCCAAGCGATACTGCACATTTCTGTGAGACTAAAGAATCTGTGAAATTACAGCATACTATTAGTTTAGTATGAAAGTTGCTTTCTAATTCTGAGAAATAGTGTTTAATGTAGTCTAATGTAATTTCTAAGTTTTAATTGTAATAATTTCTTGTTTTATTAAATTAAATAGACCGCATAACATGCTTGAATATTGAAAATAGGATGCCTTTGCCAGTATCACATTCATTAAATATAACTGAGTGATTCTTTTTCCTTTCACTCCCCTGACAGTTATTGAATGTGTACTAGATGTGCTTGTATCCTCATGGTGTTGTAGCAGTACTATATTAAAGAATGATCTTTTAAATGGAGGCTAGCATGGAAGCCTCCCAGAAAGTGAAATTATTCAGAGCTGATCCTGCAGAATTCTTACAAGGAATGAAGTATCTGAATATCAGATTAATAATTGGAGTTTGGCAAGTTTGCAATTCATTACCTTATATTGTCAGAAAGTTGTTTATTCAGCACTCACGTTAAAAAAAAGAAAAAAAAGAGGAAGGAATATTTTTTTATGAAAGACATTATCCCAGTAAAAACATTCGCTTTTGCTTTTCATCTGGGCTTGACAGGCCACATGTATGCAACAGAAAAGTGGTGAAGTGACCTCAATATAATTTGAAATTAAGATTACTTACAAGCGAATGTGCTGAAAGTCAATATATAACTTGGGTTTATCTAGTACTAGAGTAGTTCTTCTATTAATTTAAAAAGAAAGAAGATTGCATTCCCACAAATATGTTATATAGAATACTAGAAATACTAAGTTTTATGATAAGCTTTAGTTTCTTTAATTTTTTTTTCCCCCACATGAAGAACTGGGGCGAAAAGGAGCAGGTACCTTTTTTGGGGCACTCTTACAAAAAATATCCTTTCTGAAGGAAAAATTCAACATCTGCTCATAACAAACTGAAACATAAAGATTTGTTTAACTCCTTTCCCTATTCAGGATCTGGGTTCTAAAATAATAATTACTTCCTTCTTTAATGTCACACAGTAGTTAGACTTAAAACTGGAAAATACTACTTAGATGCCTGTCTTTTATTGAAATGAGAGGGAACATGTGAATTAGAGAATTTGGCATGTGAATATTCAATAAAAAGTCACAAAAATAAGAGAGACCAAAGTTCTTCTCTGTAGGAAATACAGGACAACATATTATGAATAAAAATATGTTATAAATAACAGGTGTTTAAGAGATCTTGATTAGTTAATGGCTGGTTAATCCATATTTATTCCATACCTTTATGCTTGCTATGTATACCTTTTTTCAATTTTTAACAAGTGCATGTTTCCGTTTTATTAGACATTTTTCTTTTGTGTATAATTTGTTAGGCAGAGTTTCAGTCTCCAAAAATCACATCATATGTGATGCAACCATGTGAAATTAGGAATCCCGTTTAAGTCAATTATTCAGTTCTTCTCCATCATCAATACAGAGATATTACTCCATCTCTAGAAAACATTTCCACCCTAAACTGAGAAAAATCTCTCATCCAGGCATGGATCAGTCCTTTCTTCCCTGTAACAACTATTGGGAAAGATTAAAAGGCCAATGAAGATGGAACACTTAGGTCTCACCTGAACTTATATAAGAAAGTTTAATTCTATCCATAGATTTAAATGCAATTTTATGGATAGAATTCCCTATGGAATTCTTTGAAAGGACTGCAAAATCATAAATAATAAAAGATATATATTAATTACTTATAAATTTGAACTTAATTTTAACTTAGGATTATTTGCATTTTTTTTTTTCACAAACGTATGTTGCCTGTCGTGTACAAAGTGTTACATTCATGTTATACTGAGTTTACCCCTTTGCTTCCAAAAACAACATTAAAAATGTGCTTTACTTTTTATTTCTATCATTTGACGTACTCTGCCATAAATCCTTGCTTTCTGGGTGTGCAGCAAACCCAGTATTTTTATAAAAAGTAATACATGGAGCCCTCCAGGGGCATGTTGCTAAGCAAACCAACAATAAATTCTGAGTTCAGTAAATCATATCCCATCACATACAATGTCTCTTACCATCCCTTATCATGCCCTGCTTTAGCTTAGTCTGAAATCCTAGATGATGTTACTTGCACAAGCTGAGTTCAGGTATCAATGATATGACTTCTCCTATAGTATGTTCCTTGAATCAGAGGGCTCATGGAGGTACTTTTAATCACTCCTGTTGAAGTTGTTTCAGTTTGTGTGGAGTCGTTCTCTATTCACTGACCTGGAGAAGAGAGATTGATTTGGACACGACTGTTGTCAGGGCACTTGGGTTAGAGACAGTAGCACAGCTTTCCTGGCACATTGTCTGCCAACTAGCTGGTATAACACAGGAAAACATGGATCAGGAGACCAGCTGCGTGGATTTCACTCTCAGTACGAAAAGCACAAAGAGCTGCCGTACATGCTTGCAAAGCTGAACTGCTGACAAGCTGAGCAGCTCCTCCGTGATTAGATAGCTACTGGGTAAGGTTCAGCAATTGAAGGTGAACAATTTATTGTGTCTTGTGAGCACAGATTTATGACTAGTTCTGTGGGTCTGAGGATGCTGCAGCAGACCTTGAAGAAAGTGCCATCTAATCCACATATACAGCATAGCACTGATAAAATTTAGCCAAGGAGCACAGGCTGCATCCCTTGTTTGTTTGCAGAGTTGCCACAAGCAGAGTTAAAATTTGGTATAAATAAAAGATAACACTGAGTAATGACTGCAGGCAAAGCTACAGCAGTGTGCTGGCTCAGCCATGAAAATATGATAGTGCCAATAAAATAATAAGAAAACCATAATTAGGTTAAAGGCTTTCCCAAGTTATTAATTTTCTAGCTCTTGTATAGTAGTCTTTTGGCTGCATCTTCTCAGGTTCCTTCTGGTAAGCAAATTCATACTGATTATGTTTTTTTCAGTATTCTGTTTTTATTGTGCCTAAATATTTTTCCTTCACTTTGCTTTAAAGTGAAAGAAAAATACTTGTTTAGAAATCAAATATATATAATAGGATGTCAGTTAAAAGACCAGGATCAGAAAGTGATCATTCCAAAGAGTAAATATTTTCTTTACAAAATATATGTACAGGTGGATATTTTAAGCACAGAGAAGCCACACACCACAGTGTTTTTAAGTGGAAATATGAAATGGATGTAATCTTAGGCTGCAGGTCCAATCCTGATTTTTCCTGTCCTTGTCAAAGTGTGAAAGGTTATGGATAAATGAGGCATAAAATGCATATGGATGGGCAGGCTGCACACCCAGAACAGCCTTTTTTTTTTTTTTTTTAAAGTTATCTAGGACACAATTCTAGCTGTAATTTACTACTGGTGCTGGTTTATCTTGAATTTTTTTTTTTTTGACAAAAATATTCGTTGATAATGGAAACAGTTTTCTGCTGTTCCTTAATTTTTATTGATACTTTCACCCCAGCATTTTGTACATCCCTGTTCAGGAGATACTGTACTATTCAATTCTCCTTGGTGAAGGTAGGAAGACTCAAATCAATTCTTGGTGAGTTCCGTGATCGTGGCAGGCATAAACAGTGCTTATTTCTCTATCAAGTAATTAGAAGTAAGCCTTCAAGGTGAATCACGAGCTGATGAATACAAACTCTGCTAAAACTGGGAGCAGAGCCTCTAAATCACATGGCATTGTGTCCACAGATTCAGCTAGAGCTGTGAGAAGAGCTTTTTCTGCAGAACTCTCCTGATGGCAGCAGGTTTCATTCACCCTCCCCTTTGTGCACACGCAAATGATCAAACAAAGCCCACTTGAAAGAAAGAGAATGAAAACCTTTGCCAGGGATTCACACAGTGTGTTTTGTTATTCTGGACAATATATGCTGAAATTACTCTCTGTTCACTCAGACCTTGTCTACAACCATTCCCAAAACAGGAGAACTGGATCCCGGATCCCTCTCCTTTTTTCTTAAAAGCTTCCCTGAAGATATGGTAGGCAAGGAACAATGGGTGATGGCCACTGCTGGATGTTACTAATTCGTCCCCTACTGTCCTGAAATACAATAGAAATAATGGAAGGAATCTTTGTCTCATTCTGTAGAACCAGATGAGAGAGCTTGGTACTCCTCTATGCACAATGTGCATGATATAAAATGACATATTAAGGGTTTCCTCAAAGTTGCAGCAGTCTGCTTCTCTCTCGATGCTCTACAAACATGAAGAAGAGAACTGAATGGAAAGGCTGAGACAGTTATAGCGCTGACTAACAAGATTGTCAGCTTTCACTCCTTTTATTCTCTGAATATAGCTGCACAAAAATAAACAAATGAAATTAATCACAAAAGCATTTTCCCATGGTCATTTTCCCATTAGATTTTAGGACAAGCAATGCCCTTTCAAATAACTAGAGATAGGTTAAAGAAAGCAATAAAGAAGTAAAGGAGAATAACCTCTCTTTACCAAAGCCCTGGGGTAATTTAGGGGACTGCTAAGGCAAGCAGTGATGATGTGATCAGTAAAAGGCGAGTCCTGTAAAAGATGCAGGTGCTACATAACATATTGTTAAAAAACACATAACCTGACCCCTCATCTCCAAAGTATGTCTCTCCTTCCCTTGAACTAACACAAGGTCTGTTTGCAGCTGTAGTAGTGGGTGAAGCACCTCTGTCTGTTCCAGCCACTGTGAGGGAGCAAAGCAGGCAGCTACTGATTTATTTTACAGCACGAAACTGATAGGAGTACAAATATGGCATACTGAAGCCTTGGCCTTCAGAGAGCATCAGTAGAACTGGGGCATCCCTCAGGTTTTGGAGCACACACTGGCACAAAGGTGTAAGCCACAGGGACAGCTCTCTGTGAGGGTCATGTTTTATGGTAGTATGTCAGAGTGGGCTTCCACAGGGACAGAAGGCTCTCTTGGATGGAAAACTTTGTCGTGATATGCAAGGGTTTGAGCAGGGCTGAATCAAAAGCTGTCATCTAAATACTGGCCATGCTATTGCTTTGGTTCCCTCCAGGTCCTCATTCCTCTTGGCTACCTGAAATTAGCTGGAGTTAAACACCTACCATTTATAATTATAGTGATCCCATTCACTGGCCTCTAAGAAAAATTGAAACTTGTGAATTGTACATGCAGAAATTCTTCTGCCAAACAATCTCACCTCCAGATGACAAACTCTCCTTTTCTGCAGTGTGGCAGATTAGATATTATTAAGGCTCTGTAGAATAGTTCACGTAGCACATTGATTTTAATAAAATGCATATTGATTACAATAAAATGTCAGTCTTTCTGCTCTGAACATAATATCTAGCTGTCATTAGGTAATGTTAAATTTTTATTAAATCAATATTATGTGCCCTCTTTAATTAAGAAGAGATTGTCTTTGACCCTATTTGTGCTGCTTGAATGAAACTCTACTCAGAGTCAGCAGAAGGCTGGTCTCTTTTCAAGAAAAAAAAGTTAATATTAATGTATGCACACATTCATATTCCATAAGTGGACATAGTGTCACATATATAAAGTCAGTTTAGAATTTTATTCATTAGAAAGAAAGATATTACTAAAAGCAATATTTTGAACTGTTCTGGAGCTTCTCAGCATCTTACAATATCAGGTGTATGAGAACATGACAGTCCTATAAATAATGGAAAAGAAATCTACAGCTGGAGTTCAGAATGGTTAAAATTGGAGAGAGGTAACAGGATTTAAAATGGCTACATTTGGGCTGCCCCAAAATCCTTGTGCCTAAATGTTAAAAGAAACATGAGAATAAAAATGCATTCTCTGGGATAACAAAACTGAGTGGTTAAAAATCTTTAAACAACAGAATGCCATTAAAGAAAAAACGAGCCCCAGAAGGAAGAGTTTTTTATTTGCTAGCAATTGAGTTACACAAAAATAAAACAAAAAAAACCCCAATTGTGAGATAAAGGGACATCAGTATGCATCACTCCAAAAAATACCCTCAGAGTTATAATTTCATGTTTATGGGATATTTCTGACCCTGCAGTAGTTTCTGAATACGCTTGTAAATGGTTTTGATGGATGCCTGTAGGAAGAGAAGTACCGGCATAGCCTAATCCAGAAGCAGCTTTTATTCAGGAATGCTTATTAGTACCATTTGACCACATAAAGTCCTGCAGCAGCTCCTCTGGTAATTTGGGAAAGTATGAGAGGTACAGCAAAGGGCAAAATTATGAGCTTGATATTTGGATCTTATGCCTTGCAAGTAAGATGTCTGCGTCCTTTCTTGTAACCTGATGTCATGCTTACGAGTTTTAATATTCATATATACAGGTAATGTCTGGGTAGTTTTGATTATTATTGTATATGATTAGTGGTTATAGTAGTTGTACAGCCTTGAAAAATTATATATACCAGAAAAAAAAAAGTCTTTTTAAAGCCTACAGTTTTCACAAAAAACCTTGGACAGACAGGTGACACCACCTTAATCTAACAAAATGCTCCCTTTGCATTTTCCTTCCTAATCTAATAATTAAACCACACAATTAGCCTCATTATAACAGCCTAATTTATAATATTTTCAGCTCAGTCAGAATTCTGCCTGGAATGTATTTTCTTTCAAATTTAAATGAACAGAAATGGAGTATTTTAACTGAATAACCACATGAAGAAAAACAATTATATCTTTGCTTTAGTTAATTTTTCTCTCATAAGAGGTATTTACTTAATCATGAAGAGTGAAATTAATACAAGGCTGGGAGTTCAAACATAACAATGTGGCTGAACACCAGCTTCATGTGTTTCAAAGAGCTCTTCTAAATGTCATGTACTGTGGCGCAAGAAGCTGGAGAAGGAAATAACAACAGGGTAGGAAAATGTCAGTCACCTGGAAGAAAAACATCATAGGACTTCTGGAAACTTATGATTAACATAATTATCCTATTGATTAACATGGAAACTGAGTAAATGTTTTCCTAAATTTAGAGTTTACTGTTTTAATATATATCACAGTTTCAAACTGGTAAAGCTAGAGCCTGTTTTTTGGAAGGGCATAAACCCACTCTGTTTAGCACTCTCTTGACTGTCCACTTCTAGGGCATTCCCTGTTCTGTTTGAGCATCTGTTCAGCTTCTTATTCACTCTGAAATGCCTCTTAGTTATGTTAGGGAGCTGTAGGCACATATGTCTATACACACTTATATAGTTTACTATTAATAATATATATAAATATAATTGCACTAATATACTTTCGGGAGGAATGAAGAGTTTTTGGGGGAATAGGAAAAGACATTTTTCCGAACAGACCTGAGAGAAAGAGAAAGACAAGTGAAGAATAGCCATTAGTGGTCTCAAGCACCATCACATGAGCAGCAGTAGGTAAGTTATGTTGCCCTCTGAGCATGAGACACAAAGCGTGAAACCAAAATGAATCAGAGAACTGATGAGACTAATTTAGGGACTTTAGGGAAGGAGGAGGAATTAAGAACAAAGTCATGGTTTAACAGGGGTGGGGAAGAGGTGAGAAGCAACAGAAAGGTAATAAACACTCCAGAGTTAGGGGACTAAGATACAATTGTACAATTACACCGAGTGATGGGGGGGGGGGGGGGGGGGGGGGGGGGGGGGGGGGGGGGGGGGGGGGGGGGGGGGGGGGGGGGGGGGGGGGG